>CM075470.1:37855000-39055000 GCA_037950665.1 Hypophthalmichthys nobilis
TATGCATAGCAACTGCCACTGTGATGGCTTAACTATGACAACCACGGGCCAAGGTGTGCATTGTTCATATTGCTTGGGATTACAGTTTAAGCTTGTCTATAAACAAAATCGTATTGTAATGCTATTGCAATATTTATGCATAAATGAGATTAGCAAGATAAGCAGTTTGTACTTGAATCAAAGGGGAAAGATCAGTAGTTCAACTGAGGGACAAATGTAGATATAATATTTTCATGTGACAATATCTTTCCTACAGCAGTTCTATCTGTTTGTCATTTTCTCTCTCTCTCCTCAGAATTTCCTAGGAAAGATCCACAATATCCAGTCGTGAGGGAGGGAACCGAGAGTTACATGGTCAAGGTCATCAGTGACGTAAACAATGACACATGACTGCAGATGCCCCTCAGCCTACATCACAAAATCATGATGCAGTCAGCATGAGAGCTGAGACTAACTCGCTACCATCAACGATTCCTTTACTGCATTTTGTACTCATTTCAAGCAAACAAAAATTAAAGCCCTAACTTATAAATAAGCATTATTGTTTATTTACAATGAGCCCTCAAAGATCAATTTTGAATTAGAAAAACATTTGAGTATATGTTTCAAATTTATAAAATTAGGCAAAATCTACTTACCTTTGATACTGCTATTCCTAGTATGCACTATAACATGAATAATTAGGTTGCTTTTTCGCTATTTAACAGTTTGTTGCCATGTTGTAACTTGTTTTTTGAGCTTACTTTTTTTTATGTTACTTTTCTACTCAAAATGAATTGTTCATGATCAAAAATGATCAATTTATTGTCACCATGATCATGGTTTGTGTAGAAAGAGTCTGCATATGGCTGGATCTTTTATTTTGTTCATATTCTTTCACAGATTAGGCCACATTCAGCTGTTCATATAAATGGGCTTTTGAAATGTGTCTTAAAGGAAAGTCTACCATGCATGACTATTCAACATTTAGGCTATGTGTATGTATGCTTAATTTAAATTATTTTAAGTGCCATTGCATCAGATGTGTAAGGATTTCAGTTAGATTAATCACTCTATTAAATTTCATAAAGAAGATTTATACCTTTATACTTACATTTATACCATTCAAATCTACACACACATGCAAAATGGGTGCAAAAACTTCCAAATTAAATCTGAAGTAAATCTTGCCTGTTATTTTTTGTTTTTTTGAGTATTACTCAAATGATTAGACACAAACTAGGCACAATGTGTTCAAGTGATCATAAAGTTGGTCTGGCTGAGCCTGGTTTTGTCAGGAAGAGAAGTCGTTCGGGCATTAAGCATGCCAAAGACAGAGAGTAAACATAGACCTGGCATCATGACAGACAGAGCCCTGCACACATTCAACAGCTAAAAGTCTCAAGCAGTTGTAAGCAAACAGAACCAGAGCACTGTTCATCTCTGAGCACCACTAACACTGTATCCTGCTTTGAAATTAATCTGATGGACTAATATGCCGATAACAGGATACATGAATTAACATCACTAATCCCATCTCTAATAATATACAAAAGATTTCCTTTAACTTCAAGCCATTTATTATACTATTACAACTGAAGAGGAATGAAGCTTGTGGGAAAGACAGACTGCTTGTGTGCGTGTATATAAATAACAGAGCCCTTCAGTCAGAAATGTCTGCTCAGCACAGTTGTATGTGCCTTTAAGATGTATGTGCAAAAAACTCATACAATTCAACAGTTTGGGGTCAGTACGTTTTTAAAAGTCTCTTATGTTCACTTACACTGCAATTATTTGATCAAAAATACAGTAAAAACACTAATATAGCAGAATATAATGACTATATTGTCTAAAAATAATTGCTTTCTATTTTAATATATTTTAAAATGTAATTTATTCCTGTGATGGCAAAGCTAAATTTTCGGCATCATTACTCCAGTCTTCAGTGTCACATGATCCTTCAGAAATCATTCTAATATGCTGATTTGATACTCAAGAAACATTTCTTATAATTACAAATGTTGAAAACAGCTGAA
The DNA here is from genome assembly GCA_037950665.1 of Hypophthalmichthys nobilis. Taxonomy (NCBI): domain Eukaryota; kingdom Metazoa; phylum Chordata; class Actinopteri; order Cypriniformes; family Xenocyprididae; genus Hypophthalmichthys; species Hypophthalmichthys nobilis. The sequence goes on from CM075470.1 coordinate 37,857,016, forward strand.
TATTTTTGTGGAAACTGTGAAAAAAATAAATAAATTCAGGACTTTTTTGATGAATAAAAACAAGTTTTAAAAAAAACATTATGTGTCGTTACTGTAATTTTTCATCAATGTATCTTTGTTCAATAAAAATATTAATTTCTTTAAAAAAAAAATTGTACTGACCACAATTATTTAAACAGTGGAGTACAGGCACAACCATTGCTATGACGTCAAACAGGGAGATAAGCAAGCAGGGGAGGTAAGGAGGAGGTGAAATTTAGGTTAAGTATGTCAAGTAAAATATAGTACGAGGAAAAGTAACAGGAAGATAAGCACTGAAAGGAAGAGAAAGAGGAAGCTGGGCTAGTTAAGAGTTAGAAAATGCCTAGAGCATTTTGTGATTTAAAGACTCCTCATCCATTCCACACTGACATCCCAGAGCTATGAGATTTCTCAGTCAGACACTCACTCAGAGCTCCACAAAGTATTACCCAAATCAAGAAGAAAGAGAGTGAGATATAAATTCTCCTCTTTGCAGGTGAACTGCTCAAAAGGGTCACAGTAAGAGTGATTGTGGGCAGTTGAGAGCAATGGGACTGCTTCTATGTGCTGAATTGAATTATTCTCCAATCAGAGCGGTCCGTGAGGCAGGAGGTGAGTGCTAAATCTGATTTCGAGCGGTGCTGATGGGACTAGGTAATGTGATTCATGGTAAATGGGGGTAATAATGCTCTGGTAATGTCACCTGAGTCTGCCATGATTAAAACCCTACTTTGATCAGGCCTAGAGGTACTATCTCAGCAATTCTGCCAAAGCCAAAATGAAATCAGCCACAAAGGGAGCTTTTAAAGAAACAACAATGTGATTGACAGCTCTTTTGGGAGATAAAGGCACTCTCCATACTTATAGCCCAGAGCACAACTTTCACTGGCAAGCAGGGGTGCACGATTAATTGAAATAAAATTGAAATCACGATATGCTGTGATTTAATTAAATAACTGTCTCCATGTGCTGTGTCCATCAAAGTGAAAACACGTCACTGTCTTGCACATACTGAGAAAGCATGTGGCGGCTCTCCATATGGTGATTTCATGGTGGTTTTATTGTCTTAGAGCAGTAAATGTTACTCCACACGAACTTAAAGGGTTAAGATCTTTTTGATGAAATCTGAGAGGTTTCTGTCTCTCCATAGAGATCCAACGCAACTACCACTCCAAGGTCCAGAAAGGTAGGAAAAACATCATTAAAGTACATTAAAGCACTTGCGTCACTTCATAAAATTGAGTTTAAGCCACTGGATTCAGTAGTGGTAGTTGTGTTGGATCTCTATGGAGACACAGAAACTTCTCAGACTTCATCAAAAAGATCTTAATTTGTGTTCTGAAGATGAACGAAGGTCATACCGTTATGGAATGACACAAGGGTGAGTAATAAATTACAGGATTTTCATTTTTGGGTGAACTAACCCTTTAATCTCTGAGTTTGGATTGCTTATTATGCTATTTAAAGTTGCAATGAAATGGGACAATTTCACTGACATTTTTTTTCATGATGTATATTATCCGAGTGTAATGGATTAATGAAAAAGGAAAACTGTAGGACGGTGACTTGGTTCTGTCCATCAGATGTTGATTGGATGGAGGCAGATCTGATTGTGAGCATCTAGGCTGCAGCATTTAAGTAGACAAATGATTGGAGATGTCCGGCATACATCATCAGAGAGAAATCTGTAGTTTCGCTGTAAGATTGAGTTATAACAATTTGAATAAGAGATATACAGTAAAAAATAAAATAAAATAAAATAAATAAACATATACATGGATGAATTATGAAAATATATGAATTTTCATTTCATGCCAGAAAGGATGCACACCAGCGTCACTGTGTTTTTACATTTGAATAGTTTCAAACATTTTTGTGGGCAGAGATTTAGAGCATGTGACCAAATTCATAATGAGAAGCATATTATAAACTTGTCAGCTAAACAGAAAATTAAAAGTCCTCCTGTGGTTCTAAAAAATAAAATAAAAATTAGTGCATTTAACGCATGAATGAAAGCAAATAAAAACCAAAACATATCACTATATAAATATATACTATTGCCCAGTAAAAATCCATTTAAAAATGTATTATTCAGAAGGGCAAGTCACTGAGATGCAGCTTGCTTCTCCATCACATGGTGTCTGGCGCCAGTGCATGCTGGGACATGTTAATATGTAAGCCTGGCCACTCTTGGTAATCTGCCCTCCGTAGTGGTGCCAGGATCAAGCCTCATCAGCTTTAGCGTTCAGTGGGAGACCACAAGTCCCACCAGTCAATTCTTACCACTAATGCTTTACACAACAGGTACTAATGCCAAGTGATTATCCTGTGCTGTTTTAGCACATTCACTGCTTGTAGAGGGAGAAAAGACCACAGAGGCAGTTGATCCACATCTCTCTGAAAGGGGTCAGTCTGATGAGCTCAGCAGAACAGGGATCCCCCAGCTGAAAGGCTACCTAAGCCCAGCAAAGCGAGACAGGGAGGGACTGCTGCTGTCTGGTGCCAATTTGAGAAGTGGAGGACTGAAATGCAGAGCTCACAGCTACAATCTGACACATAAACATTGTGCGCTGCATATATATAGATGATTGAGAAATATAATCTATGGTCTCAGAATGTGTGGATGGGAGTAAAGGTAAAATACAGTTTGTAGAGATCTGAGGCATTGATATATGTTGTTACCCATGACAGAAGTTGCACAATATTTTGCACGATATTTTAAATCTACTTTTAATTAAAGGGGACCTATAATCCCCCTTTACAAAATGTAATATAAGTCTCTGGTGTCCCCAAAATGTGTCTGTGAAGTTTCAGCTCAAAATACCCCACAGATCGTTTATTATAGCTTGTCAAATTTGGCCCTATTTGGGTGTGAGCAAAAACACGCTATTTTTGTGTGCGTCCCTTTAATTGCAAATGAGCAGCTGCTCCTGGCCCACTTTGCAAAAGAGGGCGGAGCTTTAACAGCTTGTGCTTCGGTTCCTCAACAACAACAAAGCTGGAGAATCTCACACAGCCAAAATGACGATTGCCAGTAACTGTGTTCAGCCTTACATTGTTTAAACCAGAGTCGGACACTGATGGAGAGACTCAGGAAGAAGTTACAACTTATAGAATGCAACTGGATGTTTCTGAATGGTTAGTGGATAAATTTATGTAGTTGCTGTGGATTTGATTCAACTCATCGACTAGCATGTGCCATCATGTTAATCTTTTGTGCAAATCCAGCTCTGAATTGACCCTCGTTTGTGAAGCAGTCCAGCGTAAAATGACGGCATGGTAACAACACTCTACTACAATAACTATTCCTCTTCTCTAAAGAGCCCAACATGGCCTCACCCCCTTTGTTGCGTGTTCTCGAGGGCAGGGTATGTAAATTTTAGGGTTTGTGATGTCACTAACCCGGGAAGAAGCTTGTTATAGTTCCTACCAGCCATTTGTTATAGTCCTTAAACAGAGAATTCTTTAAAAGAAAATATCTCCATTTGCTTTGAACTTTGAGCGTCGTAACTTTGCAGATGCTGTTTGTGCTCTAACAGCAACATTACAAACTAAAGTAAAAAAAAAAAAAAAAAAAAAAAAAAAAGTGAAATCATAATCAACCACCCCTTTAAATAATGTACACTGTCATTCAAAAGTTAAGGGTCAGTATGATTTTTTTTTTTAAAAATAAGTCAGTTCTTGATCAAAAATAAAGTAAAAACTGTAATATTGTGAAAATATTATTACAATTTAAAATAACAGTTAACTTCTGTTTTATATTTTAAAATGCAATTTATGACCGTCATGGAAAAGCTGAAGATTTTTTTTTCTTTTTTGGTCTCTGTCAGTCTTTCTCTCTCTCATAAATGCACACACATATCTTTAAACTCACACACTCAGGCTTAGGGGAAGGTCAGCAGCTCAGGCTTTAGGGAAAGTCAGCTGCTGTGTGGGAGTTTCACTTTTTTGGCAATTTTTCTCAAAGTGTGACATTGAGTCATTACAGTCCCAAGAGTATGACTACTGACACAGCCTTACGGTACATGTCCACTGGTGCGGAAGAACCCCACTCAATAGTGCTCAGAATGCTAGAAGTCTGCCTCTGTGGGTGTGTGTGTGTAGTTTGTATAGTGAAGACAGCGAGTTTGCATAGTTTATGATTGCTGTTAGTACACACTCAAAATTAATCATCATGTAACATTACTGTTTACTACTGTTTATTTTAAATAAATACTGCTCTTTTGAGCTTTCCATTCACTGAAGAATCCTGCTATCAGGATTTCCACAAAAATATTAAGCAGCACAACTGTTTTTATCAGCTTTTAACATTTTCCTTGAGTACCAAATCAGCATTTCAGAATGATTTCTGAAGGATCATGTAACACTGAAGACTGGAATAATGGCTGCTGAAAATTCAGCTTTGAAAAAGCTATTTTAAATAATTTTAATAATATTTCAATTTATTACTGTTTTACTATATTTTTGATCAAACAAATGCATCCCTGGTGAGCAATAAGAGACAAATACACTAATACACTGTTTTCATGATTTATCACAACATTTTTTCTTTTGTCAAATCAACTTAGATAATTAATGTGGTTCAAATAACATAATATTTTGAGTTTCCGTTGATTAAATCAATTGCAAACAATTGTATTAACTCAACATAATGTTTAATTTAAATGAACTCAAAATTTTAAGGCAACCAGGTAACTTACTTTAAGTTAAAACAACAATTCTTTTTACAGTGTTGTTTTCTTTAGTGTGAGAGTTAGAGTAAAGTCTTACTGAACACTGGTGTTTGGAGCAGAACTGTCAGATGGTGGAGCGCTTATGCGCTGCTGAGCAATTACATGATGGATTGGGAAGAAGCAGAATGTGACTGAGAGCTACACCACAGCTGTTAAGAGAGAGAGAGTCATGATTCTGCCTTCTCATTTCATTTCATAATAGAAACACACTCAAGTATCCTTTAGCCATTCACTGGCTATGGTTAAAATCAGTGCTGTCTAAAGAAATTCATCCCTTCAGCATGCCAGCATTTCTTCTCTTTACCCTGCTATATCTATACATTTTTAATTTTGTCTTAATACCTAAATCCCTCCATTATTTATTAGTCATGGAGATCCTATCATATGAAAATGCTCTTCATAGAGCTTATTTGTCTAATGTGCAACAACACAGCAGCAATACATTTAATCATTAAAGAAGGTTTAGATATAATAATATAATAACAGTAAATAAGTCTGTCAAAAAAGGAAGCATAGTTGTTGTTTTTTAATATAGTATTATATATAGTAAAATTGTGAATACTATAAGGCAATTCAAAGTAGTACATTTGTAGATGTGTGCAAATCTTGATAAATTATATAAAAAGAAAATCAATAAGAATAAAATTATTTGTAATAAAAATAAGACAAAAAAATCATTAAAGAAAAAGAAATGACCTCATTCAAAAGACCTCTCATACATTGTTGCCATCTAACAAACAACTATTAGACAATTGAGTGCATGACACACTAAAATGAGAAAGACAGTCAAGCCATTGTTTATAACTCAGCTGTGCCAGGTCTGTATTTATTATAGCACATTAATGAAGAAAAGCTCAGATTGCTTAAATGGTTTTTCAATAAGTCTCTCTTTGATTATTCGCTACAGCACAGATTCAAATGCTAAATTAACCATATAAGCAAGAGTGACTAATCCTCTCTTCATTCCAAGCATCTTTTGAAATGTATAACATGTTTCTGAAGGATCCTTACATAGATTGAAAGCATTCCCATCTGCTGGAAATTAGATTTTATGCATTCCAAAAGAAAGGAAATTCAATTCACTATTGGGAATAGGATGAAATTTGGCATAGCATGTTAATTAATTACACATATATAATGTTATTCCACCCGTTTGGGCTGCAGTTTTAAAGATACGGCACAGAACTGCAGTAAAGGTAACTTTTAGATTTTTAGGATGTAAACCATCATGAGAACAAGTTTCTACATCCTGAGGAACTCAATTATTGTTTTAGGAGAAAAAAAAAGGCACTTTTGTATACTCTTTTAAAAAAGTTTTCCTTTCACATGCATCCATAAAATATGAAGAATACATAACACATATCTTGACTTATAATTTAAACAAAAGGTGTATAAACATCAATCTAACATGAGTCTTTCCTCTTACATCCACTGACATAATGTTCTGCCTAGCAACTATAAAGATAGATTGACCCCTGAAGCCTGATGGGTAATGAGAGGCGATTCTGCGTACAGAGAGTGTGTGTGAGTCAGTTGCTTCGCAGCATATACAAATGCACCCTGACATCCACCAAGGCCGTGCCATAACTCAGATGACACAGCTGGTGATTGGCGCACTGGTATCGATTTAAAAACCAGCTGCTCTAAAATTAGAGTCTCCTCACATCTGTGACAGGAACAGCAGGGCATTCTGGACCCTGGACTCGTTTGACAGGGTGCTCTGATTGAGGCCTAGTAGAGTGGAAGGGGGACTCGCCATCATAACAGAAACATTCCAAAGCACATTCCTCACAAAGCCTCACCCTTCATTTCATTAGACTGTGTGGAATGTCAAAGCACACAGGAGGTCTTCATTCTCCACCCACACCAAGAAAAGAGGAGAAAGAAAGAGAGAGCGAAACGGAAATGAAAAACACAAGGGGTCTTACTCAAGCTCCATTTGCCCTCAGGACAAGGCACCTGTATAAATGAACAAGCTAAAAAACACAAGACAGTATATGCACATCAAATGGCTCTTACATGTTTAACCTGTTAGCGTTCCACTGTACCGGCTGCAGTACACAAAAAAAGACCAAAACCATGCATATAGTCCAAATGGTTCATGAACAGCTTGCAGTTTACTTTGGGTATGCCTTTTTTAGGCATTTTAGGCAAATTTTACAGTAATGCTAAGGGGTTAATTATATATCAAAGTCACTAACTCTGTAAAAAGCTTACCAGAAGTTAAAATCTTATTCATTTTGGAACTCCATGAAGGAATTGATTTTTAATCATACCATACAATATTATATCAAATGATGTAGTTTAATTAGAGGCAATTAATTAGAACATTCAGGATGACAACATGAATCTTAAGCTGCTAAATGTACACTAAATACCACTACAAACTAGAATATGCCCTAATTTCTATAACCGACAACTCTTTCAGAGACTATAGAATAACACAAGACGCGTCACTCGTATTGTTTTGAATGGGAGAAAGTGCAACACGCAATATGGCGGAATAAGTCCCGCCTTCAAAAATAAGAGCCAATCGCCGATTGGTAAAGTCATCGCGTCACTGCAGCGGCCATTAGAAGCTCCGGTTCCTATAGAAACAGTCAGACGCGCGCCTCCGAAATGAGAAACAAGAGACGCGCATTTAGGACTGCGCATGCGCATTAGCTTGATCCAGCCTGAAAAATACCGTTTTTTTGTCATGATTCGAGCGTTTAGAAACAAAATTTATGAGACAGTTGTTGTTAGATTTCATTGGTGATTTCAAATATTAAATTTAATTGAAAGCTTGGCAAACAGCTTTGGAGAATTTGATGTTTCCCCATTCAAAGAGATAGGAGCTGCACTTGAATGCCTGAGAGGTGTTTCAAAGATGGCCGGCGAGTGAAATGAAGGGACTTTGGGCGATATATCGAACAGCCCCGCCCCTTTTTTAAAATAGCCAATAGTGTTTTGTTTATATCACAGCTCGGCCAGAGCCGTTAAACTCAGTAAAATCTCTGTTTCCTTTTAATCTCTAACCGTTTATCCTCCTAATCTCCTCTATATCACTTTAAAATATAGCATTCTGTGCAGAATTTAAATGTCCCTGGGCCAGAGCAGACTGTGCTCGTGCTGCGTCAGTTCACGTTATACTAACGCGACTTCATTCGCGTCAATGGAAAGCATATTTACACTGTCTGAATCGTTCCCTATTCTCTATATAGTGCACTATGTGCACTTTACCATGTAGAAAACACAGCTTCAGTGTCTGTTGGTAGTGTAGGAGGGGGCGGGACTACAGATTCTAGAGAGCAATTGATTGGACAAAAGATTTGATGAGAAGCTGAAGTGCGAAGTGATGTCATGAAAATCTGTGATCCATTATAGCGGAAGTGAGAGACTGTAAGTTTTGAATGCTTATATCTCCTAAATGCAAATTTTGGCTTCCAAACATTAAGGCTAACATATTCACACTAAACTTAAATTTTGATTTCAGGGGGACTTTAAGTCTTTAATTCTGGCGATTATATTCAGCTTTAAAATTTATAAAATCTGTGCTAATTTGTGAAAATTATCATGTTGAACAAAACTAATCTTTAACAAAATGAATAAACTAACTTTCTAACCCAAAATCCAATGGGAAAAAATCATATAGGGATTTTGTCGAGGAAATCAGGGTGATTCTAACTTCAAGGTTAGCCTAAAAAGAATATTTCATCACTGCATCACTCTATGATTTCACAGGCATACAAGCATGCACAATGATCCCGCAAAGCAGAGTGAAACATTTATGAATGGAATGTATAAAGGGTTAATCCATTCCATAAGGCTTTCAAAATCTGGCTGTCCATGTACATATGTTTCTCTGCATGCATAAGCATATACATGTGTGAGCTGGATTAAAGTTCACTGCAGCACTCTGGTGTGTTTGGATGGGCCGGTGGTCCTCAGATGATCAATGGCATCATGGATTCACAAGCAGCTGGTCAGAAAGGATGAGCTTTAATCACCAACATTAATTAGCCTCTCCTTTCATCTTGGCCTGCTGGGCACTGGAACAACACTTTGTCTTTTGCACTTTCGTTTTATCTTCTCTGCTTCTTTCTCTCCTCTGGATCCCCCTAGTCTTTCCCTCACACCTTTTTTAATTTTTCTTTAATTCTGTTTTGCAAGATGTTTTCTCCAACTCACTTATTAAATCCAGCTGCTGGTGTCACGATTCACTTCATTCCTGATAAGGGTGCGGCTCAGATATTCCAGTACCGGGATGGTAGGGTGTCTCCTTTTTTCTATTTTGAGATATTGTGCACACATCTCAGAAAAACATCCCTATACTGTTCACTACAACATCTGGGAATGATTACTAAGGGTCCATGATAACAAAAACAATGTAATCTCAGACATGGATCAACTTTATGTTGGGATAAAACTGATGAATTTACTCAAAAACTAGTTGAAATGAAGAATATATTCAGAAGATATAAGGGGTGGTACAGATGTCAACAGCAAGGAGAGGGGAGAACCAAATCAAACATTTGCTGATTAACTGCACAGTACAAGAGCCAGACAGCTGCATAAATCTGCACCCTTTCTCCTTTCCAACAGTCATAAATTCACTCTGTTAAATTTAATAAACATAAGCTATAAGCTTTTTTGGTGGCAGATCAAACATACACTCCAAATTATTATGCAAGTGACATATCAGTTGGATCATTCAGATTTTAGCTTTTCCAAAGAAAGTGATTGTTTTATTTTTCATATCTTTTTAGATCTCAGATAGGTTTGTTAAATAGTTCGCCAGGTCTTCTTAAGTAAACGGAAACTCTACCTTAAGAGGTTGCTCCACATTACTAAGCAAGTCACTATTCTCAAGCAATATGGGGAGGAAGAAAGATCTTTCTGAAAGCATGAAATGGTGCAGAGTTATGCAGAAGTCATGAAAACAACTAATATTGTGTGAAAACTGAAGGGAGATTATCGAATTATCATAAGATTTGAGCAGACAGCACAAGAGTACTCTGTCAGATAAAGGCTTATTATTAAGGAAAGTTTCTGTCAAACAAGTTAATTGTATTAAAAGGGCAGCTATAAAAAAGCCACTGTTGAGCAGCAAACAAGAATCTGCTGGTGTCTCTGGAGTCTCAAGAACCTCTCCATGCAGGCTGGCAGTTGTGTGTAAAGTTGCATTTCAGCCACCTCTCGAAAAGAAAAACTATAAAAAAAATAAAAATAAAGTGTCTATTTACACCAAGTGCAAATAGCCCGCCTTGTTTACAGATGCTATTTACACTAACTCCGCCCAACAATTGTCTGATTAAGCCAGAAATCCCACTGATATCAAGATCAGTGGTGTGAAGAGTAAGGTGAGTGGTGTTAGTTTTTGGTCATTAGCCGACCCGAGTTTGAATCTGCCTTTTTCCAAACTCATTCTTCTCCCTTTTCCCATCACATCTCACCTCGGAGAGGAGTTCCTGTTAAATAAAAATAAGAAAATATTCGAAAAGTGTAAAGAAAGTGCCCAATGGGTATAGAATAGTGGGACTAAGTGTTTTACGCGTAGGGTTAGGGGTGGGCTTTAGGGACAGGGACAAGCAATGTCCCAATAAGGCGGCATCCATTTCTGATTTTAATACATACAATCATATACATTAAATATGTTGTTTACATGTAGCTTAAGAATCAGCCTTTAAAAAACCCTATTAGGTGACTAATTTGAACATCGCAGAGGATGTGTCCCCCTAGTAGTGTCCCCCATGGTGGTTATGATCCTGGCTATGATTACTGATTCAATCTGAAATCCAATGAGAGAAAGATCCCCGCACTGCCTGGAGACTGTCTCGCTCTACAGTAGTAACAATAGCTTACTGAATGAAAACAGGGCAGGAGACTGTAGTGTAGTGTATACTTAATCCCACAGAACAAGAGAAGCAAACACTGAGGCATTAGCAGAGAGGAAGTCGTGACCGTTGTTGGAATGATACCAGTTTGAGTGAGATAAATTGTGTAGCTTGTAATTTTTCCATTCGGAGAATGACTTTTTTTTTTTTTTTGGACTGCTTCCTATATTTTGCCGTTTTGGAAAACTCATATAGAGCTAAAACTTTCTCATTTTATTTCCTGCTTTTATAATGCTGACTCATAAATATAACTGCATAAACTGTGGGGTTTACTTATTTACATCTGGGTGGAGAAGCCGTTTTATTAATTGAAGAAATCACATTTACTACTAAAGTAATCTCACTCAAAGCCTGACCCAACACGTACCACATTACTGCACCTGCTGTTCAACTATATACACGTCATCCTGCAGTTTGGTGACATCCAGGGAATGTTTCTGATATATGTTATAATTAATATATATAATATTTCATTATATTTGTTCCTTTCAGTATTTTGAAGTACCTTGGAAAATTGCAGCACATAAAGGTCAAGGTCACTAACACAGAAATGTTCAATTGGAAGAGTTGCTTCAAACAGGCTACATAAATCCAGACAAAATGGCTTTAAAAGACTGTGGATGAGACACCACCATCTTCTCAAAAAGTACATGGACTTTTCTTCACTTTCTGATTCACTTGCTTGCTATCTCTCTTATTTCCCTCTTTCCACACTGTACAGCACATCTCTGCATGAAACAGAAAGTGAGAGGTGGGAGTGTGTATATAAAGAGAGAGAGAACAATCTCAACTGGCAGCCACTGTAACATCAATTGGAGTTAATTAAATCATATGGCAAGTTATCTGCCAGGGCAAACTCAGCCCGTGCCACTCAAAGCCCAAGAGTAAGCGCCGTTTTGAGGTCGACCCAAGCTTCATTAATGTTACTGCACACCAAGTGTCGTCTTTTCCCCTACATGTTCCCCCATCAGGGAACAAACACACTTCTATACTGATTTAAAGCACTCTGCTCCACACAGCATGGCAAACCTAATCAAATTAACAGGCTCTTCTTTATTCTGTGTTTCTCTCAAGGCAACCCCAAACAGATCAAAAGACATGACTGCACTCAAGTACAGCAGTGAGGCACAGTGAGCTGGAGTAGAGGAATCTGTTTAAACTCTTCTAAAAAATGGCATGAGAGTATGCTGTGTGTAGTTTGGTCTCAGTTTGAGTGTAGACATAGAAAGTGGTAAAACTCTGCCCTCTGCAGGCCACTATGAGAAATATGGCCAAGCTGACTGAGCATTACACCCATAACAAAGCATCACATTTAGTCTTAAAACATTTATAATCTAATGTTTTTATTTAACACCTAACATATATTTAATGCACAAGCCATGTCATAAACATTTTTAGTGATACATATGTCTTACCAGTCATGTACATTTATTTTAGATTATTTTAATCTATTATTTTTAGGGTGTGAAAAGGCAGAAAGATGGATTTTAAAGGGATAGTGCACACAAAAATGAAAATTTTGTCATCATTTACTCACCCTTTTGTCATTTTAAACCTATATGACTTTCTTTTTCTGCAGAACAACACAAAAGAAGATATTTTAAAGAATATTTTAACCAAACAGCTTCAGTTCCCATTGATATCCATTGAATTTTTTGTCTATATAATGAAAGTCAAAGGGAATCAAAATTATTTGGTTATAAACATTCTTCAAAATATCTTTATGTTAGACAGAAGAAAAACATTCATACAGGTTTGGAATGACATGATGGTGAGTAAATGATGAAACAATTTTCGGTGGACTATACCTTTAAGATACAAAACTGCAACCTTCCATCTGAGATAATTTGCCATCATACAGTAATTTTAAATAATATAGTTAGCAACAGCCAGCTAACAAGTAATTCGCCACATATTTCCTCACAAAAGCCAATTTTTACCCAAGCTCTAAATAATCACAACATTGTTTCTGTGAGTGTGTGCGTCACGATCAGTAAATATGCATCCATTTTAAGCGCAAAAATGGGGAGCAAAGAGACAGAAATCAATAGTCTCATGCTTTCTTCTAAAAGCCAAGTACTAAACTAAGTGTCAGACTCAAATTAATCATGATAGGCTCTAATAACTTAAATGATCAAGTATTGTTTAAGCGATTAATCAGAGCTAAGGATTATAAATCTGGCCAATAATAAGTGATGCAGAAATGCTACAGCATCGAATGACCTTTGACCTTCAATTTGACAGCATATTTTTCCCCATAATTGCTTTAGCACTCGCTTAAGGGAATAGTCAATATCTGCTTGACTCTATATGGCTGAGTAGAGCAATCTCCCTTCGTCTGTTTTATTTTGTGTTCCTTTGTTCAAATCTCCTCCTACACCACTTTCTGTGTCTAATTCACTCCCTCTCTGTCCTCTTGCACTCCCTCTCTCTTTCTCTCTCTCACACACAGAAGCATCCAATGACGTGCTCTGGCAGGAGATCACAGGACAGCGGCCAGTGTATTTACTGACTGAAGTAGGTCCAGACAGCAGCCCACTGGTCAGCTCAGCCTCTTAAAAAGGTTTCCATTAGACCCCATCACTTCCTTTAAACTCCTCCGGAGCTTTCTGTCAGAAAGGGACCTTAGACAAACCCTTTCCTTATTTAATGGAATTTGGCCGAGTAGGCATGAAGGCAATGCAGGGAGCATCCCGCCACAGGTAGAGGACAGAAATAGCAGCTCTGATCCTAATGGGGCACAGCAGAGGGGATGGACCATGATGAATCAAGCCTGAGGGTGCAGGGCTTTGCTGGGTACAAAACACACAGCTCCAGACAAAGAAAAAACACTGTTTGCTTATGAACACTACTAATCAAGCATATACTTTATAAGCACCTCCATGGCTAGTGCTCTTTCTACATTTTCAATCTAAGTGTAAAATGACTCATATCGACGTACATAAAACCAGTGTCAGAAATAGAATACATGCCTAAAACGATCTTCCTTAATCAGGTCACTTTTCTCAAGTGTCATCATCCTCTTTTATCTCTTTCATCCTTTGGTCAAGCTCTCATGAGCATGAAACAGGAAACCCCAGGCCTCTGGAAAGCAGAAGGAATACACCTTGGGCACGTGTGAGACATAAAAAAGATTTAACGTTTAGATGAGTTACTAGCACACATTTATTCTCTCCAAGAATCATTTTTGAGGAAAGTTATAAAAACTATAAAGAAAATGCCGAAGTCATTTCAGACTTAAAGTTCACTCAAAAATTAAATTTCTGTCATTAAGTACTCACTCTTGTGTCATTCCAAACCCGTAAGACCTTCGTTCATTTTCAGAACACAAATTAAGATATTTTTGATGAAATCCGAGAGGTATATGACTGTCCATAGACAGCAATATAACTACCACTTTCAAGGCCCAGAAAGGTACTAAAGACATCGTTAAAATAGTCAACGTGACTACAGTGGTTCAACCTTAATTTTATGAAGCGATGAGAAAACTTTTTGTGTGCAAAAACGACACAAAAATAACGACTTTATTCACCAATATCTTCTCTTCTGTGTCATTCTCTTACGCTGTTTACATCCAGCGCTTCTGTGTTCTACGTCAGAACGCCAACTCATTATTGGCCGGCTCCTGCGTCAGCATCACACGCATGCGTCGTACTGCTCACGTGATCATCTTTGGCCAATACTGAGTCGGCATTCGGATGTAAACACGGAAGCCTGCGCTGTGCTTACTGCAGCAACTTCGTAAGGATCATTACAAAGAAGAGAGACGATTCATCTAAATTTGTGTTCCAAAGATCTTGGGGGTTTGGAACGACTTGAGGGTAAGTAATTAATGACAGAAATTTAATTTTTGGGTGAACTAACTCTTTAATTCAAAGAAAAAAATGAAAAAAGGAGAATATGCTCGATTCTCAATCCCATAAAGCTAAAAAGCAAAAAAAAAAAAAAAAAAAAAAAAAGGAGTTGATTTACATAAACATTTTCTCAATTACAGTAATGCGACAGAAAAAAAAATCTTTACAGTTTGGTTAGAAAATGATTTATATATGCCTCAATGAAAAATTATTAATTAAAATAAGCTTCATTTACTTGAATGACAAAAACAAAAATTTCCCATTTGATTTTAAGTTGAAATTTTACCTAGATATGTCCATTTTTACCTTCAGAAAATCAAGGGGTAAAAATTATTGCGAGCAAACACAGTCATATTGCTGAGGAAAGACTAAATAAATAATAAGTAAAGCAACAAACCTCAACATATTTGCTACATCTACAGATCACATTTCATTCACCTGCATGGTTGCTTTTTTTAAACCTCAAAACAGCCCTGTCATCCTTTCCTGGGGTCAGATATCACCCACACCAGTGGAGGTGTAAAAAGCTCCAAGGAGGAAGAGATTTGTGAAGGGAAGTGATGTGAATGCTTATTTTTGTTATTTGTCAGTCTCCTGTAAATAAGACATGCAGCATCCACAAAGCAGCTCAACATGTCCTCTTACTGTAGAACAGCCTTTCTCAGAATCAGCAGCTCAGTTTAATTCAGGAGCAAAGAAGAGCTTATATGAATACACATGTACGCCTGAAGACATCCCCGTCCTCAGTTCAGAGCCGGGTGAATGGGAAAGATCTGATCTGGTATACGCAGTGTGTATGCCCGCTCTCTCCCTAGCTCCCTTTCACTTCTTATATCACTTTATCTACCCCCCACCACCTCTGTCTCTCATTCTCGTATGCTCTCTCCATTAAATAAAGAATTTCCCAAGTATCATTCCTCTTCCCACCCCCCACCATCGACCAACTGTGTTTCCATAGCAACAGGCTAAAAGACTTGAATCCTCCGGCTCACACGGAATCAGTGGTGGCAGGCGCATTTCAGGGGCGACTGAACCTGTTGGTGTTTGATGTTGCAAGTGTGCAGTAAATGTGAGTGAGACTGAACCAATGTGCACACATTGCCCTAATACATCCTAAACACTGTGTGTATCATGCTATGTAATAACATAATACATCATATTGAGAAATGAAACACCAGGGTGGAAATGACAAATTGGTCTCACTCACTGCACTGTTTTCAAAGCATCCAGCAAACGGCTAAATGTGCTTTGTCTATATTAATAAACGGACAGCATTTACTTTGAAAACACATGCTGCACATAAAGATAATCATAGCAATGTAAAGTGATGACTTAGAGAATCTATAATGACAGAAATCAATACAGAAGTATGGAAGGCAGTACACACACACACACACACGCAAACATGGTAAAAATACACAATACACGACACAGGTACACGCCTAATCCACTCACAGCGACCTGCTCGCATACATACAGCTTGTCGTAAATCAAAATTCCATCAATCGGCTCTGAGCTTCGATTCCTCCCCTGACCTTCTTCATGTCCATGTAAAATGTATGATGTCTTGGAGTAATGGCACATCCTCAGGCATGTGTCTAAGCTTCATTTTACACTCAAGACCCAATAAATGATCAGCAACTCCACATACCTAATGTAATCCACTTATTTTATTAAAACCTAAAGAGAAAAATGCTTTTAATAAGAGCATGTAGTGAGCTACATCTTAAAAGAACAGCATGTTCTACAGAAGAAGAATAGTGCATTCATATCCCGCCTTGTTATTCCCTAGCGTAAACAACAGTTTTTTGGGCTAAAAGCGGTCTAAGCTTAAATATAGTTTTAGACTCAAATGTCTCAGCATGTCTTGGTTCCATCTGTACGTCCAAGATGTTTGTGCGGTGATGTGTATGTTTGTGTTTAGGAGCATTTAGGGTTTGTTCTGGTGGCAGGCAAGGACACAGAAGTAGGTGGTAGAGGGGGAGGGGTGATATCTGGCAGCACAACAGCTCACAATGACTGCGTTCTTCTTAGAGAGCAACATCTCTCCAGTCCAGACACAGCAAATAACACTTGCCTGTCCATTGGTGGCGTATGCCTGGCAAAAGTGCATTAGCAGCTGATCTGGTGTGCTGAAATGATGTTGTTTGTTTTCTTGCTTGTTTACCTGTTGTGCTTATTGCATTACAGCCACTGCAATGCAAGTCTTCTTTGTGTAAGAGTTTGGATTCTATTTTTATTGATTTTGAGTTTTGAAGAGGAAATTGGACACAGTTATTGAGATATTAAATATATGTTCCCCGCAGATACTGATTGAGTGTTGTGTATGCTGCGCCAGCAAGGTCCTTATTCACTGCTGGAAGTCTTTCATAACCAAATCAGCCATCAGACTGAATCAAGCACATTGGATAATGACTAAACCTTCTGAGAATTTCAAAATTTTTAGAACAGATTTTTATTGGCTGGAATTTGGCAGACAGACAGACAAGCAAAAGCAAAATCAACTGTATGCATCTTTAAGAAACACACATTTCGAATACTTCACTACTATATAGTATACGAACAGTATGCTAAAAGATTAGTATGTCTGAATACATAGTATTTCGAAAAAAGTACCCAATCACATGTAGGCAATCTGAGAGGCGAAAAGTACCCGTATGACCTACTATACGTCCACTGAGATTCTGTTGTGCGCATTCAATGGACACTTTACAATCTACGGCCATGGAAGAGGATTTATGAATCAGGCAACGCAACTGACACTGGTAGGTCAACGTGACAGTAATAACATGGCAGATGTAGTACATCCAAATTTCATCCATCCTACACATATTCATACTATATAGAACATACCTCTTTAACAGTCGTGAAGTAAGTTCAAAATCAAATGTAGTACCTGCTCAGTGTGTGATTTTGGATGCACCAACAGTGCTTTGTTTTTGAATGAATGATTCAATGAATCGCTCCTGAATGAATCCGTGTTTTTGAACAAATTGGTAAAGTGAACGATCAAAGTCCCTTTCAAGGAAAGTCTGTTCACTCTGCGGCCATATTTGCAACGCCTCCAGGCAGCTATTTCGGGCATCCAAGACCAAGTCCTATCTATTTGAATGGGGAAATCCTGAAATCTCAAAAACTGTTTGGCGAACTCATAATTAAATAACATATTTCAAATCAGCAACAAAATCTGACATGAACTGTCCCATGAATGTTGTTTCTTGTGCTCAAATAGCATTAAAAAAGCTTATTTTTCAGGCCAGACTAGCCAATGCGCATGTGCAGTCCTAAGCGCGAGTCTCAGGTTTCTATGGGAACCGGAGCAGCTGCAGTGACGCAATGACTTTATCAATCAGCGATTGGCTCTTTTACTTAGAAGGCGGGACGTTTTCTGCCATATTGCGTGTTGCAGTTTCTCCCATTCATAACTAATAGGAGTGAACCCTCTTTCTATATCTATAGTCTTTGGAACGATTCACTCAGAAACAGTTTCTTGTCACCACCTACTGGTAGAAAGATGTAACCTGCAAACTCACCATCAGTCAGGATCACCTAAACAGGATAAGCAGAGTGATACAAAGAGTGAAAATCCTAGTGCTATTTGAGGATTGTAAATATGTCTCAGTACATGATACTTCATGCAAACTTCAAAACAGTTATTATTAAAGCATGAAAGTTGTGAGGAGAAATGGTTGATTACATTTGACAAAGCCAGACGAGAGCAAGCCAATGACGCACCTTCTCATGTCTCTCAGTGAGTATCCCAGTGAGCTCTTCCTCAGCCACAGTAGGCTATTCTAAATTATTGATCCATGTTCTTGTGTCCCACATAATTTAGAAGCTATTTTGCATTTAAAGACAGATGAAGGAGTTGGCGGTTTGCTCTGAATAATTAATAATGGCCTTTGTTTGACAGTCCTTATCGAGATCTCTCCTCAGAGAGCATTTTTCTTTCCTGATAAAGTTGCTCTAATGGGACAAAACTAGTGTATAATGATGCCACATCATGCCAGCCAGTTTTTAAATGGAAACTTTTGCATATTTTGTCCACATCTATGTAAAGATGGATGCATATACTGTATATAAATTGTGAATTTTATCTTTATTTCCATGTTTAGCTTTCATCCACTTAAAATTCTGCAGTCAGAAAATCCAGTCCACCCTTGACATGAGCATGGTGATGTGTTGATCCCACGTGGAGGCTGTCTTTTGAAGTGATACATGATTGATGCCACAGTTAGACTCTGTGAGTTAGCTGAGACAGACACTATTACCCTTACATTCAAAAGCTTTCAAAATTATTTTTATCTTCTTTCTCCTTCTCTCTCACACAACCACACACACACACACAGTCTGTTTCTATCTCACACACATATTCTGTATTAGCTTTTTTCATCTTCTTCAACTCTCTGATGGCCATTTGCAGTTTTATTACCTTTACACATCTCCTGTTGATTCTACATCACTGTCAAATTAGCTTGGCACACTCATCTCTATTCCTGCAAAGGGAATTCCCCTTTTTTCCATTAAGCTCCGGCCATAAGCCAAGATTCCCCACACACTTCTGACACAAAAGTGTTTTCTTTCTAGTTAGAAATACTCTATTTGTATTGAGGGAATACTACAAAGTAAACCATCAGGGGTGGATAAAGTGGAACAGGAAGAGATTTAGCCATCAACGGCAACCAATCAGCAGTAAATGCAATCTGTGAGGATATTCCAACAGAAAAGTCTCCTTTTAACGAATTACACTTCATTCAAAGTAGGGATGCACCAATATGATTTTTTGGGGCTGATACCGATATTAACAAACAATTATTGGCCGATACCAATATTTGTCACTTCCTCTCTTATTTGAAATTTTGTCATCAAAATATATAGTATTTTTATCATGTTTTAAATAAGCAAAGTTCAAAAACACCTGCATTAAAATATACTAGCAGGTTTATTGCTGCACAAAGATACATATGAAACAGTGCTTTTTAGGTAGGTTAAATAGTTTTCAGGTACAGAAATAAAGTAAACAAATGTAAAATAGCACTGCATATTCTTCACTGTATAAATTAAATACATATTAATGCTTCTTTATTGTAACAGACTTTATTGTGATTAATCTTCTAATTTGTTTTTGTATACATTTTTAATATTTTTTGTAAGTTTAAATATGTATGAGATCTAAACTATCTCCTTTACTAAAGGCGGGACTCTTATTTTGACAGGTGTTCTAGTCTACCGTCTAAGGAGAGCACGCAGTTCTTCAGAGTTATTTTGCAGATTTAAAGTTTGTCTGTTTATTAAGCATCCCCCAAAAAGGCATAAGATCTGTATGTATTTGTTTACTGTTAGTTGTAATAAGTGTTTTGTGTAATTTGCTGTTTGTTGATGATAATGAAATCGAGAGAGAGAGAGTTTAATGTGCACTTCTTGTGCTCTGTAAAGTTTAGCTTTTGTGGTGATTTGTTTGGAGTGAAATCGGACGCAATAAACTTTATAAAACATCAGTAAAGGTTTGGTCATCATTCGGATGGGGTCCGCTACACTTATGAAAGTTACAAAAGTTATTTAGTCAGGAATAGTGTGCGATCTTTTGTTATTTGATTAACTTTAAAGCACAGACAGCAGCGCTAGGATTACGCAACAGTCATTATACAGCTCAGTGCCTTCACGCAGTTAATTTATAAACCATCGGTTTGTTATATCGGCCTTTTTCCTGCTACAGCCGATATGCCGATGGTTGTAAATTGAGCAAAAATCGGCCGATAAATATCGGCGACCGATACATCGGTGCATCCCTAATTCAAAAGGTTTGGGATCTGTGAGATTTTTTTAAAAGATTAAGTCTCTCATGCTCACCCTGGCTGCATTTATTTGATTAAAAATCGAGTAAAAAGAGTAATATTGTGAAATATAATTACAACTCATTTCTATTTTAAAATGTAATTTATTCCTGTGATGGCAAAGTTGAATTTTTCACAGCCATTACTCCAGTTTTCCGTGTCACGTGATCCTTCAGAAATTCTAATATGCTGATTTGCTGCTCAAAATACATTTCATCTTATTATCAATGTTGAAACAGAAACTGCTGCTTAATATTTCTGTGAAATGGTGATACTTTTTTCAGAATTCTTTGATGAATAGAAATTTCAATGTGCATCAACGTAAAAATCTTGACATGTATTAACTTGACCAAATTAATGCATACTTGCTAAATAAAAAGTATTAATTTCTTTTAAATATACCAACCCCAAACTTCTGAATGACAATGTATAAAAAAGACGTAATTTATCAAGCAATTCATGCTAATGGTGTGAGAAACAAAAAGCTGTTTCTGAAGCCATCTAACTGATTTTTATTCATGCCTGGAAAATAAAAATTCTATTACCACACTCATTCCATCTCAGCATGTCACATCTCAGCATGTGTAGCATATGCTGCATAATGTATAAGATGATTCATGATGTTAGGATCATAATATAGCATAATTTCCTCTTTCGGTGAGAAAAGCTTAGTATTGATCTTTATCATCCAAATAAATACTCTCAGCCAGGCATGTGTGACATATTCCCCATTCCATCATTAGCTTTATGATCGGTCATCCATAGTTATTAATTTAAGCAGACCTGGATTAGAGGCCAGACAGGCTTTAAATTTCCCTGGCCATCAGCCCCATCTACATCCTTCACATCAATAATGAATTAACTTATTTGAACTGGAATGAGACCATTTCTAAATTTAGCTACTATACAGTCTCCTCACGTCCAGGTTACCATCAGGCTGTCACTTTAGGGTTGCCCCTCTATCAGGCACTCACACACGTGTACAAATACACACAGGCACATACGGACAAACTCTCTCGGTCGATGCTGCTATTACATGTCAACAGGGAAAAATCACTCCAACAAAAGCAGCAGCAGTTGCCGAAGCTCAGGGGAGGAGAGGTTAATTATTCCACAAAAGGCTAAAGCAAATGACTAAAGACTACATCAAGCACCTAGGCATT
Organism: Hypophthalmichthys nobilis; assembly: GCA_037950665.1. Lineage (NCBI taxonomy): Eukaryota > Metazoa > Chordata > Actinopteri > Cypriniformes > Xenocyprididae > Hypophthalmichthys > Hypophthalmichthys nobilis. Next base: position 37,878,497 of record CM075470.1, read on the forward strand.
CCTAAGAGAATAGACAGAGTGGCCATCTGTATAAAGTAATTGCATGTACAGGTGTTAGTATGTCCTTTTTATGAGGGCTGCAGCCACCTGCCTTTCATCTTAGACCCTTAAATATTTTACAAATCTGTGGTTGTGTGATCTCTCTTCATGTGTACTGAAAGCAGTGGCTACATTCCGCTCTCCATTCCATCTATCCATTTATCTATCTATTTGGGGTGTAACGGTACATGTATAACAGTTCGGTGCATGCAGTCAGACGACGAATACAGTCAGTCACGGGCGATCCACACTCCAATCCAGAAGGGGGCGCACATGGTAATGCATTGTAACCTAACCACCAATAATCACATTAAAGCGTTAGTTTACCCCAAAATGAAATTTCTGTCATTAATTACTAATTGTTGTTCCACATCCGTAACCTTCGTTCATCTTTGGAACACAAATTAAGATATTTTTGATGAAATCCGAGAGGTTTTTTTTTTTTATTTTAGTTTTTTTATCCCCCATAGAAAGCAACGTAATTATCACATTCAAGGTCCAGAAAAATAGTAAAGACATCATTATGATAGTCAACGTGACTACAGTGGTTCAACCTTATTGTTATGAAGCGCTGAGAATACTTTTTGAGCGCAAAAACAAAACAAAAATAGCGACTTTATTCAACAATTTCTTCTCTTCCCAGTCAGTCTCCTATGCGTCGTGCTGCTCAGGTGAACAGTGTCGGCCAATACTGAGTAGGCGTTCTGACGTAGAACCTGGAAGCTCTGCACTGTGTGTACTACGTAAACAGCATAGGAGACCGACTCTCCTAGTAAGTATTCTCGTCGCTTCATAACATTAAGGTTGAACCACTGTAGTCACACTGACTATTTTAACGACGTCTTTACTATTTTTCTGGACCTTGAATGTGATACTTACGTTGCTTTCTATGGGGGATAAAAAAAATAAAAAAACCTCTCGGATTTCATAAAAAATATCTTAATTTGTGTTCCAAAGATGAACGAAGGTCTTACGGGTTTGGAACGACCCGTAAGACCTCACAACCATTATAAATCTTGGAAGACTAAGGATATTTTTAAATACATCTCTGATTGTGTTCATCTGAAAGAAGATAGTCATATACACCTAGGATGGCTTGAGGGTGAGTAAATCATGGGATAATTTTCATTTTCGGGTGAACTATCCCTTTATTGACAGAAATATCTATCTACCTATCAACCTATCTATCTACCTATCTATCCATCCATCCATCCATCTATCTACCCATCTATCCACCTACTCAACTACCTGCCTACATACCTACTCATCTACCCCACCCATCTATCTACCAGTCTACCAACTTACCGACTCATGTCTACCCATCTCTCTACAGTACTTCCATACCTATCTACCCCTCTATCTACTTACCCACCTATCTACCTAAATGTCTGTCTACCATCTGTCTATCTGTATGTCTGTCTATCTACCCCTGCCTACCTACGACTATAAACATTTAAACTTCAGATATTCGTAGACATACTTCAAAAAGTTAAAAATACATTCATATAAATTTCTTAGAATTCCAGTTAGTTTTAATTCTACTTCCTTGCATTCAAATTTAAAACACAAATCTGCATACTGTTTGCTACCTCAATTCAATTTCAGAAACTAAAAAGGCATTCTCAGTTAAATTCTGAATGGTGCCCGCCAGTGTTTAAGTTGGCATGTGGGTGTCTATTTTTCTGTTGTAGTGATAAAGTCATTTTGAGTCATAAATGTGATCTAAAACTAGTGATCTGTGTCGAACACCACTAGTTGTGGAAGCTCTCTTAAAACACTATATTACAGTGCATTAGTGACACATTAGCCCAACGCTGGATTTCTGAAACCGGCAGAACTGCTACCAGAAAGACCTCCCTCCCCCTACACAACTCTCTTTTGTGAGTGCACATGAGACGACCAGGGCCAGGCAAGCGGCTTTCAGCTCACCACAGATTCACAGGGATATCATGGTTTTTAGGGCTTGAATCAAGCGGCTTACCCTTTGAATTTGTGAGATTACTCTTCTAATTTCTCACTAAAACAAACCACTCAGGTCCGACATATGGAATGTTTTAAAGTTTTTCCACGTGAAAAACTTTCAGATCGCATTGAACAATTGTCTTACGCTCTGGGTCACATGTATGACACTTTTACTGGCAGCTCGATTTAACTCGTCTGTTAATGGTGTGGGATCTCACACATCTACACGCAAATGTTCACAAACACATACACACAGGCATATGCCTCTGGTGCTTAATAGCACCACATTTCTGACGTCAGCAAGTTCTGCACATGCTCACGTGACTCACACTTTTGCTTTGCACATCACATGATCAAAGCGGTAATCTGATATCATCTGGCAGTGGGGAATATGAATGGGGACATGCCACCTACTGCGCTGCTGTCTGTCAGCCTGTGCTTCGGGGCTAAAGCATGTAAAAGAAAATCTGTCCAATGCATTTTTCTCTGCTGCCTAATAAAATTTAAACAGCCTAATGTGACACTCTGGGTCCTCAGGACTGTTATTCTTGGTGTCTGTAAACCTCACAGTGTCATGATAATGTCTCTGCTAGTAAAGGAAGATAAAGAAGACAGCGAATACACAAAAATCGACATCTAAATATATTTTACATTATTTAGTAGTACAATGCAGGGCTACAAATGAACTCCACTCCACTGAAATGTCTATTATTGTCTTGGATCAATAAGAAGGTCTTAAGGTAAATAGACTAATCGTTACTAATTGCTGTGGACACAGTGCTGGTCTAATGCTGAATAAAAACTGTGAACAATTCATGAGATTTGATGCCATGTAGGCCTGATGGACTGGTGCGAGATAAGAGTCAGTGAGCTGGTGGCCCGTTAATGGTGGCGAGGTCAGAACATTTATGTCCAGAAGCCATTTTCCCCACTGCTCCATTTAATTTAGACATGTAGCAGTAAATTATAGAACAATGCAGTGCTATGTTATTCTTTGAGTAAAAATAGCTTGTTTTGGTACAAGTGAACATCTCAAATTGAACAAAAAACTAGACTCGTGTTAAGTAAATCTCAGGAGGGAAGAAAAAGAAAGAATTTCCATCTACATCTATATTTAACAGCACCTCGGGACACGGAAGCAGTGAGTACACTGACAACAGTCATGATCAAACACTTATTTTCAGGTTAGAATGGATTATTTTAAGATAGCTTTAAAAGAATGTTTCCCAAAAATAAATGTTCTGCTGTTATTTATTTACCCCAGTGTTGTTCCAAATCGTGTCACTTTCTATTTTCTGAAGCACACATAAGGAGAAGCATATATAAAGAATGGCTTTCATGGCTACAAAGGCTTTCAAGCTTCAAAGCATCCTAAAAGAATAAAAGTCCTAAAAAGTTTTCTGAAGTGATACGACAACTTTGTGTAAAGAACATTATTCACTGAATCCTAAACTGAAATTCCTTTTTCGAGTTAGCATGTTCACGAAAGTTCATGAGAGAAGCAGCATTGTCTGGTTTGTATACAAATAATTTTTGAGTCAATTTTTTTTTCCATAATGAACCAGTTAATTCAGTTCAGTTGATTGATTCTGTTCTTAAGCTCAGCTCACTGACTAGATCTATTCACAGCCACGTATCAGCAAATAACTACTTAAATTTCAGTCTGTATGTCACGCAAAGCTTTTGTATAACTTCAGAAGACTTGAACTTTGTGGACTATAGTTATATGGACAACATATTTTATATTTTTATGGTGCTTTTTAGTTTGAAGGCTTTGGTTCCTTTGGTTTCTTTGTAATTGTCTATTGTGTTCCTCAGAAGAAAGAAAGTCATTCAGGTTTAGAACGACATGAGGGTGAGTAAATGATTTGCAAAATGTTCATTTCTGGATTAACTATTACTTTATAACCATAATTTAAAAGGAAATGTAGTGTTATTTCAAGACAGATTTGGTTATGGTAAAATTAGGGCTTTAAGATCACATTTGAATATGGTGTACAGTAAAGGATGCATTTGATCTGCATGACAGTATCAGGATTACATAAATACACATGAAAATCATAACCGATTCTTCTATAGCTTGCACCATTAATAAAGCGAAATGGAGGCAACTGTAACTCAATTCTTCCATCACAAACAAGCTAAGCTAATAACACTTTCTCAGCACTGGCACAATAGGAGTTCCCGCTCTGTGTGTGAAAAACAAATGACCGAATGACATCATCTCTGCATGCACTGTATCGACTCACATTGCAGTCCAGTAGATCTATGCTGTCTAGGCTCTTGCTTCTGTGGATGCGGCCCTTGATCCTGCGCAGTGATGGTTTGCCCTGACTTGCAGCCGCAGCAGGTGCCGTCGCAGCAGAGGCAGCAGGGGCATCTGAACCAGGTGGCACCCTGCAGTGGACGGACATTAGCACATAATCATACGGCATGCAGTAAAATACATTTAAAATGTAAAAAATTTATTTTTCAAATAAACAGTGTTCTTTTAAACTTTCTATTCATGAAAATTTCCACACACACACAAATTAAGCAGCACAACTGTTTTCAACATTGATAATAAGAAATGTTTCTTGAGCACCAAAAAAATAATAAACCCGTAAAATTTACAGTAAAAAAACAGCAGCTGTGGTTGCCAGAAATTTAGCGTAAAATATATGGTAGCAACATTTTAGGTTTTATGAGACAGCACTTAGTTTACTGTCTATTTTACAGTTCAAAACCATATAATTTAAAGGTTTATATTGTAATAATTACGGTTCATAACCGTTTATTTCACACACTGTAAAAAAAAAAAAAAGTCTGGCACCTGTGGTTGCCAGAAATTTACCGTAAAAATACAGCACCAACATTTTAGGTTTTACAGATTTAACTTAAATTTACAGTTTAAAAAAAAAAAAAAAACATATTTCATTAACTGATAGAATGTTAATTTACCAACCTATTGAAGTACTAATGTCTGTATTGTACCTTTGTAATACACTGACAACCACCAAACACAATGGTGATGAGAATCACATGATGAATCAAAGCTCATCACAAGCAGCTTTTCCACAAGCTGAGAAGGACAATACTAATATATATAAGATGCACAGTGTCATTCACACAAACACTAAACATCATCATGATAACAAACGTGAAATTTTAAAAACGCATTTAAAAACATTAATTTAAACAACATTAGATGTAACATAAAAGCCTAATGTACATAACTGATTAGAAGAAACTGAGAAAAACTAAGAAGAAACAGTTATTTCAACAAAAATACATCAAATGTGAAGTGACACGCAGGGAATTGTGGGAATGTCAATTTACGGTTTTTCACTGTAAATTATACAATGACTTGTTATTTTTCATTTCCAAAAACTGTAAATTAAATGACATTAAATGTATGGTTAGATCTATTACAGTTATTCACTGTATAAACCAATTAACTGTTTTGTTTTGTTTTTTCACCGTAGCATTTTTAGTCTTTTACCATTAAAACCACAATCATTTTTTACAGTGTAGAATGATTTCTGAAGGATCATGTGACACTGAAGACAGGAGTAATGATGCTGAAAATTCAGCTTTGCCATCACCATAAATAGCCATGAAATTAAAACAGAATAAATTTTTAATTCTGATAATATTTCACAATATTACTGTTTTTATTGCATTTTTGATCAAATAAATGCAGCCTTTGTGAGAATAAGAGACTTTACAACCCAAAACTTGTGCACAGTAGTGTGCATTTTTATCAGTTCATGCATTCCCAAGAAATCAAACCCAGGACTTTTGTTTTGCTAGTCATGCACTAATGTTTGAGCTGCTGTTCAGGAATGCCTACCTAACTGGAAGTTATATAGTATCAAAATTTCACAGGGTAAATTAGGGACATCTTTTCCAATTTATTTGATGGTGCAAGAACTGTACACATCAGAGCTTAGGTGTCATCACTAGTCCCTGATTACCCTAATTCTCCCCAACTAAAAGCAAAGCTTATCATAAAAGGTTCTTACGTAACTCTACTCTCACCACTAGGATAAAGTGACTTTTTAAATAAAACTCTGTATAAGACTCTGTATTAGACTCTGTATGATGTGCATGCATCAAAGATCTGAGAAACGTTTCTACTGCTCACACCCATATGGATCTCTCTTCTCTCACAGGAGGTGTCTTCTAGCATGAATTAGTGCAAGGAGCAATTAAACCCTCGGGACATATTGCTCATGATAGCTTTAATACTCTCATAAAAATTGTCTCCATAATTAGTGGAGCTTGCTAAGGCAAGCATCATTATTACTATTGCTCATAGGGATTTAAACAACCCCTAACCCTATGTATTACATTTTGGTGTGTAAGAGCATCCAGCACGGTTTGTGCAAACTGCTAAGGACATGAATGATATCCCAAGTGATCAGAAAAATCTATATCTATCCAAAGAACAAAATATCATAGAAAATGAGAGTAACAATTCTCTCTCCCACTTTTTCTCTGTTTGGGCCAAAATCCATAGAGCTACTGTAAGCAGGCGATCCTGAGGGAAAAGCCGGAGGGAGATTTGTTTTAGTCCTGTCATTGGGTGATTTATGTAACCCCTGTGGCCTTAAGGAATGTGTATCACCTTCCAGTTTGATTTTCCTACTGCTGTCTCTTGTCAAACTGAAGAGACAAGAGTCTGAAATGCACAACCGCAGTAAGAACAGGAGAATCCCATTACGAACAAGCTCCAAAAAAAAAAAAAAAAAAAAAAAAATGAGGCTCTATGTTGTACAGGAGTCTATGAGAGCCTTGCCATAAAATAGCATTTATCTGATTTATGAGCATCTGATGACATAAATTAGTTTTTTTTTTTTTAAATAATTAAAAAAAAAACCCAATTGACTATTACAGCATCACAATACTACGAGCGGTGACATTTTAACCGGGTATACTGGTTGGCAGTGGCATGTTATTCCAAAAATGCACCTGGTGCAGTCTACGTTTGATGGAGTGTTATAGCTGCCTAGTTGCTTACTCTCATGACACATAGCAACACAGCTGAAAGTATTCCTTGTTTGACCTTTTATTGAAAGTAGCCTACATTTACCCGTTGATGCCTTCACGAGCACCCGTAAAAGCTGTTGTTTTGGGTTTGAGTTGAGCCAGGTGAGACCGGGCAAGACACGAGAAAGGGCCATTTGCAAAATATGCTGTATTTTTGTAATTCCGCTAGGTGGCTCTAATGTCGCAGAAACTATATGCTTAGGGCACGGCACATCGGCCGAAGACACACATCCTATACACACATCACATCAGAGACGACAAATAAATACCATGGCAGGTATCAACTGAAATATATGCCAGAAGTGTTTTTTTTTTAATTAATTTATTTATTATTAAGAATTAAATATAAGTAGGCCAATAATATAATACATTTATTAAGCTTTTCCAGCGCATGGAATCCCCCATAGGCCAGCAAACCAATGAGAACGCGGAGCAATGATGACGATACATAACAACAGACGGTGCGTTCCAAACAGGATATATCGCCCTCCGAAGGGCACTTCGGAGTGAAAACAATCATGGCCGCCATATTGAAGGGTCGTTCCAAACCGAAGTGCTCAAAACTGGCCACTTCAAAGGGCTCTTCTGAATGAAGGATTTCAAAGGGTAGCTACTGATGGACTGATGGATACTTCGGGCTCCCATGATCCTTTACACAGGGAAGTTGTTTGACATCACAGAATGGGTACAGGAGGCTCGGAGTTCGATTTTACCTATAAATGTATGTATAATATTTTTCTATACTACTGTGATATTTATACTATAATAGTCAGATTTGGCACATTATTATGGTCAAAACGAAATTTTACTTCAACAAAAATACTTTACAGCTTCCTTTATCAGCCCATTCAAATGTTATACTTTTATACTCATAAATGTTATACTCATACTTTTCATGTTCATACTTTTCAGTTGGCCAAGATTTCTAAAAATCCTTTCTTTGTATTGGTCTTAAGTAATATTCTAATTTTCTGAGATACTGAATTTGGGATTTTCCTTAGTTGTCAGTTATAATCATCAAAATTAAAAGAAATAAACATTTGAAATATATCAGTCTGTGTGTAATGAATGAATATAATATACAAGTTTCACTTTTTGAATGGAATTATTGAAATAAATCAACTTTTTGATGATATTCTAATTATATGACCAGCACCTGTACTCCTCGATTGTCTCGTTAAGATGATGCAGAAGTGCGTTCCAAAAAAATCATTTTTTTGACCCCTACACCCTTCATCCCTTCGAAGCTCTCACTCCGGAGGGTAAAATAGTGTTAATGCTGTTAATCAGCGAGTCCAAGAATGGCTTGGGTATGCAGAGCATTCGCAGCTTATATGGACACTGCAATACATCATGTAACGTTATATTGCATATTTTTGTTCAGTCGTTCAGAGAGACAGCTTCACAATTTTTTTAATTAAAATAAAAAAATATAATAAAATGTTTTTGGTCATTGTACATGTGATGTGGGTCAGCTTTTTTGAACAGAAAAGGCTAAACCCAAACAAATATGCTACTGCAATTGTGAATTTTCAGGATCTGTCTTCTCCATAGCTACCTTCTTTTCCCAAAGGGCAGACAGGCTGAGTGACAGAGGCCCTGCTGTCCGCTTCCTCCATTTTTACATGGTGGTCTGGCTGATACACGTGCTCTCTTGCTCCCTGGCAAAGCACACTCAACAATTCATTCCCCAAACCGGAGAGCAGTCTGGCCAAAGTGAGAGCCTTGGATCCCATTTGCTGCTGTGAATCCCTCTGATTGGCAGGCAGAGCACCAGAGCTGGGCTTCTCTCCTGTGACCTCCACACTGCCCACGATCCCTAGAGGATTTGCACTAAACCCAAGAGCACCGCATTCAATCTGGACCAGCTTCTGTTGCCACCAAGCTCACTCTCTCCCTTTTCTCATCGCTCTCTTTCGCACATACACACAAACACACACTTTCTCTGTCATTCTGGGTACTCATTCACACACTGTACTAAGCAGAAGTTTAAACCATCTGCAGTGCAAGAGTGGAAGAATTTAACTACAATTCACAATGGATTTACATATCAATAACACAAGTATTTCAAATGCTCACGCTACTTCTGATACACAGAAAAAAAACGGATTTGCAACGGTCGCTTTGTTGCTTCCAGTATGGACAGCTTCTGCCTGCTCCGGTGTAGACACGGTTTAAGTATTTAGAAAACCAAACCACTACCTCAAATTGAAAAAATAGCATTGAAAAAGTTTCTATATAATATTTGTTAATATATAATAAAATATATAAATTTTTTTAATAATTTCTTTTAGTTTTGTACAATGACATACAAAAGCTAATCTTTTAATGTTGGAAACATGTTGTCTAATAATTTCACTCTTACTATTTTTCCACACAGCATAAATAAGCCTGTATATACAGTACCTGAAAATATATATAGCTGTCTTTATATTTTAGAAATACTTGGGGGTCCCTGGCATTAAAAAGTATGAAAACTAAGTCCTGACTTGAACAAAAACTCAGATTAACATGCAAGAGGAACCTTTTATCGCTTGTTGCTTTATCACGTCTGGTAAGGACAAGGTGCAAAGTAAAACAAGGCCAGAGAGCAAATCCCCAAACAGGAGTAAAGTTGGGTAAAAATGCACCGTAAAATGCTGAGCATTTATCACACTCTTTGGGGCTCTAACATTACTGTGCAAAGTGAAAAATGTCTAAGCTGCAGCTGCTGAAGTGTCCTTTCCTTGGCCCTTAAGAGTAATGCACTAAAATATTAAGCAGTCTGCCCTGTTTATCCACCCCTCTCAACATCATAACAAACAGAGCATATCCTTCAGAAGGAAAAACACTCCTCATGACGACTCTAAGAGGTGAGCTTCATGAATGTTACATGAAGTCTTGCCTAGAAATAGCAATTCTTCCAGCTCAGTGTGTTTTAAGAGGTCATTGGCACTGGGAGATCTGGCAAGCACTGATTACTGTACCACACACACACACACTGTATATCATATATTTATTTGTATTTATAAATCTATATAGTAATTTTTTTTAAAAAAATATAATATTAAATAATAAATGAATTTATATTTAAATTAATTAAAAATAATTTGTTAAATGTGTAATTTTTAATTCATATAATATTTAATATATTCAAAAATACATTTAATGTATAATATATATTTTAATACTGTATTTAATGTCATATACATAAAAGTAATAATCTTATAAAAAATATAATATATTATAATCTTAATCTTATATTTAAATATGTAATAATTTATGCATTATTAATATAAATGTACTAAAAGTAAACAAATCTATTTCAGACATGAATCAACAAAGGATGCTTACATGTTATGAGATGAAACTAAATCTGACTGGCTCATCGTCAATATCAATATATTGATACAGAATCACATTTATAGTCATTTGTGTATGTTTAAAATAGCCCACTGCCCAGGATGTGTGATAACTCATGTCATGCGGGACATGCTCCAACAGAGGCCATGTGCTCGTGTGAGGGTTCAGTGTAAACAGATAGCCTAGCAAGGCCACGCTGCATGACACTGCATGGTCAGAAACGCAGAGACCTTGCACCGATGTAGATCCATTACTCAGTTCAGTGATTGTGACACCTTGTTAGGATATACTCATTCAATAGGATGCCAAGGTGAGGGCAAGGAGCTTTGATGTATTCATATCAGAACAGCACATGATGTACACAGCACCTGATATGAGCAAATACAAGACGGCGCTTGGGTGTACGCTGGTTGCAAGCTGGGAAAATTAAGGCTAAACTGTGTGACTAAGGGGCCGTTAACACCATTTTCAACTAAAAACGGAAAAACTATGCGTTTTTGTCGTTCATTTACACTACAACAGCGTTTTGGGGCCTGACTTTTAAAAACGGGATTCAAAGTGCAAGTTTATGACAATGATACCCTTACCATCTCTATGTAAACTACAAAAACGCAAAATTGTGAAAATGGTGACGTCATGCGCATGCGTGTTACGAGTTCAGTCTATAGGCGCATAGTTCTTCTTTACAAAGTGACCTCACCACCTACTGGCCTGGCAGCATAATACAGCGTTTTTAATTGTTTTCATTATCCGTGTGAATGGGGATTGTTTTGACAACGTTGTCATCTGTACGTGAAAAATGCAAAGAAAAAACGTTTCCTTTTTACATCGTTGTCCTGTAAACATCCCCTAAGTGAAGAGAGTGTCCTGAGGATACTCGCAGTCACCAAATCTTTCTCAGATGAAAGCAGACAAGTGAGACTCAAGTGAGATCTGAGGAACAGCTTTTTAATTTCAAATATATAGACCCAATTATACTATGTGCAAAAAAAATGTAAAATGACATTATAAAACATTATGATTTTATATTGCCATTATTCTAAAGCCAAAACAAATTATTAAAATATTACCTGAAAAAAAATATGTATCTATAAATATCTATTATGTATCTATTTTCCTTTCTTCCAGTGTATATTTTTTGTATATTATAAAAGAGAAATTAGGTATTTCTATACATTCAATCTCCCCACAACCATATGTCAATTACGGAGGTTTTATTTTATAAATGATATTAAAATCTTTTTTTCGGAGTGTCTATTTACACTAAGTGCAAATAGTGTGCCTTGTTGACAAACGCTATTTACACTAGCTCCACCCACCAATGTCTGGTTGGGCCACTCAAGTTAAAAAAAAGACGCAAATTCAACATCTTCAGTGGTCCAGCAGCAGCAAATAAGTCTCGCAGACCTGGCTATTAGAGCGATAGACATGGGTTCGAATTCACCTTTTGCAGAGCTTGCATTTTATTTTCAATAAAAATGAAAAAATGTTCTAAAAGTGGAAATAAACTAGTGTTTAATATTAAAAGTGTTTATTGGTTAGGGTTAGGGGAAGGTGAAGGGAGGGTTTTTATTCTCCCAATAAGGCAGCATTCATTTAATAATTTTAATAAATATAATAATGTACACTCTATGATATTATTGCATCCTGTTAATGTACAAAAATACTGAGGTGCAAATAGTATCTGCCAATATAAAGTATAGATAGCATCTAATAACTATTTGCACTTACTGCAAAGAACTGATACTTTCCATGGTGTAAACAGAATCTAGCCGCTTCCATCTTTTTTATTTTCTATCAAATGTTCTACAGGACCCCCAGAACTCCCTTAAATCTCCCAGGAGGTTTGGTTTGAAATCTCCTGGTACTGATTGGTTGTTTATACTTTTTTTTTTATTATTATTTAAACAATGTCCTAGCATTCAGGGGCTCAGTAACAAGGTGTTTCCAAAAAGTCTCATGTGACAGTGTGCTCTATAGCCATTCCTGGCACGAAGAGCTGGAGGCTTTCTGCAGAGCAATCAAGTGCAACTTACCAAAGACATCAAGGGTCAAAGTAAATCTGCAAATGCATCTAAATTCTTAAAACTTGACACCTCAGTCTTTGGTGAACCTCCTTTACTGACTTGAAGAGAAGCAACTCAAGCCGACGAAGCGCCTTGGAACTTTTGCACAGAGTTCATGATGTAAATACAGAAGAAGAGATACAGACACAGCATACAGCTTTAGTCTAAGTAGCCCTTCTGTAATGATTCCTCCTCTTTACCCGTCGTTCAGAGGTTAATCTGCAACACTGATCCCTGAATACCATTAACACTGCACAGACTCCTGCAGCCTGGACAAACAGGACATGATGTCTTTCACCATTCCTTGCCTTCTCTCTGCTTTCCTTAAAATCACCATGTAAACATGAAAACTCGATTAATACCACCAAAGTGTTTTAGACCAAGCAAGGAATATTGCGGCAAGTATAAAACTTTAAGCATGTGAAAATCTGTGTGTTTGTGTGGGTGGTCACATTGATGGGATAACTGTAAATAGTCTTAGCAGTGGACCTTTGACATGAGATGACCAGGAGTAGAACAGGAAGCGACATGCTAATTAGGTGGGCCAGACAGATTCGACAGATGGAGAGGGAGATTAGGGATATAGACGTGTATCAGACATGACAGTACAACAGTCACAGGGCCTTGCTTGGTGTCTCCCACTGTCCACCCGTCCTGACTGCAAGAGCAGTATGCAAACACAACCTGGCACTCGCACCTAAAGCAAATTTGTCTAGTCACAAATGTTTTTTAAATAAAGAAGGCAAAATCATAAGGACAAACAGCACTGATATGTAGAAGAACATTTTACAAATATTTACTTGCCAGATGCTTTTACTCAAAAGCAACTTACAGTACTTTATAGTAGTATCTTTGGGGATCAAACTCATGTATAGTATAATTAAAGGATTAAATACGTCACAAATATGTATATATATGTGTGTGTGTGTGTGTGTGTGATTGAGGTAGTGATAGTAGCTTCTTGACGGGACGCTATCACCTTAATTTGGGAGGGGAATTACCTCGAAGTATTGGAAATGTATTAGAAGTATTCGAGGAGGGAATTTCCACGACTATATATACACTACCAGTCAAAAGTTTGGACACGGTAAGATTTTTAATGTTTTTAAAAGAAGTTTCGTCTGCTCACCAAGGCTGCATTTATTTAATTAAAAATACAGTAAAAACAGTAATATTGTGAATATTGTACAATTTAAAATAACTGTTTTCTGTTTGAATATATTTTATAAACTAATTTATTCCTGTGATCAAAGCTGAATTTTCAGCATCATTACTCCAGTCTTCAGTGGACATGACGGATTTCATCAAAAATATCTTAATTTGTGTTCTGAAGATGAACGAAGGTCTTACGGGTGTAGAACGACATGAGGGTGAGTAATAGGGTGAATTCAGGGTGATTGGGACACTTTTTGCCATTGAGATGACTGGGAAAAAGTGTCCCAATCAACCTGAATTCACCCTAAATGTATTATTTTCATTTTTAGGTGAACTAACCCTTTAACCTTTTGATTATTATTGTTGTCTCTAGTAATTATGTGTCTGATTTTTAATTTCCAACCTATTTAGGTTTCATTTTAAGCCAGCCATATAGTCCTTTTTAAACAATAGGTGGGCTAAATAAAACTGCCCACCAACTTGGGTTGCTTTTAACCCAGCATTTTTAGAGTGCATATTATGCAGTAGCATATTATCTTCATCAGAAATGAAGACAATGAGAAATTTTACTGCATTCTTTGTTTACCTCAGCTGTTAGACACCAGACTGACTAGAAAGACATTTTACATTATATTGGTAGGCCTACTTAATTTCTTGTCTTTTGTTTTTATTGTATTAGTTTGTCTTGAATGATTGCTTGATCAACTTTGTAAATACATTTATATAAAATGGCTAAAGGCAATATATTTATACATGTATACATTTATATTGTTATTTTATTAGGTTATATGGCCCCAGGGATATTGTACCATATACGATATGAGTGGAAGGCAGTGGGGGCCCACATCAGTGTTTTTTTCAGGGGGCCCACAATTTACTAGCTATGGCTCTGCATGCTTGACAGTTTTTTTAGCATCAGACTGGTATATGGAAAGATGAATTATTAGTTTAGTCCGACTAAAATCAAACTTTTGAAGATTATGCAAATTTACTTAGTTTCTGTGGAATGTCTTACATGATAGAGGCCTGCAGAACAGTGTAATAGAAACAGGACACTTTCTGCTGTTATGACTAAACATTGCCCTCAGGTTGCTTCTTCAGCTTGGTGAACAACTGCATGTTGTTTTTATCCTGCAGGTCAATATGGTGAGTACTATGAGTCAACCAAGCTGAAAGCAGATATGACTCAAGGATCAGAGGGGTCATACTTGTCTAGGCCAGCCCACAAGGTCCAAAATCTCTAAGGCCGTATGTTATCATCCCTCCCTGTGGGCAGGTTTTTTAAAGGAGTCATGACTAAGAAGTTAAGGTAGATGTCTGAAAGTCATAAAGTAGGATGCAGTGTTGTGCTGTAGAACTAAACAGATTGAAATCCTGAGTAAAATGTAATGGCTAAAAGGGAACAGAGAGAAAATTTGTGTCACATTGACTTAACAACAAACAACAAAAGGATAACAACTGTGCAGTAAAGTTTGCTACCACTCTATATACCCTACCCCCATCTCCCCTTTTCCCGGTCTTTTTTCTGCTCTACCCAAACCAATTCACCACCAACTTCAAGCAGAATCTCCCCTACAACCCCTCAAATCACATAACCCTCCTTAAACGATGCTCCACACGAGGAGGCCGTGAGGCGGCAGAGGAGCAAGAGCCGTAAGGTAGGGATGAAGCAGTCATGAGTCAGTAAACCCAGTATAATCTGTCTCCCACCATGCCATAAAGCATCTGAAAGGAGATTACAATCTCATGGCAGAGTGGAAACGTGTGTCTCAAAAACAAACAAAGAAACACAGCTATTTTACCCTGGCCACACGTCTCTAAGACAATGACAACAGCTAGGAGGTGGAGAGCAATCAGTGTCAATCAGTGCTAAGATTCTCTCTTGTGTCTACTGCAGGAAGCTGAAACTTAGTGTTTGATACTATAAATATCTTTTAAAGTGTGTTTATGCCCACTTTAAAAGTTGTATTTCAGTCTGTCTAAAGCAATAAAATATCACCTGCAGTGAAATTCCAGTCCAGTTTTTGTGAAGTCAGACTAACAGAACTATATAATGTGATTGTAGTTCGGCTTCGTCCAGCATGTATATGTACTAATCGGACCACAATTGGTCTCAACATTGTGCACTTGCTCTGAAAGACAGGTACAACATGACATATCACTCAGTTATACTGTTACATTCGTTGTTTAATGTAAAAGGGATCCTGGGTTCAATTGAGGATAGGTAGATGATGGCTGAATCAAATTTAGACAAGCAAATTGGTGATTTATTGCTTTAAAACTATACAATAATTGTATAATTTTCAAAGACAAAAATATCTTTTCTTGAAGTTGCATTTAAATTACACTCTGCTCAAAACTCTGAGGGGCCATGTGCCCTCTCAGTTTGGGGCATGATGCTTCTGGGTGAGTTTATGCATCATTAAGCAGGTGGGAGAACAATGGCTTGCAGGATGCAACAGACATCTGGGAGGGTGCAATTCAACGGTTGCCTCCCATTGTCAGCACGTTCATTTACCATCCGCACAGTATGAGCAGGAAGCAGCAGAGAGCCAATAACAGTGAGCTAGATGGTTGGACGAATGCCTCTATCATGACAATAATGTAACGTAATTCTGATGAAAAACCTACCCCCTTTACCAATGCACATGACTGCTGTGCTGATGGGGAGGTGGGGCTGCCAACACATGACACACCCTTCTTTTGAGTCTTTTGAGGAGACCACAAGTGACCAAAAAATTTACTTCTCTGATTTTATGTTCAAAACATTATTCATTTATATATATATAAAACATTAAAATAGGCATTTAAGGAACAATGTAATGAGAAATACATTTGTATTCCCTTTTCTTCCTCACCTCACAGTATTCACCTCACTTCCTCACACATTCATCAATAAGGAGTTCATTCACTCATTGCATTCCATAACAGATAAAATTTTAGCACCATTAAAATAGTAAATAATAAAGAGGGAGTGCATATCATACAAATGTGGTTAAGTCTGAATTCTCTCTGTCATAATAAGAGGACCAGATGTGGGGAATCATAATCCACTTGTTCTGATGCCAGCAGGTGTTCTAATGGAACAGAAATGTTCTTGTTGATCTTTAAAAAAATAATAAGTACAATTCAAAATGAGTAAAATAAAATATAAAAACAGAAAGGTCTGTATATATTATGAGCACAACATCAACCAGCTTCAACCTCCACTCAAGCAGCCCACACAAATTTCATTTAGATAATGAACACATGCCACTGTAAAATCAGAAGATGACTATAATTTTGTTCTTTCATTTGGAAGAATGTTACAAATGTACTGAGAGGTAATTGTTAAATGGATTTGAGTGGCTGCACCCATGTGATTAATAAGCTGTCTGAGTGCATTCAGTGTGGAGACACTGGAGAATGAAAATTAAAAAAAATATCCAAGCCAAAAGCAAAGAAAAAGATCCTTACAAAAATATTCATTTTTTCATAATGTTTATTATCTCTAACTCGACTATTCAGGATCAACAGAATTATTTATAGGTCCATATGTAAGCTTTTGTTATACCAGAGAAGGACCGATTCAATATATCACTAGTGTGAGAGAGAGAGAGAGAGAGAGAGAGAGAGAGAGAGGAAAAGAGAAGGTTACAGTGCAACAACATATCAAAGAGACAAAAATACAAGTCATATAGAGGAAAAAACAAAGAATGAGACAAGAGATTAAAAAAAAATTTGTTGTAAATGAGAAAAAGACAGCAAGAACTCATTTTGGCAAACAAAAGTGAGCATAACAGCTGTAACTGTCCTGCCCAAGATTAAAAAGCAACAGTTTCTCCGTCTATTCCTCTGTCCATCTCTTTTTTGCGTTACCCACAAGTCGGACAAAAGCTCGGTGCACGTCACACTTCACTCTCCTCCCATTCCACACTCACTCGCTCACTTCTCAAACTGCTCAGTTTATACTCACCACAGCTGTCTCTTCGGAGGGATGCAGTTGTCTTTGTTGGAGGCTGTCACTCCCATGGCCATCTGCATCACTGTTATGTATTTCTGGTACTTCATATTGTCCACCACTACCGCCACAAAACCAACATAGGTGAGCTTGTGCGCGTCTATTCCCTGGCATCCGCCTGCGCCAGGTCCACGTCTGTCACTTTCAGAGCGCCATTTCCAGTGCTGAGGGACGGACAAGGAAAACACTCCTCAAGAAGCGCGACAAAAGGTACCATGCCGCTAGGACCCATGTCTGTTGTGACTCTGTAATCTCATTAGTGCTCTGAATAGCCGACTAATCCATACAGTGTTGGTCAGGAGCGAAACATTGTTTCTGCGTGCTCCTCGCGAAGCACTTTCTGTTCTGAAAACAATCAGAGAGAAACTCTGACAGAAGCCAGCGGCAAGTGACAGCAGCAGAGCGTTTGTGTGTGAGGTAGGAGAGAGGAAAAGTGTGCATGTATATACGCACAAAAAAAGGAGAGAGACGAGGGAGAGGGAGGGAGAGAAAGAGAGACGCGCACATGCTCGTGGAGAGCAAGAGTGGGGGTGAGAAGCAAAGGGAGACAGACAGTGAGAGAGCGTGCATGGAGCTCTCTCAGATGGCACGGAAATAGATTTTCAGAGAATCCAAACATAATGTGAGATGATTTACAAAACATCATGGTTCATCCAGCTCACAAAAAGGTCTGAATGCAAATGAGATCAAAACTGAGCATCCTGTGATTTGAGCTCTGTGACCGGTGATTACCTAATGGAAGAGGGGGATGGGAGACAGGAATAGGAGAGAGGGAGACGTAAAGAAGGGGAGAGAAGGCACAATGAATTTTTTAATCCCGAACACATGCACAGAACTGTCAGAAAACAAATTCAATACACAGATTAAAGATTGTTCAGCCAAACGCATCTGAATGCACCAGTGCTATTTTAATCCACATAAAGCATCATCTCATCTAAAGTGACAATCTAAACAAGAGCCATTACAATGACTACCTGCTGACCTTTTTTCAGTCTCAATCTGCTTAAGTAACCCTCATCTGATCCCGCAGAGGTCTAAAGGGCAGCCGTTGTTAGCCTGACCATCGGCTGCATTAACGGAGTTAAAGGACTGGCTTAATTAGATGGGGCACTTTGCCACTAGACAAGAGAATGTTATTAGTCATATGCTTTCTGGGTAACTACGACATATAATAGGATCAGTTGAAAGTGCCTTCAATTTTCTTAATTAAGCAATTTTGTGTCATTCAGTAGACTCTTTTTGTTTACAGGGCACTGATTGCAGGTACAGTCGCCTTCAATATTAACTGCATTTGAGTGCTTTGTGTCGGATAGCAATCTTAGTAACTGTTCTCCCTTTCTTGGTTACACCCACGTGGGTCTGAACCGGCGTTCGGTCTGAAGGACACCCAGATCCTTAACCTTTAGGCCTCCACGGCACTAAATGAGATAGGAGACTGGGAGTGGGGGATCTACACATAAAAAGGCTCGGAATGAAGAAATGGAAAGTGAATTGAGTGATTAGCGAGTCCATTGTAATTGCAAAGGGACGTTCTTATTGAAGAAAGATTCATTGATTATTATAATGGACCTCTTGGGTGTGCGGAACAACTACTTAACCACAAGCTATACAGAGAAAAATGGTATGAAATGTGACCAGGCAGAGGTTTGAGAGCGCACCAGTGCCTCAATCCCACAGGAGAGCCCATTAACCTTTTTTTGGGTTAAGCATGACTAAGAGAGAGGTCAAACATCAGGACACATGGAGAAATATCACAGATCATGTGGAACAAAAGAGAGACCACCTGAGACGACTATTGTGATATTCTTGATATTTTCATTTAAGATATTTTTGCAGTATATTTCTACATTAAAGAAAATAAGTACGGTCTTGACACTCATAGCTTTTTTCCCCTAACAGACCTGAAAATAATATGAGCACTTTCTCACCAGCACATGCATCCACACTACTGAATTGAGCCTCACTAGTGAATCATATCAAATATAGCATCTACAAGAGTCATACTAAAAGAGGTGTTAAGTACTACATCAGATACATATTTTATATTACTCAACAGGATTATATTAACAACATAATATTTAATAATATAAATATGCATGTCATAAAATTACCGTAACTTAAAATAAAATTCAAATGAAAACTGAAAATATAAAATAAAACCTAGTTCAAAATACTATAACAACTCGGAAGTGCGTCCCAATTTGCGTACTTATGCACTATTCTATGCCTTTTTTTTAGTATAAATAGTGTGAGTATAGTGTGTTCACACTAAAAATTCCAAAAAGAAAAATTGCACTTTAAATACCCGGATGACGCACTTAATTAACCAAATAAATGAAGTGAGGAATGTTGGACACTTCATGCACTCAACTGTCACAGCTTTAATTACGTAGCGGAGGGGGAGGGGCTAACGGACGCCAGTGTTGAATGATAAAATAACCTTATAAAATTAATACACTACATGGTTGAGTGTATAGTGCATAAGTACATAGTGCATAGTGTACGGTGTATCATTTGGGACACAACTTAGAAAGTAAAGTTTGTCAGGACAAGCTTTTATGGTGGTTCGACAAATACTTTTCTGAAAGTGTGAAAGTTTTATAAGCTTCTCACTGAGCATGATTTATCATGTTGTTAGCATGTCTCAACAAGCATTATTTTACATTTTGTTAACATGTTTGTATCTTGTTTTAACACATTGCTAACATGATTTAACATGTTGTTTACATGTTTTAACACGTTGCTAACATGAATTATCATGTCGCTAACATGTTTTAACATACCGCTAACATGAATTAGCATGTTGCTAGCATGTTATAACACATTACTAATATGAATTAGCACACTGCTAGCATGAATTAGCATATTAACATGTTTTAACAAGCATTAATTATCATGCTGCTAGCATGTCTTAACACATTGTTAGCATGATTTTGCACATGGCAAGCAATAATTAACACATTGCTAACATAGATTAACATGATTTAACACGTTGCTAGGCAGTTGCTAGGATGTTCCGGGTGGTTGCTATGCTGTTGTAAGATGGCTGCTAGGGTGTATTGGGTGGTTTCTAGGTGGTTGCTAGGGTGTTCTGGGTGGTTGCAATGGTGTTGCTAGGCAGTTTCTAGGCTGTTTGGTAAGCTAAGCACTCATCAGGGTTATACTTGTAGAGTGGTAGTCAAGCCAACATAATAATAAATAAATAAATGAATAAATAATAGAGAGGGGTGTTAAGAATATTGGGAAGTCAGGGGATACTAACTACACAGAAAATGTTTTTGATGACATATGACAGCAGAAACCAAACAAAAGCAAATGCATTAAAGGCATGTAGGAATCACATGACCAAAAGGCAAGTTTCTCTTGTTAGAACGTCCATCCTGATCAGAGAGCATGAAGGTCAGATAGAAAGTGACGTGTCAGCAACTTGCATGCCCTGAGGTCTCTAATAAAAGAAAGAAAATAGACTTTTCTGTCTCTTTCTGTTTCCATAGGCAGGTCCTTGAGACACTTCAGATCAAGGCTTTAAAATGGAGAACTGGATAATGGCTGACCCATTCTATTCATGAGCTATGCAGATGAGTAAAACAATATGCATCTTAACTAATACCCTATTCATATTCATTTTACACATCAACATGCGCACAGAAAGTGCAAAGAAATTCAGTATTCAAAAGCCACCGCAGGACACGCTTCATTTACAAATTTGGAAACAAACTCTTGGAAATGCATTTTACGCTCATCATTTTTAGCTCAGTCCATCTAATCCGTTCTAATTACAATGATAAACACTGCATAATTCATGTTGCACTGTCCTTTTTGCAATACATAATTTATATACACGTTTAATAAATTCGAGCACAGAGCTGACACTTGTGTCCCAGCCAATTATCATCTTTACTAAAAGTGTGCAGGACTCTCTAAAGAACTTATACTTTATAATGTCATTTAAGAAAAGGTCATACAAATCTAAGTGACATTGTCTCATCTAGCGCACAACATTTCTGGTGTCTCCTCTCATTTTCTCGAACAAATGTGTTTTAATGTGTGCTGCAGTGGTCTCTCACCAGAAAGTAGGGGATCTGGGCAGCAGAAGTATAGCCCAAGGTCAGGAGAGGTGGATACTAAACTCACACTCGCACAACAGCAGACAGCCACAGCAGGTTTTCCCATTAAAACCTCACACCTTTCAGTCACAGGTGACAGTGAGGTGCTTAACTGAGGAGATGGTAACTGGCACACTGAGCTGAGGACTCGCATTGATTAAAGCTGGCATTTAAAAACTACTTGTCGTAGTTTGTCCCTGCTTTGAGAAGCACCGGATGGGTTTAAGATGGAGATTTCCCCTGGGGAAAACGTGTTGATTATCCCCAGCCATAAGTTACACCCTCAACTGGCCGGCGGACACAATTAATCACATGACCCACCGCGGCGAGATTAATTCTGAAGCCTTGGACTACAGCCCCTTCCATTCAATCACGGATGGAAATCTAACAGAGACGGCCAAAGATACGAGCGCACACAGAGACTAATGAGGAGATGAATGCAGCTACACAGGGAGAGAAAATCAAACAAACAAATAAACAAACAGATGCCCTTATTAGGCAGATTCATTCAAGTCAGGCATTGCCGTCCACCAGCTGCTTGTTGTCAGACCCGTTACAGAAGCAGAGAACCACTGTAACTCAATCCTGACACAACAACCCCCTCATAATTGCCATGACAACATGACGCCCGGCAATCTCCATCACCCGCTCCCTCAGGGCATGACATTTAATGCTAACATGGATGAACACAATACACGCATACACAGAAAAAATATATATTTATGCCAGGGAATCTTTCCACAAAGCAAGCTTTCTTACATACCAGAAAATGAGCACGCCATTTTGGCAGATGGCACACTTGTGATATGAAATATGCACAAAGTAATCTAATATGTATGTAAACAAGCTTTCATTGGAATACCCCACTTTCTGTTCTTCTTCCTCCTTTTACCTCACTTAAACTCTGATACAGTTTCCCACGCATGAGCCGATACCTCCAGAGGCCTCGGGAAGTGTTGGGATTACGGAGGGGTTCGATAAGGTTGAGAGGGGTCATCGGACCGCTGCTGGTCGTTAAAATTTACTGTTAGAGCAGGATATAGACACATCCATGATGACAGACTGAGACTGATTATTGCAAAGATATATTAGAACATTGTATGAAATAGCTACTCATGGTGCTGTCTGCCCTAGGTATACATGTAGGTGGCAATGCATCACATACTGAGGGTGTGGTTTAGCACAAGGAAAATAAATCCCAGCTCACGTTGTTGCCTGTTCATTTCAAACAGGAAAATGAAGAGAAACATACCTCAAATTTAGGTATTTTTAAACACAAACAAAAGAACAAAGAAACAAATATGCAAAAAAGTTTTTTTACACTTCAACTTTTCCACACAAATAAATAAAAAACAACAACACAGAACTGTATTTAAAAAAATAAATAAATAATTTTTGCTTATAAAATATGGGTGTTTAAAACAGATAATTAATAAATGATTATGTAATGTTTTGCAAAGTCTCGTGCTCATCAAGGGTGTATTTATTTGTTCAAAAATACAGTAAAAATTGTGATATTGTGAAAATTTGAATACAATTCAAAATAAGTTTTAATATATTTCAATTTATTTCTTTGATGGAAAAGTTGCATTGTTCAGCATTACGGTAGTCTTCGGTGTTGCATGATTCTAAAAATTCTTCTTACTTGCTGTGTTGGTGCTTAAAAAAACAATACTTATTATTATCACTGCTGAAAACAGTTGTGCTGCTTAGTAGTTTTGTAAAAGTAAAAAAGCTTCTGTAATGTTATGTCTTTCTTGTCATGTGTTCATAATACACACTATACATGATATGTGAAACTTTGCAAAATTCAAAGAATGGATACACTATTTCAATGTTCCCCTTTAGACATTCTGTTGACTAAGTAACATTGCACCTACATGTCTACTAACTCTCATTAGAGTATTAGTGGAGTATTAGTAGACTGTTAGGAGTAGGGTTAGTAGAATAAGGGGCTTGGGTTAGTAGTTGACATGCACTTGCAAAGTTACTTATAGTCAGTAGAATGTCTGTTGAGGAAGCATCAAAATATAGCCCCGTTTCCACCGCAGGAACTTTCACCAGGAACTAGGGACTTTGGGGTGGTACTCGGTGTGCTTCGACCACAGGAACCAGGGTCTAAGTAAAGTTCTGGGTAAAAATTCTCCCCTCAAAATGTCCCTGCTCGCTAGGTAGTACTTTTTCAAAGTTCAGGAACTTTCAGAGGTGGGACTAGCTGATTGGTTGAGTTCACGCAGCATTTTGATTGGTTGACTCCACACAGCATTTTATTTCAACCACCATTTTTAAAAGTCTGTTGCGGTGCGTGCAGTAAGAATTGTTTGCTATTCGAATAAACATTGGAGTTTACAAATACGACAGATGGACCTACGATGGACCTACGATGAGCTTCAGGCTTTATTAAGCTTATATGCGGAGAACGAAAACCAGCGGGAACTGGAAAGGTGCGCGCAGTCCTACGTCACCGGGCTTATCGTCACAGTACTTTAGACCTCTATGGAAATGCAGACAGCAACAGGTCTGGGGGGGGAAAAGTTCCTGGGAAAAAAGTTCCTAGGACAAATTGTTCCAGGTAATTTCAGTGGAAACGAGGCTTAAAGTGTTAGCAGATATTAAGCAGACAGTCTATACTCTAATAATACTCTAATGAGAGTTAGTTGACATGTAGTTGCAACGTTACTTATAGTCAACAGAATGTCTAAAGGGGACCAAGAGTTACCCAAAGAATTTAATAACTCACAGCTGTTGACTATTAACATCAGATTCTAATTAGTGTAACTTGAAATATCATTTGTTTTTTTACTTGCAATCTATTTCTTCCAAATATTTGTGTACTCTGGATGCTTTAGTATAATTCAAACATACCTAGCCTCTTGTGCTGTGCCCAGGGCTAAAAGAAGTAAAAAGGGATCGAGGTCTTGGGCTAAGAGCTCAGTACAAGTTGAGCCATGAGGCAGGACTGGAGAAGTGATTTATGACTGTTGTCCAGAGGGCAGGGAAAAAAGGCAAAGGACAGACGAAGCAGGTGAGGGAGAAGGGCCAGACAGCAAGGGCAGAGTACTGTGGCATTTCATAGTGGGCAGAGACAGAAGGGCAGTGAGGCATGAGGCCACAGCAGTCCCACTCTGCCTCCTACATCTCTCACTCACACACACTTTCATCAACTCACCTGTCACCTCCTCTCTTCAGTCATTAGTGCCCCACACTGAGAAAAGTGCTGACGGCTCCTAGAGTCTTACAACTCAAACGTATGATTACCTGAACTTTCTGTACCATGCTGAGCTTTATCCCACACCAGAAACCACTGCATTAAACAGCCACTAACTGGCAAAGTGAACAATAAATTACATTTAAAAAAGTATAATGAAATTAATACATTTTGTGACCGTGATTAAATTATTATGAAAGTTGATAGTCTTTTCTTCCCTATTGTGACATACTGTATATATCCTAGTGAAACTGCTTCTCAAACAAGAAAAAAAAAGTTTCTGTCTGTAATTGATTGTATTATTGTGGTTTGCTTTTGCTGTGATCTCATGTGAGGGACAGGTTGTCCCGCCCTCGTCATCAGAGAAGAGATGAGATGAAAGTTTTTTTGTGTGTATGTGTGTGGATAAAGTAATAAAATGTAGTTGTGAAAATGTTACATATTTATGTGTGTGTGTGTGTGTATGTATATTATATATATATATATATATATATATACACACACACACACACACACACACAGTGGTGGTCAGAATTATTGGCACCCTTGGTAAATATGATCAAAGATGACTGTAAAAATAAATCTGCATTGTTTATCCTTTTGATCTTTAATTAATAAAATTAGCAAAAATCTAACCTTTCATTGAAGGAAAAGAATTGAAAGTAGGGGAAAAAAAAAAAAAAAAAAAAAATCACATTATGAAATAAATGTTTTTCTCCAAAACACGTTGGCCACAATTATTGGCACCCCTAAAATTTTTTATGAGTAAAATATCTCTGAAGTATATTCCCATTCATATTTACATTTTTTAGCACACCAGGGTGATCATGAGCATGAAATTGTCCAGCCATGACTTCCTGTTCCACAGGAGTATAAACATGAGGAAACACAAAGGCCAAATTCCCTTAATCATTCATCACAATGAGAAAAACCAAAGAATATAGTTCTAATGTGCAGCAAAAGATTGTTGAGCTTCACAAAATAGAAAATGGCTATAAGAAAATAGCTAAAGCATTGAAATTCCCCATTTCCACTATCAGGGCAATAATTAAGAAGTTCCAATCAACTAAAGATGTTACAAATCTGCCTGGAAGAGGACGTGTGTCTAAATCGTCCTAATGTGAAGTGAGGAGGAAAGTTTGAGTGGCCAAAGACTCTCCAAAGATCACAGCTGGAGAATTGCAGAGATTAGTTGAGTCTTGAGTCTCAGAAAGCCTAAAAAAAATTATCAAACAGCACCTACATCCCCACAAGTTGTTCAGGAGGGTTTCAAGAAAAATCCTCCTCGCTCATCCAGAAACAATCTCCAGCATATTCAGTTGTCAGACAAGACTGGAACTTCAAACGGGATCGGCTTCTATAGTCAGATGAAACTAAAAAAAGAGCTTTTTGGCAGCAAACCCACCAGATGGGTTTGGTGCACACATGGATAAAAAGTACCCCATGCCCACGGTTAAATATACTGCTGGATCTTTAATGTTGTGGGACTATTTTTCTGCCAGAGGTCCTGAACATCTTGTTCAGATACATGGTATCATGGATTCTATCAAATACTAACAGATAAAAATCAAAACCTGACCGCTTCTGCTAGAAATCCAATAATGGGCCATGGTTGGATCTTCCATCAGGACAATGATCCAAAAACAAACATTAAAACCAACACAAAAATGTGTCACTGAGCACAAAATGAAGCTTCTGCCATGGCCATCCCAGTCCCCTGACCTGAACCCTAAAGAAAATGAGTGGAGTGAACTGAAGAGAAAAAGCACCAACATGGATCTGGGAATCTGAAGGATCTGGAGAGATTCTGCATGAAGGAATGGTCTCTGATCTCCTGTCAGGTGTTCTCCAAACTCATCAGGCATTATAGGTGAAGACTCAGATCTGTTAACTTGGCAAAAGGAGGTTGCAAAAAGTATTGAATAAAAGGGTGCCAATAATTGTGGCCAATGTGTTTTGGAGAAAAACATTTATTTCATAATGTGATTTTCCCCCCACTTTCAATTCTTTTCCTTCAATGAAAGGTTAGACTTTTGCTGATTTTATGAATTAAAGATCAAAAGGATTAACAATGCAGATTTATTTTTACAGTCATCTTTGATCATATTTACCAAGGGTGCCAATAATTCTGACCACCACTGTATATATATATATATATATATATATATATATATATATATATATATATATATATAAAAGACAAAGCAAGAAGTGAGGCGTTCACTAAAACATTCTCCAGTGTATATGGGCTAGAATAACGCCTTCGCCTTAACAAGGGGGTCATCAGAATCTGACAGTGTTTCCATGGTGATGAGGAGAAAAGATTTTCAGCTCTTCCAGTGGAAATTCTCTCTGGAAAGCCCAATTTCTCTTACAAAGAGCAAAAGAGTGGCGGAAAGACATAAACAGAGATTGACAGAGATACAGGGCAGTGTACTGCGATTACGTCAATTGCAAATGCCTAGTGTGTGTATGCTTAGATGTGAGTCCATTAGAATTCAAGCATGTGCACTTAGTCAATTTCAATCAATGGATAAATAATGGTCTGAGAACAAAATAGAGATGGTTCTACTAATGTGCTATTGAAAAAATAATCCTGGGTGCAGTTTCAAGGGTTATGTTGTTGCCAAGGCATCAGGCATCAGGCATCAAGGCAAAAAAAAAAAAAAAAAAGAAAGAAAGAAAAGAAAAAAAATCAACAGTCTAACAGGAGACAGTATAAGATCATACAAATATATCTCTTCTACATAATTTTGTTCCAGTTTTTAAAGGGATAGTTCACCCAAAACTGAAAATTGTTACAATTTACTCTTCCTCATGTCGTTCCAAACTTGTATGACTTACTTTCTTGTGGAACACAAGATAAGATATTTTGAAGAATGTTGGTAACCAACTGCTTGGTGAACACTGACTTTCATTGTATGAGACATTTCTCAAATATCTTTTTAAAAAACAGAATTTTCATTTTTGGGTGAACTATCCCTTTAACTAATGGGTGAGACAAGGGAATGTTGTAATATGAATTGAATTTTAATGCTATCGGACTAACCAAACTGAAATTAGTTGCAGGGATGAAATCATTATCACTCATGACCACTGTCCTCCTGAGGTGACAGTAAAAGTAATAAATCCCAGTATAAAATATAAAGGATTTACAGGACAAAATACATTTTAAGGTAACAAAGTTATCTCCCCAACTTAACACCGCTTCTGCACATCTTGCAGATATCCGCACTTAACTCACAAAAGAAATGACTTGCGACTTGACTTGGACTCGTGAACAAGTGACTCGAGGCTTGACTTGGACTTGAAGACAGAGACTTGTGAAAAACACAAGTCAGTATTGGTACAGCATTACCGATTACATTCTCTCTTTACTACCCCACATGACAGCGTGAAATGCAACCTTTTATTATTCATTCTTAATTCATTCTTAATTCTGTGTTATTCAGAATGAAAAATACGACAGTGGTCATATATAAGCAAGCAAGGAGGTACTCCCTCTCTTTCCCTGTTACAGTTGGCAGCCTCTATCAACATGCTGCCTCTGTCATCTCGTCTGCTCAGGCAGCATCGACAGGCGGAAAAATGTGCCATTCGAGTCATTATAGTGTTTTCCTGACAACTACAGACAGTTTGGAAGAATAAGTGCGAATGCACGTTTTCCCGCAATCTACTAGTGCAAATATAAATATGACAGTGAGAAATGGTGCACGCTCACAGCTAGTTTCACACAGGACATGGCAGTCGCGAGTGTCTAGTTCATTTTCATAGAGAACACGTTTTTGCATTCCGCTGCGCCGTTTTTCCATGGAAACGTGTTTGTTGGACTGTTGCACTCGCGTCTTTCAAAGCATCTCCTGCATGACGTGCCACTAAAACGCGGCGCTCAAGTTAAAAGAAGTTTTTCAAACACGCCTCTAGAAAAACAGATACCTCAACAGGCCATATCCGACTGCTAAATCTGTGTCTTTGTTCATATGGACATCTGACAATAGCGTGCACCCTTACTTTACTGAGAAAATAAGGTCAGGGTAAAACCTGTAGATGGAAAATCTCCATATAATATTTTGTTAGCAAAGGTTTATTTATTCAACATTATTAATTTTTTTGATGCTTCAATTCCAGTATCTAAATATTCTTAAGAGTTAAGTTCATTGTCATTTGAAAGTGTGTAGGCCTACTTGCACTACTATGCTGTTATATTATGATTATATATTCAGTGGCATAAAATGGTCTTAAAATAACAATAATATTGCATATCGCAATTATTTCTGGGGCAATATATCGCACAACAAAAAGTAGTTAGACTAACCCTTGTGCACACTGTTTGCGCAGACATCATATGCATTTCACGCTATGCAGAGTACAGACAGACGTCGGTCACGGAGCACCGCAAACAAACAGCAGACACCTTTTTCAGTTCCTCCAAAACAACAAGTTTTACTGCATTCACGCCATAACTACCGTAATTAAGAGATGGCAACCCGTGATGTTCTAACTGGAGCTGTTCACGTCCTCAGGCTTGGAATTATGTGTTTCCATGTCAACAGTATCAACACCGAAATGAATCTGCAGCAGTCAGGTACAAGCTCTCTAAAAAGTTGTTGACATTCATTATTATTGTAATGTTACGTGCTTTGAGACATGAGGTAGTTTAACGCCGTCTCTTGTGATGCTTTGCCGAGAGCAACTGTGTATGTGTCCCTTCATGTGTTTTGGAGGAAGCGTGAAGCTTTGGAGATGCTCTGAAGGGAGGGTGGGATGTTATGATTTGAAAGCTAGCTCGCTATTGCTAGGCTCTCCGAAAATGTCCATTTCAAGCAATCAATTAATTCAAAGAGGAGCTGCAGTGTTGCATAGCTGTCAAGAGGCTTGGCTGCTGTCCATTTTCAAGAAGTACAAGTTTCCATGTCCTTTTCATGTTTTTTTCCCCCAAATATTTGCTACCATATGCATATAATATCCAAATTTACCAAGTTAGCTTGAATATGGACTGGACGGACACTTTCATATGCATTTTACCAATTCAGTTCCACAGATCTGTTTGTTGAGTCAGGGTGGGTTATTATATTGCCTTATCACAAACGACACAAAGATGGGAATTTAGTTCTATGTGTTGTTTACTGTAAGTAACATTTGTTTATACACAGGTTTCGTTACTGCCAGCATTCACTTACAAAGACTTGAGACATGACCTGGTCCCTAAGGACTTGGACCTTAGAGACTTGAGACTTGACTTGGTCTTGGCCTTAAGGGACTTGTGAACATGTCTGGTATCTACTGTACATACCTATCAGTTAGAGTTGTGTCAATACTATCTGGGACTGGGACAACTTTATAAACTTGCACCATATAAGAAGAGAGAAAAGTAGAAGCACAGATTCTCTCATTTTTTGGCTAACATATTTGTTTAAAATCTAGTCCACTTTTCAGGCACGTCAGACAGCTTCCTTTTTCCATTATGCTAGGCCAAGCTATTTAAATTTACGTAATTAAAGTTACGTTCTTCAGGAGCTTCCTTTGTTTGAAACTCAACGCTGAGCAATGACGTTTGTGTGTGCGTTTCACTGCGATTAATTTAGCATCCTCCCTTTGTTTATTTTAGCTGTTTACAGCATCAGGCCTGGTTCTGAATGAATGCCAATGCCAGGCACGGGAAGGAGGGGGTATATTTTTGCTGCACCAGCCACTTCTGCATTGGCTTATCAAGGTCAGCCAATAAGCCGAGAGCCAGAGCCTGTGGAGGAAGAAACCTGAACCGTCACAGCACGGCCCACACAAATCATGGCAATCTGACTTGGTCCGTAACTACAGGAGATAGGAGACAGTGCCCTGTTTCAAAACTAAATTCCAACTTTTTGACTAGTTTTGAAGGATGGTCTTTCTGGCTGATGTTAAACTTCTTCAGAGTGTTGTTTTAAATAGATCACCACTTTCAACGTCATCTCCATTTTAAGCTAAACTTAAAGTCGCGATAAAACAGAATTAGTGATTTCCTTTGAGATTTTCCTTTGAGATGGGTTTTTCAATTTATGAGTAAAATAAAGCCTGTGGTAAACATAACTTGACGATACTTTGACGTTTTGTTCTACAACTGCACTTGCAACCAAATGGATAAGTACATGATCAAATTCATAATATTACACCATATTAAAGTGCCCCAATATGCTATTTGAAAGGTTCCTAATTCTGTCTCCTACAACAGGTTTACATGCATCAAAAGTCAAAAAACACTTTCATTTTCACATAATATACATTGCACATCACCACATTTTTCAATGATTCTCAAACGACTCGTCAGATGAATCAGTCTCTCTAAACACCTTTTTTCCACATGCCTGCTCTGCTCGGCTCTGACTGGCCAGACAGCCCAGTCTGTTGTGATTGGTCTTTTTACCATAACTGATTCAGCTCTGTGCTTCCTAAAGCTCAGCTATTGTACACACTGTAAAGACAGTAACGATGGCATCGATTTTACCACATCAATCTGAGGGCGAGTCCGATGATAAAATATATTGGAAGAACTAGTTATTCATCCCAGCCTCGTGTCTTTACTAAACTTTGTCAGTTGTATTTAAGGTTTACCAGTTTGGACATTCAAGCGATTTTAGACGATTGGATGTGTATTATATCGAGCTACCATGCTCGCGCAGCTGCATTGTGGCACGAACACTCATACAAACAGTAGCTGCGCAAAATGCGAAGATTGCGTGCACAGAGCTTGTTGTCAGTGCTGTCCTGTGATTTATCACTAAAGTAGCTTATTAGCTTTATTATAGCATATATTTTTCTACTTTTAAAGGAACTATTTACAACCCACAGCTTCACAATTAATAGAGAGACGGTATGACTAATTCACACACGCAATCGCTCTCATTACGTACTGGTACTGAGCTAATTTATCTTTATCTGATTTACAACAAGCAGAAATCTGTAAGAAATGTTACAAACCATAGATAAAATAGCTGCTGAAAGTGAGCTGTTATGTCAGATCACTCTTTCAATAGGAAAAAATATCCCACCTTTAATAGTCAATCATATTTACAGTACAAACCATGTCAGTGAACTATGAGGGCAAAAAAAAAAAAAAAAAAAAAAACAGAAACAAAATAATCGTTCATTAATCGTAATCGAGGTGAAATGTTCAATTAATTGAGGTTTTGATTTTAGGCCATAATCGTCAATGCCTAATTAACAGCATTAATAACAGTGCATATATTAGCCAAGCACGTGAATGACTGATGTAACAGAATGAACGTGAATGTAGGCTGGCATTATGCAAATGTGTTAACTTGTGACATGTGAACTTCACGGAAATGGGATTCGAATTACAAATGACTCATTTAAGCGGTTCAATTCAATTCTTTATTTTGAGAGACGATAACTTTATTTATGATGCACTTTCAGCTTTACAACTTTGCAGACATTTACATTTACATAAAACTACATTACACACTGCATGAAAGGTAATTTTCAAAAATCCATAATAGGGGCACTTTAACATTATTAAAAATACATACTGAGTGACTAGCACAATCTTTGTAATAGAATACACAATAAGTTGACAGTTTTTTTTTTCTTTTCTTTTTTTTCTAAGGTAAATTAGTCATCATTACTTTCAGTATGGCTATAAAGGGTCACGCAAAATGATATTCAAAGTCACATTAGATGCTTCTAACATTAAATAAAGCACATAAACAGTACCTGAGATTATCACTTTCATACATTATATGTTGTTGCAGCCGCGACATCGCAGAAATAGAAACCGTTTCTAAAATAGCATTGTCCTGTAGGGCAGGGACTTGGTTCCATGCATCGAATGTTGATTGGATTTTGAGATGTGGGTGTTGGACTCAAAAGTGGAGACAGATGAACGTGAGCTTGCAGAAGTGAAGTTTAAGGGACTAGAAATGATTAGAGAACCCATGTATATGTCAACTAGTCTAAGGTGCTTATTTAAAGAATTAAACATTTGAACAGATTAATTGCTCACAATAATATCTAAAACATGCATTTAGAAAATGGATAGGGTGAATTTTCATTTGATGCCCAGTTTATTGAGGGTTTGCAAGATGCTTTACCAAGACAGTAGGCTTACAAACATAACCTTAAGTAGGAAGAACATTGTGTTTCCACCAACAGCTTGTACTTTTGTGCATAGAGTAAAATAAATCAGCACTACTGAGGAACCATTGGAGGTTGATACGCATATCAGACTGGCTTTGTAATAAATCTTTTGATTAGCTTTCTGAGTTCTATGCATTTAGGTAGATAATCCAAAATCTGTTACATAATTAAATAATTTCATAACATCTCTGTGGCCTTTTCTGAAATGCCGCTTTAAAGCATGCATTCTCAAATGTTTGCCTGTGTGGCTGGATCGATAAGGCTGATTAAAGCCCTAGCCACATCAATGCACACGAGACCTATCAATAATCTCACTTCAACCAGGCAGGCAGAACTACTATAGAACAAAAAAGAAAAGAAAAGAAAGAAAGAAAAAAAACACTCTACAATTTCAAGCTTAAGGGAGCTGCAATGAAATGATATGGGGCCCTAATCCATCACAGCCTACTCTTGATTTGACCTAGCCAGAACGTTATCATATTACTTTTTTACTTTTTTTTTAAAGTAAGTGATAGACATAAATCCCAGGCTGGAACAAAAGATTAAATAAAGAATGCTAGAAGTACATAAAGTCATTTGAAGTATCTGGACCTAAATATTTTGTTTTAGTAGGAACACACAATATATAATGGTATATCATTATCATATCAGTTAATCAATATTGACAATTTAAATGTGCATGCTCATTTTCTATTCTTTAGAAATTTGTTTATTTATATTTAGATTACCTTTGTAATTATCCAACAAGCAACTAAAAGTTAATCTTTCAAAACACTAATAATTAAAAACAAATTAAAGGTAATCTAGCAAAAATATCTGAATATTCATTTTTCATAGAGTTCAGTACATTATAAGTCAGTTATTTAAAATACCTAGGTATTAAGTTTATATCGTAATGTAACATAGTATCGAACAAAAAACAACAACAAAAAAAATTTGGAATGACAAGATAGTTTGTCCCAAGTACTCCCAGTTTTTCCCAAGAAGCTGTTCAGCTAACTTGTAAAATGGAACTTTAAAGATGTTAAGGGTGAAACAAACTGGATCCTTGAAAAACTCTCTGGTAGTGAGATTAGAGTGGAAAGATTCATAAATATTTGTCACCAACCTCTATTCTTTGTACTTACATTGAAGTTTAATACAAAATCTGGCAGCAGTACTGGCCCAAGTGAGCTCACACTCAACAAATATACAGCAACAGACTCCTTGGCAGTCTATTCAAGGACATCCCATTAACAAACGCAAGGGTTTGACTGACAAGTTGTTGATCCAATCGCAAACGTCCCCAGGAATCTCTGGCGGTTTTCCCCACAGTCTCTGAGTCACTTGCACATTTCACAAACATGGCCTCTCAGCCAGCATCAGTCAGGACCTATTTAGTGGTGCTCTGAAAAATCTCATTGGTTTGTCCCCTAACGGCCAGGAGAGGAAAGGGTAACCTAATGCAGGCTGACAGTCCTCTTCTCACCGTCCACACGTTTTCCTCCTTTTTCTTCCTTTACTAGTCTAAGGTGCTTTACACTAGATCTTTTGGTATGGTTTGTAGTCAATTTGAAGACAGTTTAGTTTGTTCAGTTAGTGTGAAAGCTTTCTCCCAAAGAAAGCCAGCATTCCACCAATGCTGCAAACTTACTGTGGTTCAGAGCCAAATAATACAATAGCTGCATCTTAATTTGCATGGTATGCAGAATTAGGATTAGTGTCTCTCAAATCACAACGCATTGAAAATAATACGCAAAAGGTGCCCGCATACTACACTATTGGTGGATTTTAAAAAAGTGTGTATCTGTGCATGCTGTATGGATTAATATCACTGATTATTTACATTTTTATTTTAGTAAAAAATAGTGAAGAATGTAAGGCTAAAGCTGTAGTAGGTATGAAATACATTAATCTTAAAAGTGTATAAATTTATCAAGTTAAAAAGAATGAACGATGCATTTCAAGGCAATGAATTTAGCTTTATGTAATGTTAACACATGCATACAAACGCAAATAGTACACTAGGTTCTATACTATCAAGATGCCATTTTATGATGCAGTATGTCCAAATAGTGATGAGCTAACAACATAATGAAAAGCACTTCCATTCACAAGTACATTATTTAGACCAGAATAGAAGTGTGTGAATTGGGATGCAGCCCTTGTAAAAAGAAACCTGCAGGCATAAGTAAAAGGGGTGGAATCAAGCTCATTGCCAAGTATTTGAATAAAGTGTGGAAAATGCAAAATTGTTTAAATCTAATTTACTGAGCAAAGAAAGTTTTTTCCATGTAATTTCTCACATTTCTCATATGGGTCAATGACATGACGCCTAACATTTCTGTCCGATTGCATTTTTTCAGTTAAAATTTGGTTTAAATGCATAAAAACATACCATATTATGTAGTACCTCTCCCGTGCATGTACGCACTTTAAATTTTCAAAAAACTTACTTTGGTAATTATGCATTTTTATTCATTTATTGTTTATTTATTTATAATTATTTCAATCTATTTTACCAGATGCCACTGCCAAGCAAAGTAAAAACCGCTGGCCATAGGCTGACCCTGCAGCAAGAATGGAGTTACACCTTGCTAGAAGAGTGAAATGTTATTACAATTTAAAATATCTGTTTTCTATGTGAATATATAGTAAACTGAAATTTATTCCTGTGATCAAAGCAGAATTTTCATCATCATCTTCAGTGACACATGATCCTTCAGAAATCATTCTAATATGCTGATATGCTGCTCAAGAAACATTTATGAATATTGTCAATGTTCATATTTTTGTGGAAACTGTGAGTTTAAGCGGTTAACTAAGTTAACTTAAATGAAATGGTGCGCTTATGTTTGCGATGTTTATATATATATATATAAAAAAGTTTATAAAACGTTTGTTCTCATGAAAATTGTGAAATTTTAATAAAATCTGGTTTAAATCTATTTTTTTGTATAAACTTTATTATTTATTGATCTCTTTAAATAAATTTTTAATGATATTTAAGGTCTTTGTGTCATTTGGAGCAACCACACATCATAATAATAGCAATAACTGTATTAAAATAAAAATAAAATATCTAATTTCTGTGGCTGAAATGTGAATCACTGATACAGTATGCTTAAGTGAATGGTATTTTTAAAACATTTTTATCAGTTTTATGTGATTTACAGGAAAAATAAGTCTGTTGACTACATTTAAGAAGGCAACTCTGAAGTTATAGAACAAAAAGATAAGGCCATTCTTTACAAAATCTCAAATGAACTGCAAATACTTTGTTTCTAAACACTTTAATTACTGAGAACTTGTATAAAAAAAAAAAAAAAAAAAAAGTTAAGCATGTTAAGGAAATTAATTTTAAGATAAATCACCACATGACATGGCTATGGCCAGCTCATCTAGATTTAAAAAACAAACAAACAAACAAAAAAAACACTAAAATCACTTAATTTAAAATTTTAATATGAATTTATGTGTACACAACATTCTTAATGTTTGAACAATTGCAATAGATATTATTTTTTGCATTTTAACATCGGCCTGTCAAAAATCCTTATGTGTCATTGACCCATATTCTAAACCTCAAAGATGATCATAATCTTACCCTATGTGTCTTCAGTTTTGTGCTTACTAAGAGTCATGGACATATATCTTTACAATTTTACTTCATGATATACTTTTAATACTTTTAAACGTGGACAGATTCTTTTCACTTTTCTTTAAACGCCATTCAAGTAAGAGCTGCAAATGGCTTGCAAAGACTGAAGAATCAAGAGAATTCTAATAAAGTAAATATTCAATAATTAAATATTTCTTAGATATTCAAAGACTTGTTTAAATGATATAAATGTATTTGGTGAACGTTGACGGTATATTCTAAAGTACTGTAGCTTTTCTGTTACTAATAATTGAAAGGCAAACGCTACAATGCTTTTTCATAAACCACTTACTTTCTTTAACATATCTAATAATACATTAGAATTCTTAAACAAAGACAGTAAACTAATGAAGTCGGACAACAAGAACAGGAATGGGCACTGCCGTTCTCAGTGCTGTCAAAATAAAGGTCCCGGCACTTTCAATATAAAAGTCCCGCTTCTGACATTTATCGGCCAAACAGAAAAAAACTTATTGACCAATATTTTTTTAAAAAAGTCAAACATCGGCCAATATATTGGTCTTGGTGATATACTGGATGACCTCTACTGTCAAGTCTTCAGGAATATATCCATAAAGGCTGTGTTTCTAATATAGGAGTGAACAGTAAACCTGGACAGATTATCATAATGAGAGTCTTTTTCTATGCAAGGTTTTGTAGAATATATTTAGGGCAGGGAAATTAATTATGCAAGTATTTAGCTCATGGTAAAACAAAGACTAAATTATGCACCTTCTTGTACTCCAGAATCTTTTTAACAGTCTTTAAGTATGCTCTAAACCCAAACACTGAGAACAAACATGTGTCTATGTAAACAGAGATACTGAATAACTCAATCTCAGACTAAAGTGTTCAGACAGCCAAGTTAAAGCTGGAGTCTTAAACTATAAAACTGTTGAAGGAATGATGTGAGATCAAAGCGCTGGAAACCAGAGCACCATATACAGTAAGAGCTGGATTAGTAACAACATGAATTGAGCAGAAGAGCGTTTGGTGTATGTTTGGACAAGACTGCAGCTGTTTGGTGAGGCCAAAATGAAACAGACCCTACACTTGAGCATGAGCTGAGAAAAAGCAGATAGTGATAAACAATCTGACAGAGCACTAGCTGTCTGTTTGCCAGAATACAGGAAGATGAGGATTTGGATAATGCCAAAATAGTCTAATATTGTAAATGTAACCTCATACATTTTCATATTTATTTAGTTAGTGTTCTAGACCAACAGCAATAGCTTTGTCTTATCTGTTTAATTAAAATGTTCTAAGTAATATCATGAAATTTATCTTTGTGCTAACCAATAGCAGTGTTTGGTGACTGCAAAGCTAAAGTATTCAGATTTTCCCAATACACAAACCTGCCCCCTTTGAAAAGTGCTTTTACATCTTCAGTTACCTCTAGTGGTTGGCCGATAATAAATATTTCATTTCACAAACTTTGCCACGTCCAGCTGTGAGATCTCATGAAGTGCACATTTGTGGCCTTTATTAAAAACAAGTGTGCGCAACAAAGCACAAACGTCCAAAGCAAATCGTATGCGAACAGGAGAGTTCAGATGTACTGGACATGCACAATCGACAAACTTTAAATCCTTGATTTTTAAACTATAGTGCACTACATCCAGTTGTCCGCTATGTTGTATTCATTGTGTGCTGTATGTAAAATTAGTGCTACCTCATCTTTATTTGAAAAATATTATTAGCAGACAGTTCACAAAGATGTACCAGATTACGGAGTGCACTGCTGGTTACAAGGTTTACTTCCTTTCTGTTCATATTTTTAATTTCTTTATTTGTGGAAAACACTATAAATGGGATTACAGAATCAAGAAGTTGCAATTTAAAGTATAAATCTGTTTATTTTACAGATTTATTTTATATCAAGTTCAATTATTTTCATATCCATTTTCAAATTACTTATGTCTAAATTAGTAAATATAATGTAAAATAAACAAATTTAATTTTAGCGCTTTATTTATGTTTTTACTACCTTTAAATTAAATAGTGTAATATCACATGTATCAGCTTTATTTCAGCCATCGGCCACCCTGCTCTCTAAGATAATGGCATCTGCAATCAAAAAAAAAAAAAAAAAAAAATCAATATCGGTCGACCACTAGTTACCTCTCAGTCATTCGCTTAATGGCTGGAG
Source organism: Hypophthalmichthys nobilis (assembly GCA_037950665.1). NCBI lineage: Eukaryota > Metazoa > Chordata > Actinopteri > Cypriniformes > Xenocyprididae > Hypophthalmichthys > Hypophthalmichthys nobilis. The sequence continues at coordinate 37,917,325 of CM075470.1, forward strand.
AAGTACTGGCCAAACAGTCCTTCTCGTTCGCTGGACCAGGTGGACAGAGGTCTGACAAGGGCTCTCAGATCCTCAGGTGCAATAACTACTGTAGCAAGTAACGGGACATGTTGCTGCAAATAGTACCTGGCAGCTGCCTGTTTTTATTGTAGTTTTTCTCTTAAATTGTCAAAATACAACAAACATCAACATTTTAAGCAGTGAAAATAACAGTAAAATTCATTTAAGAAAACTCTATATCTAGACAGTAAAATCAACATGATGTTGTTCAAAAGTATTTTTACATAAAGTGTGGTTCTAGTACAGTTTCATTTTGTATAGACACTAAAATGTACAACATCAACATACTGATAGCATAAAAAAACTATTTTATGCATAAACAACATTAGAGACTGAGGTATCTTTTGAAGTTCAATGAATATTGAACTTTTTCAACTAGAATATAGAAATTTGATCAAAAGTGACACTAAAGACATTTATAACATTACAAAAGATTTCTATTTTGAATAAATGCTGTTCTTTTGTACGTCATGGTTTCCACAAAAATATTAAGCAGAACAAATGTTTTCAGCATTGATAAGAAATGTTTATTGAGCACCAAATCAGTATATTAGAATGATTTCTGACACTGAAGACTGGAGTAATGATGATCACAGGAACAAATAACATTTTAAAATATATTAAAATAGATTTTATATTACTATATTACAAATATTACAGTAAAAACTGTAAATGCAGCCCACAATCTATAAGAGACTATTCAAAAAACATTAAAACAGACAGACAGATTTGGCGTTGGGAATATAGTGTATATATATTAAATACATAGTAAAATGGTCTAAAACTATATTACTTGATTTAAATGCCTCAGAGTTTTAAAAATAAGCTATTAATTTATAAGGAAAAAAGCTTCTTTCAAATACACTATAGAATATCTGTGAACTAGTAGTAAAATGATCATATTAGCTGCTTGCTTTTCACTGGCTCATCGTTGACTAAATGCTAGAAATAACTGAGAATGTGTTAGAATTACACTTGTCTTCACAATCTAATTAAGGCTTTTTTATTTTAGTACTCTTCCACTGAAAGGGCTGGATACAAGCAAAATTACACCGAAAAGGCAGATAATGACACTTCAAACGTGAAGCTGAGGGGGGAAAAAAAAGAAGAACAATCCTGCAATTGCCTTAATCCAGAGACACCTGCCATGAAAAGGAGCCCTTTGAAGTCATTAGATGAGCTGGACAAGACATTGGATTTACATTTGAAACAAAAAGGCTGTCAGCCTACTCACATAAAGCACAGCTGAAAATGCTAGCTAATATAGAATGATAATATCTACTTTATCACACCAAACAAACAATAAAATCCACATTCAGGGAGTGGTTGTGCCATTTACAGACCGACATCATACTCTGGTGATGAACTAACAAAGAGAAATACGACAGGCCACGTAGCGAAAGCAACATGGCTAGGTAAAATCTGAAGCGTTTTTTTTTTGGTTAAAGCTTGGTTGTGGATCTCACCACTGAGCAGTCACAGTGCAGAAGGATCTGGTGCTGCAGAGCTAAACTGGCCTAATTAGAGCTCACAGGACATCCGCACACTAATCCCCCACACACCCCATCATCCTCTCGGCTTTCATCTGTCCATGTGGACAGCTCCGCCAATCCAATAAGCATGTGTGGGATCTATTATGGACAGTAATGTAATGTACTATAGTAACATGTAATGTGATCTTAAACAATTTGGTGGGCGTTGAGGAGACTGATTTAAAGCACTACAGTATAGCTGCAAGTTTGTTGCAGATATGTCGGCTGCACATACATGATGTGAATCTCCAGTTCCAACACATCCCAAAGGTGCTATATAGGATTGAGATCTGGTGACTGTGGAGGCCATTTGAGTCGTTGTCATGTTTGAGACCAGTTTGACATGATTTAAGCTTTGTGACATGGCGTGTTATCCTGCTGGAAGAGCCATCAGAAGATGGGTACACTGTGGACATAAAGGGATGGACATGGTCAGCAACAATACTGTGGCGTTTAAGCAATGCTCAACTGGTACTAAGGAGCCCAAAGTGTGCCAAGAATATATCCCCCACACCATTACACCACCAGCAGCCTGAACCATTGATACAACGCAGAATGAATCTATGCTTTCATGTTGTTTACACCAAATTCTGACTCTACCATCTGAATGTCGCAGCATAAATCGAGACTCATCAAACCAGGCAGTGTTTTTCCAATCATCTATTGTCCAATTTTGGACCCCGTGCGAATTCTAGCCCAAGTTTCCTGTTCTTATGCTGCCTTCACGTGCTATTGGAATTATCGTAAATACGAGTTTCCTAGTTAAAAATTAGACATAAACACCCTCTCAAGTCGTATTTACCACTGGGAAGTTCAGGGATAATTTTGATACCAAAGTTCCCGAGATGGGCGTGCCATGAACTTTAAACATGACGGAGGGGAGAACAAATGCTGCTGTTACTGGAATTCTTTACTAGTTTTTATTTTTACATCACCTTGTCTTGTCATTAAAGTAGTGCATAATTACATATATGAATAATCAAGTGTATTGTATGTTTTATACAAAAATAACCTGTATTGATAGCTGAAATTCCAGCAAGCTGACTAGATAGTGCTATTAATGTTTATATGGTTGTCAATTAATAGGACGCTAAATATCATTTTGGCTTTAATAAGATTAGCCCAATAGATAGGCAAGAATAAACCTGGTGTCCTCCATGATTCCTGTTCAGAGCATTAGCTGACAGGAGTGGCACCTGGTATGGACTGTTGTAGCCCATCTGTTTCAAGGTTCGACGTGTTGTACGTTCAGATTCTCTTCCACAGACCTCTGTTGTAACGAGTGGTTATTTGAGTTACCTTGCCTTCCTATCAGCTCGAACCAGTCTGGCCATTCTCCTCTGACCTCTGGCATCAATAAAGCATTTTCACCCATAGAACTGCCACTCACTGGATATTTTCTCTTTTTCAGACCATTCTCTGTAAACTCTAGAGATGGTTGTGCACGAAAATCCCAGTAGATCAGCAGTTCCTGAAATACTCAGACCAGCCTGTCTGGCACCAATAACCATGCCACTTTCAAAGACACTTAAATCACATTTCTTCCTCATTTTGATGCTCAGTTTGAACTTCAGCAGATCATCTTGACTATGGCTGCATTTATACTGCAAGTCTTAATGCACATTGTTCTTTTGACCGTATCCGATTTTTTGGCCAGTGTGTTTACATTCACTTTAGACACGACTGGTATCCGATATCTGTGTTTACATTACTTCCTGCCCCAAAATGATTGTCATTGATAGTTCTACATGCACATAGTAGACCCTCGGGTTTTGAATGGCCGTGCTATTAAAATTATTTATATATTTCATGTCGAGTGGCCATGTACCTGTCAGAATGGATAAGTTAACAGCTGTCAGTGTCATGGATGTAAAAGCTACCTTTTAGTGGGCAAACGTGCCGCCCTTGCCTTGTGATGGCTTGGAATTCCAATGGGAATCGGATATGCATGTTTAGACGTAGGTCGCATGTCCAGAGATCGGATATGTATCGGATTTAAAACCACATTTGGAAGTGGCTCAGATCGGATGCGAAAAAATCGGATCTCATGTGGATTTTTGTGTTTACACGTGTGCGACTAATTCCGATCTGTGTCAGATGTGAGCAAAAGATCAGATTTTTTGTGCCAGTGTAAACGCAGCCTATGTCTACATGCCTAAATGCATTGAGTGAATGTCATGTGATTGGCTGATAAGATATTTGCGTTAATGAGCCGTTGAACAGGTGTACCTAATGAAGTGGCCAGCGAGAGAGAGAGAGAGATAGAGAATTGACCATATGAATTTAACGTCTAAATGTATGTACAGTTTTTTTTTTTTTTTGGTTGTTGTTATTTCTTATTTATATATATATATATATATATATATATATATATATATATATATATTGTGTTAATTCTTATTTTGTTTATGCATTATATAATCATTATTTGTTCATTGCTTATGTAATGGCCACTGCTATGGCAATACTGTGTAAGTCATGCCAATAAAGCAAATTTGAATTTGAGAGAGAGAGAGAGAGAGAGAGAGAGTGAGTGCACAGTGTGACATTTCATGAGTCCTCATATTTAAAATAGCTTTAAAAACATACTAAACAATGTTTTATTAAAATTGTAAAAATGCAGAATGTTTTGTGTGATGGGTAGGTTTAGGAGTAGGGGTAGTATATAGAATCATGTACAGTTTGTAAAAAAACCCATTACGCCTATGGAATGTGATAGCAAAACAAACCTCTGTGTGTGTGTGTGTGGGTGTGTGTTAATGTGAATTTATTAAATAAAATCATTTTTAATTTTTACCGACAATTATTGGGCATTTATCTGCCAATTGGATATTTAATTGTTTCTGCCAATTTTAAGATACAGATCACTGAAATAGATAATGGCAAAGATTTAAGAGCACTATCTATCTTCATTGGTAAGCATGTATGTTGTTGTTATCATGTGCATATACAATAACAAAAGTTTACGGTTATTTTTTTTTTTTAACAAAATAGTATGGATTTACAGTATTATATCACCCATCCACAACATGAAAATAATTAATGTATTTGCCAGACTTTCATTCCTAGTTGAGAGGTTGTTCTGATTGTTCTAAGAAGTTGTTTGTATCTGATGAAAAAAATAAATAAATAAAAAATATCAATTGACCATATGAATGCTGGAATGCAAACAGGTTTTTATGGTCTCACCCAAAAATGTATATGATGGCGAATACTCTAGGCCAGGGCTCTTCAAGTACAGTATTCATTTCATCAAAGTTGTCCTAAAACCTTCCTCTTAGGTCAACTTAGTTCTTAGGACAATTTTGATTAACTTTTTTAAACACCTAAACACAGGTAAAAACTGTACACACCTTCACAAAGAAATGAATTATATATTCCCCTACCCACCTAATAAATATATTGCAATATAAATGGCTATATCATAGTTTTCAATATAAATATTACACATTTCCACAAACCATGGTAATTTACTACAGTTCATTCACGGTAAATGTTTGTAAGGGTGCTGATTTTGGGATTTAAAAGTCTTCATTCATGGCACGTTTCTCCTGTTTTCCTCATCAGTCTTGTTGGGAATGTTGGCTGTTTCATCCGATTTAAAACTAGTTTAATCATCGAGTGATTTGTGGTTTGTAACCGAGAGGTGTGTGTCGAATTGAAAAGTTTCTTACTGGATGTTAATAATGGTGACCAGGAATAAACGCGGCTCCTTTAAGCTTTCGTTCCGTTATCCACTGGGCCGTGCTGTGTAGATTAAAGTAAACTAGTGAAACACATGAAAACAGCGCTATTTGTTCTGTAATTTGTTGTTACTGTGGTCCGAATGAATCCAAATCGTTTCAATCAAGACAAAAGAATGATTAACTCATGAATGACTGGTATTGCTGGTTCCATCTACAGAAATACGGGACACACATAATAACTGCTGAAATATTCGCACAGAAAACGTTTCTCAGGTCAGTCGGAGGAGCGTACATGGTAGTACGAACAGTGCGCATATAGCCGTACAGCTGCAGGCGCCACTGCCGCCACATATCTAACCAAATTTAGCCGCACCGCCAGCAAAAGAGGAGGAGGGAGATTGGGGTGCCGCGGGCCAGATGAGGATGATTGGAGGGCCGGATTTGGCCCGCAGGCCGCCAGTTGACAAGCCCTGCTCTAGACCATCTACTTAGCCATTATAAAACTATCACTCCAGAGCTCACCTTTTGACCTGTCTATTCTACATAATCCTTCCTATCAATGCTATTGTCAGAGGCCAAGAAAACAATGCTTATTACCAATGAATGCTTATCAACTTTATTTACACAAAAACATTAGAATATGTATCATTTATGATGCTGCTATGGTAGTGCATGTTTTCCTTTTTTGAATCTATTGTACGTAACATAATTTTCAGTATTCATCACTGAAACCACGTTATAATAATGACTTGCTTACTCCAACAAAACAACAACAAAAAAAGAAAAGAATATTATGAGATCCCTCAATGATATAACCTTTATAGCAATCACTACATTCATAACAACATTTGTTACTCTGGGATCTTCAAATGTTCATCTCTCCATATAAACAGCATGAGGGGAAACATAGCTGCCATATCCTGCAAGCTGAAATCTGTTTAAATTCAGCACATCTGTAAATCTCTCTGTCTGTCCACTTGTATATGCTTGTAATGTTTTATGTATAGTCTCAACAAAATGTTCTTTGCACCGCTTGTAAAAGTTTGTTTCCCATTCAAAACCCACACAGCTTCAATAAAGCTGAAAATCAGACTGTAAAGGGTGATGAAGTTATATTTTAGTAATTTAAATAGATCTTCCTCTCTCTAATTTTAGATTTTGCTGTCAGTGTGCGGTCAGTCAATTAAAAGAAAAGAAAGTAGTTTTGCTTTGATGTCTTCGTCCTCTCTGATGGTTGTACTTTTGTCCCTCTCAGCCGAGAATAGGCTACTTAATAAAATCTATATAAAGGCTTTCTAGATTATGCCTTGAGTTTAAAACTGCTACATAACTATAATGTAATGTCACTATGATGAAAAATATCCCTAAATACATGCAAACTAACAAGAAACACAAGATGATGATTTGATGTTCTGTCTATATAAACAACTCAGATTATGGAAATGTTGTATTATCACAAACATGAGCATTGAACCATAAAATGCTGATATAATTGGGATAGTTTGTCCTTTTTGCCGAATATGCAATTACTGTGAATAGTAGCTATATAATCAATACGTTATCAGTATCATTCGAGGAGCCATTTTACTCAGATACACATCATAATAGGGACGAAAACAGCATGGCAACTTTCGTTTCATGCCGACTCTAAAATTTAAAAAAAAGAAAATTATTCTGAAATTGTAATGTTTCACAGTATTACTTTTTTATCAAATAAATACAGCCTTGTTGAACATGAGAGACTTCTATCAAAAACTTAAATCTTACCGACCACAAACTTTTGAGTATATATTTACACACACACACACTGGTATTCCTATCATTTTGGGGACATTTCATAAATGCAATGGTTTTTATACTGTACAAACTGTATATTCTATTCCCCTACACTAACCTTAACCCTAAACCTACCCATCACACAAAACTTTCTGCACTTTTATATTTTCAAAAAACATAATTTTGTTTGATTTATAAGACTGCTTCCTCATGGGTACCTAAAAAATGTCCCCACAGGGTCTATACTTGTGGGGACATTTGGTCGCCATAATGTAGGGAATACCAGTGTACACACACACACACACACACACACACACACATTTTACTACTATGGGACACCAAATATAAGCTTTGTATTTAGGAGGAGTATACCATCAGCAGTGGATTTTTATCCAAACATTTAAGATATGTACACTCTTAAAAATAAAGTTTTTTTATTGGCATCTATGGTTCCATGAAGAAACTTGTATATCCATGGAACCTTTTCATTCCACACAAGGATGTTTATAGTGGAAAAATGTTCTTTAAATGTTTAAAATGTTCTTCACACTAAGAAAAAAAGATTTCTTTTCAGAACTGTTCAATAAAAGCTTTTTTGGGGAATCCAAAACAGTTCTTCACTGCATCACTGAGAAACCTTTGGAACTTTTATCTTTAAGAGTGTAGTATCAAATAGTAGCCTATGTATTTGGCTCCTTTGACAAAATAAGCAAGCTTTTGATTGTTACTTTTAACACTATAAAAACTCCTGAAAAGCTCAGAGAAATATATTATTAAAAGCAGCAACACTCTTACTGGCTTGAACATAGATGCTACAATGCTTTTTTTTTGTGCATGTGCGACCCTATTGTAACTTTTGTGACAGAGGCATCTCATCTCAGCAGGAATCCACAATTACCTGGCAAATAACACACTATCCTTCTACTGTACCATTGCCTTTTTAATGGACTCTCGGAGACATAAAACACAAGACTACATGACAGTACTGTCACTAAAACAGGAAGCAATTTAGCTTCAGTGGGTGCCAACAGCAGCCAACCCCACATAAATCACTGACCTGTGGGCAAACCTCATGGTGATATAAAGCACAGAATGACAGACACTTCCACAATATCTCTAACAAAAGCTTGTATAGATTACTAATCCTAGTGATGCATTCCTCAAAACATGATCACCACCAAAATCAAGACTGGTTTCTGAGAACAGCATGCATTTTAAACAATTTTTGATTTATGGTGCACTATCACCATATTTTTACAAACAGTCTTCACAAGGTCAGATACTGTCTTTCTCTGTTCTGTGGATACAAATGGAGATATAGAGGCCACTTTGGCTCTATATATTTTGGCCATGTCTTACATTTGCAGTATGAAATAAACTGGCTGTCAAGATATGACAGGAATTATTAATCCATCGCCAGATTGAGCAGATTAAATGTGTTTAACTTTAGTAGGCCCTATGTCTTTCGTAGCACAATTAAATTAATGTGTAAAATAATGTGTGCCCACTGCCCACATAAACTGTCAGCAACAAAGAAGAAAGAACCTCAGCTTACCTAAAAACATAGTTGACATGTAATTAAGTACTAACCTGCACAACCGAACACGATCAATAACACGTGCTTGATTCTTAACACTTGGTCAACAGTTTTAAGCATTAAGTCGAATCAGCTCCGGTTGATCAAATTTGGAGGGCTAGATTTTTGCTGCTGCCTGAGTGAGCGCGAATTCCGTCCTCATGAATTACGCCGTTGTACTACCATCTAGTGGGCAGGAGTGTATACTACACTAATTTACCCTACTACACCGTGAGAGCAATATAGCCAATGAAGAAATTAATGACCGAGGAGAGTTCTCCTGCAAGCTTCTATCAAGACAAAACGACGATATTTTATTGGACTTTTTGTGGGGGAAAAAACGTAAAGCTTAAAAAACTGCGAGGAATCATTTTTGTAACAACAACAACAGTAGTAGTAGTAGTACTAGTAGACCTAGTAGTAGTAATAGTGGTAGTAATAATAATAATAATAATAATAATAATATGTAATTGTTGCAATATACTATTAATGGTAATATTATTAGTACTTCAATATTTCGTGAATTAATAGAAAAGTCATTCTTTAGTGATGGGAAGCTTGACTTATTCGCGCGAATCAGTTCCGTTTCCAATAACCAATTAAAAAACGATTCGATTTTTTTACGTCATAACTACGTCATCGCGTGGTCCCTTGTATGTAAATGATTCTTAATACTTCCTTTAGATATCCTATCTGACTTTACATACGAATGTTTTTTTTATTTTTTTTTATTTTTTTTTTATTCTAATGTTCTCCTGAAGGTGTTTGTATATTTGAATAAAAAAAAGTTTCTTGAATAAAAAAATTACCGCTTAGACTTTTATAATTTTATTATTGTTGTTAAATTCTGTTTTGAGTTGTAACTGTGTGTATTTGCTCTTATATATGTTCAATTTAAAAAAAAAAAAACACGCTCAGACCGGTTTTTGTGAACGGGTTTAACAGATTCAGTGAAAAGATCCGACTCAAAAGAACGACTGGTTCACAAATCGGACATTGCTCGTTAAGGCCTGAGGTGGCGTGTTAGCTGCTGAATAACGGTTGTCCGTTATTGCTTATGAAAGTTTTGATTTTCTCGTTTTCATTTTTCAGAACTTTTCTACTTTACTATCCACGTTTGGTTCTGGAATACTTTAATGACTTTAATTTGAACATCGTCACACTGTAGAGGTCTGAAGAAGGATTATTGCATCATCGAGGCCTTCAAACTGTTTCTGTGCGAACTGAAGTGATAAACACCTCCGCATAAGCATGTTTAAAGGCAAAACCGCATGGTTCTCCAGCAGTGTTGGACAGGGGGTAACCAGCTTCTGGGGTGAGATAAGTATTTGGTTATATGCTACTAAAATTACTCAATAAAAATAATGGAAGAATCTATTATTGAATATTTTGGAATATATCATCTGACCTTATGTGAGGTTAAGTATGAGTACATTACTGTTATATTGTTTTAGTTTCTGAAGGGGGAGCTCTTTCTTCCTGGAAAACAGCAAACTACCTCTTCAGTGATGATGCCTCTTCTGAAGACACTAAAAGGTGTATTTAGTTTACTGTGCAATTCTTGTTTTAGGGTAACTTGGCCTTTTTTTATTTTTTTATTTTTAAGAAGCTTAAAAAGTAACAGAGTATGCATGGATAGTGTATTTTTAATATAATGCAAAGAAAATTGTTTATCACTCGCATCTGTGGCAAGCCTATATAATGTAATTTAATTCAAATATACTGTACCCCAAACCCCTGAAATGCCTGAAAAAAAGCTTTACCTGATTCCTTTTTTTTTTTCTTTTTCTTCTTCTTCTTCTTCTTTTTAGGATATATCACAGTGAGGACTATGTAAATAACAGGGCAACAGTTTTCCACAGCAATTTCCTGTCAGCATGTAAACCTCGCCAGAGTGTAAAATCTGTGCCTATTGGCCACTATGTGCTTCCCCCAGAATCCATCCAGAATGGTGAGATGTTCTAGCTAGGTGTAAACCATAAGTAAGCAATAAGGTACGAGAGGCTGTGCTGTATCATGAATAAGTCATGGCTGAAGGGCGTTGTTAGGCACGACATGAAGCGGAGTACCTGCAACCCCTTCAGCCGTGACTTATTCACGATACAGCACTAGCCTCGAGTACCTTATTGCTTTTATAAAACGGTTACCACACAATACAAATATTAAAGCCAAAAATATGTATCAATGCAACTTTCATGAAGTAAACTTCCACTAAAAGCCTTCCTTCCGCCAGAAAAAAAGCAACAGAAGTTACATTATTACGCCATTAGATGGCGACAAAGACTGTCTTTATGAGTGTGTCAGTCAGTAGAGGAGACTTTTACATTGAAAAGACTGAATTGTTGTGAACACGGAACAAAATGCTTTGACTAGCCCTGTCAGTCATGGGAAAACCCCTTAACTGTTAAAAGGACAAGATAATACATTGGACATTTAAACAGATTTTTTATTATGAACATAGGACCAGAGCCGGCCCTCCCTATAAGCGAACTAAGCAGCTGCTTAGGGCCCCGCCGCCACCAGGGGGCCCCCAAGAGCAAATTAAATGACAGCTTGATTTTTACAGCGTTTATTCTCTCAGTTGCAGTTCTGGTGCCTCCGTCCCAATACTGTACAACTCTACGTACATTTGCATCACGTTAACGCAGCGGTAGAGTTACACTCACGGGACTCTGCACTTATTCGCAATCACAAAAGTTCATTATTTGCATGTGCTTCAAAGTCTTGCCGGTTAAACATTTCATTCATTTCATTCTGACATATGTTTTTTCTGAGCACGTTCACCTGAAGCGTGCGCGCACACACTAAAAGCCTGTCAAACAGCGCCCGAATAGTGGACTTTATCTTTCTCGTCTGATTGCACTAATACTGTCAAATACACACAAGGTTTACAGAAACACAGTTGGTTATGTCTAAAGTGAAAGTAATCAGTTGAGAGAAAATCGGATGCGTGTCTGTATTTTAGATGTGTGCAGGTCTTAAAGTAACAGCCGCCTAATAGTAAACATGCTGCCCTTGTCCTTAAAGGGACAGTGCACCCAAAGATGAAAACTGTCATTTTTTACTCACTCTCATATTGTTCCAAACCTGTATTAATTTCTTTCTTCTGCTGAACACAAAATAAGAAATTTTGAAGAATGCGGGTAACCAAAAAGTTGGTGACCAGCAACCCACATTCTTCAAACTATCTTATTCTGTGTTCAGCAGAAGAAAGAAATTCATTCAGGAATTTTCATTTTTGGGTGAACTTTTCCTTTAATGTTAATACATTTATTATTGTTATCTTCCTACATGTCTATCTGAACTGGTAATTTTATGTCATTATTTAAGTACTTAATTTAATATTGTCCATTTTGTACATTTACATTTATTATTTATATAAGAAGATACTGTTTATCTTAAGTTATTTTAACCGAGGTGCCCCCAAATAATATTCTGCTTAGGGCCCCATAAAAGCTTGGGCCAGCCCTGCATAGGACTGACCTGAAGGAAAATGCTAAATCTGAATGCAAGTAATAAACTCGCTCACTCGATCTCTTTCTCACAACATTCTTCTACATAATACAGTAAGCTTCAATGAACAATATTAATTGAGTACAAACAGTTTACGTTGCTAAGAGTGATTGCTAAGAGTGGTACACAGAAACGTTGGGTGAAGAATCAAGGACATGAACTAACCGTTTTATAAACGTTATTATTTTTAGTGATGAGTTCTAATGTAAATAACTGTTACATTTAATACTTCATGCCTGGTAACAGTTCTAATTTTTCTCTTTAGAAATGAGAGTGGTAATTGGAAGGTTTATTTGGGAAAAGGATGAACAGGTAGGAGAACATGCTGTCGTTAAACCCGTGTCTGGCTATTCCACATTGTCATTTGCTAGCTTCTTAGTTGTTATTTATTATTAAAGGTGATGTGTGAAGAACAATTAAAAACCGAAGTGTCTGAAGACAGTCTGTCTGATGAGACTGAAGATCAACCAGTGAGAGAGAAGAACAGGTATGCATTTACTAAACATTTAATTAGTTTATTTTTTAAATATGTCTGAGTTGTATATAGATTTTGTAAGAAAGCACAAATTAATTGTAGTGAATTTTATTTTGAAATCCATACAGTAGTTCATTCATATTGTTCCTTTTCACTTACACTTATTGTTTCTTCACAACTGAGGTCCAAATATTACTTTCACTACCACAGCCCTTTATCTTTATAAAAACATGGTTTAACCTCATGTTATCTTCATGTTCATGTTATATATTAGCCAGGATGATTACCAGGCTGTTGCATCACTGAACAAAGTGTGTTCATGCTGTGAGATGCGGCAATATCCTGTTAACAACATGATCTCAGGTACTTAATTAACAGATAAAACTGACACCCTACTTTCACCCATAATGCACATATTCTCACATTTAGAAACTACTTATTGTTCTGTCTCTTTTGCAGGATATGCTCATATCGATCAAATGAAGATGTTTTCAGGGGAACTTTATGATTTTCTTCCCTTCCTCCATGGCCATAATGTTTCAAGATCTAATAATGTGACACCTCCTTACTGTCACAAAGAAATGTAATACTGTATATTGTGCTTTGTATAAATACACTTCTCGTTGTTTCATATGTTTCACTGACAGGAGTATTTAATGCAACTGGGTGTTCATTTTCAGTTTCTGCGCATCTCATATGAATCTGCTTCTTCAGTAAATCACACTTTTCCCAGCAATATGAAATCCAATCCCTGTATGTGAGCAGAGGTGATTTGACATAGGTTACAGAGAATAACAATAGTAATATTAAAAGTACATACTTGAAACAAACTGTGTCTGTGTTTATTTTCTGTTGATGGTTAATTACCTTCCAGTGAGGTGGTCTATCCATTAAAGGATTTTCTCTGAGGTCAAGTTTTATAAGTCTGCTGAAAGCAGGGATTAAGTAATCCTCCAGTGATCTGATGCTGTTAAATTTAACAGACAGGATCTGCAGATTTGCCATGTCTGGAAACAGATATAAAATTGCACACGAGCACCAAAGGGAACAAACAGGGATTTACATCTAATAACCATTAGCAATAATAAAGAGAGTGAAATAGTAGCTATTAGTCCTCTAAATGTTAACAATGTATGTCTAATAAGACCAAAGCAACAGATCAAAGGTGCAGTGGCTTCTTGTATTAAACTGTATCCAGTTGCCCTTGTGTTTTTACGGTGTAAAAATACATTAAAGAGTGGAAAAAAAAAAAAGTAGATGTCATAAGTAGTCATTTCATTAGGTGGGAAGTTTCTAACCTGTTAGTGCAGTAGGGATGTGTGAAAAACAGTTCTTGTCCAGATTCATGAAGACCAGAGACTGTAAGTGATTAACCTCTTCTGGGAGGTCTTGAAGTTTATTATCAGCTAAGTTTAACCACTGCAAACTGCTGAGGGCTCCAAATTTTGAAGGCAGGTGTGTAATATTATTATTGTGGAGCCCAAGTTTCTGTAACTTGCTGAGATTACCAATAGATAATGGTATGGAGATGAGACCACATCCAACAGCCCAGAGCTCTCTCAGTTCTCTCAGGTCACCTATTGCTTCTGGGAGAAGAGATAATGGGTTGTGGTTTACACCCAGGTAAGTCAGGTGTTTCAGTGATCCAATGTTGCTAGGAAGAACGGTCAGCTGGTTTCTATCCAGTATCAGTTCTTCAAGCTTTTCCAGGTGCAGAATCTAACATGGGGGTGCAAACACGTGATTTACAATAACGTTATAAAATAACGCATTATTATTTAATATGTGCTACGAATTAGTTTATTTCGTGAGTAGCCTCTTTGTAGAACACCGTACATAAGTCTGGGGATATGGCTTACCTCGTCTGGTGGTAAAATGAGCCGATTGTTGTTCAGAAACAGTTTTTTCAAGGTAACAAGTCTCGAAATGCCAGATGGCAAAACAACTAGATCCCGGTGACTCATGTTCAGACTCTCCTGTTGTTTATTGAGACATTCCAGAACCATATCATCCCCGTTCATTTTATTTCATTTAACAAAAAACACATACAGGCGCTATTGAATAGAGAGGTTAGGCGCATCACCATAGTAACAGACAACTTCCGGCATTTCTGGAACTTGGGCGGAATGGGAATAAATGGTGAGATTCAAGGTGCCCACAGAGTGCATAAGCGCACGAAAAGTGGGGGGAAATATCTTTCCATATTTTATCGTTATTTTGTATTTATTTACTTTTTAAGAACAATGTTAAAATGCAGAAACTAGTCTTTCCTCTACATGTTTTATGTGCAGACTGCGCTCTGACTGCGCAGCGCGCAGTTTTGATGTTCTTGAATGACCTGCTTAGAAAACAGGAAGATGTGGGATGGCCGTAAACAAGGGCGTCAGTGCGTGTGTGAGTGAGAGCGGGCTTGACCCGTACACGAGCCAAATATTAAGTATATGAACTGTGAGTACACGAGTTGTCTGGAGTTTATCAGTTGTTCTATACGTGTATAAGAGAATAAAATGGATAAAGACAACCTCTCCGTGGTCCTGCACTCTAAAGGAGATCTCAGACTGGTATGACATTAAATGCATTTTGGTAAAGATTTTGCAACCCTTGAACTCTGATTGCATTTGCAATTAATAATTGCAGATATTTCTGTATCTTTAACAGGAACAGCGTCCGATCCCAGAGCCAGGACCAAATGGTATAGATGTGTGACTAAGCAATATTTCCAAATACTTTGCAATGCAATGATGATTAACATTTTAGAGTTCATATTTATCCACTTTTCTACAGATGTTCTACTTCAGATGCACTCTGTGGGCATTTGTGGATCAGACGTGCACTATTGGCAGAACGGCCGCATCGGGGACTATGTGTTGAAACAGCCCATGGTACTGGGACATGAAGCCTCTGGTCGTGTGGTGAAAGTGGGATCTGCTGTGATGCACCTCAAACCAGGTTAGTTCTGGATTTGTTATAATTTCACAGTTACACTTGGATTAATTGTGTCTTTCATTCTTGTACCCAGGAGACAGAGTTGCCGTTGAGCCTGGAGTTCCTCGTGAAGTAGATGAGTTCTTTAAGTCTGGACACTACAACCTTTCTCCCAGCATATTCTTCTGTGCCACTCCTCCAGATGATGGAAACCTGTGCAGATACTACAAACACAGTGCTAACTTCTGCTACAAGTCAGATCACTATTACTGGATGAATTATATGTTCATGGCTCTTTCATTCTATGCATAATAATAATATGCATGGCTGTGTGCGTGCAGACTTCCCGATAATGTGACTTATGAGGAGGGAGCCCTGATTGAGCCCCTGTCAGTGGGCATTCATGCCTGCAGGAGGGCAGGAGTCACTCTTGGAAGCTCAGTGTTTGTCTGCGGTGCAGGTCAGCCATCTCTAATGATTGCACATATTTATGCAACTGTTACATATTAACTAGCCAATCGGTGTATTGACCTCTGACTTCTTGGCCTCTGCCAATTTTTCTAGTGTGTCAGCACTGTAAAATATATATCTAATATCACTGCAACATTTTTAGAAATGTCATCTTTATAACATGACTTTTGGAATATGTGACTGGTTATAGCAAACAAGGACTATGTATAAATATGTTTGTTTTCATCAACAAAGGACCAATTGGACTAGTTTCTTTGTTGGCGGCCAAAGCCATGGGTGCTTCACAAGTAATAATAAGT
Source organism: Hypophthalmichthys nobilis (assembly GCA_037950665.1). Classification (NCBI taxonomy): domain Eukaryota; kingdom Metazoa; phylum Chordata; class Actinopteri; order Cypriniformes; family Xenocyprididae; genus Hypophthalmichthys; species Hypophthalmichthys nobilis. Next base: position 37,933,638 of record CM075470.1, read on the forward strand.
GGTAATGTATATGATCAGTATGTATAAAAAGTAATTATATATGTATAAATTGCACATAGAAAAAATATATTTTGAATCTGTATTTGTAGACTTGTCCTCTGATCGGCTTGCCAAGGCTAAAGAGATCGGAGCAGACTTCCTGCTTCATGTGAAGAAAGAGGATGCACCACAGGACATGGCCAAAAAAGTGGAGGGAATGCTGGGTTGCATGCCTCAAATCAGCATTGAATGCACTGGAGTGCAGAGCAGCATTCAAACAGCCATCTATGCAAGTTGTCATGCTGCTTTCACATTATTGGAAAACTCCATTCTGCCGTCATATTTGTTTGAGTGTTTAGACATGCTAAAATCATTAATCATACTTAGACCTACTTTTTGTGCTGATTATAGTGTTTTTGTCTAGGCTACTCATTCAGGAGGAGTGGTGGTGTTGGTTGGACTTGGTACTGAGATGACCACCATACCTCTTTTAAATGCAGCAGTCAGAGAAGTTGACATCAGAGGTGTATTCCGCTACTGTAATACGTAAGTAGGATCACAAGGGCTAGAGATTTACTTATGACTGTTTCTTTTTCTCTTTTTCGCACTTTTACCTATGATACCTCATTGATTTTCCAGTTGGCCGGTGGCCATTGCTATGTTGGCATCTAAGAAGGTGAACGTCAAGCCCCTGGTCACCCACCGTTTCCCGCTGGAACAGGCTGTACAGGCCTTTGAGACCACCCGTCAGGGTCTTGGGGTTAAAGTCATGTTAAAATGTGACAAGAATGACCAGAACCCATGAGATCAACTACTAGGCCCACATCTGATTACTGCCTTGCTACAGTCACTTGAATACATTTGTTTAATCCAGCTGATTTTGAGTAACCTCACTATCTTTTCTCAGGTACAGCAGTCATAGGAATTCAGTGATTCTTATTACAGTGGACGTAATAATTAAATTATACATATTTTTTATAATTTATGAATCATGAAAAGTGTTAAAATTAAATTTTATGCAACATTGTCTGAGTGCAGTTTTTAATGGCATGCTAGAATAATAGCAGGTCATTTTTACAACTTACTTACCTTGATCTTGTTCACAAAAAAAAAAAAGAATCTTTACCAAACTTCAGTTGTCTGTGTAGTTATTTTAAGTACAGTTCTCATAGCCACGACAGCACAGCGCACAGTTTTAATCAACTTGAATGACCTACTGAGAAAACAAGAAGATGTTGGATGGCTGTTAGCGACTTCAGTGTGTGTGTGAGTGTAAGCCGTTCAAGAGCCAAATAATTCGAGAGACTGCTTACTGCTGAGCTGGAGTGTGAAGTCCAGCTCCTCCTCTCTGGATGTAATTTCAGCATAATGGGTGGAACTAGAAGGTCCAACCACAAATCTATCCCTCCACCCATTAGATCCGCAGAGGTGGAGCTGGACTAGGTCAAACTCAACCCATGACCTCCAGAGAGGGGGAGCTGGATGTTATGTGGCTCTGCACCACTTGAATAATTCTGTAAACTAACAGAACTTATCAGTTCTGTACATGTATATGTGAATAAAGTGGAAAAAGACAACCTCTCTTTGGTTGTGCACTCTAAAGGATATCTCAGATTTGTATGACATTTCATGAATTTTAGTTTTGAAGATTTTGCAACCCTTGAACTCTGATTGCACTTGCAATTTATAGTTGCAGACTTTTCTGTATCTTTAACAGAACAGTGTCCGATTCCCGAGCCAGGACCAAATAGTATAGCTTTGTGAATATTTCCAAATACAGTTCAATGGTGATTAGCACTTCAGTATGTATTAATTAATATTTGCTGGATCTCTATTGAAGACGTGTTACTTCAGATGCATCAGGGACTATGTAGTGAAACAGCCCATGATGCTGGAACATGAAGCCTCTGGTCGTGTGGTGAAAGTGGGATCTGCTGTGATGCACTTACAAAGCAGTTCACGAGTTCACACATACAAATAATTACATAGAGTAAAAGAGAATGCGTATTTGGCGTGCTGTCCAAAAGAGGCCTCTGAACTCGGAATGTGGCCCTAAACCAGAGTACTCCCCGTATCCTTCCTTGGCTGGGATAGGAACTAGCCGAGAGTGAAGAGTCAGTGTGGCGATGGGATGCAGAAAAGACTGTCGACGAACATAAATGAGTCAGCTATATATACAGAGAGAGAGAGAGGGCAGTAGTCACTCTTGAAAGCTCAGTGTTTGATATATTCACATATTTCTCATACATATTATTCACATACAACTTCTTTGAGCTGATCAAAAGATGAAAAAAAAAGTTTGATTATATGTATCTATGATACTATTTACACTTTTACCTATAATCCCTCATGGTTTCTCCAGCTGGCCGGTGGCCATTTCTATGTTGGCTTAAAGGTGAATGTCAAGCCCCTGGTCACCCAGCGTTTCCTGCTGGAGCAGGCTGTGCAGGCCTTTGAAATCTCACGCCAGGGTCTTGGAGTTAAAGTCATGATAAAATGTGACAAGAATGACCAGAACCCATGAAATCCAGCTCAGGAAAACAGCGATTCTCTTTGCAATGGATGCAGTTCTTTACTGAATAGTTTAAGCAAAATATTTGGCAAAATATTTTCCCTTTGTCATTACAGAATCATGAAGCATATTAAAATTTATTTAAATATAATATTTAAAATTACAAATGATATTATATAATATTTGAAGTAACTTTGAACTATTTTAAACAGTATATTATTTTAATTATGCTCGAGTTTTTTTGCATTCTTCAGTGTTCATGAAAGTGTTGTAGTGTATTTTTATAACATCTAGGGGGCGCAGTGATCTGCAAAATTGGAGAACGGTTAAACACACACACACACACACACGTTAATGAATATCCTGTCTCACAATCTTGCTATAAAGCTTGGTAATGTCCCTCTAATCTCAGATCAGATAAAGGATTCATTCCTTGACTATGTCAAAGCCTGGAAATTTGAGCTAGCTGAACTGATTTCCAAGCTGTGAGAATCAAATCTGTGCTCTTTAGGTCCATAATATGAGGCGAGAGATCTATTTTAAAGTTTTGGAAGCTGGCCACTGTTAGAGGTGGTTGGCATGGATTTTGACTCAAGCTTCCAAGGTTGTATGACCCACTCAGGCTTCATTACTTTAAGCAATTCTTTATTTCCCAAATAAACCAAGCAAAATTGCCAGAGAATCAAAGGTAAAACAACATGAAGGGCTTATGTTACACTTTATTGTTATTTTGCCATAGTGTCATTTTAAGATGCATGCAGACAGGTATTCATGTTCATGTATTATTAGTTGTTTCATCTCTCTCTTTTTTTTTATTACAATTCATTTTCAAAAGCTTTCTTACGCGGCGGAAAGGCTTTTGGTCACAGTGTCTTCTTATTTTCCCAAGGCCAAAGCCTCACAAAGATAAAATGGGACTAACAGTGATTCCTACATGGACACAGTACTAAACAAGGTTAAACGTTTATGTACAGACATTCTAATACTGCTTAAGGAAGTGGACACACTATTAACAACACTATTACATTCACCACTGACTCAAATGAGTTGCAGCTGGGCATACACAAAAAGCACACTTAAAAAATAAACTCTTACATTTCTTACAATGTTATTGTGTTTGAAAAAAAAAAATTCATTTACAGCATGGCAAGAGAATGTGTGATTATTACAGCATGGGAGAAGTCCAGAAATTGTTTACATACTGTATGCTATTTTACAAAAGATTTGTTCACTTGTATGTAAAAAAACAAAAAACAAAACAACTCTCAAAATTTGCTCAGTCTTTAATGCCCACTAGATGACATTTATCCATTGATGAAGGCTGGCGATGTGGATCGATTCTCTTCTGTTGATAAAGTCCCTGCTGATTCTAGTCAGTCTTACAAAGTTCACTGTACGATGAGTATGGATTACACCTGTACTTCTTGAGCTTTTTTTATTTTATATATATACTGTATGAATGTAATTATTTGCTGCAGTAAGTTCAGTTATTTTTATGTAGGGGACATGTACTGGTTCAGTGCGCATTTTAATGAATTTAAGATTCAATGACACCTGAAATGGATCAAGTATAACTTCCAATATCTTATGTTTATAATAGAAAATGTCTTATTAACAGAAACAAACATTCTGGAATGGTCACTAGGCTTGATGTTTTGGGCTTCTACTGTTTGGACTTCTCTCTCTGGCTTTTCCATTCCTTTCTGATATTGATATAACGATTACATATTTACAAAACAAACTTGCATCTCTCCAACAATGTCCACACACATACATAATTGTAAATAAATTAAACAAGAATAGCATCAAAATAAAATGTACAAAGCCCCCTCCCCCTTACATTATGAAGAAAGGACTTGAGATGCATCGACTCCATCTTCATCTGACTATGCACACACCCTGTGAGCAGACATAACAAATCAACAGAATCTACACTGTGCAGAAATGACACACCATATCTCTTAAGTAATGTTAGCAGACAGTAAGAGTGTTGGGAGTTATTTTTGGTGAACATAAAAAGAGAAAGGTGATTGCTGCATTCAAAAATGTCCCAGTGCCCAGGGTTGTGTATCTCAGCTGAAGAAGTCCACCTCAGATCATATATACATAGGAGTCTCCTGACCAGTTAAGAGTCTAAACATGGCGGCTGGCATTGTCTTCATGTGGATCTGTTTCAAGACAAAGAAAGAGTTCTTTTTACTACAAAAAAACATTAATATAATATGATATAATTCTACTAAACACAATATTATTAAACACTAGTTAATATATATTTTAAAGATGCTGTCCGTAACTTTTTGTTGTGTTCAAAATTCACAAAAATTATAGAATGAGCGAGTACATCATGAATCAAATGCCCAAACCGTGTTTTTGTCTTACCATGAATCACTACGGTACACCTATAATAAGTGTTTAGATTCAGACTATTTTAGACTGGTTCGGGTCATACCACTGCGGAGTAGCACAGAACCTGCCTGACTCGTCATAGACATAAACAGAGTCAAAAGTTTGGACACGGTAAGATTTTTAATGTTTTTAAAAGAAGTTTCGTCTGCTCACCAAGGCTGCATTTATTTAATTAAAAATACAGTAAAAACAGTGATATTGTGAAATATTATTACAATTTAAAATAACTGTTTTCTGTTTGAATATATTTTATAAAGTAATTTATTCCTGTGATCAAAGCTGAATTTTCAGCATCATTACTCCAGTCTTCAGTGTCACATGATCCTTCAGAAATCATTCTAATATGCTGATCTGCTGCTCAAGAAACACTAATAAACATAATGATTATTATCAATGTTGAAAACAGTTGTGTACTTTTTTTTTCAGGATTCCTTGATGAATAGAAAGTTCAAAAGAACAGCATTTATCTGAAATACAAAGCTTTTGTAACATTATACACTACCGTTCAAAAGTTTGGGGTCAGTAAGAATTTTTATTTTTTTGAAAAGAAATTAAAGAAATTAATACTTTTATTCAGCAAGGATGCATTAAATCGATCAAAAGTGACAGTAAAGACATTTATAATGTTACAAAAGATTATATTTCAAATAAATGCTGTTCTTTTGAACTTTCTATTCATCAAAGAATCCTGAAAAAAAAAATATTGTACACAAATATTTTGTACAATTGTACACGATAAATGTTTCTTGAGCACCAAATCAGCATATTAGAATGATTTCTGAAGGATCATGTGACACTGAAGACTGGAGTAATGATGCTGAAAATTCAGCTTTGCATCACAGGAATAAATTACATTTTAAAATAGATTCAAATAGAAAACATGTATTTTAAATTGTAATAATATTTATCAATATTACTGTTTTACTGCATTTTTGATAAAATAACATTCTTCTTTCAAAAACATTAAAAAATCTTACAAACTTTTGAACGGTAGTGTATGTATAGTAGGGCTGCACGATTTATCGCACGGTACGAAAAATAACATTGAGCTTAAACACGATTATCGCTTAAACGCGATTCTTAGTGCGATTATGAAACCGCAAAGGCTGTGATTATTTTTTTATGTGCAGCTTGTCAATGAAGTATGGCTCCAAATGCTAATCCATCTGAAAGCACTGCGAGTTTGAGTCGCTTATAATGTACATTTGAAAAAGCAACACGCGTCAAACAACTTTCCAGACATGAGAAGCATTTATCAACATCTTGTCCAACAAAAGACAACATTTAACAACATGTTTTTACTCCAAACTCACTCGACAGTTGAGGATCCTCCTGTGAGATAATGTGGCTTCTTACACAGAATAAGGCAGTCGTGTGTTTATTAGTCATGTTTAATCAATCAAATCATTTCAATCTTCTGTTTATTCAGCTACAGCGAAATGAAGCGTTATCTTTTTCTGCGACAGGGCATATTTGGAGTTTCTGCGCAAGAGCGCCCTCTGGCTTTCAGATGGAGAAGCATTTACTGTTGATCACAGAGCCGTACAGCTCTGACAAGCTGCGCATAAAATAATCGCAGCCTTTGCCAAATCGCGTGCGGTTTAATCGCAATAAATTGTGCAGCCCTAATGTATAGTTCTCACCTCGCCAACAGAATTGGAGAGAGCTTGGACGATCTTCTCGTGTGCCGTGGCAACAACACTTTGGCCGTTTATCTCAATAATACGATGACCAACCCGCACGCCTCCTCTCTCTGCGATTCCTCCTCGCATTAGACTACAGATCTGAGAAGCACAAAACAAAAGTTGGACTTATTAGAAACAATAATATTTCAATATTGTATTTAAGACTTCCTGTTCCTCTATCCCTCCATACTCACAATGCCATTCTGCACACTGAAACCCAGCTGGTACTTGAGGTCTGGTCTCTTAATGAGAACTGTGGTTACAGGAGGGCAGCTTACAATGTTCAACTTCACCTGCACCTGATTTTTCAGGCCCTGATGGAAATAAACACAACATGTGATTATATTACTCAATACAATCACACCTGCACTGTATTATTACACTGGGAATATAACAACAGAAAAGCAAGACTGAACTTCCTTTTCAACCACTTTATTGATTGTCCTGTGGTCTTTTCTTAAACCACAGCCCCTTAATAACCAGCTACTCAGAATAACACAGATGGATTCATGGCCGAGCCAAGATTCAGCCCACTGCGCACTGTGACAGCCCAACCCGTGTGCACACCTTGATGATTCCCTGACAGGTGGCGAGAGGCAGCCCCACCAGGCTGGTGTTGTTGATTGACATGATCTGGTCACCGATGCTGAGCTTCCCAGAACGGGCGGCAGGGCCTCCATTCATCATGTTGGCCAGGATGACGGTGGGCAGAATAGAGCCCCAGCCAGACTCCACAATAACTATGCCCAGAATCTCCCCCTTCTGCTTCTCCAGCTGCAACTGTGGCAAGAGAGAGAGAGAGAGAGACAGAGACAGAGGCATAGGCAAGAGATTGTAGTCAATAAAAGGCCATAAAAGAACAAAGCAATTAAGGAAACAATTTTACTCAGCTGATAACATGAGACTGACAGCATGAGGGTTCAATATAGCACAGCCTTTACCTCTAGTGTACACTGTGTTCAAATGAAACTATAGAAAAAAAAAAATTTTCAGAAAAAATAGCCTTAGAAATTTCAGTTATTTGTACACTGGGGAAGAATATGCATTAAAAAAGGCCAAAAAAATGTAAATGACATTTATTTATGTACAAATAATCTATACAATTCTGTTTAAAAGTTTGGGGTTGGTAAAAAATTATTTTGTTTTTGAAAGAAGTCCCTTATGCTCACCAAGGCTGCATTTACTTGCTAAAAAATACAGTAAAACAGTAATATTGTGAAATGTTAAGTGCAAAGTTTACTTCACTTTTTACGTGTGCGCGTGACGCAAATGTCATCATCAAAAGAGTACTTGGATACCGTATGCACACCGCTGGATTTTTGTAACCGCGAGGTCACAAATGCGCATTTAATTTTTCTTTGCAATAATTAGTTTATACACAAGGTGGCAACTGTGCCCTGGGGGCATCAATTCACAAGGTAGTCAAAGGTAGTGGTGCTTTTCCACTGCATGGTATGGCTCACTTTTTGGCGCTTTTCCACTGCATGAGACGGCTCGGTACGGAACGGTGCGGCTCGCTTAAATAGTACAACCTCGGTGGAGGTTCCAAGCAAGCCGTACCAATACTAAATGTGACGTGTAAACACTGCAGATCACTGATTGGTCAGAGAGAATCGTCACTACCAGCGCCATTGGATTTGAAACACGAGACACCAAACCTGCTAGATTCAATTAGGCCCTGTCCCAAATGGCACACTTCATGTGCACTTTTGGTCTTGTGGACTTTTTTTAAACGACCGTCACACACAACTTGAAAAAAGAAATCATGGTTAGTACACGAGGTGACTCGTTGGTAGCTGAGGAGCGGATCCACGGCACTAAAAGTGCCGCAGCTATAACAATCAGTCTATAATCCCACCCACTTTGAAGCAGCACTAAACTGCAGTGGAAAAGCAAACCGAAAGTAAGCGAGCCGTGCCGAATGCAGTGGAAAAGCTCCAAAAGAAAAACTGCATAAACAGAACAGACCACAGCGCATGCAAGCTACAGCGAGAAAGGAGGCCTACATAGACGAGAGATTGTGCATAGAGGTTAGAAAGTACCCTCAATTGTACAACTCTAGACTAGCATAAAAGATTACAAAGATATTTACATGGGTTGTAACTCATGGCGAGAGATTGCTCAAAACTACGCATGTGTCGAACTCATGTGTACATGTACGAGTCAAACGAAGTATACTTTGCAAGGCTGTGCGTTCGACTGTACTGCTCGCGTACAAAAAAGAAGTATACCTGGGGCTTTATTGTGAAATTTGTTATTAATTTTAATTTAATATATATGAAATTGTAATTTATTCAAAATATTTAAAGCGGATTTTTCAGCATCATTACTCCAGTCTTCAGTGTCACAAGAAATCTTCAGAAATCATTCTAATATGCTGATTTTGTGCTCAAGAAACATTTCTTATTTTTAATCAATGTTGAAAACTTTTCGTGGAAACTTTGATAAATTTTTTCAGGATTCTGTTATGTCCATTTAATGCATGATTGCATGAAAAAAAGTAAATCATACCGACCCCAAACTGATAGTGTATATTATATAATTGTAAGAGAATATCAATGTTTTAGAGGATTAGCATTCAATAAAATTGTACATTACTATCATGCTGCTTGTCATCCAATTGGGTTTAACTTGTGTCCTGCCCAGATGTTGTGCTTTACTAGGAGTCCATGAGCACTATTTGCATCGGAAAAGCATCTGATTATTTAATGGACATTGGGATTTTAATCACTGTAATTTTGTCTTGTCTGTAAGACTGGCTTCTTTATTTGACAGTTGGTGAGCTCTCAAATGGGCAGGACTTTGCAACAGACTGTCAATAATTGAAACTGTGATTTACGTGATTGACAGCATTTGAATGCAGACTGCTTAGAACATTTAATTTTATTATTCATAATCTTGCTGCCTAATGTCATTTGTAAATGGTTGACCCTTTTTTTCATTTCATTTAATTTCACTGTTTAATAGCCGTTTCAGAAGCAGATTTTAGGATCAACATTGTAGACAACTAAAATTATCTAGCACACATTTTTCTGTTAAGTGATATCTGTGCTTTCACGCTTCTGAAAAGCATTAGTCTCCACTGGTTATAAATGCACAGCAACACTATGCTAAATCCTTTATATAAGCTATTATATAAGCAAAACATTTAAGTTCATCAGTTGCTTTAGAAACCAGCACAAATGTTACAAATGGTTTTCATGTTTTTTGTTTTTTTCAACAAACGCAAGTGTTCCACATTTGTGCTGCTGTCCATCATCACTACTCTCTGTTGTCTAGTAATCCCACTTGTATTGACCAGAAAACCAGCAGGGTCAGCTGTGGTCTAACATAGAGAGAGCACTTAATAGAGAAGAAAGTGTCTGGCAGCTGACCTCTTTGCAGTTGTCAGAGTTTGAGAAGTGGATGAGGTCATCATTGTACATCTCCTGTGTGTTGATGATGTCGCTGTACTCTTTCTGGCTCAGGTCCTCTGGGTTGATCCCATTGGCTCTGAGGAACTCCTGGTAGGCCACGCTGAATGCCTGACCAATGGACTGTGCTATGAGCTGGGCCTGGATTTGTTGGAGAAGAAAACCAGGTGAAACAACTGCAAAAATCAATTAACCCATGTATACATTTGTTAGTAATTATAAATGGGTTACAAGCGAGAGGTAAACAGAACTAAATCTACTTTACACATAGTCTTTGTTCTTTTGTTATGAGCCTTTTAAACAAAAAAAGCAAGTTAAGTCACATTTATTTATACAGGGCTTTATACAATATATATTGTTTCAATAATAAACAGGAAAACACCAGCGTTAAAGTTGTTCAAAATTCATCAGTTATAAAACAAATTTAATTTCAGCCATAAAGCAGCTCTAAAGAAGACAATAGTGTCATTATTCAGCTCAAATTAGGTTAATGTTGATTGAATTTAGTTCAATAACAGTGTCAGTGTTGCAAAGTTCATCAGTAATTAAACTATAAAGCAGAAGACAATAGTGTCACTATTCAGCTCAGTTCAATGAGTGTTGATGTTATAAAATTCATCAGTTATGAAAGAAATTCAAATTATCTATAAAGCAGCTCTAAAGAGTGCAATAGTGTCATTATCCAGCTCAGTTCTGTTCAAATTTTGTTCTCATCTGATAGTGTCAGTACAATCAATTCAATAATATTACTGAATATTAATTGTATTTTAACAAGATAGTTTAACCAAAAATGAAAATTGTCATCATTTACTCACTCTCATGTTGTTCTTCTGTTGAACACAAAAGAAGATATTCTAAAGAATGTTGGTAACCAGACAGTTGACGTTATTTGACGTTTTTTTTTTTTTTTTTCCTACTATGAAAGTCAATGGCTACCATCAACTGTTTGATCACCAACATTCTTTAAAATATCTTCTTTTGTGTTCAACAGAAGAAAGTTTAGAACAACTTGAGGTTGAGTAAGTGATGACAAATTTTTCATTTTTGGGTGAACTATCCTTTTAAACCACAACTGAGCAAGCCAAAAGCAACAGTGGCAAGGAACCCAAATCCATCAGGTGACAGCAGTGGAGAAAAAACCTTAGGAGAAACCAGGCTAAGTAAGGAGGCCAGTTCTCCTCTAGCCTTAGTTGTTCTGAATTTAAGCTTCTGTGCCTTTTGTATACATCTATATACTGCAGATTAATGCAGCAGATGAACACTGTGTCATTTTTTCACTCCATTGATTTGATGTTTTGTGAATCTGCTCACTCATAGTGTATCATTGTACATCGATTTCACACTCTAGAACAGGTTTACATTTTTGAACGATTTCAATAACCGCCAGCTGTCGTCTCTGAAGGCATGGTGGTGCTAGGGTAGTGCTCACTGTGAAGGAAGTAGAAAAGTTGGTGGATAAAGGGTATTATGCTAAAGAGGTGCATTGGAAAAGCAGTTCACTCCCTTTGCTAATGATTGTGGCTGTTTTGTGATGCAAAGCCACGGTTTCTGATTTAACAGTTCCCTTCAGGCGACGTGTGCAGGTAGGGGTCATGCCATTAATAATCTAACATCCTAACATGTGTGCAGACTTTGATTTGAACAGGAACCACAACAGCTTCAGGAATATTCAGAGACCTGAACATCTAAATCAGCCATGATAAAAACACAAAGAAAAACACACCAGCAGAGACCAGACAGGTGGTGAACCGACTGATTTAGATGGACCCCAGAGAAGAAATGGAGCAAACATATCAAAGTTCACACTTTTTTAGGATGATAACAACTTATATGATATGATAAAAAGTGTGATTATTGTACTTTGCTAAGTAGACAACGGAAATGTGACATGAAAAATAGGTTTAGTAAAAATAAAGAAGTGGATCAAGCCTCTATAAATGACTCATTTGTGGGCGCGCACAGACACGCACACACTCATTGGCTGAAACATCAAAGAGTGTAATTAGACAGCATGAGTGAGGAACAACTGCAATGCAGAGGAGTGTTGTAGAGGAAAGAAAAGTAGGTCCATTAGAACAGGATTATGAAAAGCTGCAGCCACGGTTACTTTTGAGACTATTCTCTGAACCTCAGGTGAATCTGAATGTGAGCTTTAGCTGTATAACGACTCCCATTCCATAAATACACTACTGTACGAAAGTTTGAGGTTAGTACGTTTTTTTTTTTTTTTTTAAGAAATGAAGGCAACTCTTTGGTATGGGGAACACATATTCACTATTAACTATGACTTTTGCCTTAATAAACTCTTAATTTACTGCTTATTAATAGTTAGTAAGGTAGTTGTTGTAGCGTTTAAGATTAGGTATTGGGAAGGATTTAGGGATGTAAAATATGGTCATGCAGAATAAGGCATTAATATGCACTTTATAAGTACTAATAAACAACCAATATACAAGCTAATAAGCAACTAGTTAAAAGTGAGAATTGTTCCCCATACTAAAGTGTTACCAAAATTAATACTTTAATTCAGCAAGGATATATGAAATTGATCAAAAGTGACAGTAAGGACATTTATAATGTTACAAAAGATTTCTATTTAAAATAATTGCTGTTGTTTTGAACTTTTTTGTATTCATCAAAGAATCCTGAAGAAATATATATCACAGTTTCTGCAAAAGCAGCACAAATGTTTTCAACATTGATAATAAGAAATGTTACTTGAGCGACAAATTCGCATATTAGATTGATTTCTGAAGGATCCTGTGACACTAAAGACTGGAATAATTCAGCTTTGCCAACACAGGACTAAATTACATAATTATTATATTAGAAAACAGTTGTTATAAATTCAAAAAATATTTTTACAATATAACTGTTTTTACTGTATTTTGATCAAACAGTTGCAGCCTTTATGATGATAAGAGACTTCTTTCAAAAACACTAAAAAATCTTACTGACCCCAATCTTTTAAACGGCAATATATATATATATATATATATATATATATACATACAAATCAAATGTTTGGACACTTTTACATTTTAGAATAACACTAAAGCTGCATGTATTCTGGTCACATGTCCTCTGTTTTTCCATCTTGTCCATAAAATAAATAAATAAATAAATACACATAAAGTCTAAATTTAGTTCTTTAAAAGAAAGTCATATTTAGGCACAAATTATTAAGTGATCATCAATTATTTTTGTCTAAACTTTGGACTGGTATACTGTACTGTATGTATATTAAAAAAGGAAACAGAATTATTCAAAGCCACACTCACATCCTCAGACTCAAAGACATGGCATATCATTTTGTACTGCTTCTTGGCCTCAGGAGCTCCAGGGGTCGTCTCGATGCAGTCCTGTGAGGCGGTGCGTGGCATGCGGCGTCTTGCCATCAGAACCACAATGTTTCCGATGTCAGCAATGTATGATATGGTGCGCAAAGCGTTATCCATCATGGTCTCCTACAAAACAACCAGGAGAGTAACCACAATCACTTCTTTGTATTCTTAGTTTTAATATAATTTAGCAGCTTAGTTATCATTTTGGAGACTTTCTTATCCCAGTGGGATTACGTTATATTTTCTTAGGGACAGCCTCTGGAAAAAACCTGGGGTTAAGCATGCACTGTGGGTTTCCGGAACTCCTCTATTCATGAATCCCCCCCTTCAGGAAGATCTGTTTGAAGCTTCAAGCTTACAGCCTTGGGTTAACCCAGATCTTTAAACAGTAAGCTACAGCCATCCCTGCTTAGTAAAGGGGAAATGACCTTGAAATTGTATTGACTAAAATATCCCTTTGATGCTGTTCTGTTTGAGATACCCACATTTGATTTTCCATGAACTGGATGTTTGAGCAATACAAGAAACAGAATGAATGACATGCACTCATATGTACAATAGAAAAGGCAATACATCATCAGATATCTGAAAGAATTAATGATCCAGAGCACAGAGGAAATTCATGCAGCATTTTGATTCAATGCACACAAAGGTCATGTGTGGGATTTTCAATTTCATTTTTTATTTTACCTCAGCCCTTCTTTAAATTATATGACCATAATGTGTCACATTTACTTCAAGGGCTATATGAAACAGATTGTGAAGCACAGTTCTAATATCATTTACTATAAATAACCTCTTCTTTCAACTTAATGTATACAGTATATTTTACATACAGCTAGAAAAGAAAAAAAGCTTCCTCTGTTATTCACTAATAATACCCAGCTTACATGAAGGAAACATACAAGTGCTTGCAAAGAGAGGAAATAGTAGTGTTTAAAGTTAGGCTATGTTTTAGGCTTTGGTTCTGTGTTACTAAAATTTTGCAACTGAGATGCTTTATCATTGTCATTTTGTTTTCGGTTGACTGTGCACCAGAATCCACACATAATCACTATAAACTCAGCAAAAACAGAAACATCTCTTTACAGGACACTGTAGTTTAAAGATAATTGTGTAAAATTCAAATAAGCTTTACATTTCTTTATTGTAGAGGGTTTAAACAATCTTTTTCATGCTTGTTCAATGAACCATTAGCAATTATTGCACATGCACCTGTGGAACAGTCCTTAAGATACTAATAGTTTATAGGCGGTAGACAAATAAAGGGTTAGTTCACCCAAAAATGAAATTTCTGTCATTAAATACTCACCCTTCATGTCATTCCAAACCCATAAGACATTTGGACTTCGGAACACAAATTAAGATATTTTTGATGAAATCCAAGAGGTTTTTTTTATTCCCCATAGAAAGCCATCATTCAATGACCAGAAAGGTACTAAAGACATTGTTAAAATAGTCAATGTGACTACAGTGGTTCAATCTTAATGCCATGAAGTAACGAGAATACTTTTTGTGCGCAAAAACAAAACAAAAATAACGACTTTATTCAACAATTTCTTCTCAACCCTGTCAGACTCATACGCAGTTGACATAGTAGGCACAGTACAGCGCTTCAGTGTTCACGTCCTAACGCCGGCTCAGTATTGGCCGGCTACTGAGTCAGCGTTCGGACGTAAACACTGTGCCTACTACGTCAACTGCGTAGGAGAATGACAGGGGAGAGACAAAATTGTTGAATAAAGTCATTATTTTTGTTTTGTTTTTGCACACAAAAAGTATTCTCGCTTCATAACATTAAGGTTGAACCACGGTAGTCAGACTATTTTAACAATGCCTTTTCTGGACCTTGAATGATGGTAATTATGTTGCTTTCTATAGGGGATAAAAAAAAACTATTGGATTTCATCAAAAATATCTTAATTTGTGTTCCTAAGATAAAAGAATGTCTTACGGGTGTGGAATGACACAAGGGTGAGTACTTAATGACAGAAATTTCATTTTTGGGTGAACTAACCCTTTAAACAATAGCTTAGGACACTATAGTGACATTTCTGCTGACTCTGAAAAAGATGCCTAGGGTCCCTGATCACCTGTGAACATGCCATAGTTCTGCTGCGGGTGGCATGAGGACAGCAGATGTGGCCAGAGAGATAAACTGCAATGTCCCTAATTTATGATGCCTTAGACAGTACAACAGAAAGGACAGCTAATCGTCCTTGCAGTGCCAAACCTCGTGTACCCATGTGTCCCCACAGATGTGTTCTCATACTGACTGCTACTTTTAATATTGACCCCCCACCCCCCCTCATTATTCCGTTTCTTTTTGGCAAATGTCTGTGAAACCTTTTTAGTATGTCTCAGTTGTTAAATCTTTTGTATGTTCATACAAATATTTACACATGTTAAGAAATTGGCTTGGAAAAAAAGCAGTTGAAAGTGAGAAGACGTTTAAATTTTTGCTGAGTTTATGTTTACATACAGTCAAGTAATCTATTACCAGCCTAGTAATCCATTTAAAGGTGATATGGTTAAACGGAAGAAAAAAAAGAAAAAAAATTGATCACAATTTAATATGCAAAAATATGCAAGAGAAAAACAATTGCAATTCTGTATGCAAATATTACAATGATGACATCACTATTAGTTATGTTAGTTATATGGTATAGGCTACACATGTATAAATGTATGCATTCCATCAATGCTGGAGACCATCAAACTTTAATAGTGCCTTTTTATAAGTTTGAATGGAGTCTGTGTGCTTGGCGGATTGTGCTGTAATAATTCTAAAAGTTTCAGACTTATAGGATGCTTTCAAGGTTTGAGGAGTACCTTGCAGGCACTGTAATGAATCTGTTACAGCCAATAGAGACTCAGTCTGTGAAATGTGACAGGCAGGGTGAGGACTGACACTGCATTGCAGCACATAACGAAAAGTCCGTGCCAGCCTGCCCACTCACTGCTGTTCAGAAAGAACTCATACACATAATTGCAGCAACACACACACACAGCTATGTTACTCAGTAGCACCAGGGCACTAAATGTACTATTAAATGCAGCACAGCATGTAGCTCTTCCTACCTTATGCTTACAGTACCACTAGTGTGGAAAAGGAGGAGCTGTTGATCGTATACAGCATGTGTAAAATGTGCAGCTGGAAGCTTATAGCCATCATTAAGCTCTCCATCACTAACAACTGTCTACAAGCCTGATCATATGCACATCCCTTCTCTCAATGGACACACATTACGTGTTTATGTCAGTTATGTAACAAAGAGTTATGTAATATAAAATATCTGAATAAAAAGCGCTCTCTTTGCATAAATATTTCACAATTCAAAATAAGATTGATCTCCTTTCTTCAAAATATCATTTATAATGTATACTCTATGTCTTAAGAAGGTCTCTGTCTTCATATTTTGGCCATTCCAACTTGATATTTATATGATCTCCTATTCAGACTCTTAACAATATATTTAATTTTTTGCAACATAATACATTTCAACAATATTTTCATTGAATTTTTCATAAATTACAAATGAACATAAATGACAACAACCATTTATTTGGAATAATATTTCAAGAAAGAAAGGAAAAAAATGCTCAGAAAATACAGGATCCAATTTCAGCATATCAAAATATACCCTGCATTACATAGTAATTGTAAAAGTCAGCATCAACCCCCCCCCCATAAACATAATATTAGTTAATCTTTTAAGAGTTTATAGTATAATCTAATATTAATTATGAAGAAAACAAGCAACAGGGAAATGAAACCTGTATAGGCTACATACTTTGCTTCAGGGCTATTTTGTTCCTATTTTACGGGCTTATTTGATTAGCTTTTCAAGAAAAGCATCCAAGTGGTTTAGTTGTCAGTTAATGACTTACGCTAATGTGCTTCCATTTACTCCCATTTTATATTTTGGTCTATTCAGATTTTATTTCGATAGCTGTAGCTCTAGGCAGCCGCATGAACTCACCTGGGTGTCTGCATTGAGCACTTTGATCCTTTGAGTTGAGATGAAAAGATCCACCTCCGTCAAAGTCTGAGCATCTCCCTCTGGGCTCTGCTAACAAAAAACAAAAAAGAAAAAAAAGAACAAAAATATGAAAAACTGGCCTCTACCTCTAAGAGGTCACCATGCCATAATTCACAATGGCTCATGAGAAGACCTAAGGAAAAGGCACAACCTTTTTAAGTCCCTAATGAAAGTATTTTACGCTTCATAAATCATGCACTAGTATAAGCTTGTCCACATGGGAGGGGAGCCCAGGGCAGTGCTTAACCTCTGTAAATTGCAGCATTAATAGTCCAAATGGGAAACAATATGGTATGCTCAGGGGCAAAGAACATATGGATTGCAAATGTGAAACTGCATTGCTTATCGATAACCTGTCTAATTAATAATTGATTACTGTAGGGCAATGGTGACAAAGTATGTCTCACAATCATAACTGTTGAAAGCATTTTTTTTTTTAAACTGTTCAACTGAGAAACACAGTGAGGTAATCAGGCCAAGAGACAAATAATAACTGGGTATACAGCCTCCTGTGATAAATAGAAGCCATGCAGAGGACTGAAGTAATGAGATGATTGACACTAGAGAGCAAAGTGAAGGAGAGAGAGAACGAGACCCATTCGGTGTAGTGAGGTGGAGCGCAGGGTGATGCAATGACAGACGTAAGTAAAATAACACAATGGCAACACTTAACCAGCTGTCAGGCTGTCTCAGAGTGCCAATCATTTATCTGTCAGCACATTTCTCAGATTGTTGCTTTTGTTTTGTGATATTGCAATAAGAAATGGGTTCCACGGATGCTTATAGCTACAATTTTTACAAGGTTAAAAGTGCAGTCTATGTAAAAATGGATTTTTAAATTTTGACTCCATATCGCCAAAGGTTCATTTGCTTCAGTTGCAGCCCAGAAGAGGCTGGTTTGCCAATAATTAGTTAGACTGCAGTCATGAAGAGGCCCTCACAGATCCCAGACAGCCCGATCTAAAGCTTCACTCCGCATGGTATGAACCAGCACTTATGAAAACTACACGGATGATGGACACAGACATGGAGCAGATGGTTTAAAAAAGGCAAGTTGTTCTTCTATCGTTCTCTTTTTTTTTTTACACACCGCCTTTTTCTTGATTTTGGCTGCCTTCTGTACCCTCTGGGAGACGTTCAGGAGGACAGTACAGGGGTCGTCACACACGGGAGCAGCAAAAAGGCATGAAGGTAAAAAAAAATACATTAAAAAACAGGCAAAAACATATAAACAACCAAACACAAAGTCTGCATGCCATGTATGGCATGTGTGTTCTTTGTACACAAACACAAACAAACCCAGAATGCAGCAACATTTCCCCCTGGACACACATACATACGGATAGCAAATCATAGGACATGCAGATATGGGTTTAATAACTGTTTTACATTGAAAGCCAAAAAATACAGAAGGTTTCAATTATTTTATCCATTGAAATTTTCAGCAGGATAAGAAAAAATGTCTATTTGTACACAAAGAGATATTTTAGCCCTCTTATAGCACAAGCAGTCATTACTTTCAATAAATGTCAAATTGTTATGGTTGTGTGATTCATCACTGACACTGGACTCATTGTCAGAATCTCACAACAAATGTTTATCAACCTGCCATATTATGACTTCAGGGAGAACAACAGCTGTCATAGTGGACCTGACTAGTTAAATGTTTTCTACTGTGCACGAAATTAAAGAAAAATATTAGGGTATTTTGATTTCATTCACAATAACGCATCATGACGGTAATTAAACAACATTAATAACAACATACTTTTTAACAACAACAACAACAACAACAAAATGACATGGCAAGATATTAACAATGCACTTACAATGTTTTTTGAGGAAGGTAAATCTAAAAACACTGTTTTAAACAATCCAATCATTTGGTTTAATTTTGCAGATGTTATGATTTTAGTATTTATATACTATTATAATATTGATTCATATTTTGAATTATCTTTTATTTTTATATTTTCAGTTGTCATTTTAATTTTAGTTTGCTTCAGTAATTTTATTATGTGCTTTTATCATTATTTTTTTTATATTTCCCATTTAGTTTTAATTTTTAGTACTTTAGTACTTCAAACTTATTTCAGTAAGTTGCCAAGGTAATATTTCTCATTCCTTTAGTTTTTATTTCAGCTTTATTTCAATTAAAGAACATAATTTTTAACCATTTTAGTTTTAGCTAACAATAACAACAAAATATGGCATTAAAGAATATATTTCACTGAAAGACAAAAACTGGCTTAAAATATGTAATTTAAAATTAACGCTGTCTACAAAACATTCCACAATTCCAAATAACATTTAGCCTACTTGATTTATAAGACTAAATTTGTATAGAATTCACATACACAATATAAACATAAAGAAGAGAGAATGTTAGAAAGAGGTAAAAATTGCCCTGCAATACCTCTATCTATAAACACCCATTAGATCCCACTCATTATGAGTTAGTGTGTGAGCAGCTTGAATGCACACATCAGTATAAGCATTCAACATTCTGATCCCATTCAGGTCTCTCTCTCTCGCTCTCTCTCTTTTTCTCTCTCCACCTTCTTCCACCTGAATGAGAGCATGATCCTTTGAACTGCTCTCATTTCTTTCTGGCTGAGCATCATGTGCACGACTACTCCTTTACTGTCATTTTGGCTGCCAACATGCCTCATCCTCCATTGGCAGATGGGAGAGAGAGAGAGGAGGAGATAAATCAACTGCAGAAGAGAGAAAGAGCTTGAAAGTAAAGGGGAAATGAGACGGTGAACGTGTGGGCGATGAATGTTGCATAAATACTACATCAGTCTGGAGGCTACAGGGATACACTTCGATAAAACATTAGGCATTTTTCGACGTTTCTTCCCTAAAACAAAAGAAATGGCTACATCTTTCTTTCTTGGCCAGCATGAAAAAGAATGTGCTGCGATTATGTTGGCTTAGGTACTGCTGTTATTATTCAGAAAAGATGTGAGATACTAGAGACAGACTGAGGTATGGCCAGTGTTTCTCCTCCACAGCCCCATCAGTGAGTCTCAAGCACCCATTCATCGACACCAAATTACTTTTAACTCATAACAACAAGTATGAAATATCACACAAGTGAAAACGTTAATGAGAATTTATACATGTACAACAGGCCAGTGGCAGAACATGTAAGATTAAACCGAATTAAGTAAAGGGAAATCTATTATAATTAACATGGAATTGCATCATGTGCAGTGTTTGCATATCATGTGTGTTTTGATCTTGTACTTTAAAGTAACATATTTAAAATCAGGAATAAAATCAGACACCTGTGGTATCATATTGTGCTTCTTTGGCTCAACTCACGGTCTCACGCAAACAACAACAACAACACTATATATTTTAGGCTGGTCCAGTTAATAGATGCACATTCAAGAGTAAACAAACAGAAAAAACCCTGATGGGACCTTTTAACTCTAAAGTGGAACCCATAGCCACCATATTGAGTGCCACAATTTCTCCCATTTAGTTTTATATGAGTGGGCCGTCTCCTCCCTTCTGGGTATGCGTACACCAGGTTGGAAATCACTACTTTAGAAGTGCGACGAGAAAAACACTGTCCTCAGGCTCTGCACTGACATACTGCGCACTCAGCTGTGGACAGACACATTATCATCTGCAGAGAGGAAGAGCAGATGTGTGAGTGCATGAATGTCAGAGTTGTGTGTGAGTAAGATACTAAAAGGAAGAAGGAGAAAGAGAGGAAAAGAGAAAAAGGAAGGAAGATTGTGCAGTTCATCTCAACTCCCCCTAATTTTATCCCTTAAAACTCATCACCAAAATGACATATTTAAACATTTTTTTTCCTGTGAAAATAATTTCTTCATGCCTTAAAATAGCTTGAATGTAACTCTACACCCTTGCTTCATTTAGTATACACGGATCCATGACTATGCATATTAGTACGCACCTCCACTCAATCACACCAGCTCAGACTACCTGATCCACTCGCTCAACTGTAGTAAATGCTACACGATGGCAAATGGAAAACTGGTTTAATTCAGCCATATATGTTTGAACCAGAAACTGATTCAGAAGAAGAAGAGGAAGAGCAAATTATACAGGCTTGTCTACAAACGATGCATTTTATGTATCGCTCTCTACAACATTGGACACATTAACGGTAATTTATTTGATTAGCCTTTAGCTTGACTGCGTTATCTAACATAATAATGTGTTGCTAATGTTACACAAAACATGTTCCCGTTCGCCATCTCAGCTGCCTTCTAAAAATCAGTATCCCACACATTGAACAACTCAGAAAGTCAGGGGAGAAAGGCAAATAGTTCATCATAACATCGTAATATACATCATATGCATGATTCACCGGCTATATTGCTAAATGTACCTAGTTTTTCATGTCAACAGAAAAATATACCGGGATAACCCGGCTTCTCTTCAGACCCTACAACCCCCAAAGAAGCATAGTTAATGATATACTAAAGCCTGCCCTCACGTTGACAGGACTGGTTACAACATATATTTGTGAAGTAGAGAACAAGGGTGATTTCAAGCCACGTTTTTGAGACTGTCTTTGTTTCACTGCAGTTTTAAGGAGAAAATACTCAACAATGGTGCTCACTGATGAATTTGCACATGGTTTGCCTCACAGCATATTTAAAACACCACATAGACATATAAAAAACATTAAAAACTTGACTTTCACCAAAGGGAGTCTTTAAGAATCTAGCCACATAATAACAGCAGAAAGAGAGAGGAGAAGGAGAGAGTGTGTTGCCATGGTTTCATTTTGAATGGCTTTTAATGGTAGCTGGCAAGAGAAATGACCGGTTTGGCCCTTGGCAGAGGAAAGAGAAGGAGGTCTGAGATCACTGGTACCCAGGGTGGATGCTGAAGCTGCATTCTGATTCACAGTGCAGTGTTCTTCACTGAGGGAATACTGTATCTGTAGAACTTCAGTTCACTTGACAAAATGTGTTCATGAATGCTCTATAGGGCCTAGTATGAACAAAGATAACACTTGACAATTCGTGAAAATTATTCTAATAATATTATTGTATTCAGCAATAAGTACAATGCTACTCAAGATTTCTATTTTAAATAAATGCTTCTATTTATCAAAGAATCCTGAAAAAAAGTATTGTGGTTTCCACAAAGATATTAAGCAGTACAGCTGACAAATTGTGTGCATGCGTGTGTGTGGGTGTGTGTGTGCTTGTCCTTGCCACAGGTATGTGTTTCTAAATGTGGAGCAGCTTAGTGGGCCACTGTGGAGCATCTCATGTAAAATTAACTGCCAGCTGTTGACCAGGAGGACCGCAATGAAGCATCACTGCAGTTACAACAACAGTCTTTTCCTAAAATAACATGCAATACAAGAGGGAGCAATGTAAACTAGGGATTAAAGACTATTGCTTTGTAAGAATAAGGCATACAATACCGCAATAAACCATTTCAATGCATTAAAATGTAATTTCTATCTCAAATTTGATGTCTCACTAGATTAAAAAAGTACCATGGTATTACTTGTTTGGACATGTGCATGGTAATACAATGTTTTTCTTTAAAGTATGTGCCATATAAATACCTTGTCACATGAATATGATCATCTGAACCAAGTATTACCATCTGATACCATCAAAGTACCATGGATCCACAGGACCAAACAGCAGTGATTTTACACTTCACAGACGTTTCTGTCATTACTAAACAATCATACTTAGCCAAAAGTCGCATATTCCTGATGCATTCAAATTTTACGGCACTACAGCATGTTTCCATTTCTTATATTCCGATGCACTACTTCAGAACTGCTTCTGTCCTGAAAAAGCTAAATTGAAGTATACCAAGCATGAGTGGAGCCAGGCAGTCTGAAACTGATTGAGACACATCGTGCACAGCATATTTTGGTTAGGACAGCAGCTTCTCACAGTGCTTGTGTGGATTCCCATTGCTTATTGCTAAGAGGCATAAAACATCTAATACAGGACAGACAACTCATCCATTAACTCCTGCCCCAGTGGAGTGCCAATCATGGCTAGTAATTAACAGCTAAATGAATAGATATGGGTAACCTATAGATTCATCCTGGCAATATGAATCCTCTTCTGTGATTAAAAAATAAAAAAAATGCAATTTAGAGAAACTACAAATTAGGGGTGTGCAATATTGACTAACATTGATATCTCAACATTTTTTAGGGATTTTGTTGATAATGATAATTGGACAATATTTTGCTGAGCGTGATATTGTGCTGGTAACTTTTCTGGTTGAGGCCGGTTGTGGACAGCTGACTCCCAAAGCTTTTCATATTCTATATATTCTGGGCGGTGGAAATGGCAGAAATAAACTTTTCCTTTAAGGGGTGATATTTCCCTTCCTATAATAATTTCCAGGGGCATTTTTACATTTATAAAGGCAATTTTTCCTAACCATACTAAATGTATGTGTCATCTTTTATGTCATATTCTTACATTTAATCAAATTCATCTACCCCCAGTTTCACAGACAAGGCTTAAACCTAGTCTCAGACTAAAATGCATGTTTAAGCTGTTTTAGGCAAGTTGCACTGACATATCTTTAAATATGTCAGTGCCATTGTTTTGTCTCAAGATGCACAGTAATGTTTTTTTCTAAGGCCTGTTTATAAAAGCTACTTAAATGCCTTAATTGAACTAAAGGCTAATCCTAGCTTAATCTAAGCCCTGTCTGTGAAACAGGCATTAAAATTTTAAGACACTGTTAGCATTCAAATGTACGAGCCCCGCACATGACATACAGGAAAAAAATAGTAGGCTAAATCATGCGCACAATTTAGCAAATTGAGGGAACGAAATAGTAAAACGTCTGCACGATTTAGCAAATCGATGGAATGAAATAGTAAATTGTGTGCACAATTTAGTAAATCGAGGGAACGAATTAGTAAATCATGTGAACGATTTACTTTTTTTCTTGCATGTCATGTGCGGGACTCCATACAAATGAAACCAGTACCAACAAAACTAACTTTTTGATTTTAAAAATACAATTTTTGAATACTGAAATATTGAAAAGGAAAATATATGAAAAATGAAAATATATTTTTAGATATAAATTTAAAACCACCAGTAGTGAGTTATTGAATCATTCATTCAAAAAATTTGTTCAAAATAGATAACCTATTCAGAAACAAAGCAAGTGTCTTTATGTGAATGGGTTATTGAATCATTACCTCAAAGGATTGGTTCAAAAACGCAGATTCATTCAGTTAACTAAACACCACTGTGTTTTGCTCAGACACACAATGGGTCTGCTATGGCTTTTTTTGGAACTATTTTCATTGGCATTCTAACTGCATTCTAATAGGCTGCATTCAAGGCGTGTTTTTGTTTGGTTGTTGCTAAGTGAGCTCAATGTCAGCTTGCACACTGTTAAAACAACACTTACAATGATGCGTATCACTCCTCCCTACTGCTAATGCAAAAAAAAAAAAAAAAAAAGAGAGATGGTATTAATATATAAGTGTGTACAGAGCTTTGTCTTTTGTTTTTTGTCTACCAATAAATTGTTACTGGAGAAGATCAGTATCCAAAGTGATTTTGGGGGAGAAAAAAAACTGCCAGTTTCAGTGCGTCACAAGTTCTCTTAAAACAATAAATTCACTTGAATTTTCCATGTAACATGGCAACAGGAGGGCTTTCTACTTTAACCAATTGGGAGGAAGAGGGATTACACTGCTACACCATGGAAAATAATCCTATAACTTCTGATTAGTCAACAAGTCCTGGGGTGTAAACAAACAAATCTCATCTCATCTAATTTTCCACAGAGAAATCTGCATTAGCTTCATCCAAACTGCTTCGCTTGAGAGCCACGCCAAAATAAAATGGAAATACAGAGGTTCTAGGGTTCTGTACCTTGACCCGGCTGACTGCCTCCTGGGCCTGCATCATCCTGATGTTTTTAGATGGATTTCTCTCTGACAGAAGCTGAGTGGACCCGAGGTAGTTGGCGGCAAAGATAATCCCATCAATGAGGTCCTCAGGCTCACACGGGCCCGGCACTGTTAGAAGGGAAGCGTTGAGAATTCATTATTAAAGCTATTTGTTGTGTTGCCACCTCCTCTGTAGACCACCTCACAGTGACTGATAAGGTATATGAGTGTGAGCTTATCAGGCAGAAAAGTTGCATGCAGATGTTGTGTGTATGAAAGTGTGTGTGAATATGTGTGTGTTCTCAATGCCATCCCACAGAGAGGGCTGATAAGACACTGAAAAGCGGGAACGGAGGTGGCCACATGAGGAAAAGCAGGGTGTGTTGCGTGTATTCTGCTTGATATGGAAATGTGGACGTCAGTGACACCCACCAAGGGACACATTATACTTCCATCATTCAGGCACAAGATTTAAATGTGACAGAACTCTATCCATTTAATAGAAAGCAGAATTTGTTCCTGAAAAGGCATGACAGCAGCAATACATCTCAGGCTGCCATAAACCAAAAATAAGCTGTGGTCAATCGATTGTCCTGCTTTCCAAAACTCTCTTTCGCTTCCTTCTATTGTCTGTGAGTATTTCTATAGTTGAGCATCCACTAATATTAGTAAACATGACAACTCTAATTACTGTCTCACCACTGCAACCCATTAAAACAGCTTACAATTCTGCCTGCATTTCACCATGTAAATCCTCTGAGACATAATGCATTCTTCAGAGCGGCTCTCTAATCTCCTTGCTCTGAGTTGGTTTGGTAAATTTGATTTGTTTTTGAGTTGATTTAATTTTGATAGAATATAAGTTTTGGGGGCAGATTATCAAATGCAGAAAAAATAAAAGACAGAAGATGCTCACTTACCATCCACAAAGCTGGGAAATGAGGCCGTCTTCTTTGTTGGCTAAGAAACAGAGAAACAGTAGATGAAACGTGCTTACAACATACAGCATGCTTAAGTATTTCACTTTTAGAAACTAGAATAAATATATATATATATATAACAGTTTTGGTCCTTGAACTTGATTGGCTGAGCAGGTTTCCAAGACTGCAACAAGTAGCAACAAGTGCCTTAATAAGTGAGCCATGGAACGATTTATTCAACCGAAACAAAAGATCGTCTTTATAAGCAAGTCACTGAATCATTCGCTCAAACGATTTGTTTAAAAGTAGCATAACATACAGTACTACTCCTACTCTTTCTGTCATATGCCAGATATACTGTAGTAAGAGAAGTATGCTATTTCAAATTCAGCTATTGTGTTTATGAGTGAGTCATTGAATCACTTAAACTATTGTATTGTTTAATAACGGTTCTGCATGTGGCTTTGTTTCCGTAATATTGGTTGGTTGAGCAAAACAGTAAAGTTTGTGGAAAATATTGTTTGCTCAGTATTCAACTTCTTGTTTACTTTTTATCATGCTGTTTGGACTGAATATCAGCAGCGCTGTGTGGTACTCAACGATTGTGTGATTTTGCTTAATTAATCATAACTTTAATAAAATAATGTTATCAAAAAATTTGCCATCCAGGCCAGAGTATAGAAAATGAGCCTAAATAAATAAATAAATAACCTAACACTCAGAATCAAATGGAAACCATCCAGATGACTCTGGATAAGACTCAGTGTATCACAATACAAAATGTCAATTTTCCTGTCAATCATTCTGAAGTGGCTCTTTGCAGGACTGTGCCGAGCACTGTAGGCCACAGACACACCGCCAGACAGAGTAATAGCCATCATTTTACTACAGAGCCATCCAAATGGAGGTTATGCTTCAAGAGGCCTTCATTAAATGCAATCTAAGGACTCAAAAGCTCCCTCAGCCAAGGTAATTAAATGTGTTCAGGGGAAGTAAGGCAAGACTGAATACTGCTTTACATGACATAAGAAGAGAGCTGCATCCCAATGCAAGTGATGTGTACAAACAGAAATCCCTTGGGTGAGCACTTAGTGGATTATTATTACCATTATATTTTGACTTATTGGGCTAGTGTTCCCTAACTTGCAAAATAACATATTTTTACAAAAAAAAAAAAAAATGGAAGAAAAATCTGAAGTTTTTCAACAATCAAGACTGTGAACAGTCGTTTTTAAAGAAGGTTTAACAATGAATATTCTTGACCCTCATGACCCTAATTCACAAATTTCTCACTACCTCCCACATGTGAAACATTCATAAAGCAGTTTTTACGAAAAAAGGCACATGAAAAACAACATTCATAATCTTGTGTTGAGAACAATCTAAAAATGACCTTGGCAGAATGCTTGGTAGTGCTATAAAACATGTTTTGAGCACCTATTTGGCAGTTTTGAGTAGCTGCCCAGACGATGTCTCATATTTTATTGCTCTTGCATTCAGGGTATGAGGCTCTTATGGAGGTTACATTAATACATAAAAAATGTGTAGAGAAGCAGTTGAACAGGCAGCTCAAGGCTGAACTCCCCTCAGTTTGTGTAAATACAGTAGAACCAGGGCAGGAAAGGGCAAAGCCAATTATTTTACTATATCAACACATGGGAGAGGATGGTGGCTAGCTAGTGCAACAGCTTAGATGTGCTGGAAATACAGAAAAATTGTCTAAGAAAGCCAGAGAAAAGTGAAGTAAAGAAGACGACAGGCTGACGTTGACTAGAACAGCTCTGATGGAAATATGCGGTGATTATGCGGGGCGCATACTGTCACATATTGATTGGTTAATGTGTTCTATGATTATAGGCTCACCTCAGTGACATTGTTGTTCTCCAGTGGTCCATTTAGATCAGACCGCTGCTGCTTCCTTGGCTGTTCTGCACTATTAGACACCTAGAGAGAATTTAGAGAAAAGAGTGAAAAATGAGTGGAATGAGTGAAATGTGTCATTAAAAAAAGACAGATGATGGGTTGCAGACAGCATTAACAATTTATACAGTACGAATTATACAGTACAATGAACACAATGTATTGAAACACTTTGGTAAAATGAACAGATGTTGTCTTTAACTGAAAATGCACAGTGCTAAAAAAGATACTTTTAATCTTTGTCTATCTGCAGGGGAGTTAAAGTCTCAAATGAGCACTCTGTCAACTGCACATAAGGACATTATTACTTGATGAAATTCATTTGTTGCCTGACAGGATAAAATGTAATCTCCTCATTGCCCAAAGGCAATAAAGAAGCAGGAGGGTAATAGAACTTCACAAGACATTCAATGGACCACTGAGGCAATCTGACTAAATCTCACCCCTTCACCTAATTCCCCTTTGGACAGATTTAATTTCCTATTCTGTTTTGAAAATACAAAGGCATTTCGAAGAAAATATCTAAGAAAACATCATTTTTCAAACAGAATTTTTCAAATTTCCATTAGAAAGTCAGCACCTCCTCTCATTTTTCAGTAAACCAGACAACTATTTAGCATAATTCATGGACATTCATTGTGTTTGCCTTTATTACTTGCTTAGTGACTTTAGTCAGGGGTTTCTAGCAATGAGCCAGTTTTCATTTTGGGGTTGTTCAAGCAGATGAAAAAAAAAACACCCACACAATGTACCTGAGTGAGCATAATGGGATGGAATTTAAAAAGCTTCTCAAGGTAATGTATTCTAGCGGGGTGGAAATTTGTTTATTCCTGAGCATTAACATATGAAATTCATATTTGGGGATTTCAAGAAATTGCTTTTGATCAGGGTCCCCTTCATGTCTGGGTTACAATGAGACGGTTCCAATTTCTGCCAGATGATATTCTTTCATCCTTTTCAACTTGCCACTCAAACCGAACTCAGCGAGTAAATGGTAATAATGTCTTATTCTCTATAATTGTCTTTAGAACTACCCTCAAAATGATATAAAAATACATTTACATCACATTAAAGAAAACATTCTGAGCCATCTCCTAATATCACATTTTATACATCGGCTCTTAATAGCATAAAATAGTAGATCATTACTCTCAGGATTCTGAGGTTCAATCTTGGGCATAAATAAGCACTAGTCTCGTTTACTTAAATGCCACTTGCATTTAAATGAGGGTTGTCAACATTCACATTAATATTTAATTATAATAATGAATATGCATATTTTGGAGTGCCCTTTGGGGATGATATTTATAATTTGATTAAAATAAGTAACAATCATTATCAATCAATCAATCAATAGAAAACCCCAGAGAGAGATGTGAGACATAGTAACATACTAAAAAAAAAAAAAGTTTGGGGTCAGTAAGATCTTTTTTATTATTATTATCATTATTATTATTTTAAATAAATTAATACATTTATTCATCAATGATGCATTAAACTGAAAAAAAATTTAATGTTACAAAAGATCCATTTCAAGTAAATGCTGTTCTTTTGAACTTCCCATTCATCAAAGAAACCTATAAAAACTGTATCACAAAAATAGTCAGTAGCACAACTATTGATAATAATAGGAAATGTTTCTTGAGCACCAAATCAGCATATTAGAATGATTTCTGAAGGATCATGTGACACTGAAGACTGGAGTAATGATGCTGAAAATTCAGCTTTGCCATCACAGGATTAAAATACATTTTAAAATGTATTAAAATAGAAAAAACAATAATATTTTAATAATTTAATAAAATTTCAACAATAGACGCTAATAAGAGATCATTTATTCCATCCTCTCCTTTTACAGAATATTAGTTTAAATACATTGAATAAATTGCTAAATAAATTAAACACAAATTTCCAAGTATTTAGTTGATCTTATTGCTTTTATTTCATATTTACTGAGCTGATTTTTTCAGTTTTAACTGAACCATGTATTTAATTTAATAAGCTGCTACAGACAGATGCATTTACAGCTTGCTATGCAAATCCACCAACCTGCTCTCTCACTTGGTCCTGCGTCCATCTCTGTCTGTCCTCTGGTGTGTGAGGTCGTACCTTAAAGTTCCTCTGGAGTTCAGGATTGTGTCTGGCAGGGGATGTTGAGGGATTTGGGTCTGCTGTCGTGACGGTGAGGCTGAGGGTATGGGGCAGGAGTGGGTTCATGTTTGGAGCGTGTCTCTGGCTGATACCCGCTTGGCGCTGGATCAGGTGCCAGCTCCTCTGGGCTCTGATCAGTGCCGCTGCTAAGACTGCCCATACTCATGCTCATCTTAATCTCGGCCACTATCTGATCAATATCCTCCTCCGCCTCCTCTCCCGTCTCCCCCTCTGTGCCTTTATGCCCCCGGTATGGTGACGCACGCATAGAGTTTCCATTGTCCTCTGTGGCATAGTAGTCACCTGCGTAGCCATCTCTGTCTTGTCCCACCTGCGGTTCTTCCTCCTGATCAGGGCAGTAGCCCTCATTCCCCTCAACATCCTGCACTTCCTGATCTTCAACGGTAGGTGGAATCTGGTCCTGGTTGGGATCCGGATAGTGGTGGTGGTGATCGAGGACAGGTTCGGGTCTGCCGTCGTAAAGCTGCTGGTCAGAGTCCTGCTCGAGTACTTCGCAACGCACCTCTCCATCACCATGAGCATCGTCCCCTCTCACTACCCATTCCTCAACCACTTCCTGGCACTCGTCTGTGTCCGGAGGTGGCTCCATGTGTCCGTCTGGGTGTCCGTATTCTGGATCGTTACAGTCCATTCCCTCCAGGTAGCTGTCATCCTCAGGACAATAGCGGATATAATATGTCACGCCTTCATCCTCTTCCGGTAGCCCTTCATCGAAATCATCCTCTTCTTCATCAGATGTATTGTTGACGTAGTCCGAGCTAGAGTCTCCATCCAGACTGTCCGGGTGGCTGTGGTAGTCTCTGTGGCCATGTTCTGGAGTGGTGGGTGTGGTCGGTCGGCTGTCTGTCAAATCTGCCTCTTCTTGGTTGTGGTAGGAGTGTTGGGACTCCTCAGGGTCCCCGCGCTCTTCATACTCCTCCTCGGGGTGCTCAGGGTCGGTGTACGGGCCTGGGCAGGAGCGTGGAGCTGAAGCATGAGGATCTGTGGCCATGCTGCTGTTGGTCCCTGGCCTCTTCCTCTGAGCCATTGAGAACCACTCACAAGCCGATCATCACTGGAAACCTCAATCCTGCAAAACAAAAACACATGGATAATAAGTTTTGCTACATTAATCGCCACTTAAATTGTCAAATAGTCAATTTAATAAAGGTAGGTTGACAACAAAACCCTGACAATTAACATACAGGTGGAAATTCACATTTTTGCCTGACTCTATTTTTCTTTACAATATATCAATAACTTCTTTACAATATATCTGACCAACCAATGTGAATCTATATATATATGAAGTGTTCTTGTGGCTGAAATTGTAGAGTGCAGAGTTAAAAGGTTGTGGGTTCAATTCCCAGGGAACACACTAACGAACGCTGTGTAGATAAAAACGTTCGCCACTTTGAAAAAAGGTGTATGCCAAAGGCATAGACTATTGTTGAAACGTTTGGGGTAAGATTTATTTTTTTTAAGAAGAAATTAATACATGTATCCAGCAAGGAACCATTAAATAGCTCAAAAGTATAATGATATATTTAAAATAAATGCTGTTCTTTTGATCTTTCTATTCATCAAAGATTCCTTAAAAAAATGTATCATGGTTTCCACAAAAATCTTAAGCAGAACAATTGTTTTAAACATTGATAATAAAAAGAAATGTTATTCAAGCACCAAATCAGCATATTATGAAGGATCATGTGACACTGAAGACTGGAGTAATGATGCTGAAAATTCAGCTTTGCCATCACAGGAATTAATTACATTTTAAAATATATTAAAATAGAAAACAATAAATGATGATATGGTGATATTTCACAATATTACAGGTTTTTTTTTGTTTGTTTGTTTGTTTTTTGTTTCTAAATTTAATGAAATAAATGCAGACTTCTTTCAAAAATATTAAAAAGTCTTATCAACCCCCAAAAGTTTGAATGGTAGTGTATATGTAGGAAGAATTACAGTTTAAAACCAAGCATTTGTTTTTGTAATACTATGTTTCCAATGAAGCCCTCATAGTTGTATAACAGTCTAGACAGAACACACACAGGTCTTCATGTGTGATACTGGAGAGTTGAGCTGTAACACATCCACATATTCAAGCACTGTTGGGGTGTATTGATCTCTGAGTGGAGGCACAATCTCTTCTCAGCTCTCAGCATCTGATCAATTACAGTCATCCAGTAACTGATGTTCATTCCACATGCACTCCAGCACCATCATTGAACCGCTCCAGCTGAGAAGAACAACACCTATTTCAGTCTTGACTTTCAAAGTATCAAAAGAATCAGCCTAATTAACCCATCAACATAATGACAATTTAAATATTTGGGGCTATTACATTGACATTTACATTTGTTTTCTTAGTAGATTCTACTAACTAAAACAAGAGTGTTTTTGAAAAAAAAAAAAAATAAATAAAATAAACTAAAATAAAAAGTTATATGCTTACTAAGAAAAAACAAAACAAAACAACAACAATAAAAACAGTAATACTATGAAATATTATTATATTTAAAATGTAAAGCTACATTTTCAGCATCATTACTCCAGACTTCAGTGTCACATGATCCGTCAGAAATCATTCTAATATGCTGATTTGCTGGTAAACAAACATGTCTTATTATTATCAATGTTGAAAATAGTTGTGCTGCTTAATATTTTGGTGGAAATTGTGATACACAGATACAATATCACTACAATAAACTCTTTACTGTCAAGTTTGATCAATTTAATGCATCCTTGCTGAATAAATGTATTCATTTCTTTCAAAACAACTTACTAACTTGTAACTTGTGAATATTTCTTTTATGACTGGGGCAGTATAAATGTTGGCAGAAAAAAAAAAAAAAAAAAACATTGGTCCAAGTGTGCTGGTGTCACTTTACAATAAGGTTTCATTAGTGAACATTAGTTAACTACTTTAACATGAACTGATAATGAACTGCACTTCTATAGCATTTATTAATCTTAGTTAATGTTAATTTCACAATTTGCTAATACATTATTAAAATATTTGTTAACATTAATGCACTGTGAACTAACAAGAACAAACAATAAACAGCTGGATTTATATTAACTAACATTAACAAAGATTAATAAATACTGTAACAAATGTTTTGCTCATTGTTAGTTCATGTTAGTTAATACATTAACAAATGTTAACAAATGAGACCTTATTGTAAAGTGTTACCAAAAATGATTATTGTTAAGCAGTGCAAGAAGCAGCAACAAGAACATGGTGTCAATATAAATGTAATGCCTTTTGTGGAAAAATACATGTCTTTTTTCATGATCTTGACATCTTGGGACCTTCAGAAATGCTGGAATAAATCTCACACGCCTAAATTGAAGTTGGATATGAACATCACAGAAAGAATGGTTGAAGTTTTCTGTCAGATGCTTGTAAGAGTAGGCAAGACACATTTCACCAACATAAAAAGCAATTAGATGTCAGTGTTCAGAGATAAATCATGACAATAGCGGTTGTACAGAAGCTGCATAATCACACACAGAATGTAAATCAAACAAATCAAACGTGTAATGGTGTTGGTGTAAATCTTGTTCACTTTCACATACACACAATTCCATGTTGCTGTCTCCGTCAGATGCCTGCAACAACAGCTCACGGAGAGACTTTTATTGCTGCTTTCCCTTTTGTTCATCCTTTCTCCCTGCCTTTAATTACGCCTTCCATCAACAGTCATTACAACAACTAATTATCATTGTGCTTCTGCTCCTCCAATCTTACTCTGAGCATGTGTGTGTGTGTGTGGGGGCACAATATGGATTTGTCGACTTACAGAACCTTTCATTGTCTACACATACAGCAGCTTTTAATGAAGCCTTGAATTTTATATGCATTCACACACTGGCATATCCAACCCTTATTAAACTCATCATCAGTTAAACCCTGTCTGACTGATCATTTTACACCTCTCAGAAGAACACCTTTTTGAGAAAATCACACAGTCTGCTTTACACCTGTTATCGAGAAGCATATAATACAAGAAATGCAACAACCTCCCAAGGGCACCCTTGACCTTTCACCTCTTTGTTCAGTCACAAGCCACACCCAGGAATAATCTGGAGTGTGGTTAACCGTATTTATCACACACACACACACACACACACACACACACACAGAGCATACATATCATTTCCATTTACTAAAGCTGAATACATTACCATGTCAATGACCAGACTGTCAGGAAAGATGCACAAGAAATCAATCTCGTCTGCCTGGAACAATCGGGATCGCATTCATTTATGCATGACATATTTAATACGAAACTTAAGGGCACGAAAGCACCACAGCAGACATTATACTAAAATGAATTCAACCAGACAGACCAAACTTTTGCAATTTTATTTGGGTTTTAAATATAAATCGTAAAACAATTTTAAATCCCTGGACTAAAAATATTATTAAGTAAAATGCTTTAAAGTGATGATTCACACAAAAATTATAATTCTGTCTTGTCTTTCAAACATTTATGGTTTTCTTTCTTCTGTGGAATAAAAAAGAAATGCTTTTTTTTTTTTGGTCCATACAATGAAAGTCAGTGGGGTCCAATGCTGTTTTGACAGGTAAGGTTTAAAATGCTTCTAAGCATTTATTAATCTCACGTAATGTTAATTTCAACATTTACTAATACGTTATTAAAATCAAAAGTTGTATCTGTTAATATTGTTTAATGATCCTGAGCTAACATTAACTAACAATGAACAATTTAGTTTTTATCAACTAAAGCTGGGTGCACACTATGATTTATAATAGTACTTTACGACTGTTGCTTGTCAGACTGTACGAACATCATCCCCACAGTAAGCCATGTCACACTGTAGGATCTCAGTTGTCAGTCCATGTCAGACTGTACAGCAGTCAAGGCACGTTAAAAATGGACGCATGCAAGAAGACTTATCCTGAGTTTTACATCAATCTGTGACACGTTTGGTGACTGTGAGCTGCATTTACATGCGAGATTGAAATGGTGGCTAGCAAACAAAAACATTCTCTAGCGTTAATTTTGATCATGGCTTGTCTTGAAAAGAAAATGGAAAAAAACAACAAAGACGATGTGTGTGGAGTGTGTAACAGTTCTCAGTAAAATATTCAACCGTACCATTTTCCACTCACGGTTCAGCAAACACTTGCACCGTGGTTAATGTAACAACACGTAAAACAGACAGACAGAGTTAAGGCCTTTGCACACTGAGTCCGAAATTTTCGTATGTGTTTTTTCGTATTCGTGATCCTAAAAATTCGTCACGCACATAGACCTTGCACACTGAGTCCGATGCGTATTAATGAATCTGTTGCGAAAAAATTTGCAAAACAATACAAAATGGAGTCTTCAAGCAGTGAGCATAATTTAGTTGTCCTCTCTCTTCTTAAAAAGAGAAAAAGAAAGAGGAAACATTGGGTCCATCCAATCCCGAGATTGCATAGAGAGAGAGGAGAGTTCACCTCATCAAGGAGCTGCGTGATTATCCAGAGTGTTTCAAAGTTTACTTCAGGATGTCAGTGGCTCAGTTTGATGCTTTGCTACTGGCACAATCTGGCTTTATATTCTGTCTCTTTGTATTCTGCACTTTGTTTGTCATACAGTGCTACTGCTTTGTGCTGTAGTCAACGTGGATCAACTTGTCAGATGGCATTCGGGATTTTGGTGTTCGCTTGCCTTGTATAGTGGCTCTGAATTGTCAAAACATCTCTCAAAATGCGTGCCGAAAAACACAGAAAATCGAACCTGATCCGAATTTTTTTATGACGGATGAAAGTTTCGGAGGCAGTGTGTAAACGTGATTGACACAACGTGAGGTCGTATTTATTTTTTAACGTGCGAAAATTTCGGACGTGAATTTCGGACTAAGACCTTTACGCTAATATATGTTTCTGTCGATGGATACGTCATAGTAGCTGTCCAATCATCTGTTACTATGTAAATCTGTTGTTGACATCACAGTTCCTAACGTGTTGGCGTGTTGCAGTTCAGCATGGCAAGTGAAGGAGACAAGCCGCTGGTAGAGCTGCTGAATATCCTGTCTGGGAATTGCTTCTCAATGACATTGACAGTGATGGTCAAAAAGGGAGGACAAAACATTCACTCTTTGTAAACGAGTGCCGTATAATATGACCAGTCATTGTACATGCATGTGTACAGTATCAGTGTATTGGATCTGTGCATTATGTCTTAAAGTGACAGCAGCCTAATATTCCTGCTGCTGTCTTTGTTAACCAAATGACAAATTACTCACTGGTCACGACTGAATAACTTTTGTAACTTTAATAAGGATTAATCTTTATTTAATTTATACAGCGAACATTATATACAGTGTTATTTTACATTTCATAACTTTATTCAATTTCTGTAGCCTACCTAAAACTACTTAGACCTACCTGATAAACCTATCTTTGCTTTATTGTATTTATTTGTGCTATTGCTTGTAGTTTGAATATTTGTTCTTTTTTTCCTGAACGTAGCACATACCAAACCGTACTGAAAAAAAAACATACTGTGATATAAACCGAACCTTAAGTAATTTGAACCATCGATTTATGTGTAAAATAAAGCCTCTGGTAAACATAACTTGACTGTGCAGTGTAAGTTGTACACATTGATTTGATGGTTGTCATAGGAGAAGTCACACTGCAGGACTGTCAAAGTTCTGACACTGCCAGAATTTCATTGGAGGTAAGATTTTATTGCAACGCCCATTAATCAGCTGTCAGCGAACATGTCAAACTAGCGATCAAAGACTTCAGATTTTGGCTTAGGATCAGAAGAATCTTTTAGGATTCTCAACATTTGTCTCAGATGGCCAAATCGTGGCCAACATCGCACAGTGTGAACCCGGCTTTATGTAAACAAAAACAGCTTAACAATTAGGCCTAAACAATTTGACTTAATAATATTACTACACAGTATATTCCAAAGGCTTGTCTGCTTTATTGGCCAGTGGTGTGCTGCACCCATGACACACACTGGAGCTGTACTACAAACACATGGCAGTATATTGGCTCAGGCTACATTTAGCATCAGGGAAAAACCCTGCAAAATACTCACAACTGTTTTGTTAATTGGCCACAGAACTTTTTAGCTGAAAATTGGCATCAAACTGCTGTGGACTCCTGCAGAGAACTTTACAGCCTTTGACTATCAGACACAACAAATGGCTGTAAAATGCTTTTTTTAGTCCCGTGCACAAATGACCAGAGCTGTGCGAACACATTGAGTTTAATAAAGCTTAAATGGCACCCAAAAAAGATTCTGGAGAGAAGTTTTCCCAGATAACCTATAGTTACCATTACCTCTACATAAAATTGCATTAAAACAATTAGTGAATTGCAAATAGAACACATCATTATGAGGTCATGTGACTGTAGCATATGTTCTACATTTAGACAGTATACCATACACTGTGCTGTATACACTAAGCAGAATGCTAGTATTCAAACTTTTTCCCTTGTATTTTCTGCTCTCTATGGCAAATAATAACAGTGTCTTCAAGACGCAGTTTACCATTTCAATTAAAATCTAACTTTATTAAATAGTTGAACCTTGCTATAATGCATTCTATTGTAGTTGTATCAAGTAGCCAAAAGCTAATATATTAATATGATGATATTGGAATTGTAGTTTGGATCCTTTAGGACAAAATTCACAAAAAGTATTTAATTATTCTTCTAATTTAAGACCCATTGTTTGAACAAAAATAAATAAATAAATAAATAATAATAAAAAATAAACTTATAAATACAAAACCTAGAGAAAAATGCTAGAGAAAACAAGCATCTATGCAATCAGACTTTTGATTCAGAACATTATAGTTACTGAGATAAAGCCTTTGTGACAACTAGCCCTGGTGCCCCCTACACTAAATTATATCATGACCTAAACAAGCTTTCATTCAACATTATCATGATTAAAATGAAGAAATATCTACAGAAAAAAATCACACAATGCAGAAACAATATGTGAAGAATGCTTCTGTGAGATGTTTTGTCAAAGATACATGAATTTTTTTGGTTTCCCGGAAGCTAGTGACCTACTATGTCGCATCACTATGATGCATGATTTCAATTTAACAGCCACCGAAGCCATAAATTTTAGGTAGGGGAATACGCATTACAGCACAAGCACCCTTTTG
The DNA here is from genome assembly GCA_037950665.1 of Hypophthalmichthys nobilis. Lineage (NCBI taxonomy): Eukaryota > Metazoa > Chordata > Actinopteri > Cypriniformes > Xenocyprididae > Hypophthalmichthys > Hypophthalmichthys nobilis. The sequence goes on from CM075470.1 coordinate 37,972,071, forward strand.
TGCCAGTCAAACCTGCTGTTCTCAACACCAAAAGCTTGAGCTGCACTGCAATGTTCCTCCCAGTATGAGTTTTTTTTATTTTTTTTATTTAACAATCCATATGAGGTAAATCGTCATATTGTGTTCCTTCCAATTTCAATTATTTAGTGTCCTGAAGTGTTTCATAATGGTCGTATTTAAGCACACAATGTCAAAAGCAGGCTTCCAAATATTGAGTAGTGTGTCAAATGCATTCAACTTAGACTTAAAGGTGCAGTATGTATGATTTCTGTCCGCTAGAGGTCGCTAGAGGCCTATTCAAAACAAAGGCGTAGCTTGATGACGCCAAGCTTGAGCGTGGAATCGTGGTCTTCACCTCAACGGACGGTGCAAAAGAATAGGGATAGGAGTTGGGAAGAAATCATGTTCATGGATGTGATTATTAACGTTACTGTAGTATGAAGCAGAGCAGGACCGAGTGTTGTGGGAGCTGAACGAGGCCACTGGAGCAACTGCGCAGCACACGCCTCACGAGCAGCGGAACTTTTATTATGCCACAGTCGCTGGCACTGCTTCCGCTTTTCCGTTCATGAGTATGAGGGAACGCAGCTCTGTTTATCATATTAAATACATTTGAGAGTGTTGAAAAGGATGTTATAATGTTACTCTGTGCGTTCGCTCAGTGCCTGCTGTGAGACACTGTTGCACACTGCAGTAAGATAGATCGATTTTAGTATATCATATTAAATGCTGGATGGCTTGTGTTGATAAATGGCATGCAATTAATTTTAAAACGTATTGTATGATGGAGAAAATTCTGTATTACTGTTACTAAAAATAAAGCTGCATCTGATTATACTATGTTAGCTACTTGACAAAATAGTGTTTTTCTCTGAGGCATGGTAAAGCATGGTACTCACAAAAAAATCAAGAAAATTAGATTTAAACAATAAGACTAAACATGTTGAGCTATATAGCAACAATTCATTTTCTGTCTATAAATATATCAAAACAGTTGTTCCCTTGTCTGTTAAAACATGTATTATATTAAAGCATCTTTGGTGTTTCCATGGTTTCTACAAAATAAAACAGGAAACTGAGGGTAACGCGGGTATGACGCAATTGACAGGCGACTCCTCACACGTCCCGGAGCCTTGGTTAAAATTGCAATTTTCTCACGATTTACAAATAGTTGGAAACATTTGGGATATTGTAAGTACTCAAGTGAACAAAATATATAACACTGGCCTAGTGGTTTTGGGATATTTTACTGCAAAAATCTTAGATATTGCACCTTTAAGTGTTTTGTGCCAAGCAAAACAGACAAAAAACAGATTTGCAGACTAGCAAAATGTTGTTTCATTTCCAATGAGCAGCAGTAAAGAGCAGATACATTTGGTTACAAAACAGGAGGAGGTTAAACAAGCCTACACACTGTGCTAATTATTTCCTGGAGATTTTGGAGACATCCTTTAACAGCTTTAACAGAGCTAATGTGACTGTTAGTCTGGTTTATGTGTTGCTCTACTGACCTACACAAACCAGGAGGATAATTGCAAGGATTCAGCTGACACGCTGACAATGTGGAAATTGGGTTTCGCAGTTGGACACATCTGATTGTCGACAGATATGCCATATGAATTACCATAAACAATGGTCGGTACTTCCTATGTCCCTAGCTGGTAGAATTAAATCAGTAAAAATGAATACCCTCTCAAAGTTTATGTATTTGTTTCAGTACACTCCCATTTTTCCTCCCTCAATCCTTTTATCAGAGACAAGACAGGTTAGTCTCAGAGTTTATTTGGAATAAAATGACTGCTAGAATTAGCAAAGCACTCCTTCAACGACTCAAATCTCTAGGGAGTATGGGCTTACCCAACTTTAGACACTATTACTGAGCCGCCAATTTCAGGGTCTTTCAATAGTGATTAAACCATGTCCAGTCGCAATGCTCACCCATGTGGCTTGTCATGGAAGCAACTTTATGTATTCCTATACATTAACTGCCTTGTCGTTATTCTCCCCTATTAACAGTTCATTTTCTCCTTATACAAAAAAATGTAATCGTAAAAATGTCACTGCAAATCTGGAGACAGTTTAGGCTATATTATGGTTTACAAACATTTTCGATGTCTGCCCCTATAGCGTCAAACTTTGCTTTTCCACCATAAATGATGGACAAGACGTCTTCCCAGTGGGCAACATATGGCCTATCAATGTTTAAAGATTAATATATAGATGATGTTTTTGCATCCTTTCAACAGCTCTTGGAAAAGTTTTTGCTGCCCAGAAACATTTTTTTTTTCAGATTCTTGCAGGTTTGCAGTTTTATCCGTAATTTGCATCCTCAATTTCCTAGTCTCCCCACTCCCACAGATTTATTCCTCGAACCAACGTCTATTGGGAAAGGGATGATTTCATTTTTTTAATGACAAAATAGGTTCCCTGCATAGAAGCTCACTGACATCCATAGAAACTCAGTGGGAGGAAGACTTATTAGAGGATATTGCAGATTAACTATGGGAGAGTATTTTATACAGGGTGCATTCTTCATCTTTGTGTGCCAAACATGGTTGGATCCAATGTAAAATACTTCATCGTACTCATTGGACTAAGGTCAAACTCTCTGTACATTATTACTTGGGGTCAATAATTGTCCCTTTTATATTGGGTATGTCTTGGCTCCTTGCCTGTCTTCTGATCATCCCACTTTTTTTCTCTACATATGTTAAAATGTACAGCTGTGTTCTGAAATGTTTGAAATTTTGTAATATGTGGAGAAACATATAAATAAAGAGAGAGAAAAAAGAATTCCAATAAATAAATAATTTGCATTTTATCACATTTTGTATGGAACAAACCTTGGTGACACATTAACAATAGCTTGTTATCTGAAGCATTTGTAGTACCCCTGATGATATAACACAATGGTCAAAAAAACCATTGCTCTGGTAATTCCAATACATGATTTGCTGGGTTTCTCTGCTAATGACATTGTGGACGAGAAGGTTACTGTCGACAGGGGTCCTCATTACTGAAATCATACGTAGAAGCAGAGGAACTCTGGGTAGAAGTCCAAAGGGTTTAGCTCAAACAAACATTAATCTGTTCTTGTCCTTGGTGGTGTGAGCTACAGAATTGAATTTCGTGGACTAAGGAGTTTAAGCGACCGGAGAGAGTTACAGTGATACTGGTATTGAGGAGAGTGTCCAGTGTGCACTCACAGATCGCAGCTTCACAGGATCACTTAATTTGTCCAAATTTGATGGAGACATTTTTAAACAAAATCAAATTAAAAATACAAAATAAGAATATTTATATTTGGGATTATTTTATTGTAATATTGTAGCATACTATAGAGGGTATACACGTGACGTCACAGTAGGCGGGAGTCACTGCATTTCGCTGAAAACACTTTTCAAGAACTACAACAAATGGCTTATTGGGACTACAATGTGCTTCTTCCAGATCTTGTGAAGTCACAATGTCACTCATGTAAATAATCCCCACCCAAGGAATACACAAAAAAAGGGGGCGAGGCCTGGTTCAGCTGCGCTAGAGAAGACAAAGAAGACCCAAAGAGACATGGTGAGGGAAAAAAATATGAAATGGAGGAAAAATTATTTGTCAGTGCTTTTCCGTTCTCTCAAATGTTTTGCGTTCCTCTGAGAAACTTTGCGCTCGCTTGCAAAATGGTTTGCATTCCACAGAGAAACTTTGCGTTCACTCGGTTTTGCAAGCGAACACAAAGTTTCTCAGGACCTGAGTTCAAGCGGCAGCACGGAGCGCGAGTGAACGCGATCATCCCTTCCTCTTCACTACTAGTTAAAATGAACATGAACATCTGAAGGTATGTTGAATGATACAGTACAACTATCATATCTCGTGTAATCGTTCAATTAACGTTTCAACCGAGGAAAGACGTCACTAAAACAGCTTCAAAACCAAGGTACATACTGAACCTTAATTTTTGTGTACCATTACACCCCTACTGTTCACAATCCTTAGGAAATTACCACTCTGAAACGTCCTGTAAAATCCATGCTAGCAAAGATTCATTACAATCCTCTTGTTTGTAAACAATCTCAGGGTCTGAATTGGGCTCGAATTGGTACGCCATCATTAATATTTACACCAGATTGGATGAAACTTGTGGGTATATTAAGGGGTGCGGCATTTCTGGAACACTCTCTAAGCGGCTCGCCACATACGGGGCCAGTTAACCAAGCAGAGCACATTTTGTATTTCGGAAGGAGGGGCTTCATCAAAACAGGAACTCAACAGAGAGTCTGAGAAAGACTGGGAATAAAGAGGTGCTGCAATGTAAAATATGTGAATGGCATAAAAGGACCCCTTCAGTTTACAGCGCTGAACTCTACAATCTCTGCATGACGGTAACAGCTGACAGACAGTTATCCAGATAACTTTAAAAGTTTATACAAAATATATTAAAACAACCAGTATATTCACTGATGTCCAACATTTTTGTTGATCCTGGAACAACATTCCAATTAACCAATCAGATCTGAGGAACAAGTTTACAGTGTTATTCACCTATCATTTCCCTCTGATTTTAGGGATAAGTTAGGGGTAGGGTTAAGTTTAGGGATAGGGACAGGGATAGTACTAAATTTTCAGACAGGAATGTTGTTCCAGGATCAACAAAATATGTTGATCCAGGAACATGTCTTACCTGGCAAAATCATAGTGATCTACCCTCTATTGTCTGAAACATTTATCACTGCATAGTTTCACACAATAAATAGTAAGCAATATACAGTAAATACTGTGTAGTATGTAGAATGCAATCTGATAGTATTCAGGAGGTTTAAAAGCTTTTGGGATATTTCTGCTGATGTCTATGGGACATACTAAAGACATGTATTGTGCCCATTTATTGTGCTGAGTTTTTAATAATTCTGCTCAGTAATGCAGTCAACTCATTAATTCTCTTTTTATCTTATTAACCACCACACAGAAGACTGCAATAAATAGCAAAATCTTGGTTTGGAAACTATTATGGTTCTTTCATCTGTCCGTATATTGATTTTTTTTGGCATTTATAGAAAAATGTCAATTCTTTGCTCCCAAAATCTTTTTTCTATTGCTTGACTTTTTTTATAACTGCCTGCATCAAGATTAATTGTGTGCATTCTAGTTAAATAGAAGTATATTTCTTTCTACACCTACACACACACACACACACACACACACACGATTAGCTTATTCAGATTTCATTTTCTTCAATTTGATTTTTTCACTTCATACTTTAATCTGAATATAAGCATGCTACAAGCCAGTGATACACTTCTATACTTTCACTTTCCTCTCAACCCTCTTTTCCTACCATCAGAAAAAAGGAATTAGGACACGAGCTACACATCTGTGAGTGCAGGACAGACTGTGAATGAGTCCATTTGAAACTCTGAGGTGATAAGAACTGAGATGAGTTCAATTCCCACAGTCCAATTCTTCATCCTCCAGTTCCTCCTGCATGTCTGGGCATTTTACAGGAGCCTTCACTTCCAGCGGTGTATTTCAGCGTAGGAACGGAGGAGTGATGCCTGGCACAGGCATAGTGGTGTGCTGCCTCCTGTAAACAGGCTTATTTATTTCTGAAATGAGCTACAGCTTTAACTCACAGTGGGACACTTTTCTTGTTTCCTTGACAAATGTCTCTACACTTTCACTTAACGGAGATGAGCGAAGAGATGAGAGAATTGAATTCTTCCTTGCCATCCTCACAAAGGAGAGATGTGCAGCTAAGCAACACTCCCTGCTCCCTTCACTACTGTCTTTAAGACAAAACAATGGCTCTTTCTTATCTATAAGAGATGGTCATTGTTTATCTGGTGCTGAGACAGCACATACAGCCAAAGCCTCATGGTTTTAGACATCTCACTAGCTATCTGCTGTATACAAAGCACACACATTAAGTGCTTATCATTGAGACAAGACAAAGAAATGCACCAAAATGTGTTTGTGAGCATCGCCACAAAAACATCTTCACAAGAAAGTTGAGCACTAACAGTGAATCCCACATCAGTGAGGCCTAATCCTCTTTACTCTTTTGGACTCTGGTTAGCCAATGGGATGCTTACGCCTTTTAATGACTTGCTTTATCAAGCGTGGCTTAAGTCATTAAAGATGTGAAAAAGTCAGCCAGAAAAATTAGACTTGCGTTGAATGAATTCATGCTACACTTCACTTCTCAAGAGTCTGTTCATATCTGCCAGGGCATGAGCCGAAGGGCCACACTATTTGGCATATGAAATGCCATCACATTAACAAAAAACACTGAACTATTGGAATACTATGAATTTTCGTTTGTATGTCGCTGTATGTATGTAAATACCATAGTACAGTGGTTTTCAAAATAAGATTTATATTTATATTAGATTAATATTTTCAACATTTTCAGTTTAAAATTATTTTCTAATTGAAAGCAAAAAAGCCAAATTCTGAATTTTGTTCTCTCTTAAATTGTCTGCTTTAACCCTAGCGGGGGTACCTGGACCCTAGTTTGAAAACCCTATCCAAATTAAATGAATATGGTAATCATGTAATAACAGAATAAATCTAGAATTAATGAAACATTCTTAAGAATAAAATTCCTTTTAACTGTTATTTTCTTCTAATTTTCTAATTTAAGAATAAAGTTAAGATTAATTTTTATTCCCAAAAACATTTATAATACTTTCCACGCCATTGACAGAATTTTCAGTCATTTATGACACAAATTCCACCATTGACTACATTTACATCAATCCATGCTTTCACTTTTATACGGTAGGGGGCGGTATTATGCATTTTGAAAGAGTAGAGAATCTTCGCATCAAAACACAGGCGAAGAAGAAGCAGAAACAAGCAATAGAAGCATTGCCTATAAATCAAAACAGCATATAAATCAAAACTGCCTAATGTTATTAAATGAAATGTTGACCCAGGAAGAGGAGAAGGACTGTACAAGCTTTGGGGGTGTTGATGGAAGCGTTCTACTACTTCTATGTTTTGAATCCGATCCAGACGTAGTCTTTGATAAAAACATGATTTTCTCAGCTTTTTGTTCAAAGTGTTGCTTTTTTAATGAAATGTACCCACATTCAAGTGTTGATAAAAAAATGAAAGCATGAAGCTAGAATATTTAGTTTGTTTGTTTAAAAGCAGAGATGTTTTGTAAAAACATGTTTACATGTTCACATATTCATACAACAAAATATTCTGGGGGCAATGAAATATTTGTGAAAATGATAAAAAATGCTGCCGCTGACTGGCAAGTAAAAAAAAACAAAAAAACGCTGGCGGGGAAAGAGTTAAAAAGGAGTGTTCTCATCTTTTTTCTTGAGATTGTTCTAAAGACAAACTTTAAGAAGAATTTGAATTCCTAAAAGGAATGAAAAAATAAAAATCACTGTAAATAGCCTCTAAAAGTTAGGATTACCTCCAGCTTGTCTTAAATACCCAAAGATAAAATGTTTAATGCATTTATTGGGTTGTTTCAGATATTAAGCATTATCACATAACGCTACTTGCATATAATACATATTACTATTGCTAGGGATGCGCACAAGTACTCTGAAGTTAATTAATATTATAATTATGACATAATTGTTTTGCAGCATTATGGCAGTCATGGCCTAATGGTTAGAGAATCAGACTGTTAACTCAAAGGTTGATTCTCAATACCAACAGGAAATGACTGAAGTTCCCTTGAGCAAGGCACTTAACCCGCTTAAATCGCTGCCCGGGCGCCACAGCAAAATGGCTGCCCAGTGCTCCAGGTGTGTGTGTCCGGTTTGCAGTGTGTGTGTTCACTACTCACGATTCCTAATGTGTGTGCACTAACTTGGATGGGTTAAATGCAGAGGACAAATTCTGAGTGTGGGTTACCATACTTGACCTTCAAGTCATGTCACATTATACTGTAAACAGGCAGTGCAAAAAAACGGCCTACGATTTTTTTTTTTTTTTCCGTTCAGTTGATCAGTGAGTCTTTGGCAAGAACCTCTATACAATCAGATGACACTAAAGCCTGTTTTTAAGAAAATATTTGATAATTTCTCAAGAATGTCTCAGAAACATTCTTACGAACTTTTTAGCATCTCTCTTAAGAAGATTTTGCTAAATGTGACCCCAGTACTATAATGATCAAGTTAAGATATTAGTGTAACAAGAGTGAAATCACTAAAATTTTATGTAAGAATATTGTTTTTTGCAAGAAAAATTGAAAGATAATAGCATAAAGGTTAGAAAAAGGAAAAAAAGTTAAAAGCAAGACACAGAGGACCCATTGTGAACATACTGATAGACGAACTTCCTCTTTTCAAGAGGATAGGCAGAAATCCTGCTGTGCAGCCGCTTTTGCCAGCTGTATACTGAATCAAAGTCTTCCATGTAGGTGACAGAGGCGCAGCATGTAAGGACTGTGTGCATCAAAACTGCCTGAATCACCTTCATTACAACTCACCTCATCCCCACTCCCAACCTCTTTCATTTCTCATTTTCAACCACAGGTTTGGTCAGCCAAGCCTTAAGTTTCACCTCTAACTCACAGAAGTGAAGTGAAAGAGAACTGGGGCACATAGTGAATGAATGTGGAGATTACAATCACACCCTGTCTGAGAGGACAGCTTCACAATGTATCTTCCTCCTGCCTGATCATAAGCCATTATTAAAACTTAGTTCACCAGCATGTTCTGATGGCACTTTATTAGATATGAGGGTTTTGTCATATGCACTATCGCTCTTCAAATTTACACGATGAAAAGGTTGTTACGATTAATAGGTAACACTGAGTTTACTTCCTTTTCAACTGTAAAATATTGTTGGACTTTATACTTCATCTTTCAAAAATAAGACTCTGATGAAATTTGAAGACAAACATTAGAGAAAATATTAGAAACTCCACCCTGCAGAGCAGTACTCTGGGGTTTTGCTTTGTGCTTCAGTATTCTGACTCTCCTTGCAAGGAGAAAGCACCATTTTCTCATTGAGATTCTAGGTGTGTGCTCGACTGTCTCTCACACGCTGCAGGGAGGGGAGTGCTTATTTCCTGGACTTACGCTACCTCAGACCTCTTCCAAGCAAGGCCAGACCACCAGATCAGCCTCCTCTCCAAATCACCACGGCAACACTCTTTTGTTTGAGACCACCGCCAGCATTCATAGCCCTAAATAATGGCTAACTGGTGGGCATCACGGTGGTGGGTCAAAACAAGGTTCAAATGCACTGCAACAGTGTGTGGCTGAGAAAGATAATGCATAGTACATAGTATTCTTAAATCATTCTTAAAACATAGTATTCTTAAATCATGTGCTAGATATTCTAGAGTTTTAAAGAAAAAGATCGCCAATCAGTGAAAACTGAGTCATTAACCCTCATGTTGTTCCGGTTTCTTACATACAGGACACAACAGGAGAAATTTAAACTTAAATTGTGGCCTGTTTGACAAACTATACAGGTTCAAAGACTTGGAATGTAGACTCCACAGAGAAAAAAACAAAACAAAACATGGGTTTGGAAAGACTTTTTCAAAATAGTTTCAAAATAGCTAAATTGTTTATTATTACAAACTGTAACATGATTTCAATCTTCTGTTATTCTAAATAAAAAATGAAACCAGATAATATATGCATGAACAGGGAGAACGTGTTTAAGGAAGATTCAGGAGGAAATGGGTTATCGTGTTATAGTTATAATTAAGCCCCCCAAGGGTAACATGTTAATGAAAAAGCTGTGTGACTGTGAATGGGTTCAGCTAAACCACACTCACTTTAAATGCTTTCTCTCCCTCTCTCTCTCTCTCTCTCTCTCTGTGTGTCACCCCTGAAAGCCCAGTAGCCCATAAGCAAATCACCTGCTAATAATTGTCCTTACACATGCCTGCTGTTATAAGCTGTTTAAATGTTCACACCAAGATGTCACACCAACTGAATGAGAATATAGGCAACCGTAAGAAAACACACAAACCAGCTGAAGAGATAAAAACATGAATAAAAAATTAACAACAACATCAATGAAAATAATAAATGCCCCAAGAATTTATATGAGAAAACATTCCTAAAAACAATTCTCTGATCAGAAGTGCTACAAGAAAGTAAGAGACATCCTGAGAATGGAAATCAGGCTACACCCAGCTCATTTAGCCTTTTAGGGCCCTAATTTAACGATCTAAGCACATGGTCTGAAGTCCACGGCGCAAGTACAAGGGCGTGTCCGAATCCACTTTTGCTAGTTTAACGAGGGAAAAAAAATGGTCGGTGCGCACTGAACGCTTCTGTATCGAGGAAACGGATCTGCTCATGTGCAAGGTTAAAACTCGTGAGCAGACCATCTACGGGAAAAGCCGGATTTCACCAAAGCATTTTTATCTTTATGCACACAATAATAATCTTTTACATTGTAATCATTTTATTTTTAATATTTGGCATGTTTGTGTCTGTTTCAGTTGCCTCAAAATAGCAACGCGCCAACAATGTGCCTGAACACACCTCGTTTTCAGACCAGCATGCCCATGGGCACACAAATGGGTGCAAATGTATTTGCTATTTAAACAACATGGTGCAGGATGTGAAAATGATAACTGCATCAGGCTGAAACTAGCAAAAGAAACACTTTAGTCGCGCCTGGCGTCGCATTGCACCAGGTGTATGATAGGGCCGTTAAACTTTTTTCAAAATTATATAACAAAACAATCACACACCTAATAAGACACAGAAAACCAGTGTATATTAACAAACCTCTTCATTGTTCTTATGTGAGCTACTTAAACACCTGCATGTACTCTCTGTTCTTTCTGCTTTACATTCAAAGCAGTATTAGAAAGACATCAAAACTGTTTCATTGACATGTTTCTTTTAAGAGTTAAAGGGATAGCTTGCCTAAATATCATGCACTCTCCCTCATGTTGTTCCAAACCTTTATGACTTTCTTTCTTTTGTGGAATATAAAAGTCGTTCCCAAAAAAAAAAAAAAAAAGGCCTTGTGTGTGTTTTGTTTTGGCTTGTTTTGTTTTGTTTTGACAGAATGAAAGTCAGTGGGGTCCAATGTTGTTTAGACCCTCTTGATTTTCAAAATTTCATCTTTTTTGTTCCATGGAAGTCATGCAGGTTTGGAACAACATGAGGGTAAGTAAATGATGACAGAATTTTATTCTTTTGGGGAGTGAACTTTCACTTTAAGTCAGCAGGAGCTGCAGTGCAGAGCACATAACAGCTGTTTACATGACAAACATTTAACACCATGTCACATTAACATGGGGTATTATGCAGAACTGAAATATGCATTAAAAAATGAATTCATAGATGTTTTATATTCAATATAGCATCATATCACACTTTCCATACTATTATTCTACATACTGTAGTGAATCCGTATGTTCATTTTGGCTACAGTTTCCAGTATACAGGTACATATAAGTGAATTCGCTGTTTCCACTATAACGGCTCCCTATTTCTAGCATGCAAGTGAACACCTTCCCACACAACACACTTTGCTTTAAACGTCTGGTGTGAAAGCAGATCATAATCCACCAACCACCCAGAACACCCCAAAAACTGCACAGAATTGTACTAAAAACATATTAGCAACAACCTAGAAATCACCCACAACATCCTCTGTCCAGGCAAAAAGTTTTGACAGTGGTGGTTCAGGTCATGTATACACTCAAAAACATATACAGGAGCACACACACAAACACAAATATGTTCCTAATCTTCCCCTAACACACAAACAAGCAGCACACCTCACGGATGGCAAAGGATATTGAGTTGTGTGTTTCTCTCATTGAACACCTGCTGAGCGTCTGGCTCAGTCACTCATCAGCAAAACTGACCAGCAGGCAACAATGCTGGCCAGTCCAGCGCTGTCCACACTACCTTCAGTGCCATGCCTGTGAGCACAGCACAGGGGGGTGCCGCAGATGTCCTCAAATATGACATGAACAGAGAAGCAAAGAGCCAATCCAAAAAAAAAGAAAAAAGAAAAGAGTAGAAAGACATCTTGGCAGGGAATGGAAGTGCTGCTTGAGTTGACTTGAATATGTGAGTGAGTGAGTCAGTCAGTGAGTCAGTGATTGATTGAGTGAGTGAGTGAACTGTTTCACTGTTTGTATCACTCTGCTTGCCTGTGTTCACAGCATTACAAAGTATGAGAGTTTTTGCATGGAGCGAGGAGCATGATATTTGAAAGTCTGAGCATCTGTGTTTTCACTCAGTTCTTTCACCAGTGAACAGGGAGCAGGAGACGGAAAACTCTGAAAGGAGTGGAGTAGTGCTGGCTTCTTTTGGGGTTTTTTCTTTATTGGAAGAGGAAAAAACTAGTTTAAAGTTACTTGATATATGAACTTGTTCATTTTAAATAATAATTTTACTTTATATTATTTATAATAAAATTAAATATAAAATGCAACATTCGTACTATGTATACATATTCTAAGAAAAATACAGTTCAGTGTGTTAATATGAAGGAATTTTCCATACTGATTTTTCACAGGTGCTTTACCCATATTTTTAATTATGCATTGCATTGTGTTGAGTTTTAGGGTTAAAGGAAAAGTCTGCAATCTAATATTAATACATATAGTATTACATATGTAAGCAATAAGGTACGAGAGGCTGTGCTGTATCGTGAATAAGTCACGATACAGCACTAGCCTCGAGTACCTTATTGCTTTTATAAAAGGGTTACCACACAATACAAATATTAAAGCCAAAAATGTTTCAATGCAACTTTCATAAAGTGAACTTTTACCCCAGCCTTCCTTCCGCCGGAAAAACTAGTCCCTGACCGTGAACAGCAACAGAAGTTACATTATTATGGCATTAGATGACGGCAAAGATTGTCTTTATAAGTGTGTCAGTCAGTAGCGAAGACTTTTACATTGAAAAGACTGAATTGTTGTGAACACGGAACAAGACGCAACTGACAAATGCTTTGACTAGTGCTGTCAGTCACAGGAAAACCCCTTAACTGATAAAAGGACAAGATAATACATCGGACATTTAAACAGATTTTTTATTATGGAAACAGGACTGACCTGAAGGAAAATGCTAAATCTGAATGCAGGTAATAAACTCGCTCAGTCGATCTCTTTCTCACAATACTCTTCTACATAATACAGTAAGCTTCAATGAACAACATCAATTGAGTACAAACAGTTTACATTGCTAAGAGTGGTTGCTAAGGGGGTAATGATACACAGAACTGCTGGGTGAAGCAGTCATAGCTGTGTTTTATCGTGAATAAAACACAGCTATTGACCAATCAGAATCAAGGACAGGAACTAACCGTTTTATAAAAATAAATACAATTATTTAGAATATATACTGTATACTATAATTATTACAAATACATTATTATAAATATAAATACATTTTTATTAAAAAAAAAATTGATTATTTGTTAAACGGACAGACGGACGGATGGATGGATGGATAGAATGATGGATGAATGGATGGATGGATGGATGGATGGATGGATGGACGGATAGAATGATGGATGAATGGATGGATGGATGGATAGACTACTCACCCTCAAGTTGTTATAAGTTGTACATACATATATATATATATATATATATCATATAATTACTGTGTTACTTTATAAATAATATAAAACAATAATTTATAAAACAATACAATTAGTGGTTAATTTATTTAATACGATTTTATTTAATACAAATTATTTACCACCATCCACTCTGCTCTAGATATCGATATAGGCCAAGAAAAACGCATATCGGTCCATTCCTAGTTAAAACAAATTTTGACAGCAGCCTTCAGTTCGCTTCTCCACTCTTTTCTTTTTCTTCCTCACCCACACACTTTCAAACCAACACACAGGACAAAGCCGCCATTGCAGTAGACTGCTTGCCTCCTGTCAGCCATCTGGGCTGTGGCAGCTGGGATCAGACCCTTCAGTGCCTCCAGAGAGAAAGAGATGGGGATAAAAACAAGAAGAGGGAGAAGTGGAAAGAGCCAGAGAGGGGGAAGAGATGCATAAATGCAAAAATGGAGCAATGTGAAGCTGCAATTCAAGACCACAAGTTTAACTTTCAAACGGCCTCAGGCAGTCTGATCCATCTTATTTGCTCTTCCCTTATATTCTTTATTAGCTGTGTTTGTGCAATCAAAACACAAGCAAAAGCACAAAATTAAGCATATATCTCCATTAGCAGCAGCGTTATGACATTGTCCCATTTGAATGCAACAATCTATATTTAGCCTTTATGAATCTCCCTTTCATGAGCCCCTAACATTAGTTTTAGTATTAGTACAGCATTGGGATGCAGAACACAATAAGAATGCAATAAAACTAGATGTATGAGAGAATAAGTAGCACTGAAATAATGAGAAGCAGAATTTGCTGAGGGAAACCATCCAGTTTCACTTGCTATTACAGGTTAAGTTGGGCTGCTTTGCCTGGGAGAATCAATCAATCCCACCCCATAACATTCCCATGGTGTACTCCCCATGCTCCTATATAAATGATGGCCATGACCTTTGGTTGACATGTGATGTATGAATCATTATAGCACCTGTGCCTGCTGCTGAATACAGATTTCTAAAACAGGGTAACATTACTGAGCACCCTCATTATGGCAGCATCTCCAATATATCAGCAGTAACGTGAGATTCTTTGATGAATGTTGCAGATCATATTTGTATTTATCGAGCAGTAATGTCCATAACAAATCGGCCAAAATGTATGTTTTATTCTATTCTTACTGGCCAGCAACCACCAAAACACAGCTGTGGATATTTGTGGGCCAATAATGACCAATAATTCTTCATTATAGAGTAACTTTCTAATGGAATGGTCATTAGATAGAAGCACACCAACCAAATCACCTTTCATAGAACTGCCTTCAGATAAAACACATCCATGATAGATTTGTAGGAGTCTTCTGCATTTTCCCAATAACAACAAATGGACTTTTTATTTGCTGAAAGTAAGTTGATTAAAAGTCAACAGGGTTGGGGGAATGGTCAACGCTAAGGGTGATGAGGTGGTTGATAAATGAAGGCTGAGGACACAATGGTCAATACCAAGAAGGTTATGTTCAGAAGTAATGCAGCACTGAGGCAGAGAAATGTGGAAAAGCTCCACCCACTGACAGCCTCAGCTCATTAATTATTCATGAGGCTGCAAATGACACAAACACACTATGCTCATCAACTGGGGTGTGTTGGGAGCATAGAGAAGGGTGTGTAGGCAGATTTTTGCATGTCTAAGTTCCTCTTAGTCATTTCTAGGAGAGCTATGAGAATTGAGTACAGATAAACAAAGTCATTCTGTGTTGAGCTTACTAGACTGTAAAAAATGAAATTTCTATTTCAGTTTTCTTACTTCAAAATGTCATGTTTAATTCAATGTGTTACTTGCTGTTTCTTTGTAAGAGTATGTGAAATTTACTAGCAATTTATATAACAATTTTTTTTCAGTGTAGTATATTTTTGTGTATCATGTTTATCCTGTACTACAATGCAGATGTTTCTTTAGCACTCATTCTTTGTTACCAACCAGTAACTTGCTGTGCAGTGGTACGAATGTGAGGTTAAGCACCTGCTCCGTTCACAGAGGTTTTGGAGGCCTGACCAGACCCAGGGGATCCTGCAGACCAGAAAAAGAAAGAAAGGATGCAGACATAAAGGCCAAAATCACCTTGTGCATCAAAACACTACCACTCTCCGTATCTAACACCTATAGCGGAACAGCGAGTCCCAGAGCACAGCAGAACAGAGTGTTCCTACTCATATTTCTCACCACTGGGGCACAGCAGCAACATAAGTCACTTCAAAAATAAACCCTATAGCTTGGAAATGAGTTCAGAAACTAAGGGTCTGTTGAGGAACTGAGGGTGTAAGAGCACACATAAACATGCAATGCACAGTCTGACAGGCCTTGTGCGTGCAGTACGAATAATGCATGATTCAGAGCTATTTTAAGACGGCGTTTTCAGGACACTCTGCATTGCATGCTATTTTCTGCCCGCATTATCTGTATGGATAACAGAATTCAGTAGTTTGGTTTAAAAATTAATAGAATCACGTTAAAGGGTTAGTTCATCCAAAAATTTCTCATTAATTATAATGTCGTTCCACACCCATAAGACCTTCGTTCATCTTTGGAACACAAATTAAGATATTTTTGATGAAATCCGAGAGGTTTCTGACCTCCCTATAGACAGCAATGTCATAACAAATTTCAAGGCCCAGAAAGGTAGTAAAGGCATCGTTAAAATAGTCCATGTGACTACAGTGGTTCAACCTTAATGTTATGAAGCGACAAGAATACTTTTTGTGTGCAAAACAAAACAAAAATAACAACTTTATTCAACAATTTCTTCTCTTCCCTGTCAGTCTCCTACACCGTTCACGTTGTAAACATATGCCTCGTTTCTACCGAGCGGTACGGTACAGTACAGTTCAGTATGGTACGGTACATTTCCATTGTCAGAAGCTGTGAATGGTACCCTAATTCCAAACCGTACCGTACCACTTTTTTGGGACCCTTCCATTGGGGTACCTAGCACAGTAGTCCGGTACTAAAGGGTGGAGCTAGACTCACTGCAGAACGTTGATTGTTTGACAGAGAATCTTCACTTGTGCATGCTACAAAGGGAATGACAACACAAGAGGCCATTTTTTAATGAAGTTGAAACACAATACCATTTCTTCTTTTGACAAACAGCCACATACCGAGAAGCAAGAAAAAGATCTGCTGTAAGTCCTCCATTGTTGTTTACTGTGTTACTGTGTACTTTCTGGCATACACCACTCCTATCAAGTAAGGGTACTGCTGGCGGTGGAAACGCAAGCTGGATCATAGTTTGCCATCCCGAATCGTACTGAACTGTACTGTACTATCCTGTACCGCTCGGTGGAAACAAGGCAATAGTGCAGCGCGGCTCAATATATAGCTATACTTTCTGGGCCTTGAAATTGGTTATGGCGTTGCTGTCTATAGGAAGGTCAGAAAGCGGGTTTCATCAAAAATATCCTAATTTGTGTTCCGAAGATGAACAAAGGTCTTATGGGTTTGGAATGACATGAGGGTGAGAAATTAATGACAGAATTTTCATTTTTGGGTGAACTAACCCTTTAAGCTCTTGTTGTCAGGGCTATGTTTAGTTCTGTTTACTTTCATTGTATTATGTTTTTGTTTTCCCTGTTGTCATTTTTCCTGTGTTCCCGGTCATTGTTAGTTTCCATAGTTACTAATTAGTTCCACACCTGTTCTTAGTTCTGTTAATTGTGTGTTTTTAAGCCTTGTGTTTTCACAGTTCTTTGTTCGGTGTTGTTTGTCGTTAACTTTTTACGTGGTTGTTTTGGTCGCTTTTTCCTGTGATCTCCTGAGTGTTTCCTTTTGGATTTTGGACTTATTAAAGACAGTTTTGTTGATATTCTTGAGTCGAGCGAATTACTGCAACCTGTGCTTGACACTTGTACAATTAGAACTTTTTACCTTAAACCGCACATGTAGGTCAAAGAATTATCTGTCGGTCTTCAATGTGTTTGAAATGCCTCAGATTTGAATAAAAGACTAATGATTGTTTTTTCTTTTCGCAACTAAAATGCTTCTAATCTTCATTTTTGACCTATATATGCATTTCAGAGCTTCGAACCTGATCTGTCAAAAAAAATGTTTTGTCAGATAACCAAAAAGTGAACTTCATGTCTTTTAAATTAAATGGCTTTATTTAAAGCATTATATAATTTTATATGACAGAATCAACTTGGCTACATTAGGTTACAGCACTAAAAGCCATTTTAAGATTCATATTAGGTAAACATAGCTCTTTAAAAAGTAGTAGCTACACATTTTCATGTATAATTGTGAGGAGTCAGCATCATCTGGACCAGACTGTAAGCAATGTGCTTCTGGTGGCTTCTCCACACTAAATTCAGTCTGAACTCTGGCTGGTTCAAGATGAAAAGAGCATATTTTTTAGATTGTGCCTGCTCTGTTTGATATTTATTATTTTAACACACAATATGCCTCAGGGTTGGAAAGCAGATCAAACTAGCTGAGTCATATCAGTCTTTGGGGAAAAGCAGGTCAGATACAAATAAGCAGGGTGACCATGCATGAGAGGCATTAATCTTCAGTCATCAAACGGCGTAACAGTGTTTCACTGCTAAAAAACAAAAAAACCAATAAGACATGCTACAAGGTAATTTCTGGCATATAGTGTGATCTAAACAGACAGACTGGTATAAAACAGGTTCCCACAGAAGAAGCTGTGCTCTCTCATCTACTTAAGCAGACTGTTTCTTCCATCATGCTTTAGGTTTTGGATTACTATGACAAGCTGACATCACAAAGCACCTCTGTCTGAGTTTTGAGAGTAAAGCTGTAATAGGATACTGCTCCATAAGACCCACTGTCCTCCAAAGCTTGGCTGCGCCCGTAAACTGAAAAATGCTGCCTTCGGAGGACACATTTCAATGAAGGAAGTCCTCAAGGCATGTCCGAATCCAATGTTAGCTTCACTTCCTGTCTCCTGAGATACCTTCATCTGATCGATTTTTGAAGGTAGCATAGGTATATCCTTCACTGCCTTTGATATCTCACAATCCTGTGCTTTCCATTCCGTGACAGTTGAGCTAAAAAATAAAGATGCAGTTGCAGTTGGTGGTTTCTGTGTAAATGTACGTTTTTGACCAACTTTTATCACTTTTGATGTCATTTCTAGCGAGAAATTGCTATTGTAGTAATTAAATATTCGCTTAGTTTTCACCAAAGCTATTTTGCTGCAGATCATTAAACCATTACACTGCCTCAGAAGTCTGTCCATAATCGTTTCGTGAGGTACCTTCATGCGCAAACTCTGCCTACAAAGTCACTGCCTGATAGGACAGCGAGACAACAAGTCAGCTGCCTAAGTTTCCGGAAACAGCCCTTAGTTCCATCCTCCTTCAAAACACCTGTGTGTAAATTTCAAGCGATCCTGAAGACATTGATTAGCTGGTTCAGGTGCGTTTGATTAGAGTTGAGGCTAATTTCTGCAGTGTTAGAAATCGCCCCCTATACCCATAAATAGGGCACTATTTCAAGGAACAGCCATTTGTAGTGCTGTCTGAAACCATTGCTGTGTCTCATTTAATTTAATTTCGAAGGCTGCACCCTCCAGAGGGCACAACCTGTGAAGGATGCAGTATACAGAATGTCCTTAACCAGAATTAAACGAGACGTACTTCGTAGGACACATGGGCAGGAAAGGAAACAGGAAGTATCACGTTGCAATGCCAACACGTTCACGGCAGCGTCGATGCGCTTTCACAACAGTTAAATGAATGAAAATTATTTATAAATTTGGAAAGTATATTTGAAAAGAAAATGTCGGCTATTTACTTGTTTTATTTTGGTTAATGCTTGAGGAGCTGTGGTGTATGTACAACAGATATGTGTTACAAAGGAGGAGGATATTAAGAAGAACAAAGTTTAAAACAAAAACAAGCTTAAAACTACTTACATTTAAACACCACATCTTCGCTTGTACTGTACATGTACATCTGCTGATGCCACCATTTTTTTTTTTTCTTCAAATAAATGACGGTTGTTAACAGCGACCCAAAGAATTGTGGGCTATCTGCAGCAGCGAAGGATACACCTCATGCATCCTCGGAATTCCTGTGAAAGAAGGAAGCATTCGAAAGTCGCATTCGGAGTGTCCTACTTACTTTTCTGAAATGATACAGCCTCAATGACGTATGCAACCTTCAAATGCGACCTCCAGAGGACGAAGCCTTCGAAATGAGACACAGCTCATAGTGGATGTTAGCGAGTGCACTCATTCAATCCCATAATGCATTGCAATAACGAGTGTAGAACCAATGTACACTTAACGGCTGGAGAATATCCACAATGCACTGTGAGGGTCACGGCGAATGAATTGCCGCGTCTCGTCAGAAGCACGCCCGCAGCTGAATCATCCATCTATCCATTTTCTAATGTGCTAGTCTCATGTGGGTACAGCATAATATCATACAGATATAAATTCCTTTTTAATAAATTATTAAATTAATTGTTTAATTAATGTTTATACATGCTAGTTTCCATAACAGAGTTCAAGATAAATCTTTTCATTATACTGGAGCTGCCAGTTTGCTAAATTTCTAATGATTATTAAACAGCAAGCACAAACTATGCACCATCCGATTTCACTCACTCATTTTCATTCACTACTTTAAGTGAACTATATTAGTGGACTAATGTAGGGAATAGTGAATGAGGATATAGGGAGCGATTTCGAACACAGTCTGGGGCTCCAGAAGAACAGCTGAAGATCTTTAATTTACACCTTTGATCTTCAACTAGCTTAATTTCAAAACAAACTCAATTCAAGACAACATTTAGATAAGAATATGGAAGGTCCTATAGCACAGGGGTTTTAAACTGGGGTGCTTGAGGGGTCAACAGAAAATTAGAATGAATGAATGAATGAATGAATGAATGATGACAATTTTGGTACTTTTAGGTAGTCAATTTACTTGCTGACTTAAGATTTTACTGTAAATATAAGTTTCACAAGAATCTATCATAGTGATAATAATGATAGTGAACATCATTAATGTTAATTATCTAACATTATTAATAGTTGATAGAAAAATATATGCCATCAGCTTAACATGAAGTAAATATTGTGCATATCATATTTTAATAGTTTTTAAAAGATCAGTTAAAATACAAAAGCCAATAATTTAATTTTGGAAACAACATGCCCTTACATTAATACCATTGTGCCATTTTACCATTATACTTTAGGAAGTGGGCTCCTCGCAATCATCATATTTGAGGGGCCCTGGCATCAACAACTTTGAAAAGCTTACAAGGGGAAAAAGATTACATTTTGTAGCCAAAATATCAAATTATTGTTCTGTTTGCTCATATAGAAAACTGGATTCATTTGCAACAACATTTGTGTTCCGAATGAAACTAAATTGCCTAAATGACTAACAAAATGATAACAAAAGAAATATGATAGTCTGCCAGAGCACACTCTATATATTCTTGTAAACACTCACCCGCACACAATTTGCACTTGATTGCAACATGAATAGCATCTAAATCTGATACACAGAGATCATCTGGCTATTTCATGCATCTACGGATGTTGTTTTAAGGTGCATTATCTTTAAGTATAACAAAATGACATATCAAGCAGGCAGCTGAGAGTATGTTTCTCTTTAAGGCACCAGTAATAAGCCATCCTACAGCCTCTGAATTGATTCTGTATGCATTTGAAAGCATGTGTGTGACGGCAAAGCAACAGAAACTTCCTGTTCTCTCCACATTCAGTCTGACTGCTCTGCACCAAATGAAAGGATTAAGAGCCTATCATCACTGCAGGGAGCGTAGCATCAGTTTACACTGAGGCTTTTCAAGGCTCCTGTTCATTAAATAGCCAGATCTCCTTTTTTTTCTTTTTTTTCTTTACACCCTTTCTGAGGCTTTTAAAGACTTTTTTTTTATAAAAACTTATACAGTCACTGGTCTAAATACAACGGGGAAAAAAGTCAACCCCACCGTTATAAACAGCAGGCTGGTGTGTGATGGGGTCCAACATGGCTGCTTTCCTTCTGGGTGCTCTGTCAGTTTGATGTTGACGGATTGAAAGTATCCGAAGAAGATTATGAGCCTTGGCTTAGATCTTAGGGTGAATCACAACACTATCTTGCTCTTTCAAAGCATTCAGCAGGACGGCTAACTGCCATAAGCGCAGCAAGCGCAGTCTGAATTGAATCCCTTCTCTCTGCATCCATCCACTAATCCTCTTTTGCACTTGATCAATCATGAGGTTGGCCAAACCCAATCACAGAACACACTGCAAAGAAACTGAAATGAGAGAGGAAAAATGTGTCTGTCCAACCAAAATCCCCCTTGAGGATGTTTCAGTCACAACCAGTTTGCACCGGTTACAATAGGCCGTGTTGAACAGATATTTCATAAGGATAGGAAGATGTTTTCATTTCATTAGGTTAATATAATGCAATCCATTAACAACAGCAGCACATTTAGGTGTAATGTTTACTCTAACCAGCAAGAGTTGCAGTTTTATTGTTTAAAAAGGATAATACAAGTTTCACTGAACATAATGCAGCCTAAAATGGAAAAGAACTGACGAAGAACAAGGGAAACATGAAGGATAAAGATAACAAGAACAGAAGGAATGACTGAAGAATAAATCAACAGGACCATTTGGTGCTTTCAGTCATGTCAGAAGGATTGTATTTACGAGTTGAGCACACATCACCTAAAGTCACAATTACCAGTGGGAAAATCAATACTTTCTTTAAACCCAGACTGACCAATCCTACCTTAGCAACTGTTAACATCTACCATTTTCTCAGACTTGTATTAGAAAATCTGGTCTATACAACAGGATCTGTGTGCTTGTACAATTTTAAAGGCAAAATTATTTCTGATTCATTAGTGATTCAAGATACAAGCAGTATTTTTTTTTTTCCTTTTCCAAATAAATGTTCAGAAGTTCAAAAGTTAAAGTCACCACAGTTACAAGTTACAAATGACTGCCAAAGCTTTCCAATGTCGTTCCAGCTTAAGAATGATATCTAATCATATTTTACCACTTTATGAGAATATTTTACAGAAAATCACACAGCCCACAGAAATCTCTAGTTCATTCCAAAATGATGTTCTATGAAGCTTGTCTGAGTAACTAAGGAAGTGAAGAACAGCAATAATGCCAAAAAATACTACTCCAAACAACTTTTCTCATTCTCTTGATTCTCTGTGGCAGTTTGAGAATTTTAAAAAAACATAGAGTGCATCATTTGCTCTTCATCATTTTGCATTAGTGCTTGAAAAGCTTCCTGCCTGGAAGTGAAAAACTGAGAGAAAAATATAAAATTGTTCAGCGAATCCATTTTATTCCAACTAAATTCACTTGAATGCACATCTTGTCATTATTATGATTTCCAAACTCATAACTGCCCAGGAGAACTTGAACGTAGCACATGACTAAACAAGACACACCTGAGAACAACAACTAGACAAGACAAGAAAACGGAAACAGAATGTCAATACACAAAACCATTCCATTAGACAAATTCCCTCCCCAATTTAAAATATAAAACACTAATCTACTGAACCACTGTTACAGTATTGTCATTTTTCAATGAAATTCTTCGGAGGAGGGCAGCCTGCATGCCTCCATTTTCAATTTCCTTCCATCAGAAAATATGGCAGAAAGGGCACGAGGCAGCACAGCAGGACACACCAGCACGCTTTGCATTTTTGTCTCTATCTGTATGCAAATTCTTCCATTATTGCTTGATTTGTAAGACCAAGGGCAGTAACACATTTCATCAAATGCTACATTTCCCCACCTACTGACGCTTTGCTCTGAATAATGTACAAGCCCAGAGAAATCCAGTGGAAAGCAACAGAATCAGTGTTCTGCAAAACAGTACCACTAATTTACAATCAACAAGAACAAATAACATTTCAAGGTACATACAGTGCCATAAGAACATGGAGTATGAGAAACACTTTCTGCTCCAACTGAAAAAACAAAAACAAAAATTCAAACATAAAAATCTAAAACACTTGTGAGCATCCAAATGCCGATTCATCAGATAACATCAAATCATCAGAGTACATGCCAGTGTTTCCATGATGTCCATTTAGAAAAATGACTATTATGAACTAGATCATTTTAATGAGTCTGTCAACAGATTCACAAAGCATCTGCAAACTCATTCATGAGTAAACGGTTTGAATCAGACTTAGAGGAAAAGTTCAAAGCTTCAACTGAGTCGTCACTGAGTTCACTCAGTGAATAATTTTTAGATTATGCCCTATCAAAATGAACCAGGAATTTTACATTTACTTCAGGTTTGACTTCGATTGAATGGCATGTTGGAACCATAATCATCACAGTGTTTTAATGGTTCGCAATGAGCAAATTTTCAAAAATGAGCTATTGTTATTCTCACATTCTCTATTAAAAAACCTTCAGAATGTTGACCTGTTCGAAGTCGATAGAGTCAGCAAAGTCAATTTTGAGAAAAATCAAGTTAAAGTTTTCTGAAGGTTCCAAAACAAAATCATATAGCAGCCAGACCTTAAAATCTTGGAGCCCCGCACATGACATGCAAGAAAAAAAATTAAATTGTGCGCACAACTTAATAATTCGTTCCCTCGATTTACTAAATCGTGCGCACAATTTACTATTTCGTTCCCTCGATTTATAAATCATGCGCATGATTTATAAATCGAGGGAATGAAATAGTAAATCGTGCACACATTTTAGTAAATCGAGGGAACGAAATAGTAAATCGTGCGCACAATCTAGCATACTATTTTTTTCCTGCATGTCACGTCCGGGGCTCTGTAAAAATCCCTGGTAATAACACCAAATTTGGCACAAACCAAGTCAAAACCCATATCTATAGGAAAAATATATATATTCAACTTTTTTCGATGATTCCGCAATTGTTTGATTAACATTAATGAAACAGACAGCCTATATATTAACACCTACTGTACCAAAAGGATTTAATATAATGTTACACATCAGATGTTTTTCCCCAACAGTTCACTTAAGACATAACTGATTATGTTTGCCTGAATACTCGCTTTTATACTCGATTTTTTGAAATACTGTAAAGGCCCCGATATACTTCAAATGAAACTGAAGAACGAACTGAAGTGACGTCATTTCGAACAAAATTAGGCCAAAATAGAGTTTGTTTGGAGTTCGTTTTAGAAGTTCGAAACAGCTTGCCAAAGCGAACTTTCTGGAAACTTTCATGGCCATTCCGTAAGGTAGGTGTGCGCTGAGGCTCCGCCTTCTTTCACTCGGAAAATCTTTTCCAGTTCATTTCTCCTCTTGAATCCGTAGAAGTTAGACATTCACGAGTGAAAACATGAACACTGGAGAGCTGCTTTATAAGTTGTAATTTTGATGAAATGAAAGACTGACACTGTTTTTCGTTCTAATACGGTAAAGCTGCTGAAAGAACTTCGCTTGAAGTATGTCGGGGCCTTAATTCTGTGTTAATGTGTTTATCAGGATCGCGTGCTGTCTGAGGAGCTGGCCATCATAGACTCTGCAGTGAATACCACTTGGTCTGAGGCGCTCTTGTGCACGAGCTTCAGATCTGTCAGTCAGCGTGAGTAAGATCATTTTGTTTAGCAGCATGAGCATGAGTTTGAAAATCACATTTCATTGGTTCAGACTCATGCCATCAAGAATTCGCTATGAATATAGACAAAGTTGGAATTCTGTGCTTTAAAACGATACCAGCATTTTTCATGGTCAAAGGAAAGGTACTCCTCTCAGAAAACGTACAAATAAAGATACTTTTAGATGTTTAATTTCTATTTGGAGCATTGGGATCGCTAGACGAGGGCTTAATGAACTCATTTTTGTGAAAACCTCAATTTCGACCCAAATTTACATTTTTCACTGGTTTTGCCTGTAGCTCGAAATTAGCCCATGTGCATTCCTAATCATTTTGCCAGTAACGGTCACAAATACATTAACAAAAACCTAAATGATCATAGTATATATACAAAAAAATACTAAATATATAAAAATGACTATTAAAATTAACACTAAACACATCAATAATAATCAAAAACAATATATTTCATATAACTTAAATAGTCATAGTCTAAAACTTCCCTTGACTACAAAAAGATTTAGATAAATTGTTACCTTAAAATTAAAATTCATGCCCCTCCCCCTCCCATCCATCGAGACTGTGATTTGTCTTTGCTCAGAAATCATCCATTGAACCTCTACGATCACCCCACGTTGACAGACGGAAGAAGAGACACAACAGAAGACTCAATCCTCTTCTGCCTTCACAAAGAGCCTCCTCAGTCTGACCCCGCCCTACGCTGCCTCGAGTAAACCAGTACAGGTCTCCATCTCTGCCCTTTTCTAAAGCACTCAAACAAAAAAGCCACAGTGCTAAAAGAATGTATTTTTCCTTCACATATACTCATGAAATATTCTTAAGTAAAGATGATGAATACATGATGAGAAGTGAGGTGTTTGGACAGCCGTACCGCTCTGTGATCCTTCCTCCACCCCATCACATCTTCAAAGACATTTCCCTCAACACTGCAACCCTACACCAACACAATTGCCAACACGGGTCCTCTGAGCATAGATTAGCATGTGCCGGCCCCTCCCCCACAACTTTTATTGCATCCTCACACCTTATTCTATGGTACAAGGCCAGGCATGTCAACAGTAGCCTAAGCAGTTGGACACTTACAGAATGAAGTTAAATACAGACAACAGATGAGTGTTATTCTTGGTTGTAAGCTACTCAGAATTGATTTGAGAATGCTTTTTAAGTTCCAGTTAATCAACTCGATTTGAATTGAGGTAGCAAACAGAATGCAGAATTGCAATTTTATAAGTATAATTTTTTAAGTAGAATTAAAATGTAAGTGTCATTTTTAACAAAAGGGAAATTCGTTAAGATGATTTTTGAATGATAGCTTGACAAAGTCTTGCATAACATTTATAAAATCGACCTTACAGGCAGACAAACATCGATCTGCTTGAAATGTCACCTATATAAATGTGCATTCAATTTATATATACACACTACTGTTTAAATGTTTGGAGCCAAGAAAGAAAAGAAACTGAAAGAAATTAATACTTTTATTCAGATAGGATTCATTAAATTGATCAAAAGTGAAGTATGAAAAGTCAAGAAATTTATAGTCTTACAGATGATTTCTATTTCAAATAAATGTTCTTTTGAACTTTTTATTCATCAAAGAATCCTGAAAAAAAGTATTACAGTTTCCACAAAATATTAAGCAGCACAACTGTTTTCATCCTTGATAATAAAAAGAAATGTAATTTGAGCACCAAATCAGCATATTAGAATGATTTCTGAAGGATCATGTGACACTGAAGTCTGGAGTAATGATGCTGAAAATTCAGCTGTCATCACAGCAATAAATTACATTTTATAATATATTAAAATAGAAAACAGTTCTTTTAAATTGTAATAATATTTTACAATATTACTGTTTTTACTGTATTTTTTATCAAATAAATACAGCCTTGGTGAGCAAAAAACAGTAAACAATCGTAATCATTCCATAAATACATATTTATTAAGTGCAACTTTCTGTAAGTGACATATATGTTTAACAAACCTATGAACCAGAGTAGAAGAACATGCCATTATCTGTTGAATTTCTCTCAGATCAGTTCCACTTCCTGTAATTTCCACATCTTTCACAAACTTCACCTACCATAACATTTTATCATGTTTGAAAACCATTCCTTATCATTAAAAAAAAGGCCTGACTTTGATGCTCAAACAAGGGATACATCCATCTGTCATAATTGCCATTTGCACAGAGAGCATTCTCATTTTAAGAGACACTTACCGACTGTTGTGGGGTGAAGAATATCTCTCAGGCACAAAACTAGAAGAGAAAAACAAAGAGATGAATAAGAACATCACGACTGCACACATAGAACACTTCAATCTGTCCTCACCTGCTAAATAACATTAAGCATTTTGTTAATAAAATACTATGATTATTATTGTTTCTAATGGGATAACCTTATCTTCAGTGATGCTGCAAAAACACATTGTATTAAAGGGTCAGTTCACCTAAAAATGAAAATTATCCCAAAATTTACTCACCCTCAAGCCATCCTAGGTGTATATGACTATCATCTTTCAGACAAACACAATCGGAGATATATTTAAAAATATTCTGGCACTTCCAAGCTTTATAATGGCAGTGAACAGGGGCCACATTTTGAAGCCCAAAAAAATGCATCCATCCATCATAAAAGATATCCATACGGCTCCAGGGGGTTAATAAAGGCTTCCTGAAGAGTAGCGATGGGTTTTTGTGAGAAAAATATCCGTATTTAAAACTTTATTAACTAACTAGCTTCCAGCCCATACGCATCGACGCACCATACGGAAGACGCCCATATGCATCGATTTGCAGACCTCTGAAGCGTGACGTATTGACGAATGCGGAAGTGCAGAGGATAGAGCAGAACAAAACACTGGTCACAAATTAGAAGTCTAAAATGAGAAATGAGACAAATGTCGGAGGATTTCGATATAACAGAAGAGAAGCATGAGTTTGTTGCCCAGCCCTGTTTGTTTGAGCCAAGAGAGGCGTCTAAAGTTACGCTACTCCTACATCCGGCATCATATAAACCTAGGAAGGCTTGAGGGTGAGTAAATCATGGGATAATTTTCATTTTTGGGTGAACTATCCCTTTAAAGACACACACATACACATATCCGCAACTGTGTCTTCTAATTTCTAGTAAATGGTCACACATCATAAGTGAAAAAAGACAGCTGAGAGTTTGATTGACACATGTCTGTGACATCAAGTGTTTAAGGGGAAACAGGAAGCTCATTTTCACTGGCATGTCTCACACTTTGACTGTTTGGAGCCGAGAGTTGATTTGCGTGCCATGATTACTGAGCACCAGCTCACAAAGAGGCTGATTCAATCAACAGTGCCACTGCTCTGGCACACTCTGAGGAGGGAGGAGGAGAAACAGGGGCGTCCCATCCGAGACATGTGATGCAGAGCAGACTCTCCGTCTTTCCTCTCCTCCTGACAGTATCACTTGTTCTCCTGTGGGGGTGCTTCTACACGAGCAGATGTTTTCCATTAGATAAGACTGATAATGACACCTCACATGTCCCCCAAAGACTTGGGTGACTTTGGCAGTAATTTGTACACCTAATTGTAGAAGTGTCCTATAAATTTTTCTATTTCCTAAGGGACATGCGTCTTCCAGACGGACCGAGACAAACAAAAATCAGATCTGATGTGAAGTGACGTCGTCACACCCTATTTTCCGCACCTGCCCCAAACACAATGAGGAGAAAATTCCCATCAGCTATAATCAACTGAGAGATGAGAACATCTTTATTTAACCAATAGAGAGCTCCCATGGAAATAAAGGCTTTGAGGCTTACGGTTAATGAGTAATATAGCATCAGTTGTTGAGGGAAATGGGAAAAATGAAATGACAAGGAGTTGTTTGCACAATTTGACATCTTTTTGACATCTTGCTGGCAGATGCTGCTCTTTCAAATGCAGTTCAACAGCTACTGGTAAATCCACAGTGATAAGTAGAGTAAGAGGATTCAGCTCTATGGACAGATGGAAAAACTGAGAGGAAGAGGAAATATGTGCATGCTTTCTCTGCATTTTGAAGGAATACTCCCAAAATAAAAGTTCTGTCATCTTTGACTCTCATGTTTTACAAAACCTGTTCTTTCTTCTAAGGAACACAATAGGGACACAAAAATGTTCCAGACTGTTGATGCTGCTCATTTACATACACTGAAAAATAGTACTTAAATCACACAGGCTGCATTTATTTGATCAAAAATACAGTATAAACTGTATTATTGTGAAATATTATAATTTAAAATAGCTTAAATATAATTAGATATTAATAATATTCATACAATATAATATAAAATGCAATGTATTCCTTTTATGGATCCTGAATTCTCAACCATTACTCCAGTCTTCAGTGTCACATGATCCTTAATAAATCATTCTAATATGCTGATTTGGTGCTCAAGAAACATTTCTTATTATTATTAATGTTGAAGACGGTCCTATTTTTGTGGAAACCGTGATACGTTTTTGATTCTTTATTGAAAATAAAATTTAAATGAAAAGCATTTATTTGAAACAGAAATCTTTAGTAACATTATCACTTTTGATCAAAGTTGTTATTTTCAAAGTCGTAATTTGTTTTGCGCACAAAAAGTATTCTCGTTAATTACCTTGACAGTGATAATTAAATTGCTGTCTATGGAGGGGTCAGAGAGCTCTTGGATTTCATCAAAAATATCTTAATTTGTGTTCCAAAGATGAACAAAGGTCTTACGGGTGTGGAATGACATGAGGGTGAGTAATTAATGACAGAATTTTCATTTTTGGTTGAACTAACCCTTTAAAGGGGTGGTTGCTTATGATTTCACTTTAGTTTTGAGCATTTTACTTTAGTTAGAGTGTAATGTTGCTGTTAGAGCATAAACAACATCTGCAAAGTTACGATGCTCAAAGTTCAAAGCAAAGGGAGATATTTTCTTTTAAAGAATTTTCTGTTTAAGGACTACAACAAACGGTTGGTAGGGACTACAACAAGCTTCCTCCCGGGTTGGTGACATCACTAACCCTAAAATTTACACAAACCCTGCCCCCGAGAACACGCAACAAAGGGGGTGAGGCCATGATATTGCAATACAGTATGTAACACAAATGCAATAGCATGGCATAAAAGCAAGATGACAACATGACAATTATAACCATAATTAAACTAAACTAAACCTGTTCTATCTCCATGCAGCATATATTCTTTGGCTCTGTAGGCATCTTACAACAGTTCCCACACAAGCGATTTATAGATTATCATGACAGAATATGCTAATCAGTGACTTTAAGATAGTTAACTCCACATCAGCCAAATAAATTCATCAACTGACCGTTCAGAAACGTCCCATTGCATTCTACATGTTGTCATTTCTTCTTGAGTATCTCCATCATTGTTCCGACTCCATTTTGAACATAAAAGACTGAACAGTTTCTAACATTTTAAGGTAATCGACGCTGCTAACAAGAGCCCTTGAAACTCCGCAGCAGCTCATTTGCATTTAAAGGGACACACAAAAATGGAGCATTTTTGCTCACCCTCAAAAAGTGACAAATTTAACATGCTATAACAAATCATCTGTGGGGTATTTTGAGCTAAAACTTCACAAACACAGTCTTGGGACATCAGAGACTTATTTTACATCTTGTTAAAGTGGCATTATATGACCCCTTTAAAATCTAACTGACTGGAGTATATTTCAAATATACTGTATAATTATGGAGCCGTAATCATAACACAAGTAGGTTTGGAATGACAAGCAAATGTGAACAAATGAAGCATCAAAAATGTCAAAAACATTTTTGAGTGAACTATCCCTTTAACACTTATTCATAGACTTCCGTCACTATCTTTTTCTGTCTCTCCCTTACAAAGCTGTACCCTCAAAGCCATTTTGATAAAAGCTGCCATCTGGGGCGGAAGCAAGGTCTAATTTTCCAGCCAAATCCTGTCAAATGGCAGCGGCCTTGCTGCATGCCGACAGAGCAGTGTGGCTAAAATCCCCTCTCCACCCCTGCAGACCTGCATTATGAGCACAGAAGGACAGAATGTAGGCACTGGTGTCAGCATAATGGCTCCATCGTGGAGGCTGCCTGAGGAAGACCACAAGGAGAATGAAAAGGACGAGGAGGAGGTGGACAGGATAGGTCAGCTGAGAAATGCTCTTGCCATCCATCCATCACTGGCCTTTGATTACAGGGGAGGAAATGGTCCTTGTCAAGACACCATGACATGCCTGGTTCTGTCAAAAAAGACTTAATAGCCCAACTGTACTGTAAATAGCAAACACAGGCAGCAATAAAATGCCGTTCTTTACCAAACCATTGCTGTCTGAGCCTGTTTTGGTGTAAATGGGAAAGTTCAACTAAAATTCCATTTTTGTCATAATTTACTCACCCTCATTTTGTTCTGATCCTGTACACAGCAAAATCACCAGAGTTAAATCAACTCTGCTCTGAGTACATACGGTCCCTCTCTAAATAGTGTTAAAGCAGCACTGAAGCCGAGTTAAAGTTAATGAGATAATTAAGCGATTAATTAAGTCATGAATGCGCATTAGTGATGAACACCTGCTGTTAACAAGCAGAATCACTGAAGAAAAGATAATCCTCCTCTACTAAGATCTTGAGAGATATAATATATTTTATCTTCAGTTGATTTCATCTAAGACAGTAGCTGAAGTCAGTTGTAGTTCTTGTGTTTCTCTGTTCTTCAGTGATTCTTGTTAACAGCAGGTGTTCATCACTAACGCTCAATCATCACTTAATTATCTCATTAACTTTAACTCTGGTTAAGTGTTACTTAACACTATTTAGAGAGGGACCATATGTACTCCAAGCAGAGTTAATTTAACTCTGGTGATTTTGCTGTGTATGACTTTTTAAATTGTATTTATTTATTTATTTATTTTAAAACACAAAGGGTGAATTTTAAAAGATATTTTTTTTAACTACAAAATTAGTGAATGAGGACTGATGTTGGACTAAATCACTGAATCAATGTGACATTCAGATCAGAAAAGATTCACTGAGATTCACATTCATTCATTAAAAAAAGAATGAGTAGCTAGTTCACAAATCGGACATCATAACTGGTGTTCCAAGGAGAGCTAGAGCAGATGTCAAGATTTTCAGTAAATATCAAAATTTTGGTATGTTCCTCATACAAAGGGATTACATGGCTGAAGAAAACCTGGAATAGAATGAGCTATATGGTAAACAATTATGATACTTGACAAAATGACATACAACATACATGACTGTTTAAATGTTTAGGGTCAACAAGATTTTGTTATGTTTTTGAAAGAAATCTCTTAAGCTCACCAAGGCTGCATTTATTTGATCAAAAACAGAGTAAAACAGTAAAATTATTAAATATATTCATTTAAAATAAGTTTTCTATTATTTATTTATTTTTTACAATTAACACCATAGATTGCTATGCATCAGCTCAGTGCTGCAGACAGAGGTAAACACATAGCCTATTTATGTCTTCAAAGGAGTGCTGCGCTTGGAGTGAAGAGTGACTACTGTCTGACTCAGGATCCCATGGGTGGAGATAGTTTTTCAAGGAGAGCAGGAAAACAAGCTGTGCTTCTTGGCAAAGGCTTGCAGTGAAACCAGACAATAGATGCACCTTTTATTACACTATAGGCTTTACCAAGTTTATTTTATGCTATGAGGCCTTTAGAAACTTACAATGTCTGATTTGATGCATGAATTCATATACAGAACTTTATTACAAGCCCTTTGTCATCTGTTCATCAAACTCAAATTTTGCCTGTTTCCAATACCGGCAGACTCCTTCTTGTTCGTCTTCCTGTTTGTTTCAAAACCTGCTGTTACAGTTTCCTTGATGACAGATTCTTGCTAGTGAAAATATCTAAAAACCTGTTGTAAAGCTATTTTTGCTTTGCATGACAAAGAAAGGAAATGAATAGGTGCATGACAGGGAAGAGAATCGTTCTCAGTGTCATCAATAATCTCCCCAAAGCTCCAGGTGACTTCTGCTGAAATTAAGAGACCTACTAAACCTTGTTTGGATTAATATGATGATTATTCATGAATGTCAGGGATCGCGTTTACAAACTCTGCCTCTGGAATGCAGTGTGAGGATTTGCTGCTGTCTGTGGTGCTGAAAGACATTCAGATCACAGAAACAGAATTCGATAGGGATTTTCATGTTGGATATTCTACTGTATCTCACATAAACAACATCTGACTAGTGTCACGTAACACATTGCACATATCATGGATTATATGTATATTTACCAATTAGAAGTTGCGGTAAATTGTACGCATCATTTTGGTATAAATGCAGAACATAAAAGGTTCTTTCATTGATTTTTTTTTTTAATACCGCATACTAACAAACTGGACATACTGGACAAACCTGAAATATAAGCTTTTTTAATACTATTTGAGAATAAGAAACAACATTTATGGGATAGTTCATGTCAGATTTTGTTGCTGTTTTGAAATATGTTGTTTAAATTTGAGTGTGGCTAACAGTTCTTGAGATTTCAGGATTAACCCATTCAAGTAGACAGGACTTAGTCTTGGATGCCAGAAATAGTGGCTCAGAGCTGTTGCAAATATGGCCTCCAAGCGAACAGACTTTCCTTGAAAGGGACTTTGGTTTAACTCAATGATCCAGTAGCATAATTATTTTTTTCTTCACACAATGCTATCATATGGCTTCAGAAGACTTAAAACATTGGAACCAAATATATGGACTACTTTTTAAAATGTTTTTGGACACTATAAACTGCCAGTGTATCGGAAAATGCTGTTCTTAAATTGTTCTTGTGTGATGCACTGAAAAATAACAGCATGCAGATTTAGGAATGACATGAGGCGTAAATGATGAAAGAATTTTCATTCTGAAATCAACTACAGTGCTCAGCGTAAATAAGTACACCCCCTTTGAAAAGTAACATTTTAAACAATATCTCAATGGACACAAAAACAATTTCCAAAATGTTGACAACACTAAGTTTTATATAACATCTGTTTAACTTACAACATGAAAGTAAGGTTAATAATATACAGTTGCAAGAAAAAGTATGTGAACCACTTGCAGAATCTGTGAAAATGTTAATAATTTTAACAAAATAAGGGAGATAATACAAAATGCATGTTATTTTTTTATTTAGTACTGTCCTGAGTAAGTTATTTTACATAAAAGATGTTTACATATAATCTACAAGACAAAAAAAAAAAAAAAAAAATAGCTGAATTTATTAAAATAACCCCATTCATAAGTATGTGAACCATTGATTCTTAATACTGTGTGTGGTTATCTGGATGATCTACAACTGTTTTTTTTTTGTTTTGTGATGGTTGTTTATGAGTCGCTTGTTTGTCCTGAGCAGTTAAACTGAGCTCTGTTCTTCAGAAAAAATCTCCAGGTCCTGCAGATTCTTAAGTTTTCCAGCATTTTTTGCACAATTGAACCCTTTACAGCAGTGACTGAATGATTTTGAGATCCGTCTTTTCACACTGAGGACAACTGAGGGACTCAAACACAACTTTTAAAAAAGGTTCAAACATTCACTGATGCTCCAGAAAAAAAACATGATGCATTAATAGATAGGGTTGATAAAAAATAAAAAAAAATGGGGGTGAAAACATTTGGAATTTGAAGATCAAGGTAAATTGTATTTAATTTGTCTTCCGGGAAACATGCAAGTATCTTCTATTGCTTCCGAAGGGCAGTACTAAATGAAAAAAAAATTATATTCAAGCGAAATAAGAAAAATTTGGACCTCTTCATCCTGTTTAAAAGTTTTCACCCCCCGACTGTTAATGCATCGTGTTTCCTTCTGAAGCATCAGTGAATGTTTGAACCTTTTTTAATAGTTGCGTTTGAGTCCCTCAGTTGTCCTCCATGTGAAAAGATGGATCTCAAAATCATTCAGTCACTGTTGTAAAGGGTTCAAATATGCAAAAGATGGTGGAAAACTGAAGAATTTTTGGGACCTGGAGATTTTTTCTGAAGAACAGAGCTCAGTTTAACTGCTCAGAATAAACAAGGGACTCATGAACAACCATCACAAAACAAAAAAACAGTCGTAGATCATCCAGGTAATGACACACAGTATTATGAATCAATGGTTCACAAACTTTTGAACTGGGTCATTTTAGAAAATTCAGCTATTTTTTTGTCTTATGAATTATATGTAAACATCTTTTATGTAAAATATCTTACTCAGGACAGTACTAAATAAAAAATAACATGCATTTTGTATTATCTCCCTTATTTTGTTAAAATTATTAACATTTTCACAGATTCTGCAAGTGGTTCACATACTTTTTCTTGCAACTGTAACTTTACTCAAATTAGGGTGATGCAAAAATGAGTACACCCCACTGAAAGTCTCTGGAGCAAAGCTAAATTTTAGACTACAAATGTGTAATTTAACAAGAATTCAACCACAGGTGAGTCTAATTATTCATTACACAGGTGTCCAGCAGACAGTTGACTATAAAAGGGTGTTAAAACCCTTTTCCATTTCATACTGTCAGCAATGGCACCACATGGAAGAGAAATGTCACCTGAGACCTGAGAAAGAAAATAATTGCTTTACACCAGAAAGGTGAAGGCTACAAGAAGATCAGCAAAGCTTTACTTATCAGTCAGAATACTGTAGCAAAAGTGGTACAAAAATGTAAAAAAGATGGAACTGCAACCATCTCACAGAGACATCCAGGTCATCCACGGAAGTTAACAGCTCGACAGGAGCGTCTTCTGATGAGAAGGGTTGAAGAAAATCGGCATGCAAGTTCACTGCAGTTATCTAAAGAAGTAGAAAGCCAAACTGGGGTGACTATTTCCCATGGCACAATACGGCGTACACTGCAGACGAATGGCATGCATGGGTGCCGTCCATGAAAGAAGCCTCTCCTAAAGCCCAGGCACAAAAAAGATAAAGATGAAGACTACTGAGACTCCATTCTCTGGAGTGATGAGACCAAGATAAATGTATGTTGTATGTCATAAAACTGTATGGCATCGCAAAGGTGAGGAATACAAAGAAAAATGCATGGTGCCTACAGTGAAACATGGTGGTGGCAGTGTCCTTATGTGGGGCTGCATGAGTGCTGCTGGTGTCGGGGAACTGCATTTCATTGATGGCATCATGAATTCACAGATGTACTGCTCTATACTGAAAGAGAAGATGCTACTATCACTCTGTGCCCTTGGTCGTCGTGCACTTTTCCAACATGACAATGATCCTAAACACACATCTAAGGCCACTGTTGAATTTCTGAAGAAGAACAGGGTGAAAGTGATTCGGTGGCTCCTGATCTGAACCCAATCGAACAACAATGGGGAATTCTGAAGAGACAAGTTGAGCATCACTCTCCATCCAGCATCCAGTCTCTAAAAGAGGTCATTCTTGAAGAATGGAAAAAGATAGATGTTGCAAAATGTCGACAACTTGTTCATTCCATGCCTAGAAGACTTGGTGCTGTCATTAAAAATCATGGAGGCCATACAAACTACTAGATGTAGTAGTTTTTGTTGTGGGGTGTACTCATTTTTGCATCACCCTAATTTGAGTAAAACTGAAAAATGTGTAATCTAATTTATATTATTAACCTTACTTTCATGTTATAAGTTAAACAGATGTTATATTAAACTTAGTCTTGTCAACATTTTGGAAATTGTTTTTGTGTTCATTGAGATATTGTTTAAAATGTTACTTTTCCAAGGGGGTATACTCATTTACGCTAAGCACTGTATTTCTTTGAGAAAAAAGAAACTTCAGTACTTATTAAATTCAGTGTTGAGGAAAGTTACTTTTAAAAGTAATGCATTACAATATTGTTACTCCCTAAAAAAGTAACTAATAATTGTGTTAGTTACTTTTTATGGAAAGTAATGCGGTAAGTTACTTTTGCTTTCCTTTTTTCTTTTGGACTGGACTGTTTGTTTTTTTTTTTTTAAATGTAAAGGCTCTTTCACACCAAAAGAAAAATAAATAAGCCTTAGGGTGAAGAAAATGTAAATTCACGTCTGTACAGTAGAGGGTGCAGCTCAAACAAACAAACATCTCAGCTGTGCTGCAATTCTGGATCACAGAAGAATAGAACGCAGGAGAAAAAAAGTATATTTCTATTATTTAACATTTATTATTGCAGGTTTGCGAAATATTCTGAGTTCATATTTCACTGTTTTTATTCATTTTAAGGAATACTGAATCTGTTTTTGTGCAAGTGAGATGAGTAAATGTATGCTCACATTTAGTCTAGAACTACAGTAGTCTAGTATAATCATCATGTTTACACAACGCACACAAAGTTTACACTCGATTTCTCTCAATATGGGGACAGGAGAGGTGTCAGTTAATAAATGGGAAAACAAAGTAACTTGAGTTACTTTTTTGAAAAAGTAACTCAGATATTTTGTTGTAAATATAAAAATAATGCCTTACTTTACTAGTTACTTGGAAAAAGTAATCTGATTACGTAACTTGAGTTACTTGTAATGCATTACTCCCAATACTGATTAAATTCAGTTTTAGAAAATAAATATGATGTCTGCTGTAGTGGTGAGCAATCAGACCTCTGCTGCCAGAGGCTAAAGGGAATGACCTGGATGAATAATGTTAATCCAGGTCATTTTCGTTACTCTTTCATCTGTCTCTACCTCTGTATCTCAGTCTCTCAAATTCTCTCTCTCTCTCTCCATCTCAGACTTTCTCTCTAAAGCACGCTAGCTCTTTCTGCCTCCGTCTCTCTGTTATTCAAATGGCCATTTCCTTCTCTTTGTTCTGAAGTATGAGTGCTGGCTTTAGTCTACCAACCATCAGTAATGCACCAGACCTGCTGACATCCCAGCAGCCACAGCCCAAGAGGTTCTGCTGGAGGGTAGAAAATCTAGTCATCGATCTCCTTCTTGACATAGGCTTCCCTTACAACACACTTTTCATTTTAAAGGCTTGCATAAGCCCCTTTTCCCTGCCATCTACACCCTATCAACTCCTATATAATGTAAGGCTGCTGTGCCCTTGTCTGCTAGTGCAAAGCTGTTCTCTATGCTGCAGAAATGCATGGGATTGTTTACCAGTAAGACACTGTGCATCTTAAACACAAAAGGGGATAGTAAACACCCACAATAGGTCAAGATAATCTGCGCTGACCTGTAATAAGTTTTCAGAGGATCAGGAACGAGCCTATAAAGAGTGTCTTTTCATCTAGTGTCTTTGTCAGAATTGTAATTTTTTTAGTGAAATATATTTCAAACTACATTTTAAATATCATGCATTACTGTATATAAATGTATAAAAACGTTTATTTATTATTACTATATTTATACATTTATTAATCTTATAAATCATTAATAAAACATGACATTTGTCTTGAAATTAAACCCTAATTCGTTCGGGCGTTGTGTTGGTGACATACCATCTAATAAAGTCTCAATTTGATTAGAGCTAAACCAAGGCTGACTATAGGCTATGCAGTCTTTTGCAAGTGCTGACACAAGGACTTTGGTAATGATTTAAAAGTCATTATGTGTTAACTTTAAAATGCTTCTTTTAATGCCCTTCTTCAGCCAGCAAAGTTGCCAATGCTAGGACGAGACTATGACTTGGTTTAAAACCCTCTGTGGTTCATCTATTAACATGTGTTTTGTTGTAAAGCTTTTAAAGCAAAGCTGAAAAGAAGGAATCGAGGCCTGAAGCATTTCTGCAGAGCAGTATGGAGTTGTTAAAGCAATTACATTTACACAGTATACACAGACCTGTCAGCAGGCATTGTAATTGCTATTCATTTATTCCCAAAGGCTTTAGAGCATCAAATACTTGCCAGATATTAATGATGCATGTTGTCTGTTCAAGGACAGGCCTCACTGTAAAGATACCAAGTGCTTGTAAGGCTTATTGACAGAAAAGAATCTCAAACACCTGCTGTCCTCCAACGATCCTCCACCCTGGATAATTTTGTGCAACTACAATAAATCCATTTTGGGATCCATTAGTCAGAGTAACTCCTCAGATCCACATACTTTCCCTGAATAAATGACAGCTCCATCTCCACAGTAAAGATCATCCCTGGATCTGTCAAGCTGAGAGAGTGTGTGCCTCGTTCTTGAGCTAATGTCAGAATATAAAAAAGGATTTAGCTTTTCACAGATGACTTGCTTTCAGAAATCTCTTGAATCTGGGTGTTACCATTTCGACATCATCTCTCCATCTAATGATATGAGTCCCAAACAGCTTCCTGTTATCCTCCAGCACTGATTCCAGAAGAATCAGATGATCCAAAACTATTGAAAAAGTTTGAAAGAAAAAGTCTACTTTCATATTAAAACTAAATATCTCCAACACCTACACTGGTTATTTTGTTAACAGATTACCACAACAAAGTGATGCCTTCTAAATGTCACAAGATGATTTAAAAGCAAAAACACTCTAAAACTTATTCTGTCTCAAACTCTGAAATATCATATACATTTATTTCCAGGCTTCTTTAATAGTATTTTCTCCAGGGTTAGATGAAAATGACACAGTAGCAAAATCAATTAAATTATAATAGCAAAATCACTATTTTTCACCCCCTTGGAATTATAAAGTTCTATCTGACATTTTTGTCAAATTTGAGTTATTCACATATTCATATTCTGTAACAACTTATTTACATTATGTGATGTTTCTTTTTTTAAGTTGTGTACATTTTGGTACTTTTTTTTAGAAAACAAAAAGGTTCTATCTACAAAGTCTAACTTTCTAACTCGGTTCTATAAGGTTCTATCTGCGTGAGCCAATCAGCACGAGGACCAATCAGGATCAGCGTTCTTTGTAATGTCGCCACAATAGCGGAAGAGAGCGCACGAAAACGCTAAATCTGAGATTAAATAATTTCACACAGCACGATGTTTATTAGAAACCTCATGAACGACTATTTTATTTATGATCTTGTCAATGACAGCAGCCCAAATTCCAGGGAATTACAGTCTTTTTGTGTGTTTTGCTGTATCTGATGCTGAGGAGTTATTTTCAGTTAGACACCATGCTAACGTTAGCCAGCAGCGCTATTAAGAGGATAGGTCCGGGTTTTGTAGTCTATTTGCTTATTTCCAGTCACGTCATTGTCACGTCATTAGGTTATGTGTTAACCTTGATCCATCCTGTGTACTTGAATTGAGCTGTATAGCTATAAAGCTCTATGCTATGGCATACTGGATTAAAGTGTATACTAGTTAGGTTAAGTGAGATGAAATGTTAAATTTTACATTGTTGGTAAAAACTGAGTTGTTGCATAGTTGAAGTAATTTAAATATTTTAAATGTGAAATATTTTTATTTATATATAGTCACTGAAACATTTTTCAATGTTTATTAAACTTTGTTAAACACCTTTGCTGAAGCATTGTCTGTTTTCTTGCAGTTTTTTAGTCTTAAAATGTCTTAAATTTTACAATATTAAGCCTTAAAGGTCAAATAGTCAACCATTTAATTGATGGGGTCTTGATTACAACAATAAACATTAGCATGTTATTTCAGCCATACTGATGTCTAGAGAGAAAGTCATTGTACATGTCCCACTTTCTGCGGAATAAAGTCCTGCTCAGATGTATTACAGTAGCTGCTTTCTGTCTAAACAAAAGGAAAATTAAACTTAAATGGTTCCTGCAATAATGTATTAAATTACCCATCATATTCCTTCCTAAATTTAACATCTGCACTGGACAAAAGATTTAGCACTGCCTTTTATGCTTAACTTGAACAAGAAAAAAAAAAATCATTTAGAATATGAAATAAATGTCATAAAACCACAATTTTCTCATGCATGTCAACACATTGTTACAACACTAATTTTATGTTTTAAAACAAATTATAAGCAAACTGTTTGTGTTTCTTGAAAATTATTGCTTCAATTAATTTTTTGGCAGATAGAACCTTATAATTCCAAGCAAAAAGTGATTTTTTAGAATTAGAAGGTTCTATCTGCGTTTGATCTGTCCCAAAAATCCCCATTTACAAATTTGAGAGAATTTTGATATTGTATATTTAGAATACATTTAGGGTCCCTGTCATTTTCATGTTTGAAAGAAACTTGTTCCCTATATAGTTTTTGCTATATGGAATGCAAAAACTTTGAAACTCAATGTCTCATAACTGCTCAGAATACAGATAGAACCTTATAATTCCAAGAGGACGTTTTGTTTATTACGAGTTTTTGCGACTTTTTATCTCACAATTCTGACTTTTTTTCTCAGAATTGCGAGATATAAAATCACAATTGTGAATTAAAGTCAGAACTGCATGATATAAAGTCAGAATTGCGAGTTATAGTCAGAATTGCGTGATATAAAGTCAGAATTGAGTGATATAAACTTGCAATTGCGAGAAAAAAAAATCAGAATTCCGAGTTTATTTCTCGCAATTGTGACTTTATAACATGCAGTTCTGACTATATATCTCGCAATTGCAAGTTTAAATCGCAAGTTTAAATCTCATAATTCTGACTTTTTCTCGCAATTGTGAGAAAAAAAGTCAGAACTGCTAATTATACAGTCAGAATTGCGACTTTATATCTCACAATTCTGAATATATATTATGCAATTCTTACTTTATAACTCGCAATTGCAAAACATTATTTAATATGACTCCATCAACCTGATGACAGTTACACCAAGTAACTTTTAAATTTAAAATGACTATTAAACCATTTTCTTTTTTGGGACTGTTGGACGGCTGGTCCCCACAATGCAGGCAAAATCTGACCCACACACACTGATGAACACACACACACGCACCCTTCTTGAAACCAAATCAATAACCCTTTAACTCACACAGACCAGCTGCTACATGTGAGCTGTAATTCCCAAAGGCAACCCTTTAAAACAAGTATTTATTTTTCCCACCATTTATTCTCATATTCTTTCTCCATCTTTCTTTTTCTACCTTAAGACTTGGAGTTCTTCTAATGATTGAAATGCTTTTAGCTATGCTTTTTGAAATTGGACATGAACTGCATCAGTTTGTGGAATCATACACTGTCTATATGTAAGGGATAAAAACTGGCTACATATAGACCCCAAATAAATACATACATACATACATAGACATTGTACCTTTATATTGTTTTAAAGATTCAGCTAAGAAAAAAAACTATAACAATGAACAAAACAATCAGCCTAGCAACAAGACGAACACTGCAACAATATTACAGTGATACTAATAGTGAAGTCATCTGCTGCTTTCAGTTACACAGATGAGCTCTGATATACAGCGTTGCCATGAACAACAGTTAATATACTGAAATATTAAACCACTAAATGGCACAACTGATCAATGTGAAACCAAGTAATCCAGGGACAGTTCACCTAAAAATGAAATTCTGTCATTATGTACTCACCCTCATGCAGTTCCAAACATGTATAACTTTCTTTCTTCTGCTGAACACAAAGATATTTTGGTTTTGATAGTCACTGTTTTGGTGACTACTGACTTCCAATGTAAGAACAAAGTATCTTTTTTTATGTTCTACAGAAGACATACAGGTTTGAAGTGAAATGAAAGTGAGTAAATGATAACAGAACTTTCATTTTTGGGTGAACTATTCCTTAAACATTAAACTACAACTACAAAGAGTCTTTAAAATTGGAAAAATAGAAAGAAAATGTACACATGGCACAGTATATTCAACATACAACAGTGTAATAGTAACATCAATCATGAATGTCTAAAGTTTTTTTTTTTTTTTTTAAAGCATGACTTCTTTGAAAGTGTTTGACAATGATTAATGCATGACATGTATAGAAAATGTAATATGTGTTTGATGCAACATATACAGCTATTTATATTAATATAACCGCAAATCTAATACTATAATAAATATATATAAAGTCTTCATTTTGTAGCACAGTTGTACACCCACTTATGTAGCTCTAAACATCTATATAGACTAAGTGCTGGCAGCAGCTGCATATGCTCAGTGGTATGTTGATGCAGACTAAAATCACTGCCTCATCTAAATGCTAATAGAATGCGATCTCTCAGAGAAACTGGCTAGCTAATGATCAGGCCCAT
Organism: Hypophthalmichthys nobilis; assembly: GCA_037950665.1. NCBI lineage: Eukaryota > Metazoa > Chordata > Actinopteri > Cypriniformes > Xenocyprididae > Hypophthalmichthys > Hypophthalmichthys nobilis. Next base: position 38,015,266 of record CM075470.1, read on the forward strand.
TGAATACACTGAAAGCTTAAGTGCCAATAATGATATAACTGTGAGGGAAAAACAGCAGATAGCAAAACACAGCACCTGGATTTTCCTTACCAGGAGGATTTAGGTTCGTAAACAATCGGAAATGAATGACCGATCACAACCTGCCACCTGCCACCCTCCCAGTAATCAATAGTGTCTATGTTCAGATGGATCCATCGACTTATACTGCCTTCAAGTCTTCCTATATTAAGTTCCTTCTCCAAAAATCACACATATGATGTTCAAATGACTTTAGTTGGAATAAAAATGACACTTTATGCAATTTAATATCTCTTTGAAGTTCTCATATTTATTTTCACAACCCAACAAAGAAGGAAGCCATTTTAGTGCCTGGGCAGATTGAAGAGCAAATGACATTCATTTAGTTTGTATATTTTATGCTTTATCTATTTTACAATCATTGTGCTGCCACAGAGAATGGTGGGAAAATAGCTCTCCATACACTCATGTTACCTCATAAATCAAAATATATCCATCTGCAGAAGTGCAGCGCCAGCAGTTTCAGACCAGCACAGAAGTGAGGGGAGGAGCTTATAAAGTTAATAGAGTTGCTCTACCTATACACGTAATGTTGTTATATATTATATATTTTATACATTATGCTTTTATTATATATGAGCTGTTTTCACATGGATTTTGATCGGATCGATATCTACAATATTTAACAACAATACTTTTAAATAAAGTCACTTTTCTGTTCATACATGTATTAGATACCATAATGCACAATGAGCAAATTTTTTTTTTTTAATTTTCCTGTTAATAGATAATACAAACACTATTTTGTTGTTAGTTCATACTGCATGAACTAATTAAGCTAGTGAGAACCAATACTTTTAACTTTTTAATTTTGAAATTTAAATATATGAATAAATGTTTAACCGTATTGTAAAATGTTTCCCATTTGACTGTATTATGTGATAATATTATGTAACTCATGTTCATGTTGTTATAAATAATAGCTACTGAAAGACAGTTTGCGCATTTAATGTCAAATATTTTGTATTTAATCAATGCAAAGCCTTGAAAGAGTGAAACATGCATTTAAGGCAATAAGACATTTCATAAGACTGTGTCTCATGAGGTGGTGAAATAATTTATATATTAAGTGTTTATCTGTTAAAAATATTGAATCTGCGCATGTCTCTCTCATTTTATTATTTAAGTTTGAATTTGTAGTCACTTTGTTTTATAGAATTTTTTTCCCCTGTGGTCAGATCTATTACTTTTCAGACTGGGTGTTACAAATGGGCTTTATAATGAACTTACTGTATACTTTGTAGTTAGGGCTGTGCGGTATGAAAATAAATATTGTTACCACGGTATAAAATGTCTAACGTTGGAGATTTTGCTATATCTTGTATATCGCGGTATATAAATATATAGCACTGCTGACATCACTCAATGCGGTGCACGTTCTGTGTCTGACTAACACACAGCGTAAGCACAGAAAGCTGCGTCTCTCAGCATGCGATCACGAATTCAGTTCTTTTTCACATCTTATTGCGCTTGAATGGTCGAATACATAAGCAATTATGTCAAAATGCCCATCATGTGGAGTATTCACATAAACACAGCCAGTTATGTCTCAAGTGAAAGTAAATAGTTGGGTGTAAACTGGATGTGTATCAGTATAATGGATCCATGCGTTTGGTCTTAAGTTGACTTTTTTTAGCTTTAATAAGAATAAATTTATATTTAATTCATTTAGTGAAGACCATGCAATATTTTATTTTTACATTTGATGATTAAATTTCTGTACTAATTCCAACTACATGTTAAATAAACATATTGTACCTGAAAAACTTAAAGGGTTAGTTCACCCAAAAATGACATTTCTGTCATTAATTACTCACCCTCATGTCACTCCAAAGATCCATAAGACCTTCGTTCATCTTCGGAACACAAATATTTTTGATGAAATCCGTGAGCTATCTGGCCTCCAATAGACTGCAACACAATTACCACTTTCAAGGCCCAGAAAGGTAGTAAAGGCATTGTTAAAATAGTCCATGTGACTACAGTGGTTTAACCTTAATGTAATGAAGCGACGAGAATACTTTTTTTGAGCAACAAACAAACAAAAACAACGACTTTATTCAGCAATTTCTTCTCTTGCATGTCAATCTCCTACACAGTTGATGTAGTAGACACAGTGCAGAGCTTCCGTGTTTACGTCAGAACGCTGGCTCAGTATTGGCCGACATAGACATGAGCACCATGGTGAATGCGTGTGATGCTGACGCAGGAGCTGGCCAATAATGCGAATTTATCCAAATATCCAAATAATTCATTCAAAATATCTTAATTTGTGTTCTGAAGATGAACAAAGGTCTTACAGGTTTGGAGGGACATGAAGGTGAGTAATTAATGACAGAATTTTTCTTATTATAAAATAATATATAAAAATAAATTCTTATTTTTGTTATATTGTATTTGTCCTATTGCTGGTTGTCCTATTATCTGATCGTGAAATAAGAATTTGGTCATATCGCCCACCACTATTTGTATTTATTATTAAAGATTAAAAATTATTAGCACTTATAAGTTTTTTTTTTTGTGCATTTGACAGTAAAGATATTATTCATATTAACCATAATAATTTTGTTTTCAGGGATGACTGAGGTCAGAAATGCAATAATACAATGGACTTAAGAGTCAACAGTTTCTGTGTTTTGAGTTGATTATTTGTTGTTTGCGTATTTTTTTATTATTATTATGTTTAATTATTATGCTATATTTTTTAAATGTACTGGTTTTTATACAGGTTTTATACAGGTTACGAGTTAAAGCATTAATATTGGCAGCCCTAAAATACTAAAACAAACATATAAACTGAAGAAACTGGAACTAAAACTAACAATGATATAGTGAAAATGAACCAAAATGAAACTTAATTGACAAGACAAACTGAAATAAAACTAAATATAAACTAAAATAAAAACTATAAAAAAAACTGTATAACCTGGTTTGAGCTCAAACTAAATCTAGAGTTTGCCGCTGGTAATAACTTTGTGGTGGTGTTCAAGTGCTAAATACAATCTTCATTCCAACACTGATCTTGGTACATCAATCCACATTGTGGGAATGATAATGGGACCTGATTGTGGTCTTTCTAGATAGTTCTGGATAAAAAACAGACACTGGGACAGGGTGATTTGTTTGCTGTTCACCTGTGGTCCCATTAGTTAGTGAATCCTCCATGTTATTAAAGACTGAGAGCAAGAGTAAATGGATCGTCTGATCTCATTCCATTCAGTCCGCTGAGTGTGGACTCATTCAAATGGAGACAATGGAGCCTGAACTGGGTAAAATCAAGTTAGCTCATTTAAATGCTAATGTACATGGATCTGAAATGGCATGAGGCTAACTGTGCGACAGCTAAAGCAAAAAGATGTATCACCCTTTCACAGAGCTATACTTGGTCGGGATGCATTACATTCACTCGTTGTGTTTTACAGGCAAGACTTTGCCACTCTTTAAACTGGAAATGACTCCAAGGACGATCCATCGGTGCTACTCTAAATGTAGGTGGGAAGTTAGGCTTACATAAATATAAATCTTTGATCTGACTACAGCTACATGCATTTACTCTGTCGATGAGTCAACCCTTGGTATATGAATAGCTGAAAACAGACAGTGCGGAGATTTAAGGTGCCGTTGTCCCAGTAGGGATGAGCCTTCATGACCTTCAGACTGCAGTAAACATCGGCAGCTATAGCACAAGCCCAAATGACCCATCACAAATATCAACAGACCATCATGTCTCAACAGAGAACAGGTCAGTGCAGCCTTTCCTCCATCAGTAAAGCACAACAGCAAAATACACTCACAACTACACAAAAAAACACTAACATGTCATAATCTCATTTCTTATCTAGTCTCATAAAGCATTATTTATTTAGTCATATTTCAGTTTATCAAGTATTGACAGATACACAAAAGGCAGTAGGAAGGCAGATGGAGCTCTTCTGGTTGTGGTGCATGAGTCATTCTGAGACTAAAATCAGGGGGCTGCATTTTCAACAGAGCCAATACATGAAAAACACTCCAAAAGACATTTTCACCCTCATATCTCTTTCCTGGAGAGATACAGGTGACTGAATGTAGTTGTGGCAAATTACACACGGGCCAATCAATACTACCAAAAAACAAAAACAATATTAGCAGAATATTATCAGAAATTTCATGTAGCTAGTTAAGAATTTCCATATGGATATTTAAATAAATACATGCCTGCAAGAGGGGTACTGCTATCCCAGACCCCTGGTTCCGTTTGGTCTGTAAAGCTGTTTTGTGAAAAGATATCGGGAAAACACTGTCAGGAGTCTTTAAAGGAAACATATTATGCCCCTTTTTACAAAATGTAATACAAGTCTCAGGTGTCCTCAGAATGTGTCTGTGAAGTTTCAGCTCAAAATACCCCATGGATTTTTTATTATACCATTTAACTGCCTATTTTTGGGTGGGAGAAAAAATGCGCTGATTTGGTGAATGTACCTTTAAATGCAAATGAGCTCATGCTCCCTGCCCCCAAGCTCACGATTCCAATACACTGAGGCATAAACAATACAGGAGAAGCTCACACAGCAAATATAACTCTCAAAATGGATCATTACAAACTGTTCGTGGTGCACTATATCAGATCACATAGGTATGGCATGTATTTTGTGGATGTTTGCTAACTTTCGATTCTGAATGAGTTTGATAGCGTGCTGCACAGCTAACGTGGCTAAAGCTACACACTGTTGGAGAGACTCAATAAGAATGAAGATGTGTTTATGAATTATACAGTCTGCAAGCGTTTTCGGGTTAAAAATAACGACATGGCTCCATGAATACAGTAAGAAACAATGGTAACTTTAGCCACATTTAACAGTACATTAGCGACGTGCTAACGAAACATATTCAGAAAGACAATTTGTAAACATCACGATATATATATGAAATTGAATCATGAACAGTTGGTATCGATCCATATTTGTGAATCAACTTCTGTGCAAATCCTGTGTTTTACTGACCCTCGTGTGCAAAGCAGTCTGGTGTAAAATGACTTGCACATACTGGTATATGAATTTATTTGGACACATTCCCTTCATAAATAAAATTATACAGCTGCGTCCTTAGTGGCTCAGATGCCAGGAGTTTATGGAGACCCATATGTTTACTATTATAGCCATTAACAGATCAGTGATAATGTTTACATAGCTGAGACATATCACAAGCTCAGGGATGGTCGTTCTTGAGTGCTTGAGTTTTGCTTCGGCCCAACTCACCTTCCTTCACGTAGCTTTAGTAATCCTGAAGACATTCAAGTGTGTTTGATCAGGAATGTAGCTAAACTGTGCAGGACAGCTGCACTCCAGGAACAGTGTTACTGATACACCGTTGTCGCTTGTGAAAACAAAATGGTGGCGCCGTGGGTGGAAACATACAGATTACGGGGTGGTATTATTATAGTAAGATCCCCTTCCTACGTCACATAGGTAGCAAAATCTGAGCGGCTTGTTTTTTTACATGCTTTCAGAGAAAGGCTTACCAAAACAAAGTTACTGGGTTGTCCTTTTTCACGTTTTCTGGGTTGGTAGATGCACCAGGGAATCGATTATAGCACTTAAACACGGAAAAATTCAGATTTTCATGATATGTCCCCTTTATTGTTGATTGGATAAAGGCAAAACTGAATGTAAGCTTGCAGTTGATTGTAAGAAACAGGCAGGGTTTACGTGGACTAAATGATTGGAGATGTCCGTCATACACCACCAGAGAGAAGTCTGTCATTTCATCAGAAGATTATGACATTTTGATTAAAAATCATGAGGTCAAAATTAAAAAAAAATAAAATAAAACATATGCATGAATGAATTGTTCACAATAAGATGATTAAGATGCATTTAGAAAACAGATACTAGGGTAAACTTTCTTACCATGAAAACTTTAAGACACAGTTTGTAGCAGAGTCCAAACTCTGTATCCACTAAGGAGTCCTTGGCCTGAAAAAGTTTGAAAACCCTGTACTATAAACTAACTTGACTAAATCTAACAGGAATGACCTTGCTATACCAATCAAATACAGAGATGCAGGGAAGACAGGTATGAGAAGAATGTCAACATTCAATTCAGTAATATACAGCAAGTGATTCACCAACTAGTGAGTCACCAGTAACAAAAATAAATAAATAAATAGATTTTAAAAAATAAACTTTTCACACAGTTTAGAAACCTACTATTAAAGTCAGTGCATGACTTACTTACTTACTTAGAGCAATATGACAGATATTACATCAGATATGGAGGCAGGAAACACATACCCCGAGGCATAACATAATTAGCTTTTCAAAGAACGCACAGACTCAGTAATGAACGAAAAAAGATCAAGAGCAACATTGTTTCATAATCTTGAGTCAGATAAACTTCAGCCAATGAGTGAAAAAATGGCTGCAGACCTTTCTTACCTCGCACATGAGTGCACAATATTCCCTTCGTATAAGATAAACAAGAGGATGAAAGCACTGAACAGATAAAAGTAATCAATCTCAAGGTGGGCTGCTTTCCAAAAAGAATGCAAATGTCCATTTATGTACAAGGAGGAAAGATGATAAAGAAGGCAAAAACACAAACACAAAAGCCTTCTCAGTTTATACTGGGCTGATAGGAAACTAAATAAGTTGCTTTCATTTACTGTGCATAACAGAGGCTTAAACGTGTCTTTAAAATATCTGACAAGTCACTATGCTCTGCTTATTTCCAAAGTAAACATCAAGGCAACATCAAAGGAGCAGACGTTTCAGTCATACAGTCAGAGTCATTGAGCTATGCTATAAACATCAATATTAATCATTCCACAGCTTGATCAAAAGACACATAAGCAAATCATTATAGGGCTTGTGTCCAATAAAGCACCTCTGTTTCATCTCACTGCACTGTGCGATATAAAAGCTGATAAGAGATGTCATTTCTGATGGAAAAAACCCAAACAATCAAAACCTTTCTTTAGTGTGAACTTATTCATGCTCAAGTATATTTAAAAATACAAAAACAAAAAAAAAAAAAACATTTTATTACCACAGAGGGTGAAAGGCACTTCAAAATCAGTGTCTTACATACAGATATTTACGGAATTTTTTTTCGAAATGTTCATGTTTATTCAGAGCCCAAACAACTCAATATCTGCCAAAACCTTAAGACAAACCCCAATGAAAACCGCTTCTGACCTGTGAACTTAATTACTATACAAATCTAACAATACACATATCCTGGCCAGATAACAAAGATCATTAACACCAGTGTAACTGTGGAGGTAAAGCTTTACTTGAAATTATGTTCTTCTGCATGGTATTTCACATCATTCTGAAGTCAAAGCCATCGGCACACTCTCATTACCCATCCTTAAATGTATGCTACTCTAGGGATTTCAGCATGCTCCAAATTTGTGCACTACGCTAAGAGCACTACAGCACCTGCAAGAATATTATTTCTGTAAGTCCTAGAAAGCATGTTTTAATTTTTTTTTTTTTTACTTTCTGTTATATAGTAACATTCAAATGTTTGAGGTCAGTAAGATTTTTTAGGTAATTAATTCATTTAACATTTAAATGATGCATTAAATTGATCGAAAGTGTCAGTAAAGGACTTCAATTGTTACAAAAAATGTATTTCAAATAAATGCTCTTCTTTCGAACATTCTATTCAAAAAATACTTGAGAAAAAAAGTATATTGGTATCCACAAAACTATTAAGCAGCACAACTGTTTTGAACTGTGATAATAATAAGAAAAGTTTCTTCAGCAACAAATCAGCCTATTAGAATGATTTCTGAAGGATCATGTGACTCTGAAGACTGGAGTAATGCTGACTGAAAATTCAGCTTTTCCATCACAGGAATAAATCAAATAACTGCAGCCTTGGGGAGCATAAGAAATTTCTTTCAAAAAATAAAAATAAAAAATAAAATAAAATAAAAAAATACCAACCCCAAACTTTGGAATGGTTGTGTTTATAAATAGGAATACGTGTAAATATCCTTTCTGGGATTTGCCTCTCTGACCCTTGTCCTCATCTTCCTGGGCACATTGCCAGAGGTTATCACACACACTCAAAAAAGGCAACGGGATCACATGTATCAGAGCGAGTGCTAAACCAGACAGCAGCTTTGGGCTAAAACTGCTTACACCCACATTAGTAACACCAGAAAAAAAGGCCTGCCCACACCCCTGCCATCTCACCACTACTGCACAACTGTATTTTTTATTTTTATTTTTTTTCATTCAAAACAGTTTCTATCCCTATGCAACCAGAAGATAATTGTAGCAAAACATTCAGTACATCCCACTAAATTTCACGATATTTTCATGTGATTCATGTGAAAAGACACTTACAATATTCAGATCTGTATTATTATCGATTTGACTGCACTGACACTATCGGATGAGAACAAAACTTGAACTGAATTGAGCTGGATGACGACACCACTGTTTTCTGCAGAGCTGCTTTATAGCTGAATCGACTTTGTTTCATAATTGACAAATTTTGCAACATCAACACTAACTGAACTGAATAAACATTCAACTGACTCAAGCTGAATAACGACACTACTACATCTATAGCTGTTTATAACTGTATTGAACTCATTTCATAAATTATGAACTTTCCACTGAAATGACTAAAGCTGAATAGTAACACTATTGTCTTCTGTACAGCTGCTTTACAACAGAACTTGTCTCATATTTGATGAAGTTTGCATTATTGATTGTTATTTTCCTGTTTATTACTGTGAAGCTGCTATGAAACAATCTGTATTGTAAAAAAAAACTTGACTTGACTTGATTATCAAAGCTGTTGTTAAAACAGACCAAAAATTATTTTGCTAAAATCACTCAACCCTCACCTGGGGTTTTCTTTCCATCTGTATATCCAGTTCCAGCAAGAGATCAATTTATAAATGCCATACTCATGCATAAATATCAACTCAGCATGTTCCTGCAAACAGTGTTTGTCCTTCAGCATAGAACCATAACTATAAGGGATCAGAAAGAAAGGGTGGGGCAGCGAGTGTGTGTGTGTGTGTGTGTGTGTGTGTGTGTGTGTGTAAAAGAGCAGGTTGCCTGGACAAGAGAGCGGCAGGAGACTGTTGTGGAGACGGAACCACCAACTGGGATCACACTCAGGAATTATGCACCTTCATAAGCACTCAAACTCCCTCCCTCACACTCCCTCTCTTTCCTACCACTCCTAAACGGTCTCTCTATCCCTCTATATTATGGTTCATTTCAGAGTCCCAAAAGACATTTCAGCCACTTTGAACACACAAAGATGAGCAGCATAATCATTCATCTTCATTTATTGTAGAAGCTGTATGTTGCTTTGTTCTTGATTATGAAGAAGTTTAAAAGGTTCATATAAACATATTTTATAATATGCACAATATTTTTTAACCCTAATGGTTTCATTGATTTGTTCAGGGGAGTGGACCAGCTATTGTTCTCTGGACAAAAACGAGCGCATCTTTTACAGCAGCAGCAACATGATGCTTGATTTCCAGCTTGAGGCTTGAATTTGATGCTTGATTTACCATGATCATGATAAGCTCTGCAAATCAGCCAGAACTGAAGGACAGGATATCATTATGTTTATTTTTACACAATTAGAATCACACCCTCTAATCATGATTTTATGTGTCAGTTGCTAAAGGAAGATTTAGACCAGGATATAATGCAAAATTCCCTGTACAAACAGATTTTTAATCACACTTCACTGGCTACTGAGCAAGCAGGTCCGCTTCTAATTGTAAACAAAACAAAATCTGAATGACAATGATATCTCTCAATTACCCTTATTAGCTGACATTTCCATGAACATCAAGATTTACATACGGGCTGTATAAAGAAAATTAAACCTTGAATCCTTGAATGAGGGTGACCCTTTTCTTTTAAGCTTTTCACTACTCTAAATCACCTTATGATCTTTTTTTTCTTTTTACCATCATCAGTTACAAAAAAATATATTTAAAATATATATATATTATTTTAAAAAAAAATGAATTATAGTAAATAGTAAACTGATTTAAAAAAAATTAAAAGATTTTGTCAACTAGGCCCACCCATAGATAGATAGACAATAAATGTTTTCATTTTCGGAAGATTTAAGGCTAATAATATAAAACTTAACTGTCTGGGACTAATAGTCTTATTACAGTGCTACATATTTGACACCAACTTTTTAGAGGACTTGCCACTCTTTCGTTATAACATTTTCAGCCGTGTTAATTGTGGTCCTTAATGAGAAAGTGAAGTCAGAAGCTCTCAAATAAAAACGAGTTGGATACAAAATAAAATAAAAAGAAACTGACGGCCCTTCAGTTCGCGTCATTTCCATCTTTAATGGTAACAACGATTTTAATTTTTGAAAGACGGCTGAGAAGGAGGTCTTTAAAAGAACGACTATCATCATGTACGTGATTGTGGCAGCGGGTTTGATGTTGCACCGAAAGGATGAAATCCTACCGTATCCTTCACGAGCGCATCACTTCATTCCGCATCCACACGCTACAGTAAACATTCAGATGAGGCGAAAAGATACCATAAAGAAAACCAGCCTACCTGCATAACCTTTGGTGCTGTGATGTTCATATATAGAAGTCCTATGTTTTCAGAGGTATAGAGAATGGGAACCGTAGCGACCCCGCATCCCGGAGACTGAAGAGAACAGAAGCCTTGAAGAGCAGATGTAGAGAACAGCAGGGGGCGCTCCACTGCAGCGCTGGGCTAAATCACCACAAACCCCACCCGAGAGAGAGAGAGAGAGCGATTGTAGCTTTCATTGTGTGAGGAATTCTTCTTAAAATGATGCTATAGTTTTAATTTATTTTAAATCAAGTATTTCTCAGCAAACTAGCAAAGCTTAGCATAGAACAAGTGCGAATCGAAGCCTTATTCTTTAGCCTTGTTGCTAAGAATTGTCCTTTCTAATGTCATCATCAATCATTAGTAATTAGCCTCCATGTAAATGTTTACGAATTCCCTAACACTGTCCTTGATGACTCGGTATGTCATTTACACAAAGTCATTTCTTTCTGGCCTTGTTTTAAGGGAAAATTTCGCTCAAATGATGCAACACTGTCTCACTGTACGATCAGATTCTTTATACGACATTACATAAGAGAGATTTACGCTGTTTCCATGAAACACATAATCTCCCTGATGCTGTTGGATGTACATTTAAGTTACTGTTAGTTAATGTTAGATCATAATGCACATGAGAACACATTAGCTAATGCCTTAATGTTGCTGAAAGACATTAAATAACAATAAAAAATGAAATCAATACTACATTAGCTCAAAAAATATGAGATACTTAATTGCCATCTCTTGTAGATGGTGTTCTCAGTCAGTCATTATAAGAGTAAGGCAATAAACAGCTTGCACTGTCCCAGATAAAACTGGACATGTGGTGTGAATAGGTGCAATCAGGATGAGCTGCCTTTGGGACACTGAAAACAACAATTACCATGCAGCTACTCCTGCGTCATGTTTAATCCAGGCAGATGTTTTCACATTACGACTTACACAATATGACAAGCAAATACAAGCTTCTACATAATATGATTAGGATGCACGATAATATCCTCTCCCTTAAAAACATCTAAACTAACGCATTCTTTGATGATTTCATGCTTATTTTCTTCATGTTTAATTCAGAGCAATATTTGTGTTACCTGATTAAAGATATTGCTTGTAGTTATTTTTCACTACTGTCCATAAAAGCAAACATGTCAAAATCTAGCATGTGCAAAATGGTAAGATATTCAAAAGGTCTGTGACTGGCTGAGTGTGATTTCCCTGGAAAGATTTCTGCTCCTTTTCAGACTTGCAAATAAATTGAAATCTCAAAAAAAAACAGCAAAAAAAGACCCTTTTTATTCGAACAGTGCTAAAAAAGGAACCTTCAAACTGGACTTTAGAGACCACACATTGAGAAAACCACGAGCCAAGAAACTAATCTCGATCCTCTAGTTATCTCTTAAAAAAAAAAAAAAGCAGATTTATGGCTTAAGAACAAAAACTACTTTCTATTTGGCAGTGGGTGGACCACAGTGGAGAGATGGGTACGAGCCAACTTGTCTCCCAAAATACATGGTTATCAACCAAAAAAGAAAGCTTCAATCTGTCTGTTCCATTGAGAGCCAGATGAGAAGCTTACAGGCATTTCAATTCACAATTCATGAACATGACTTATTTGCCATTTTATTATAGCATTTAAAACATGCATTTATTTGAGCTTATTTCAGCTTCTATTGTTGTAATACAGTGTTCATTTATTATTTTAAATGTGCTATCACTTTAATAAAAAAAACCTAGTGCACCCCAAAAATATAATTTATTTTTTACAAAAATATGTACACATCATGAATGTGTGAGTTTGTAAATGGCCAAACTAACTTGAATTAATCATTTATTCAAGTCATTAAAGAAAATCATTACTTAAGGAAAAAAATAAGGCTTAAACAATCAAACACACCATAACCTTGCAATGATTTAAATATCTTAAGTGTCAAAACTTAAGTCTATAATCAAAGTCACTGTTTCCAGGATATATGTGTAAAATCTAGGCTTGCTCTATCTCCACAAGAACCCCATCACAGTCTTTAGGGTGGAGGAACATCACAGGTTTGCCATGAGCTCCTATCCGTGGCTCTGGGGAGAGCAGTCTGATTTTCTTTTCTTTCAAATCAGTTATTGCTGCATTGATATCATCCACCTGCAATCAAACACATAAATTATGGACAAGTTCAACATTTATAATAGTTCCTGACTCTATTCTGTCCACTAATAAGCTGATTACTCTCTCATAGTCTGAAAAAGCCTGAAGACACCTACAATAAGACTGTACAAGAAATTAGTTTCTGAATTTTCATTATTATTATTATCATAATCATCCCATCTAATGTTACTTATATATGGGAAAATTGTAAATGCAAGAATGAACATATAAAGTCATTTTTAATATCATATTCATTCTAAAAATAATTTTAAAATATGTACTGTATATGTAATCATGTATTTTTAGTCCATTTTAGTTTTGTCTATTTGCTTTTTTTAATTATATATTATACACACACATAATTTAAAAAAAAAAAATCTTAATATTGTGATTGTAATCATTGTATGTGACGTTTGTGATACATTAATCCTGTAATTTGATTTTATGTGAGTTATGATGTAACTTGTGTCCATTTATAAATTTGCAAATATTGTATATTGTAAATATTGTGAAAGAAGCCAAACACAAATTTGAGGAATAATTAAAAAAAAGATTATGTAACAGTTGTTCTCAACCTTAACTTAATGAAAATACTAAAACATACATACACACACGTTTGCTTTACTATATTAGTGAGGGTTTGACTTCCAGTTGATATCAGGTTAATGTTATTTTCTATCACCTAACTCAACCCAACCCCTACTCCTAAACATAACCCTCACAGAAACATATGCAAAACACTAGATTTAAATACACAGCTATACACACACAAATCATCCCCTCCCCCTCAATAGCTTTTTTTTTTATTATTGAAAAACATACAGAATCCAAATATTAAAGCATCGCAAAACACTTTTTTTTAATAATCTGATATAATCAATAACAATAGCAAGAAAAATTCATAATTATAGCAGAAATACCAGAGGTAATATCGTAATATCTTAGCCAAAATGGGGGACCTTTAAAGGGTTAGTTCATCCAAAAATGAGATTTCTGTCATTAAGTACTCACACTCATGTCGTTCCAAACCCGCAAGACCTTCGTTCATCTTCGGAACACAAATTAAGATATTTTTGATTAAATCCAAGTGGTTTTTTTATCCCCCATAGAAAGCAATGTAATTACTGTCATTCAAGGTCCAGAAAAGTACTAAAGACATCATTAAAACAGTCAATCTGACAACAGTGGTTCAACCTTAATGTTATGAAGCATGTGTGATGCTGATGCAGGAGCTGGCCAATACTGAGCCGGCGTTCTGACGTAGAACCTGAAAGCGCTGAACATAAACAGCATAGGAGAATGACATGGGAGAGACAAATTTGTTGAATAAAGTCATTACTTTTTGTGCGCAAAAACAAAACAAAAATAATCTCGTCGCTTCATAACATTAAGGTTGAACCACTGCAGTCATATTGACTATTTTAACAATGTCTTTACTACTTTTCTGGACCTTGAATGACAGTAATTATGTTCTATGGGGGATAAAAAAAAAAAAAAAAATCCTCTTGGATTTTATCAAAAATATCTTAATTTGTGTTCCGAAGATGAACGAAGGTCTTATGGGTTTGGAACGACATGAGGGTGAGTATTTAAGGACAGCAATTTCATTTTTGGGTGAACTAACCCTTTAAGTGTTGTGTTAGACAATGGGGAGCCTTTAGTCATAAAGGTTGACATCTATTGATCTGACCTAATCTAATGTTTACCTCAATACATATATGATGCATCCCTCCAGCTTTGTTCTTCTGCAGGAATCCTGCAATGGGGCTTTTTTCTCCCAGAGGGTGTAGTAGCTCTAATTTGGTGTTTCCCAGTTCCACAAACACAGTATACACGCCATGTTCAGGGAGAGGCACAGTGGCACTCACTTGAGCCCCCAGCACATCGCGGTACAAAGCTGTGGCTTTCTCGAGGTCCGGTACTGCGATAGCCACATGATTCAGCCTGCCTAACTTCCATAAAGCCTGAGGGACACCTTGTCTGACGGGTACTGACAGAGACAATGACCTCACTGAGGGTAAACTGTGCCATGCACATCTCGAGAGACCTGTAACTGCAAGCGAAATGAAACTGCAATATGAATGCATTAAATATAGAACGATAACTACAACAAAAGTAGTCTATGATGGATTTTATTCATGACAGTTCTCAAAAAGTAAGATACAGACTACTGTTACAATAAAACAGCTCTAAATGTTACAAACATTCAAAAAAATTGCATAAGAATAATAAAACAATATCAGTTTACTACTACTTACCTGCAACCTTCAGTAAAGAGGAAGCCATCTTTGCGGTCATTGAAGACAAGATAAACAAAACTTTATTTAAACAGCTCGAAGCACACTTTCAGTTACATGTTCTCGCAATAGACGCATGATTTACACATATAAATATTTTCATAATATTTTAATATTAAACTCATGATTACGCTATACAACAAACAGTAAATTCTCTAAATTAAGAAACATTACGGTTATGTGGAACCTTTTATATGGAACGCAATATAATGCATAATGTTTCCGGGGGTTGTATTTACCAAGCGTACCAAGCGGAGCCCCATGTGAGTGCAGAGATGGCGCACGGGGATGGCAGGACGATGGAAAGCTGTTTACAGTTATTAAACAGAAACACAGTCCACCCGGAGCTATTTCTCAGGTTAGATGCACGTTGTATTATTTAACTATTTTGTTGAATTGCTTGTTAATTTGAGTTAATTTAACGTTAAACGAGTCGAAGCGGGTATCGGGCCACCCATGTGCAAAACTCTCACGTTGGGGTTACGAGTTCAGTATATGTGTTAACTGAAAGTATTGCTCGTACAGTTTAACATGTATCTGTTCATGTCATTTTTTCTATGGTAGTTTTAAATTTGAACTCTAAATAGATATAATTAGAATGTAATAGCATGTTATTACGGTGATTTAAAACTGCAGATGAGTGCTGGAAAGAATTATTGACATTTCTCTTTTATGCTCTCAATCTTTATTCAGTGTCCAGGATGCTCTGGCAACAGACTTCACATCACTTACCAAGACTCTTTATGATCTGCATAAAACCTATGAGCCTGCGGTCTTCAAAGGAAGTCCACTGGAGCAGCTGGCCATCGAAAACTTTGATGAGGAGCAAATCTGGCAGGAGCTGGAACTTCAGAACACTGCATTACTGACACAGTTTGAGGAGACAGTTGAGCAAGCTGTCGCAGATGACACAATAACTTTTTTTGAAGATTCAGAGGAGGAGGAGGAGAATGAGGAAATGGATAATGGTTTGGAAGAAGAGAGTGAGGGTGAAGATGATGATGATGATAAACATGAGGATGATGATAAAGACGAAGAGGAGAAAATTAAGCAGAGACTGAAGCCATCTGCAAGCAATGAGGAAGACGACTTCTCTGGCGAAGACTCAGATTTGGACTTTGATGTAGATAAATTTGAGAAACAAACCAAACAGAGAAAGTCTGCTACCAAATTATCAAAATCTAATTGGACTTCATCAGAAGTGGATGACCGGTTTTTCAAATTGTCTGAAATGGAAGCTTTTCTGGATGACATGGATAAAAGAGAGGGAAAGGAGAGTGTAGGTGAGGAAATAGACTACTTTCAGAGTTTGCCATCGGATGAAGAGGAACTAAGCTTTGATAAACCAGTCGCATTGAAAAAACAGAAAAAGGTAATGGTATAACATAGTGTTTTTGAACATAAATTTAAAGTGATGTCATGAAACTCACAATGTCTTTTATTTTACAGAAGAAAAGCTCCAGAGATATGAAGTACAAAGATTTCTTTGCTCCAGTGGATGGAGGGCCTGAACAGACAGATCCAGATGAAGAGAATGAACCAGAATCTAATGATGACTATGAGGGAGAAGATGATGATAATGATGACGATGATGAGCTAGAAGAGGAGGATGAGGAGGATTTTGATATGGAGGAGTAAGTCATGAGGATGCCTGCTATTGTCTTTGTTGTGTGTTAATAAAAAATTTCTTTCTGAGATCTAACCCCCCCCTGCCGCGCATCATTTAGGGATGACGTGGGTGATAGAGCAAGAGATGCTTTACGCAAGGTGACCTTTGACCTTCCTGATGAGAGTGAGGGGGAGGATGTGGAAGACATTTTGGGTGGAAAAGCGAAAAATGTGCCTAAACCTGAGTTAAAGTCATCCTTTGAAAAGCGACAGGAAAAGGTTTGTCTTTTGTATGAAATCTTTATTTAAAATGACCCCCCCCAGTGTTTCCAGTAGCCCTCAAACTATGGATTTGATTGTGTTATTTTAGTATGATTTATTTAATATAAGTGTTTTATTAATATTTTGAATTAGCATTTATATTTTTGTATTTGTTTTGTTTTTGTTAGTGTGTGTGTGTGTGTATGTGTATATATATATATATATATATATAGGTTTAACTTAGTTTTCATTTTTATTTATTTCCATTTAGCTGCTAAGGCAATTTCAGTTAGCAAAAGAATTGCCTTATTTCAGTTAACAAAAATGTTTTTAAAGTTTCAGTCAACAATAATAATATGATATGATATGAATTTAAACAGATGAAAAAACAGATTGAAGAACTGGAGAATGCTGCGCTGTCAGAGAAGCCGTGGCAGCTGTCGGGAGAGGTGAGCGCTCAGACTCGACCGGAGAACAGCATGCTGGAAGAGGATGTGGCGTTTGACCAGACCTCAAGGATGGGTGAGAATTTAATGCTGATCTCCACGGCAATAGGCTTAATGCCTTGATAATCTTTATAGATTTGTTAATTACTTTGTTTTTCTTCTCCACAGCTCCTGCAATCACAGAGGAAACTACCTTACAGCTGGAGGACATAATCAAACAGAGAATTAAAGATCAGGTTTGTTTAGACTTTAGTGTTTATGTTGGGGGTCTTATTTTTGGAATGCGAGCAAAGTAAATAATCCATTTTTTTACAGTTTGCCTAAAATGTTTTTATGAATAATTTTCTGCTTGTTTTATGAATTTCAGTATCTGAATAAAGGGTTGCTGAGCTGTTTGTGTTTGATTTGTTTGTGTCTCAGGTGTGGGATGATGTGGTAAGGAAAGAGAAGCCCAAAGAGGAAGTGTTTGAATATAAGAAGAGACTCACTCTGGACCACGAGAAGAGCAAACTGAGTCTGGCTGAGGTTTATGAGCAGGAGTATATCAAACAGACGCAGGTGAGTCCTGTCCACCGTTGTGTCTCTCTTTCATGTCCTGCCCATACTTGTGTATGGTTTCAAAAAATATTTGATATATAGTATTTATTTAATAAAAAATACAGTAAAAATGGTTATATTGTGACATTTTATTGCAACTCTAAAATATTTTTTCTAGTTTAATATATTTTGAAAAATTCTGTGAAGTCAAAGCTGAATTTTCAGCATCATTACTCCAGTCTTCAGTGTCACATGGTCCTTCAGAAATCATTCTAATATTCTGATTTGTTGCTCAAGAAACATCATATTATTATAAATGTTCAAAACACTTGTGCTGTTTAATATTTAATAAAATGAAATATTTTTTCTGGATTCTTCGAGGAATAGAAAGTTCTTCTTGAAGCATTTATTTGAAATAGTTAAGCCATTTACAATGTTACAAAGATATCTATCACTTTTGATCAAATTAATAAATCCTTGCTGAATAGAAATATTACAATTTATTTAAAAAAAAAAAAACCTAATCTCAAACTTTTGATTGTTAATTGATTGGCCTCAGGACAAGAAGGAAGAGGAAGAGAACCCAGCACATACAGAAATCCAGAAACTCATGGACACCCTCTTCCTCAAACTGGATGCTCTATCAAACTTCCACTTCACACCAAAACCAGTGAGTAAAATATCCTTTGTGGCTTGAGCCAGCTAAAATTTATTCCCGAATGTGTGAATTCTGAAAATGGCGTGCTCATTCTTCATTAAAAAAAAAAAAAAAAATGTTCTTCCTTTTTAGCATGTTCCTGAGGTGAAAGTGGTTTCCAACTTGCCTTCTATTACTATGGAGGAAGTGGCTCCAGTCAATGCCAGTGACGCCACACTGCTTGCTCCAGAGGAGATTAAGGTTCGTGTGGTCTGCTATCTTTGTAGTATTTGTGTGAAACATTTACACAAGTCAAATCTCAAAATCTCCATGAGATGTCAATGCATTTCATTTCCTTATCTCAGGAGAAGAATAAGGCAGGAGACATACTCGGAGACACAGAGAAAACCACTACAGATAAGAAACGAGAGAGACGGAAGAAGAAGAAGCTGAAGCATCTGAAGATTCAGGAGCGGGAGAAGAGACAGAAACTCAAAGAGGTGATGAAAGGAGATGGCAACAAAAAGAAGAGTAAAGCTGAGGTTGAAAAGACTCTCAAGAAACTTACTAAAGGAGGAAAAGCGAAAGTACTCACGGTCAGTAACTGAAGTCTAATGTAGTATTAATATATGCAATATTGTGGTTTTATGTGTATATTTTCTAACTTACTTACTGTACTTCCTAACAGAATGATGGCATGGATAAGGCCTTGCGTTCTTCTCAAGCTTTCTTCTCCCAACTACAAGACCAAGTCAAGAGCCAAATCAAGGGCTCAAAGGACCAGACAGCAAAGAAGAAGAAACATAAAGAGATTTCTGTAAACAAGCTGAAGTTGTAATGTTATAACATGTGTCAAAAGCAATATGTAAAGTTATTTGTTTAATCTAATTGACGTTATATCCTGTCATTTTTATTCAAATACATATTTCTTTTTCCTGTATATTTGTGTCTTGGAGGTTTTTTTTTTGTTTGTTTTTTTTTGGCAATATATACTGTCGATACAGTGGTGCCAAAAAGTATTTGAATTATTTTTGGCCATTTTTCATGGACGTATAAAAGTTCATATTAATCACATTAACTAAAGAACATTTTCCACAGTGTTTTAAAACCAAAAAGACTTTTGAACAATATATCTATTGGATTAAAAAGTATGCTTATGCTTCTTTTAAATAAATGTTAAAATAATTTTTGTGGCCACTGAATCTTTCAATAAACATATGCATCATCCTATGGGGAAAAAATATAATTTATATTTATTCATTGACATTTTATGATTCACCTAAGCATTAACTAATAGTGTCTTCTAAATGAATAAGTGTAAATACTCATGTTTAATTAGTCATATCACTAAGTGGTCAGAAGAGGGCACTACTGGTGAGTAGTGTTCTGTAATGTTTTCCTTACTCGCTTCAGTTACAGCTAGTTTAACCTGAGAACGTAAATGAATGACATTTAAAGACTGCTTTTGCTTATTTCTTAACTCTTAAAACTACTAGAAAGTAGGATTTAATGTACTGAAGAACAAAAAAAGGCAAACCTCAAGTCAAATGTGGCAATTCTTTTTATTTGCATGAAAATCTGAAGAGCCAAATTTTGCATATTGCCTCAAAACAAGGCTCCCCTGAGCTCACAAACAAAAACTAAAATTACAAACCTTTATTTAGCCCCCACACAGACAAAACTGACCAACCACTAATATCTGAACAACTTCCACACAAAGCTTTGGAATTACTCAGTGTTGTTCCACTTACACGCCAAAGAGGAAATTCCTGAATGTGATGTATTTTGAAGCATTGTTTTAATATCCAGAGTAAAAGAAAAAGGAGCAGGTACACTGCAATTCAGGGCCCACAACAAGGCACAGAGGATTTGTACAATATTCCTGTTTCAGTTTCTTTGCATTATGAATAAATATCAGTGCTGTTTGACAAATCAAACAGTGACATTAAAGCAAACAGTTGTCATACTCCTGACAGCATTAGTGGTAAACTACACACAGACTGTGCATTACTTCAGATTAGTTAAAGGGTATCAGGGAGAAAGGGTAAGTACCAAGTCTAGAAAAAAAAAATAAAATAAATTGAAAACTTTTTACAAAAAAAGTCCCCAACCATAATTAAAAGAATCTAAAATTAAAGAGGCTACATATCAAACAAAGACCAACATTAAGGAAAAGTTCACAGGTGCATTAGCACAACTTTCTCAAATTATAACGTCTTTTCTGACACTCAGATGCTGTTTAAGACACTGACTGCTTAGCTACGTGTCAAATCAACCAGCTGATTGGCTCGAGCAGCTGTCAGTCACTTTTAAACAGCCACGCTGTGCTTCAGAAAGGGCAGGGTCTGACAGACCGGGATCCAGCCAGCCTGACAAACACCAATATGTGCACAGTTATTGCCTGCTATTAGGGTTTATGCTAATAAACCCTGTCAATTCCTATATCAAGTTTCACAATTTTGGTTACTGATTTTAATAAAGCTAACTAAAGTTAGACCTTACCAGAAGGTTTCAAGAAATCTTAAACTATTTTATGATTAAAAGATAAAATATATGTACATTTTATACCATAAATTTAAGTTATAGTTCTATGATAACACTATAATAAGGTTCAATTCGTTAACATCGTTAAATGTAATAGGTATCGAGACCCAGCATTTATTAATATTGGTTAATGTTAATTTTACTTGTACGCCTGGTTTCATAGATGAGGCTTAACCCTACCCCAGACTAAAATGCATGTTTGTGCGGTTTTAACTGCAAGCATCTTGAGACAAAACAATGGCACTGAGCCATTGTTGTTTTTTTTGTCTCAAGATGCACACCAGTAACATTTTTTTTTTTTTTTTTCTAAGGAAAGTTAATAAAAACCTAATTGAACTAAGGCCTAATCCTGGCTCAATCTAAGCCCTGTCTGTGAAACCAGCCCATACTGTACTAACACATTTTTGAAGTATAAACATATTAATACGTATAAATGTATTAACATTTACTTATGTATTATGAATACATAAATTAGCAAACAATAGTTTGGGGTCAGTAAGATTTATACTTCAGAAATCATATATTAGAATAATTTCTGAAGGATCATGTGACACTGAAGACTGGAGAAATGGCTCCTAAAAATTTAGTTTTGCCATCACAGGAATAAATAATATTTGAAAATACATTAAAATCGAAAACAGTTATTTCAAATTGTAATAATATTTCATAGTATTTTCGATCAAATACGCAACCCCAAACATTTGCAGTATATATGTTCATATGAACCTTTAAGATATAAAATGGTTTATTGTTAGTTCACGACACCTAATGCATTAACTAATGTTAACAAATTTAACCTTAATATAAAGTGTTACAAGTTCTACTTCCTTTCTACTAATGCCACAAGCTCCACACAAAAATCCACCAAGTATTTTAAGTTGAACACAAGGAGAAAAGTCCATACAGGCAGTGTAGAACAGATCCAAACAATCCTACGTCAGAAAGATGTGCGATTGGAGCTTTATATTTAATCATGTGCAAAAAACCCTCACCGACTGACAACTCTCAAAAGACTGAATAAAACTGTCCTGGTAACTGTCGGTACCACACGCTTGCAGATTCAAAATGAGAACTCAATGCAAGTGAGAAAATCTTCAAGCCTTAGATCTTCATGTTCGTCTGACCTCACAGTCCTATCCCAGCAGTCTGCCCTCAAATCGTCT
The DNA here is from genome assembly GCA_037950665.1 of Hypophthalmichthys nobilis. Classification (NCBI taxonomy): domain Eukaryota; kingdom Metazoa; phylum Chordata; class Actinopteri; order Cypriniformes; family Xenocyprididae; genus Hypophthalmichthys; species Hypophthalmichthys nobilis. The sequence continues at coordinate 38,037,557 of CM075470.1, forward strand.
CATTAGCCAGTGTCTCCGTAGAGAGCCAGATCTTGGCTCCACTGAGGAACTTGCTAAGAGGAGTCCCCGTGATGCCGGGGCGGCACAGGTTACCCACAGGAGAGAAGGGGAACGAGGAGCTGAGGTACTCTGGAGGAGCAGGGGACTGGTGAGGAGTCAAAGTCACTTTAAAGTACATTTTGCTGTGCTCCATGTGTTGGTTGTTGGGAGTACAGCCTGCTCCTTTGTATTGTCTCAACTGGTTCTGGAGCATTTCAATCTCGTCTGTGAGCACTGAGAGCTTGTGGAAGGCGGTGATGGGGCCGCCCTGCGGGATCTGTGCCTCGGGAACCCAGCGGAGGAAGTAGAGCTTCCAGACAGAGAGGTGAGATGGGAGGAGCTGGGGCAGCAGCAGGCCCTGCAGGTCGACAGGATGAGAGAACCAGTCCCGAATGAAGCGCTCCGAGGGGGTTTCCTGCTGCTCCCGCACCTGAGACAAATCAGAACGGAGACGCAGTATGAGGGAGTTCCGGCGTGTAAGGGTGTCGTTCGGTCCAAGCGATCCGTTTCGCAGGGCAGAGGGCACACCCCGCAAAGTGGAACTGTAGTTTTTCTGAGGAAGAAGCAAAAAATATGATTTATTTACCTTTAACCTTTTAAAAAATGAATTTGCATTGTATTGTGGCTTGACACCAGTTTAAAGATTTGCATGCAATTTGGCATGCAGACTAGTAGAGAGCACTCACCTTGCTGCGCCTGTGTGTGAATGTCTTCACTGTGCCGTTTTGCACACAGGTAGCGATCTTGCCGACGTACAGGGGATTATTAAAAAGAGTCTGGTCTTTAAGACTAAATTGTTGGGACCAGTCCCACACCGGAGGAAAGCGCAGAGCCTGGTCCTGCCCCAGGTGAATACTCTTACTGCTCGCAAAATCCTGAAGAGATAAGAGAGAAAGAGGCCGACAGACACAGAAGGGTAGACATTAGCTCAAAGAGGTCAAAAAAGTGAATAAAAATAGTGTATTAATATTGATTTCTTGCTCTTAAATATTAACTCATTGTAAAATAGCTGATTTTACTGCAAGTTTTGTTATCTAGTTAAGCTGTTAATTGGCGGAATTGTTGACTGTAATTATTGTTAATAAATATCTATGAATAAAACGAATACATATAAAATATTTAAAATAAAAATATTGATATAATAAGATATATATATATATATATATACACACATATACACACACACACACACACACATATACATACATACATATATAGTCAAACCAAAATTTATTCAGACACCTTAAACATTTCATTCATTAATACAGTTAATTCACTATAGTTGAAAAAAATGGTAATAAATTATGATGAGAAAAACTCTCAGAAAGAAAATAATCTTAATTATGTCAGATAACATTTAAGAAGAACATGGTCAGGTCAAAGTGTCTGAATAATTTTTGGGTATAATATGTCACAGTTTACTTTATTTTGATTATATATATTATAAGTCAAAATATATATATATATATATATATATATATAAGTCAAACCAAAAATCATATCATCGTGTGTGTGTATTGCAAATAAATAAAAATTTTAAATTATATATATATATATATATATATATATATATATATATATATATATATATATATATATATATATATATATAATTTAAAATTTTTATATATTTTTTTATATATATAAATTTTTATATATAATTTTTTAAAATATATATGGAATAAATATATATATATATATATATATATATGGAATAAAAGTGTGTATTGCAAAACTAATTACAAAACTTAAAAAGCATCTAACCCTGCTATGCTCTGCTCTTTGTCGGGGGCAGTTGAAGAGAAAGGTGCTGAAGACAGGGACCCACATACTGTCCCCCAGCACTGTCAGGTACACCTCAGTGAACTCAAAGGCTGCTGGGTACTGATTCCACAGCTGCCACACACAGTCCAGAAACAGCAGGAACACAGGAGACTGCAGACAGAAAGAATATGAACAATCACATATGTGAACAAAGTGTGCCACACGTCTGCCTCTTATAAACAAACAAACAAGACCTTGGAATCTAACTGATATAAGCTGCACTACCTCCTCTTTATCATTCTTCTTCAGATGGTTGCAGCGGTCCAGGAACCGATGGCCAGCCATCACCCATTCTTTCTGAATCAGACCCTGGAAGCCATGCAGACTCCTGCAGTGAGGATCACACATCAGCTGCACCAGACAGGAAATCACACAACTCAGGTCCCGATCCTCCTTCTCTGTACACACACATACGGAATAAAAAGGCAAGATCATTTATCACTTTATATGAGATTTGCAAGATATTACATTTAAAATATTAGATTTGTCTATAAGAGAAAACAGAGTATCCAGTATCCAGCAGTAAAAGGAGTATCCTAGGTTATTTATAACTTGACTAGCAAGCAGTCAGGCAGCACCATCAATAATTGTTTAAAATATAAATAATAATAATAAATAATAATTTGTTACATTTATATAATGCTTTTATAGTACTCGAAGCGCTTCACATATTAAAGGGGAGAATCTCCTCAACCACCACGAATGTGCAGCATCCACCTGAATGAGGCGACAGCAGCCATATTGCGCCAGAACGCCCACCAGCTTATTGGTGGAGAGGAGACAGAGTGATGAAGCCAATCAGACTATGGAGATAATCAGGAGGCCATGATAACGGACGGAGGTCAATGGGCAAATTTGGACAGGATGCCGGTTACACCCGTACTCTTTTTCAAAGGACATCCTGGGATTTTTTATGACCACAGAGAGTCAGAGAATATAACAGAATATAACTACCACACAATATATAACATAACATATAATATAACATATGGCTTCTTACCAAGGAGTATGACAGACACGTGTCTGCTTTCCAGCATATAGACTACGTCTACTGCATACCGCAGAAATGTCCTGTAAAAAAACCACACCACACCAATCTTAGAAGTGTACACAGTCATCACCATCTAAAAAGAGATTTGTTGAGACCTAAATAAACACCTGAGAATGCACAAACAAAAAAACCTATGCCTGTTTCCGGCATCTCTGGCACAAAATAACTTCTGCCACAAGCTGAGAGCTCAAATATGCTGTGTTGTGACTACTGAGTGTTTCACAATCATACCTGACATACTCCATCCATCTTGAGCTCTCTAAAGATGACAGCCACTTTTCTTCAGATTCCTCAAAGGGCTCTGCATATACAAATAAATACAGAAGCAAGCAAAAAGACACATTAGAGCTAAAGTGGATAAGGCAATAAACAGATGATCTACCGAAAGACAGCTTAGATCATTTGGATCATTTTACAGTTGTAAGTAGAGTACAGAGTACAGAGTACAGAGTATCAGCTAAAATGTTTTTAATGGCACCAGGAAGCACTGTGTGGGAATAACCAAAAACATTCTTGGCCTTTACAGTAACCCAGCCTTAAGCTAAATTATTAACATGAATAAACCTGGCAAGTATTTCCTACAGTTAAAGTCTTATTCAATTGAGTGTGTACTGCAATCATCCCTTTCTCCAACAGGGTATTGATTACCTATAACACAGATCTGCCTCAGTTTCAGAAGTGCAGCCTGAATATCCTGGATGTTTGGGAGGTTTTTGTCCAAATCTGACTTGAAGACATCACTGCGCAGGGGGTGACTCTTAATAATGGCACTGGAAATCCTGCAGAAACACAGAGGATTTAACCACTGCCTACTGAAACACAGAATATGACAGCCTTTATCTTTGGATACTGGCAAAGCTGGCAACCCAACTAGGCTCATGAGCCAAAATATCTGAGATGAGTAAACAAGCACAAATCACAACATTTGGTGAAATAATATTTGGGAAAAGAACTGTCCAGAATGTATTATCAAATAAAGCTAATCTGCTTTATTTAGGCTTAAAACAAGGCCAAACCAAATCTATTGCCCTTCAATTCACCATGAAATCAAAATTGACTATTCTAATTTTTTATGGAATATTGCAGTGTTTATTATAATTTATTTATCCTTGCACATCATCATTATTATACGTATTTACTGGTACGAGGGTGGAACAACCTGTCACTCACATGAGATCAAAGCAATAGCAAACCACAACGATCCAAACAATTCCCCTTGGTCCCACCCTGCATTTTTTTTTTGTTCGAGAAGCAGTTTCCTTCGGATATACCAAACTTTTGAATGGCAGCGTAAGATTTTATATGTTTTTAAAGGAAGCTTATGCTCAGCAAGGCTGCATTTATTTGATTAAAAATACAAAATTCAATCTAATATGATGATTTGCTGCTCATGAAACTTTTATTATTATTATCAATGTTGAAAACAGTTGTGTACAATTTCTTTTTCAAGATTCTTTGATTAATAGAAAGTTCAAAAGAACAGCATTTATCTGAAACAGAAAGCTTTTATAGCATTATACACTACCGCTCAAAAGTTTGGGGTCAGTAAGATTTTTTTTTTTGGAAATAAATTAAAGAAATTAATACTTTTACTTTTAAAGAAATTAATACTTTTTCAGCAAGGATGCATTAAATTGATCAAAAATGAAAGTTAAGACATTTATAATGTTACAAAAGCTTTCTATTTCAAATAAATGCTGTTCTTTTGAACTTTCTATTCATCAAAGAATCCTGAAAAAAAGTGTGTGTTTTCAACAATGATTATAATAAGAAATGTTTCTTGTAACACTGAAGACTGGAGTAATGATGCTGAAAATTCAGCTTTGCCATCACAGGAATAGATTACATTTTAAAATATATTCAAATTGAAAACTGAAAACAAATTGTAAAGTTATTTTAAATGGTAACAATATTTCACAATATTACTGTTTTGTTTTTTTAATCAAATAAATGCAGCCTTGGTGAGCATAAGAGACTTCTCATTGAAGATCGATCCCAAACTTTTGAACAGCAGTGTAATTCACAATAGAGAAGAAACTACTTCCGTTTCATGCCGACTTTAATCAGACTCTCATTCTCTCTTTCTTACCGCTGCTCCACCTTCCTTTGCTGAAGTGGGTCACTGATGTTAGACATGCGGACCAGAGCGCTCCCACTTGAGTGATTCCAGCACCATAACTAAAACCAAACACACACACATATAAATACTCTTCAGCGGTCTAAGATTAGCCTACATATGTCGACACACATGGTTGACTCACAGCTATTAAGTACAAATCCATCCACCAAGTAAGCTTAAATAAGACATGGTTTCTCATTCTGCAAAGTTTTAAACTAAGACACTAACTGATGACTTTCTCTCTGAGTAAGAGCAAAACAGACTAGTGTAGTAAAAGTGATTTGTAGATTTCCTCCCCTCTAACTCCAAAACCAATAATCCAGTCCGGTAAATGGCGCTCACCGGGATGCGCTGGGAGTAAAAGCAGCAGGCATACTGCTTCAGATCCTGATCTGCTAGAGATACTGGAACCACAAAGAACTCTGGGAGACTGCAAAGATCAGAAAAAAAGCAGTTAAATTCCACAAACGGCTCCTGAAACTGTCATGCACAATGAAATATGTGACGCTTCTTTGTGTTAGTATTATAAACACAATGACCTGACACTGAACTATGTGTGGATCAGTGAGATCAGTGCTTTCATTCCAGAGGATTACTGCATTCCTGTCTGTCTGAGCAGATTCATATGAACCTGTTATCATTTAATCAGTTATCCTTATCTTATTAGGAGATTTATTTGGATGACAAAGGGGCCGTTTACACGACTAAAACAGGAAAACTTTTTATGCGTTTTGGCCATTCATTTACAAGATAATGCCATTTTGGGGGTCTGAAAAAAACGTTCAGTTTTAGAAAACGTTCAGTATCAAGTTTTTGAAAACGATACCATTATCGTCTTCGCGTAAACTACAAAAACTGACATCATGCTCAGTCTATAGGTGTAGTGTTCTTTTACAGTGACCTTGCCACGGGCCTTGCATGCATAATACAGTTTAGTTGCAAAAAGTCAGTCTTTCACAAAATCGTGTGAATGGAGATAATTTTTACAACGTTGTCATCTGTACGCGAAAAATGCAAAGGAAAAACATTTCCATTTTTAATACATTGTTGTTGTGTAAGTGTACCCTACTAATTCACGTTCACTTAAACAACATACATTTATACTGTACAAACTCATACTTGTGTTTCTGTTTCATTTACTTGCTACATGAAAGTTATGCAGCAATGATCTTCAGCCTATAATGCTTATAATAAAAGCTGTTTGCAAAATAGATCACAATTTGCATGTAAACTTGCATTTTTACACTCACCTGGGCGAGATGAAATAGCCTTGATTTATGGTACACACCCTCCATTCAGAGGCACCGGTACGCTTGATTTCTCTGTCCCAGTCTGAGGAGCAGTCGAACAGGGGCGTCTGCAACCCACCGCCAGGGTCAACACCATTCACCGTCTCACCTAAACAAACCAGACATGTACATGCTCACAAGGCAGTCCAGGGATGCATACTCATTAGGGGTGAAAAGGTGGGAGGTGCAGGTGGTTATGGGACATGTTTACTGAGGTGTTTTTTTTTTTATTTAAGGATATGCTAATAATTGTCATTTTTTAACACAATGTTATAATAAAAATATATCAATTATAAAAATAAATGTAAAAAGTAATTAAATAATTTAATTCTAATAATAAATCTCATTACATAAAAAAACGTCTATGGCATTGAATTGGCAAAATAACAGTGATGATGGAGGATCCAACTCAACAGTTCAAAAGTTTTTTTTCTCTCAATAAATGAATACTTTTATTTAGCAAGAATGGATAAATTGATCAAAACTGACACTGAAGACATTTATAGTACAAAAGATTTCCATTTCATGTTCTTTTGAACTTTCTATTCAAAGAATCTTTAAAATATGTATCAGTTTCTACAAAAATATTAAGCAGCACAACTGTTTTCATCATTGATAATAATAAGAAGTGTTTTTGAGCACCAAATCAGCATATTAGAATGATTTCTGAAGGATTCTAAAATCCTTTTATATATATATATATATATATATATATATATATATATAAATAAATATATAAATATATTATATATATATATATATATAAAAACAGTCCTCTTCAGATTGACATATTGTAACATGAATTTACACTGAAAAGCAGGAAGTTTGCATTACTGGTGCGGTCACATTCTCCTCTGATCAGGTTACATTCTGTCATTTCTTAAAAATACATGTTACAATGCAGCCCAATAATATCAGCCATATAAATCTTAATATAGGTCCTGCTATTCATAACATGAGCACTTTACATTCCCTGGAAAGTCTCCTCATGTTTTGACTTGCAGGGAGGCTAAATGTATGGACAGCTCAACTCAGTTTGGCAGCTCTCGTGGAAACAGTGCAAATCATTTGTGGTCACAGTCACACGTGTGTTTTCATACCCGTTGATCCATGGTATCGCTTTCCGACATATTCAAAGCCAAAGAGTAGCTGAGGGTCAGCAGGGTGGGAGTAATGAGCAATGGCCAGACAAACCTGTGGGAGCACATCACACATTCACATGACTAACACAAAATGACCTTCAACGTTAGTTTCACTGTAATTTCCTAAGAAAACAAAACAGAAATATGATACTGAAATATAATGCCTTCTTTCATCTCATAATACAACAATTTTGTCATTTACTAACCAATTGTTTGCAGTCCAATTTACTCTTGCACATACCAAACGCTCCGTTATAAATGAGAAATGTACATCTCTAATCTTTGGAAGGGATTTGAAAGAGCTTTTGGAAGAGAAAATTATCCTGTGTTCAAATAAGCCGTCATAACTGACATTCCTGCCACAGGGCACTTTAAAAATACCACCTGAACTGCTTGATTTAAATTCTAGGCACAAACCACTGCTAGTAAGGTCCCGAACTGGTTGATATCTCCCACCCCAAGGACTATGGTGCAGTTTGGGAATTTTTCTCCCTTTTATCTCTTTTCCTGCAACACCTTTTGGTCAGTTCCCCTGTTTATTCATTCAGAAGAGCTTTTCTTGGCACAGATGTTGGATTCAGGCTTGGAAATATTCAACAACACTGAGTGCAGAGCACAAGCTAGGCTAGACTTTCACCTTTACAACACAGTTAACAAACATACATTTCTCTTGCTGTATCTTACATATCTCACAGATGAGACTTTAGATAATAAATGCACTCTCTATGTCCTACTCGTATGAAAAGCAAATATTAAAGGGTTCATTCACCCAGAAAGGAAAATTCTGTCATAATTTACTCACCCTTATGTCATTTAAAACCCATAAGACTTTGGTTCATCTTCAAAACACAGAGAGATAGAAATCGCTAAGATTTCATTAAAAGCATCTTCATTTGTGTTTCAAAGATAAACTTTTTTGAGCAACTGATGACAGAATTTTCATTTATCTAATTAAATTAAATTGCATAAAAAAATGATTAAATGTTCTTTTTTTGTTTTGTTTTTTAATATTATTATTGGTAGTAAAAATATTCTTTTTTTTTTTTTTTTCCCCCTGTAGCATGCTGTTCAACATTTTGTTTGGATTATTTGTCATAGTCTGACTTGGTTGTTCATGTGATCTATGTAACCATGTGACTCCCAAAATTAGTGCAGACCGATCGGTGTATGACATCAAAGTACCGCGAGAGTGTTTGGAGAGCACACGAGTCCTTATCTCACGGTACTTTGATATCATACATCGATCGGTCTGCGTAGCGCCGATGCATCTCGAAAAAGCCTAATGTAAGCTTGTCACGTGACCAAAATGTTTGCCACATTTTTCAGTAAAGCACTGTTTTTATCTCGCATTTGATGACTTCTCCTTTGGTAGAGTGTGCGGAATCTGTTGAACCATTTTACTATTTGAAATTTCTTGTCTAAGCACCTCATTTAGAATAATTTGAAGGCGTGGTGATTTTTTTCGATAAAACAAGAGCTGAAACTCAGAAAACTCTAATAAGGGGTCGTTCACAGAATGTGTTTTTGCATTTCACTACACTACTTTTCTATTGTTTTTCTATGTAATGTAGATTCTATGTAGATGGATGTGTTTTGACCTCTGCACTTGTGTCTTTTGCAGCATCCTTCACATGACACCAAAAGCAGAGCTTAAGTTAAATTAAAAGTAGTACAACCTTTAAAATACGCATTTCTAGACCTCGAGTTTTTTAGTTTTTTTATTACACGCAATTACAATCACATTCTGTGTGAATGTCCCTAAATACCGTGCAAAGAAAGAATTTAATGCTTGTATGCTTGTATTGGTAAAATGACAACAACATTTCCAGATGCGTGTTTGCCAGAAGTGTTTTCCCAAGGAGATTGGTGTAGGAAACTCTGAAGAAGAAAAACTTGCTCTAGGGACAGAAGTGCTGGGAATTAACAGTGACGATTATGGAGACAACAGTCATGTGAAGTGAACAGCAGCTCTGTTATTTCCAACTGGATATTATGAAATTACCAGTTGGCTTTTTTCCATTGCTCATAAAGAAAAACATGAAGTATCTTTAATTCCACTCAGTATTTAGCCAAGCCTATATGAAAACGGTTAATTAAAACTCAAAAGCACACATAAAAGAGTCCCTCCTCCACAATCCAAATTCAATATTTGATATTTATTTCTATTTTTGTCCAATCTGAGCTGAGATACCTAAATAACTGGCCCCAGAGCTGTCTGCATTAGTTTCCCTTTTGGCTCCTCCATAATAATAGCAGCAGAATATGAATAAGCAGGTCGCGTTGCAATGGCTGTCAAGGAAACAAACTCTACTTGCCTTTCACGTAAGCGCCGTAGTTTAGCGTTCAGTGGGACTGAGCAACAAAAGCCTCAAAGAAGCTCTGGAACGGAACTTCAGGATAAATGTGTGTGTTTGCTAAACGCTCAGAAAGTGAGAGCTGCGCTCAATGGGCTTTTTGTTCCTCTTGTTTTTTGTGGTGCTTTCTTGCCCCTTTCTCCCCCTTCCTTCACACATTCTCAGGAGCTGGCAGACTGTTTAGAGCTGAACTCTGGCATCTCTTTTTTCCTCCTCCCCCCTTACTTCACTCCTTCTATACCTCCAGTTATTCCTCTTAGAGTTTGGGCCCTGTATTTGGTGGGTAACTGCAGGTGAAAAGCTTGGCTTCCCTCATAGTCTTTTTCCCATTACTGAAAGGAAAACTCCCTTTTCCGCTTTCAAAAACATAAACAGCTCTTAGTGCAGCCTTTGAGATTCTAGTGACTAATAAATGATGACTAACAATCATTCCAAAGATGCTGTGGAAACCATTTCGCTCTGAGTCATGCTACAGGAATGGCCAATCAGGGCTCATTATGCTACAGGAATGACGAACAGGAGGTCGTTCTCTTCTTCTGACAGCCTTTGAGTCAGGAGCACAATGTGGAATGTTCGTTTTACACAAAGTTCCACATTGCCTGGCAACAGCAGCTGTTGAGAAGCAACAGGATGGGTTTGTAGGCCAGTGTGAGTCACAGAATTCGGAGTTCATCGCATGATCAGATCAGCTTGTATAAAGAGTTCTTTTTATCTGCTTTATGGAGCAAATATATAACAGGAGGGAGAGAAATTCCTCAACAGAACATGCTTTATTTTATGAGGCAGAGAGCCTCTGATGGTTTTGGTGGGAACTTTGAAATACTCCAACATGCTTTTTTGTCCTTTTAAGCCTATCATTAGGGAAAAGTAAAGAAAAAAAAAAAAAGAAAAAAAAAATGGGGAGGGTAAGATATTTTAATGATTCTGAAAGAAGCCTCTTGTGCTCACCAAGGCTGCATTTATTTGATCAAAAATAAAGTAAAAACTGAAATATTGTGAAATACTGCAATAAAAAAAAAAACTATTTTCTATTTTAATATATTTGAAAATGTAATTTATTCCTGTGATGACAAAGCAGATACATCAGTCTTCAGTGTCACATGATCCTTCAGAAATCATTCTAATGCGCTGATTTGCTGCTCAAGAAACATTTCTTATTAGCAATGTTAAAATCAGTTATTCTGTTTAATATTTTTGTGGAAACCACAATTTTTTCAGGATTTTTTTTTTTTTTTTATGAATAGAAAACAGAACAACATTTATTTGAAACAGAAATCTTTTGCGACAATGTAAAAGGATTTCCTGTAACTTTTGATCAAATGAACGCATCCTTGCTGAATTTAAGTATTAATTTAATTTTTAAAAAAAGAACGATAGTGTATGAGGTTAAACAGTTTATAAATCACTCATTTTATAAATCACTCAAACACTGTCCAACAGCAACACCAGTGGATAAAGTTTCTTTTGCCTCCCTTGAGCTCATTTTGGCCTCGTTTCGTCCTTTAAAGTGCCGTGAATGTGAAGGGGCTACTGCAAAACACATGTGAAAAGTAATGTTAGAGGAACCAGTGCCTCCAAGCCACTGTAATTGGCTGATTACACTGTCTTTATTAAGATTAATGCCTGACTCTTATGATTGCAAAAGGTCCACAAATCAATATGAATGAAAACTGATGGAAATTAATGGACTAATTACAAAGTAAACAACTCACCCATTTAAACATTACTAATGAAATTCACATGCAAATGGAAATTAACTTAAAATGATCTTAGAGTAAGTTTTTAACCACAAAGTTTGGTTAGTGTTTACAGAGGAGTTCATGATTTGAATAGAAAGTGATTATTTAAATAAATAAATAAATTCTCAAAATATCTTCATCTTCCACAGAAGAAAAAAAAAAGTAAATTATGACAGAATTGTCATTTTTGGATGAATTATGCCTTTAATAATTATAGCCAAACAACAAATTGAATTAACACAAAATATTCTTGTTACTGTCTGTATTACTGTTATATTATATTTTGAAGCAATGTTAAAAAAATATAAAGGTAAATGGGATTCCACACGCACTTCATCAGGAAACCATGAGGACTGCATTTCAGAATCTACCGCATGCCACTGGTTTGCAGTGGGATCAGTGTCTACCAGACAAAGAAGGTGGATGAAAGCAGTGCTGTCTAGGTAAGGAGACAAACTATAATCCCCTCACCCTACAACCTCTCAGTAGGGAAGGGGAGACGACAAGAGAAGAGACTTCCTGAAACACCACAGGCCTACAGTTCTAGGAAAAGATCCTTGCTTAAGTGGGACACTGACAAAAAGTCATTGAGGCTAAATGTGTGCATAAACCCACATACACAAAAGGCAGAACACTGACTGAAATTAATACAAATCATAAATCCACTTAATTCCAGGAGGGGACCCAATAACATGCAGGAATTTCTCATACTTGTTTACAAATTTTACTTTAGGGGAAAAAAAAAAACATTCAGCAGGGGCTGCAGTCAAACCCATTAGCTCTTAATCCTCTCTCAGACTAATCCAGAAGCGCCTGGAACACGGAGGTGTGCGAGTGTGTTTGGGTGCAAGAGGCTGTGAGGCTAGTTATTTTATTGTGTGTGTGTGTGTGTGTGTTTTGTACCTTTTTAGCACTCTCGGGTCCAGCTTCATCAAAGCGGAATCGGATGATGCGGAAGTCTTTGCAGTAGAGGATAAGCTCAGTAGGGTTAAATTTCAGCTTCTGATTGGATCCTAAAATCTTCTGCTTCCCCTTAACGTCATTCACTATATACATATAAAAAAAAAAAAAAACATACAAAACAATCTTATTTGGATTTTGTAACCATTACTGGTAGTAACAGAGAGACAGAGAACAGGTAATGATGGGGAGAAGATGGGAAAGCAATTTAACACTACAACACCATGTGTCAGAGAATGTGTACTTACTGCCAAGTTTGCTAATCTCACTATTTGATAGTACATGTGCTAGTGAGCAGGGAGAGTGTATTATGAGCAATCTGTATTACATAATATTTAGACAAACAGTCTGAAGGCACGAGAATTCATGACCAGGTCTAAAAGTAACAAAAAAAATAACACACTGAAATTATAGGAAGTTCTGTTACCATAAAGTAAATACCAAAGAAGTGGTAATTTAAGACCACTTTTCCAAAATTTGCAGTAACATTAGAGAACATGACACTATTTTTATGGGCCGAAAGAGGAAACGCTCATATTAACTTCAGGTTAACAGTACTTGTGAAATAAAAAGCAATATCACACTCACAATCATGCTGTTTTTGCATGTATTGTAAATAGAATACTGTACATTACATTTAGAAACTCGCATAAGCAGATTAAAATAACTTTTAACACAAATGATTACATACAGATTACATTACCTTATTAAGCAACAGCAATAATTCAATTTGTAGTTTACTGACTGTAGCCCAAAGTTTATCGTTTCCCTAAAGTTTTAAAGTATATGTATGTACAGAATAATTTTCAAGGAGAAAAACACATGGAAAAATATCAAAAATTAATATCTTATGTCCACAGCAAAAAGACCTGAACTTACTAACTAGTAAACTTTACTAGTCTAAACAGTAAGCGATTGTTTGATGAAAATAGTGTTTTATTCAAAACAGACAATATGAAAGGAAACTATGGAAACACAATACAATAATGCTAATTTAATTAATATTAGTTATTATGCATTAGGTTACATGAACAAGTTTTTATATTATTTAGGAGTATATAGACCAGATAAGGGTCTGTTGGATGTGGTTCAAAATGTAATAAATACAGTATAGACAAGGGCACAATCCTAGACTGCAGGGGTCACTCCGTGTGCCTTACTGACAAATTGAAGCCTCAAAGAGAGTGTTTTTTTCCCAAGCCTGAATCTCTTATAAAGGTCTTTTGTTGAATCCACACAGACAGACAGAGTGAAAAAAGGGAGGGGGGTTTAGGCTTCATGCTCTATCTGTTTAGCACAGCAATTCAACACTTGTGGGGCTAAGTCAGCAATGAGGGGAGTGCAAGGATCTAACACAAACAAGATTAATCGTGGCCGGGCTCAGGCTGCAGTCTGGCTGGATGAGCTCATCTACAGCTATGCTAAAAACAGCCACCCAAACAGGTTCTGTAGCTATGCTATACTGTCACGACTAACCGCATCGCTCGTGGAAAAATCCAAGCGAACAGGTTTACAGTCATTTATCTAGGACACATGATCCTTTTTGTAATGTTAATACAAATGCTGTAGCTGTTCACAAAAAGGAAAAAAGGGAACAGACACACAGAGATAATAAACTGAGTACTGAAGTAGAATGAGAGGTTACACCTTTTTTCTATGATCCACTTTAGACATTCTACTAACTAGGAGTAACTTTGCAACTACATGTCAACTAACTCTCATAACAGTGTATTAGTAGACTGTTAAATTAGGGTTAGCGCAAGATGAATGTCTGTTGGGGGAGCATCAAAATAAATTGTTAGCAGATATTAAGCAGACAGTCTACTAATACTCTAATGACAGTTAGTTGATGTAGTTGCAGAGTTACTTATAGTTAGTAGAATGTCTAAAGTGGACCACTGAAATGAAGTATTACCAAAAAAGAGAGATGGAGAACAACCTAAGTTTAAAAAGAAGGACACCAACGACTTTGCAAAAACATTTGCAGGCACTGAAAAAGAGGAGAAAGGAGAGAGCGACAGGGACAACATGCAAGGAGACATTCTATATAAAGCTGTATAGGGTCAGACCACCGAGACGCCTCAAAACATTTTCATTTAGGCTATTAAAAGAATAAAAGCATGGCTGGAGTTTCATGGAGCAGTGTTTCTCAAATTGGGGTGTGTGGAGTCTTGGGCATTCATCTGAAATAGCCAGGGCATCCGAGGAAAAATTTTTTTTGTGGAAATTGTGGAAAATTGAGAACAAAGATCTCAGTGCAAAACATGTCAAGCACAGCAATGATCGCTCATTTTTTCAGGACTGTTCCCAATCATTTTAATTTTCTTTCAATTAAAACAATTTAATCTTTGAACCAAACCAAATTAGCTCTGAGTTGAATCACAACTTCACAAACTATAATTTGAAGAGAAAAAAACTGTCATTTTTTTTTTAAAACGTTATGCTTTTAAGGGAATGGACGACTATTTGCGAACATCATATCAGCAAGAACCACACATTGCAAAAGTATTTACTATTTGCATCAAATACAATATCATAAAATTATTAGAATATACAAAATCTCTTGTTAGGAACACGATATTGCAAAAATGACTGCAAGTGCAGGAAACTGATTCGATTATGTCGTTCACAATGCTGTATGTGTGTGGGAGGATCCAATAACAGTTTGGGGTTATGAAAGGGGTCCTTGTTTCAAAAAAGTCCTGTTTAGTCGAGCCGTAATACTTTCCTCTGTAGTGTGCACAATACAAGTGCTAAGCTGGTCTTTGATAGTCATTTAATTGATGGTAGAAAACAGCAGCAGAAAAAAGCCTGAAGAATGGCAGGTGGTCTGCAGGTGTTGCTAAGCATAGTGAAGTGTGTTCACGTGCTGTTGAATTACCTGTTACTACCTGCTCCACGCAAGCCAGAGGGATATCATGCTCGCCCAGGAGGCGGTGGGTGCACTGGAATTTCTGCAAACAATAATTATAAAAAAGGATTATTTTTGATTTATTTGCTTATAATCTTTTTGTTGACATTATCCTGCAAAGAGAACCTAATGAGTTATGGCTGGCTTGCATATGAACAAATGTAATGGGTGACCTGTATTAGCTTTAAAGACTGTAACAATTCACCTTCTTTCCTTAGTAAATCAGCTGATCATAGGTTGACTGAGGGAGATTATTAACATGTCTAACTAGTTTGAGAGCTGCTTAACAGCAAGGAGTGACTATAGAGGTTAATATGTGCAGCAGATTTCACTGCTCTGGAAAAGAACTTTGGATTCTTTTGCATAACATGATCTAAAAGAGAGGGCATAAAAAGTATTTCCCTCCTTTTATGCCACAGTTATCCACTCTAGGGAGTAATACTCATGACACCAATATAAACAGAACTGTATTATATTGTATAAATTATAAAACTGTAAACTATTTTACCAATATGTTTGTGTATCTAATGCAGACCTGTTTCCGCAATACTTAAAGTTTGTATTTTTTTGTTCTATTACAGTTTAATGAGTCAACTACAGTATATGTACTGTAAGTCATTAGTAGGTTAATTTCCCCAAAATGTTTAAACACTGTGGCTTTGTCATGCTCAGTAATAAATAAATAAATATAAATAACCAATATATTCAAATTGTAGTCCAATAGAAAGACAATTGATATGTTTTGCTCAGCTGTGTAGATTAATTTTCTAATTCTCACCAACAAGTTATGGAGAATAAACGCTAGACTACACGCCCACAATCCTGTGCCTACATTCAGACCTTGAAAAGAGTCTTTTTTTTTTTTCTTTTTTCAATTACAGAAGATGTTTCTAGGCAAGAAGGTTAATTATTTTCCACTGCATGTTGAAAACAGCTGAACAAGCTAAATAAAATTCACATACTTGTATTCTAAAATTCACACACCAGCATTTTATGTTAATAATCAAGTACATAAAATTCACCAAACAGAAAAAGCTAATCTTTTTTTTTTATAAGTTGTGATACCATACAATAAAACATGCAATATTATAAACTAAAACCATGTTTTGTAATTTAAAGGGTTGGTTCAACCAAAAACGAAAATAATGTCATTTATTACTCACCCTCATGCCGTTCCACACCCGTAAGACCTTCGTTCATCTTCGGAAAACAAATTAATATATATTTGTTGAAATCCGATGACTCAGTGAGGCCTGCATAGCCAGCAATGACATTTCCTCTCTCAAGATCCATTAATGTACTAAAAACATATTTAAATCAGTTCATGTGAGTACAGTGGTTTAATATTAATATTATAAAGCGACGAGAATATTTTTGGTGCGCCAAAAAAACAAAATAACTTCTATAGTGATGACCGATTTCAAAACACTGCTTCATGAAGCTTCGGAGCATTATGAATCTTTTGTGTCGAATCATGATTCGGCTCGCGTGTCAAACCACCAAACTGCTGAAATCACGTGACTTTGGCGCTCCGAACCGCTGATTCGACACAAAAGATTCGTAACTCTCCGAAGCTTCGCGAAGCGCTGTTTTGAAATCGGCCATCACTATATAAGTCGTTATTTTGTTTTTTTTGGTGCACAAAAAATTTTCTTGTCGCTTTATAATATCAATATTGAACCATTGTACTCACATGAACTGATTTAAATATGTAATTTAGTACATTTATGGATCTTGAGAGAGGAAATGTCATTGCTGGCTATGCAGGCCTCACTGAGCCATCAGATTTCAACAAAAATATCTTAATTTGCGTTCCAAAGATGAACGAAGGTCTTACGGGTGTGGAACGGCATGAGGGTTAGTAATTAATGACAGAATTTATATTTTTGGGTGAACTAATATGCTTCAAAATCAAGGCAGTTAAAGTACTGACTTTCAGATAAGTCTGAGCTTACCTGTCGTGGCAAGGAATTATGGGTAATGAAGGAAACCTTGAAGTTGGTACAGACAAGTTTCCCCCAGAGGTCATCCTGACAACTTTCTGTGCTGATGCATTTCTTTACAAAGTTCGCCTCATTCACAACTATTTCACCTGTAAAGCAGGAACAAGGAAGTGAGATTTAGAGCAAGAAAAAGGGACACAAATTTTACAATTTTTTTTATTAACATATATGTTAAAGGAAATGTTGGTGCTCGCATTTAACATGTACCACTGATTTGTTTTGTTCTACTCTGCTCCAACATGCATCCATATCTTTATCTCACAACCCAAATTTTCAAGAGCTAAACAGACATGAATTAAACTATTACTGTGAGACATGTATTGTATGCGATCAACCACTTCTGGGTGCTAAATAAACAAGCTGTATCACTACAGTTCCTCCACAATGCACAAGCAGGGTCATATTAAATTTTGCACTCTCCACACAGGAAGAGTTCAGAGCAACTTCTGTAACACACTTGAGCCCCACCCCCTTCATAATGGCCTTCCAGGGGAAACTCTCTCCTGAGAAGCTACTGTGACTCTCCTTTCATGTTGGTTTTAAAATGATGCCCTATTAAAAGCAATGACCTGTTGTGCTGACTAAACAGTCACATAAACTTTTACCATGTACCGAGTGTGCACATGCATGCTGAGAGACCTGAACATTCTCTCTTTTTTTTTTTTTTTACACAAACAGGATCAGAGTTCAAAGGCAGGTGTATGAGGAACCAGCATAGGCTTTCAGGATACAGAAACACAAGGTTTTGGGACAGAGAGATCTTGTTTGCACTAATAATACTCACTGGTGCTAGTGAATAGTGTGACAATAAAGTGAACAATAAAAACTTTGACAGCTGAATAGAATCCACCCGACTTTAAAGAGCTTGAGCATTTAAAATGGCAGGCAACATAAGTGCAGAGCACGCTTAGAGTAAACAGAATGCGACACTGACAGAATGTTGGTGGGGAGGCAAATATAGTTATATATGTTTATAGTTATCGTTCTTGCTGTGAACGGGCCTTAACTAGGGATGGGCACGTGTACCTAGTTGCTCTGATATCAAAGTAATTAAGAATGCACAAATATTAAAATTTTGAAAGATTAAGACTAATTATTTATTGTATATTTATACTACGGGGCTGTTGAATCCTCAAATCGACTGATTGGTTGACCAACGTTCTAAGGTGTGCAATTATTTTCAGGGAAACGCACGGCTAAAGTAGTTCTAGACAGGTCTTGACCGCATTACAGTTCCATATCACTTCGCCAAATGATTTCAGTAATTTCAATAGGTCCTACAGCCTACAACCGCAAAATAAACAAAACCCACATTGACACGACCAAGCAAATAAATATAGTAAACAATAGGATGAAAACGACAAATTATTGTCATGGTTTTTGCCAAAAAATACGTTTTGTGTCCTGAAAGCGCATACTCTCTCCCGCTCTCTCTCTCTCTTTCAAACGTACACACGTACTGTATAGTATGGACACACACTCGCACAGAAACGTTTTGTCAGCGCTGCTCTGACAAATTAATCAGTAAAATAGTTTAGCAACTTAAAAGCTACATGACATTTCTCACCAGCGAGGTAATTGTGTGATTCTTGAGGTAGATAAACTCATAGTTTCGCTATTAGTAGAGACACTGCTGCGGTGAGAGGCACAGACTCGGGTAGGCTAATTCACATATGCATATTTTCTCTCTCTCTCCTCTCCCCCTCTCTCAACTGCGTTAATAACTGTATCAATGGTATTATGAAATGACGTTTTGGAATTAGCAACGGAGGCTTGGGATGAGATGCGTAAGAAATTAGTCCCACACACAAGGACAAAAACGTGACAAATTTCTTGAAATACATCATCGGAACAGTGTCTTGAGGTGTGGTAACCGTAGTATAAGCGGAATAATTGACTCCAGGCCGTTCAATTCTTAGAAAATAATTCACACCTCGTGCCGCATTAGCACCTCGGGTGTGCATTATTTTCTAAGAATTGAACGGCCTGGAGTCAATTATTCCGCTTATACTACGGTTACCACACCTCAAGACACTGTTCCGATGATGTATTTCAAGAAATTTGTCACGTTTTTGTCCTTGTGTGTGGGACTACTTTCTTACGCATCTCATCCCAAGCATCATCGTCAATTCTTCCTTACGTATATATTAGATGTTATTTATATGCTATGGCAGATAACCAATAAATAGCCAATACTACAATTCTTTTCTATTTTGTCTAAATATATTAAAAATAGTACACTAAAAACTAAAAACAATTGTTTTAAACGCTACAAATGAATTTAGGCATCACTGCATCAAAATGTACAGTGTGGAAAATGGATATTTATTTTAAAGATTTAACATTGTTATTAAATGTATATAAACAAACCATTTAAGAAAAGAAAAAAAAAAAAAAAAGAACTTGAGTAGTCAAAATGATCAAAACACACATTCTGTTTAAAATCGTGGGCTACAGCCAACATCTCCTCTTCCGTCTCTGGCTGAACTCTACACATAAGACACACACATGGAAATAAAGAAACCCACATTGCTTAATTCTAAACATAGCACTTCCTCCTCTTTTCGCTCTAAAGACCATTCAGACACATTAAGAGGCAAACATGAACAGCGATGTGTGTATATTGGAGAAGAATAATCAAGTTGCTGAGAGAAAGAGTGCAGGAAGAAAACAAACTCCAGCACTTTGTGTGTGAGTGTGGTGAGCAGTATTTGTCTCACAGCTGGGATTGTCAGGGGTTACAGTAGGGCATGATGCAGACTAGCTAAGATGGAGGTTGAGCCCTGCAAAAGCATTTGCATTTCAGGGAAAATATTGGTGAACACTTCACTAAACGTCAAGCCATAAAAAAAAAGTAGTTTGGCCAGCTGATTTTCTGAGAAAAATAATTAGTTTATGACTGCACCTGCTTGTAGTTTTCTGAAGATTCTGAATGTCATCATTCACAAAATTCTAAACATCCACCACTACTTGCATATTTAACTGTTAGATAGTTTGCTAACTGAACGCAACCAGTGTAATCAGTTTAACAGATTTCACAATTTTTTCATTTTAAAACGCCTACAATGAGAGCAGATTAAAAAAAAATAATAATAAAAAAAATAAATTATATTAGGGGTGACCCCGAATAGTCGACGATTCGAAGCTTCGATAGGAGCAGCCTGAGTCGACTACCAATCTCACAGTCGAATCTTCGCAGAGGTGTTATGAGACGAGATATGGGGGTGCTCAATATCTGATTTTACATAGACGTACCGGTTCTCTCCCAATAGGTTAATATACAGCCTATTATGATAATGCTGTAAATAAAAATGTGAAAAGAAAGAAGCTTTTAATAAATATTTTCAATGTGCATGAATAAATCCAACCACCCCGTGACAGAGTATAGTTTCACTTTCCACGATCCGTGACTGACAGAGGAGCATCTTGGCGGCAGGGATTAAATCTTTAACAATGTCTGGGATAAGAAGATCTAAAGTGTAGAATTGGATGCACTTTAAGAGAGTAAAAGATGATCCAAAAAAACGTATATGCAAGTTGTGCCAACAGCTCATGTCCTACTGCTCAACAACGACAAACATTGCGGGGCGCTTCTGTCGGCCAATGTTAAGGAGTTGAATAGCGCGCTATTTGAAAAGACTCAAACGGACACGGGCAGATCGCGTGAAAGACTGGATTTTTATTTTGATCAGGTAGGGTACAAGTGATTTCAAAACATTTCAGCCGGTTCCAATTTGATTTTTGGATCCTGTGAATGTTCAGCTAAAAAGACCGCCACTCCAGTTTAGCATTTATTGTCTCTGCAGTTAAAAAAGACAAAGTTGACAATTCTGGCTATACTTTCGTTATTTTAATAATTTCTTTAATTTGTATTTATTTATTGATCACTCTGGGTTATCTAATTTAACTATTTGTGGCATGTGTTTTGAATATATGTTCCCCTGCACTTCAGGCATTTTGCACTTGTGACTTGATTATGACTGTTTCATTTTTTTTTAATTATTTTTATTTATTAGAACGGTATATTCTGTTCTAATTCAATTCTGTAAATTAATTTTTTGATTGTTTTTCAGTACGTCGATGTTGCGCTATAGATTAGTTAAAGCTTGCTGGCACAGGCAATAAAAGCCAATTTAATTTGATTTGCCGACATGCGAAATGCATATCTATCTGCAGTGTGGTCTTTATGCAGTTATTTATATATATATATATATATTTAAGGTTTATTGATCCAAAATGTTTTTATTCATTTTCTTCTATATCTTTGTGTGATGTTTTGTACATTGTGGCTGTGAATGTTTATCCACATTGCCTTTCATTTCAGTTTAAAAAAGATAAAAATCATTGTCAGTTCCGTCCATCACTTGAAAGGCAGTTTGGTCACTTTATTAGAAAGTTGTTTCTCTGTGCTGTGTGTAAAAGAAAATAAAAGTTGTCTTAAGGCGCAGGTAGGCCGCTTACTTCATTTTCCGCGTCCCACACCATCTCGTGCACAGCGAGCCTTTCAAAATATACGCCTTTGGCCTTAGTGCGCACAAACTCTTTCCGCGCTTATCTAGTGGACTGCTGTTTTACAAGCATTATGAGCGCCATTCACTCCCATTATAAAGTTTGGAAGAGCCGGGATATTTTTTAATATAACTCCAATTGTATTTGTTTGAAAAAAGATGGGTGAGTAAATCATGGGATAATTTTCATTTTGGGGTGAACTATCCCTTTAAGACCTCAGTATGAAGCCACAATCTCTATAACCCATCTTCTCACATATTCACACAGGCACACACCCATTTGCAAATTTCAAACAACTTCCTCTCCACAAGCAGCCTGGTCTGTAAATGGCCATAACAACATGTCAACGTGTGTCTGATCACCAATCTACAGGGATTAACCCGCAGCTCATCCTCTCTGATCTAACAGTAAACAGCAGAAGATCTGTCCAGACTGCTGATGGGAAGGAAATGCAGATGCACTATGAATGCAGCAAAACGACACCGCACTGAAATTGTACTAAAAATATCTCTTTCAAAATCATTTAAAAAAAAAAAAAAAAAAAAAAAAAAAAACTTAACCCCAAACTTTTAAAATTATTATTTTTTTTAATTGTTAACTTGATCACATAAAATCTACAAGATGTGATAGCTGTGACAGTATATCCTGATAGTGATGGTTTTGAGATTTCAGAAATGACAATGCATGAGAGCACACATCATAGCCATGCCTCTAATAATACACACTTGACATCAAACCTACTTGATTAAAAGACCTGAGTCATTTTAAAAGACAGTCTGCATCTTAAAATAACAGCATCAAATATTTAGGTATGACCATGTGACCAGGCTTCCTGTGTTTACATCCTGTTAGAAAAGGGAGGTTTAGGCGGGTGGCATGTTTGATCAGAACACCTTGGGTTGTGTTTTTCTTAGCTTTGAATTTGGACAACAATTATAGCAGAGCTAAAGTATAAAATTGTGTCTATGGCTAAAGCAGGGACAGAAGATGCTGAATATTGCAAGTGGAGGACACTGTGTGTACTTAAGGTCGGATCAAGTTCGGCACAGGAATTCTCTCTTGTTGCACTGTGCTGCAAAAGTTACACGTCAATGGATCAGAGCAACATGATAAGAATAGGCCTAACAGAGAGAGAGAGAGAGAACGAGAGAGAGAGAGAGAGAATGTGTGCGTGGGCTTGTAAAAAGACACATTTCATGAGACAATGGCCATGTTTTGTTGAGATGACTAGGCACCATTTGGCTTCCATGTGTGTGTAGGGACTGGTGGAGCGATTTCAATGGAGCAGTCAGTAGGATCTGAATGGATACATTCTACTAAAATGTCACCACATGCAGGACTAAAACAATCCAAAGAATATGAAAGACTTTTTTTAAAAAAGTTATTTTTTTCTCTTTATAATACAGAAAGCCAGGTTTACATTAATACATTAGGCCTTTTGAAATAGAATGCATTATGCAAGTATAAATTTTGTCTAAATTACATTTGATTACCATCTAATGCTCACTTAAAGTTAATGTTTAATAACACTAATTTAATAACACTGGTAAAGGTAATCTATAAAAAAAAAAAAGCCCAAATGAATATCTACTTTTCATACTGTACATTATAATTTTCTGATGTTGAAATTCACCTGTATTTAAAATGGCTGATTTTAGTTTGTGTTTTATTTTAAAATAGAACATTTTGAAAGGGTTAGTTCTCGCAAAAATGAAAATTATGTCATTAATTAATTACCCTCATGTCGTTCCACACCCGTAAGTCCTTCGTTCATCTTCAAA
Source organism: Hypophthalmichthys nobilis (assembly GCA_037950665.1). NCBI lineage: Eukaryota > Metazoa > Chordata > Actinopteri > Cypriniformes > Xenocyprididae > Hypophthalmichthys > Hypophthalmichthys nobilis. The sequence goes on from CM075470.1 coordinate 38,061,278, forward strand.
ACACAAATTAAGATATTTTTGATAAAATCCGATGGCTCAGTGAGGCCTGCATTGCCAGCAAGATAATTAACACTTTCAATGCCCAGAAAGCTACTAAAGACATATTTAAAACCGTTCATGTGACTACAGTGGTTTAACCTTAATGTTACGAAGCAACAAGAATACTTTTTGTGTACCGAAAACCAAAATAACTACTTTATTCAACAATATCTAGTGATGGGTGATTTCAAAACACTGCTTCATGAAGCTTCGAAGCTTTACGAATCTTTTGTTTCGAATCAGTGTTTCGGAGCTTGAAAGTCACGTGATTTCAGTAAACAAAGCTTTGTTACGTCATAAGTGTTTTTGAAATTTCAATGGTTCATGTGACTTTGGCAGTTTGATACACGCTCCGAACCACTGATTCGAAACAAAAGATTCATAAACCTTCAAGCTTCATGAAGCAGTGTTTTGAAATCTTTAGTAGCTTTCTGGACATTGAAAGTGTTAATTGTCTTGCTGGCAATGCAGGCCTCACTGAGCCATCAGATTTTATCAAAAATATCTTAATTTGTGTTCTGAAGATGAATGAAGGTCTTACAGGTGTGGAACGACATGAGGGTGAGTAATTAATTTTCATTTTTGGGTGAACTAACCCTTTAATATCTGCAATTTATTAGTCATCAGCAATAACATAAAAAATAATTCAAGAACAGGAAAACAAATAATAGTGAGTGAAATATAAATAAAAACAAACTTTATATATTGCACAATGATATTGTAGTCTCAAAAGCTTAAGAACCAGAAGGTTTTAAAGATATCCGTTAGCTACTTCAAAAAGCCCAGCTTGCAATTTATAAGCACTGAAAAAGTTATATCAGTTTTCACTTATCATCTTCAACACACATACACAATTGTTCAAAAGTTTGGGGCTTTAGGAAAAGTCTCTTATGCTCTTAACAGTCTCTTATGATCTTAATTTAAAATAACTGCTTTCTACTGCAATATAGTTTAAAATGTATTTTTTTCCCTGTGATGGCAAAGTTGACTTTGCTCAAGAAACTTTTGTTCTTATAATTAATGTTGAAAACAGTTGTGCTGCTTAATATATTTGTGGAAACCATAATACATTTTAGAACGTTCAAAAGAACAGCATTTATTTGAAATAGAATCCTTTTGTAACTTTAAATGTCTGTCACTTTTGCTCAATTTAATGTGTCCTTGCTGAATAAAAGTAATTAACAAAAATGTAACAAACAATAATTTAAAAAATCATCTTCACTGAACCCTAATTTTTGAATGATCGTGTACTTGATCAACTTGTCCTGGTAAAAACAAAAAACAGCCAAATTCTAACAGGCAATAAGCAGTGTGGTAAAGGAACCTATCCCTTGATTTTCTGGTGTACACTCTACACTAGAGTATTCAAGCCTCTGCATACATTTGTACCAATTTTACCACACCGTGTGCCACCCTGCTATCACCACAGTCCACAAAACACAGTGACAAGGGAGGTTGTGTTTTAATTTCAGATGAGGAACTAAAAAATGCATAGCACGTCTATTTTGGAAACAGGGAAGGTCCATGATGTGCAGCTTAATTATAAGGAGTGAACGCCTAAACGCAGAGTACTTCCCCAGACGCCACAGCACTACAGCCTTTCTGTTTATTTCCCAACACTTCTAGGAACAGAGAAACTGTCTGGTTGTATTAAGATCTCTGCTATCACAAAGCTGGAGCTGACACACGTGTTGTTAATGGCTTGGATAAATCGGATCTGCCATTGCATCGGTTTGAAAAGTATACCGAATAAAAGGCAATGCTTTACAGTTATCAGACTGTGAGGATAAAACTACCTGTCAGAACATGAAGCCTTTATTCAAAAGAACCAGGACATTAGGATTAAAGGTAGAAGGGGACACACCCTATACAAGTGTGCTTGGTAATGGTAAATATAAGACATACAGGAACAGGTTTAATAACAGATCACATTTTTAAAACCAGGATCAGATAGAATCAAACAGTCTCCTAAAACACGTGGTGGTCAAGATACTGATCTATTGATTTAGCAAACACTTAACCACATTTTTAATGTGTTAAAGTAGGCAGGGTACACAAGAACGAGGCTGCTGCTTTATACATTTCCTCATTGTTGCCACAGATACAACAAATTCTGCATTCTGCACAAGAGTCGATTTAAAAGGGTAGTTCATCAAAAATTAATTCCAGCATCATCATTTACAAATTCTCATGTTATTCAAAACCCATATGACTTGCTTTCTTTTCTTCCATGGAAGACATATATATAAATAGCTTTTAATGAATCAATTGATCCAGTTCACAAAACTGGTCTAAATGAGTCACGATTGGACTGATACAGTTCCCATATCTGGTCACAGCCATTATCAAATTAAAGTTCCCTATCAAGCACAGTAACACCATGGTCATTGAACCAGCTTTCGGTACCTTTGGCAGTGTGGGTAGGTGCCAAATCCTGCTGGAAAATGAAATCAGCATCTCCATAAAGCTTGTCAGCAGAAGGAAGCATGAAGTTGTTGTGCCAAATTTCGACTGCCTGCCAAATTATTACCCCCCTCATTGAAGCCAATAGTACCTGATTGCCCAATTCTAATCCCACCCCTAGTCCTAACCACACCCCCACACCTAATCCTAAACCTGGATTATACAAGGGGGTAATAATCTGGCAGCAGTCAGAATTTGGCACAACACAGTCAATAATTTTATCCCTTAAAACTCATCTTTGATAATCAAAATGACATTTTTATGCATTTTTTTCCTATGAAAATAATTTCTTCATGTCTTACAATTTCTCTACACCCTTGCTTCATTTAGTATACACAGAGATATGAACATGCAAATTAGTCCGCGCCTCCACTCAATCACACCAGCTCAGACTACCTGATCCACTCTGTCAACTTTAGTAAATGCTACACAATGGTAAGTAGTAATGTTGGTTTATTTCAGCCATGTTTGAACCAGAAACTGATTTAGAAGAAGAAGAGGAAGAGCAAATTATACAGGGTCGTCTACAAGTCGATGTAACAGAACGGTAATGTGTTTTATGTATTGCTCTCCACAACGTCGGACACATTAACGGTAATTGATTTGATTAGCCTTTGGCTTGACTGCATTATCAAACAGCTAATAATGTGTTGCTAATGTTACACAAACTATGTTCGCATTCACCATGTCAGAGTCAGACATCTGCCTTCTAAAAATTGCACTTTGAACATCATAGAAAGTCAGTGGAGAAAGGCATACAAGTTCATCATAACATCATAATATACATAATTCACTCACTATATTGCTATATGTAACCATTTCTTCTTGTGCACAATGTGTTAAAATGCCCACAGAGCAAGAAAACATATGCTGGAGTAAAATAATAATATTAATAGAAAAAGCCCCGCCCGCACATTGACAAGATTGGTTACAAGATTGTGGCGGTAGGAAACGGGTGGCTTCAAACCGTGTTTGAGAGACTGTCTTTGGTTCACTGCAGTTTTAAGGACAAAATACTCAACAACGGTGTTGACTGATGAATTTGATGAATTTTCACATGATATAAACAACATTAAAAACTTGATTTTCACAACAGGGGGTCTTTAACACCAGTAGGAAAGATTATCAGTAAACAATGATGTAAGTTTGATGATGTAAGCTACCATAGGGATTTAGAAGACGTGAAATTTAGAGAATAATTTTATAACACATTTATGGTGATTTTGCACCATTTTGAAGTAGCTACAGACTGTAGACCAGGGACTAGTACATTTCTTCAAATGTTCTCTTTTCATTTTCAGCAGAAGAAGAAAACACATACAGGTTTATGTGGATGAGTAAATGATTTTCATTTTTGGGTGAACTATCTCTTTTAAAAAAAAAATTCATTATCAGCTTAACCTCACATACTTGCTCTATTTACAGTTCACAAATGAGGAAGTGTGGCATTAAAAAAAAGCCTTCTAGAGGGAAGCGGTGCATCATAGAACCTCTGAAAACTCTTCAGATGGCATCAAAACCCAAACACAACAAACCAGGTCAGATCACAGGCTCTTTATTCGAAGCCACGCATTAAAAATTCAGAGGCTGCACAAGTGCAGGAAACGGGTTGGATAAGATACTGTTCAGTATACAGGAACGACCTCTGTGAATATCATGTTCAACTGATCACTCAAGACGACTGAGACATCATTTCTGTTACATTTTTCTCTCTGTCACACACACTTTTCTCCTGCCAGAAGCGCAGAACATGTTCACCACACAATAGCTGAAGCTGATTGGTGATTCAATGGTAAAAATAGAAAAAAGGGCAAAGACAACTGATTGCTATGGAAACGAAGAGGCAGGCATCTATTAGTTCATAATGTACCAAAATATGCAGCTGTTTGAACAGCAAAAAAAGCAAAACATCAGAACCACCAAATTGTTTGTTTTCATAAAGAAGACACCTTCTGTTTTAAAGTAACTTAACCTAAGATCAATCCTATTTCATGAACCAGTCCCTTCAGTGTGCTTGTTACAAAACAGATGAACAAACTCTGAATTTAGATAAGGTTCCGCGGGTTCACAATCTCTCGCTATTAAACATTCTCTGTAAAGAGTTTGTGGTTAACCGTGCACCTAAATGTGTTACATCTGCAACTACAGGTGCATCTCAATAAATTAGAATATCATGAAAAAGTTATTTTTTTTCTGTAATTTAATTCAAAAAGTAAAACTTAAATATATTCTAGATTTATTACACAAAGTAAAATATTTCCAGACTTTTTTGTTTTCATTTTGATGATTACAGCTTGCTGCTCATCAAAATCAAAAATATCAGTATCTCAAATTATTAGAATATTTAATTTCAAGTTCTATTAAATTACCATTCTCAGGGTATAAATACTGGGTTTAGGTCAGTAATCCCAACAGCAGTCATGGGGAAGTCTACTGACTTGACAGTTGTCCAGAAGACGATCATCAAGATCCTCTACAATGAGGGTAAGCCACAGAGGGTCATTGCTGAAAGAGCTGGCTGTTCGCAGAGTGCTGTGCCAAAGCATATTCATGGAAAGTTGACTGGAAGGAAAAAGTGTGGTAGGAAAAGGTGTACAAGTGAAAGGAATGACCGCAGGCTTGAGAAGATTGTCAGGTGAAGCCGATTTAAGAACTTATGGACTGAAAGGAATGGACTGAAGCTGGAGTCAGTGCATCAAGAGCCACCGCAAACAGACGTCTTCAGGAAATGGGCTACAACTGTCACATTCCACATACCAAGCCACTTCTGAACCAAAGACAACGTCGGAAGCGTCTTACCAGGGCTAAAGAGAAAAAGAACTGGACTGTTGCTCAGTGGTCCAAAGTCCTCTTTTCAGATGAAAGTAAATTTTGCATTTCATCTGGAAATCAAGGTCCCAGAGTCTGGAGGAAGAGTGGAGAGGCACAGAAACCATGTTGCTTGAAGTCCAGTATGAAGTTTCCACAGTCAGTGATGATTTGGGCTGCCATGTCATCTGCTAGTGTTGGTCCACTGTGTTTTCTGAAGTCCACAGTCAACGCAGCCATCTACCACGAAATTTTAGAGCACTTCATGCTTCCTTCTGCTGACAAGCTTTATGGAGATGCTGATTTCATTTTCCAGCAGGACTTGGCACCTGCCCACACTGCCAAAGGTACCAAAAGCTGGTTCAATGACCATGGTGTTACTGTGCTTGATTGGCCAGCAAACTCGCCTGACCTGAACCCCATAGAGAATCTATGGAGTATTGTCAAGAGAAAGATGAGAGACACCAGACCCAACAATGCAGATGACCTGAAGGCTGCTATCAAAGCAACCTGGGCTTCCATTACACCTGAGCAGTGCCACAGGCTGATTGCCTCCATGCCACGCCGCATTGATGCAGTAATTCATGCAAAAGGAGGCCCAACCAAGTATTGAGTGCATAGAAATGAACATAATTTTCAGAAGCCTGAGATTTCTGTTTCTGTTTTTCATTGATCTTATTAAGTATTCTAATTTATTGAGATAAATGTGAGCCAAAATCATCACAATTAAAAGAACCAAAGACTTAAAGTACTTCTGTCTGTGTGCACTGAATTTATTTAATACACGAGTTCCACAATTTGAGTTGAATTACTGAAATAAATAAAAAACTTTTCCACGACATTCCAATTTATTGAGATGCACCTGTAAATATCTGACTATTTTAATGCAAGTGAATCAACTTAATTTATTTAATTGATAATTTATAGAAGAGCTTAACATTTTTAAAGGCTTTATATATTTTAAAACTTGCATTTATAATAAATTCAAAATGTAATTGCTTATGTGTAATGCATTAAGGATATAATATATATAATTCATATAAAATAAATATAATAAACAATTAGCAACAAAATTCAGGCAAATTCATCTCTAAAATGCTTTCACTGTGAACTAATTTGGAGTAAGAAATACAGGGAGAGTGACTTTAGTTTAAATTGCGTCAGATATAGGTTAGTTTGCTCACAACAAAGTCCAGGAGCCTGTACCATGATGGTAGTTGAACAAACTCAGGTTTAGTTTTGAGTTGATTTTAAAAAAAAAAATTAAAAAAAAAATCAGACCAACCCAAGCTTTGTTGGTACCACGATGCTGATCATCAACTTTCTCTGTCAACTCAGGCTTTGATCCTGAGTTCATGGAGCGTAAATGTTAATGTTAAGCTCTTCTATAAATTATCAATTAAATAAATTAAGTTGATTCACTTGAGTTCATGGAGCGTGTGCACATTAAAGCGTGACATCAGTAGAGAACAGCCAATCACAGGTCTTAAAATATATATAGGTATACAAAGACTCAAACATGTAAGCTCACATGTAGTGATTTTTGAAGCTTTGATTCTAAATGGGATTTATATTATTTTCTGTATATATTTATATTATATTGAACTAAATGCTTAATAATAATTGTTAAACTAAAATAGCCTGCGTTATGGATTAAGGGTATAAAAATTATCTAATATATAAATCACATAAAATAATCATAATAAATAATCATTGCTATGATTTTGTCTTATTTTACTGTGTAGTGACCTTTAATTTGGAGCAAGAGAAACTAGGGGAGTGACTTTATTGTGTCAGAAATGTCTCACTTTGCTCACAGCTGATTGGTCCCATTTCAGTTTGCGATTTCTTACCTTGAACATAACCTGCCAGACCAGGTTAGCCATGAATCATAGAAGTTACTAGAATGATGAACATCGCTAAAAGTTGAGCCACTTTCATAGTGCCTCAAACCCAGGGTTGCCACAAACTAAACTGAAACATATCCACCTAAACTGTCTTCATGGTATAGGCCCTAGTTCTGGTTTGTGATCTCTAACCCAGATTAAAACCTGCTCCAGAGAAGGTTAGCCAGAAATCACGGCGAAGAATGCAGACTACCTTCTTGAACCCGAAAAACCAGAGTTTGCTCAAACTAAACTGGGTAGTCACTGAAAAAGGCTTTGTTAAATAGGACACAATTACCAGACCAAATCTTCAACTACTAAGCCACACCTCCCCAACCCTGTTTGTGAAGAGGACTGATGCACCTATGGTTTTCCAAAGTAAATAGTTTTTAAAATCACTCACCTGGTAGAAGTTTTGCTTCTAGTTTCTTGATGGGCAGTTGAGGACTTTTATTTGAATCAGTCTGTGAAACATTAAGAACACTTAAAATCACCCAACCATTTTCACATATACAAGACAAAGTGTTGACTAGGTCTTTACTCTTACATTTTTTCCTCTTGACCACTTTTAATGAGTTGTCATTTCATCTTAATATCAACATTTGTAACATCAGTCAAATTGATTAATTGATATGATTTTGTGTCTCTGAAAAAGAGTGATTTGTGACATTGCATTATGTTGAATATAAAAGGCTTTGTGTCTATTTGTTAATGGGGAATTTGTGGACAGATTAATGTTTTTAGATTTGTGGAGTAAAAATTTTTAATTGAGAAGATAAAATAATACCCTTGTGCTAAGATGCCTACCAGTAACATGCTATTGTTATTATTATATTGTAAATAATCATATACTTTATTGTAACTCATGGGGTTATTATTCAATAATTCCATGACACAGATGTACATTTCAGACACTTTGCTAATCGCTACTCGTTTGTTTTCCTTACAAACACTTTGACAGATGCATCGCCCAGCACACGCTATTTAATTTAATTTAATTTATATTTAAATATGATACAATTTTAAAGTAAATCCACATTGTTCTTAAAGGAGGCATCTTCTCCCATCTTTCCCTACATGTCATGTACAAAAAAAATGGTAGGGCCGTGCTCCTTTTAGATACAAACTGAACAACAAAGTAACCACTGTGAACAGCTGACACCTAAGTTACAGTATATACCACTATCAAACCAAGTGAAGACTGCACTACAGTATGAGGTTACCAGTCGTCCAGATGTCAAACACATGGGGTGACACAGTTTTCTTAACACAACAGTTTAATAAATGATACTGTTTACTCTTGTCTTTAGCTGCTAGTCGTTAGCATGCTAGTGTCTCACTCACCTGAAGTGGAGGAAGATAAGACTTAAAAGTAGGCTTCGTTTGTTTACCGGAGAACATCATTTAAACGGGACGATTTGACAAAAATGCGAACTGTAAATCCATATAAAAGCGTCTTAAAACTGTTAAAATGTAAGCCAAATTCTTTTTGGTTACTTCAGACCTTCAAATCCAGGGTTTCTTCAGTAGACGATGCATTTAAATGCATAATTTCCATAAATTCAAAAGTAGTTTTTAGTCTCTGGTATGCATGCAGTAGTATCTCAGCTGGATCTGGTCTGTCCCGCTGAAGTCTCTTCGTTAGCGGCTGTCAAACTCAAACTTTTGCTGCTAGTTTCCCCACTCTAAACATTCACGTCATGTTCAGTCTTCTTGCTTGATTCAACAGTTTGAGTGTGTGTGGGTCCTGTGGTAGTGTTGCAGACGGGCTCAGTCCTATACTTCAGCGTTCGTTTTCTGTTCAGCCATGTTTATTAACGGCGAAATGGGGAGGTGCAGCGTGCTTCAGCTTTGGACCACAAAAAAATAGGAGGAGTGAGCTATGCCTATGGCAAGCCCTGTGGACCATTGGAGCGTTCTGCTTTTAAATACGAATATTCATGTTGTCCATTAAAATTAGAAAGTATATTAGGTACTACACATTTTTTTTTTGAGTCAAAATGTGAACTTTAGAGAAATGTATACAGAAATGTATATTCTAATGCACTTTACAGTTATTTATATCAAAGGCCCACTATTTAAACGAGTCGTAATTGCGTTGCGATGTCGAAAACAGCATGCATATTAATAGGTAGTTTTCATAGTATGCATGTTTCAGTTCGAGTGTAAACTCTTAGCGCCACCTGCTGGAATGATCGGAATCCTGCACGCACAGTCTCAATGAGTCTCCAAATGGCACTCACTGCAGAGCCAAGCTCCAGCTCCCCCCCTCTGGACGTCATGGTTTGAGCTTGACCTAGTCCAGCTCCACCTCCCGTGGATCTAATAGGTGGAAGGATAGAGTTACGGGTAATACATTTCTGCTTTACTCAGAATACACTTACTCAAATAGAATTGTAAAATGTTATAATCCAGTTGTAAGTGGCATGTAATGGTCAATTGTCAAATGGTAAAATTTCAGTTGTAAATGGCTTGTAATGGTCTGTAAGATTTTTTTTTTTTATGTTTTTGAAAAAAATCTCATGCTCATGACCCCGCATTTATACGATCATAAATGAGAACTGTAATATTTTGTGAAATATTATTACAAATTTAAAGTCTCTGTTTATTACTCCAGTCTTCAGTGTCACATGATCCTTTAGAAATCATTCTAATATGCTGATTTGGTGCTCAAGAAACATCTCTTATTATTATCAATGTGAGAATCATGATGCATTAGCATTTATTTGAAATTTACATGTTTTGTAACATCAAAAATGAGAGAGAGAGAGAAAAAAAGTGGTTAGAGTGAATTATTTTGTTAAGCCTTTTGGTTTGTTAGCCCAGGTTTGACTGCCATTCATGAGTTTGATCTGTCACAAGTTTCTCTCAAAATGTTGTCAAAGATTCTTCAAAAAAAGGTTCCCCTTGAAATACAAGCTGCTAAAATATGAGATTACAAGGTTATGGCTGGGGAAAGATTTTTGTCAAATTTTAATATGAACATTTCATAGCATGTAATGATGAACTGACATAGAATATAATTTTATAGAAATATAATATGAATATATTTATATAAATATAGAATTTCTCAAAGATATAAAAATGACCTTGCATGAAAAACCTGGGTTTGAACTAGAAAAAGTATCTTATTGTAAGCTTTTTTCTTAATAGAATGTGACATCAAAATACATAAATGTAAATACATAAATAGAGATAACAAATACATCATTTCATACATACATACATACATACAACAATAAAATTTGCTTCAATAATATTTCTATATTCTACCTAATGGTTCATTATAGTGATGTAGTACCGGTAATTTATTTTACGCAGCCACACTGCGCATATAGCACACGCTTTAATACACCCGAAATCATCTGGTGGGATTCCCTTTGGAATGACGCGCTGAGCGGTGCTCCTATTGGCCAAAGGCAACGCACGAAATTCTCCATTTATGGGTTGTTTGCCACTTTGATTCCGTCAAGCAGCAGCCACAAAGTTCAACTTTGTAGAGCAGACGCTCACTGCAGAACAGTCAGTGCGCTCGAGTTTGCCGGTGCGGTGTACACTATTATGGAGCGACAGCACTGGTCCTGAGGGGGCATTAAACCGCACGAGAGGCCAAAAGTGACCGTGACATCACACCGAGAATTTCAAGAGGTTTATTTTATTTTAATAAACACTTACAAAACGGATTATAACAGAAGATCGGCTGCGCTGTAATATACGAATAAAAATGGTGAGTGAACATGTATTTCTAGATAAACACAAGGGATAATGCTCCTGTTTTGTAAACTGTTTCCAGCACCTTTTTCGACATGCAGTAGGTTACAGCAGTTGCGTGGTGTTATTGTTGTCAACTTCTTTCTGTAGTCTCATACCTATGGATGTGACCATGAACTGAATCTTATAAGGTACTTATAATGTAGCCTAATTGGTATCATAAATTCTTTAAAATTCAGACAAACTTTTCAGTGTGATCAAAATAAGTTTAACATTTATGTTTATCAGGGATTTGTGAATGTACATGCACCTCATGCACATTCTGTGGCCACGTTATTAATATGTACATATCATGAATGTATAGTGGCTGGTCTACTGGGCATACACCCTCAGCTGGGTGTCATGTTTAGCTATTGTTTGCCATACAGCTCTTGTTCACTTAGACCGAAACAAACTCTCTGTCCCAGCCCTACTGAACAGGATGTATTGATACTGGTCCCGGTTTCTTATCTTTTCTTTTTTTTTTTTTTTTTTTTTTTTAAGCACTGTGTTTATTGAGGCTCTGGACAGGTTTGGATCGATAGATCTCTATTGTGTTTCCACTTTCCCAAAACAGTGTGCCAGTTACACACATAGTAGTTATTGTGTTTCACTCATTATTAACGTACTCTTTCATGTCAACCTGGCTTAGTCTTACATAATAGTTGCACACATTAGTGTCCATGGTTACAGCACACAGAGAGATGCAGGTAGATGTTGTCGCATGTGAAACTCACTTCCGTACTTATGCCCACAAGGATGGGTTGGGTTCTGCTTTGAATAAGTGTGTGTGCCTATGCATGTGTCCACAATTCCTCTTGATTTGGTGGAAAGCGACACCGTTTTTCATAGCTCCTCAAGCAATATTAGGCATCTGTTACACTTGATGGCTTTCAGCTTTGTATGATCCCAGATCCCATGGCAGGATGCTTTCACAGACTCTGCTTGTCTCACGTTCAGTGTCCTTTTTCGGCCTGTCAGCTGGTAAGAACAGGTACAGATCAGGTGAAAAACAAGTAAATCCAGTTCAGCTGTCTCTTCAGCACAACACAGAGACATTCTCTGCAAGCCATATAGCCGGTAGAACTAGTTTTCCCTTGGGCTTTGCACAGATGGGACAAACCCTTTCTGTAGATGATCCATGCTGCCTCTGGTATTTAGTATGTATTGCGATATTATAATTCGGTCTTCATAAAGTATTTTCATGCAAAGAATAAGCATACTTGTTGTTGGCTGTGTTCATGTGCTCACAATATTGCAGATAATTATAAGTGGTCCATCCAATGGTTCTATAAACTAGGCTTATTAGGTGATTAGTGTGTACAAGCATTATTATTATATTAACCTGCCTGTAAATTCTCCACCCATTTCTGATGTCACATATGATGCCAAACTCGGTGTGACCTACAAGCATCTATACTATAGAAGTCTCTGTGTAATTAATAGGTGGAGTTTTGAGCTGTTTTTGTTTTGACTGCAGTTTTACATCCGAGTATCCCTTATGAGCCAACTCATTTTGGTCATGAGCTCAAAGGATGTGGAATGATTTCCGAAAACTAAACCAGTGGTTAATGTCTGTTACACAACAGTACCTAATTTTATGATGTATACCAGCTGTGCAAGAGCAATTTAGGTTGATTATGTAATATATCATTCAGTTACCTACATGCCTGATCTACTGTATTTGGAAAAAACAATTCATAAAGCTTTAATTAGAGGACATTTTTGTCCATATTGCCCATGATCAATCTGAACACATGAGGCCATAAAAGCAAGATAAAATCTTGCTTGTCTCCTCTGCAGTGTTTGGTGTATCTGGGTCCAGTGTGCTTTGCTCTCCATATTTCAGAAGCAGGTTTACAGGTTACGCCGCATGGTAGCTTTTTTCCACTTTTTTTCACTATCTCTTGTCCTCTTTCTTTCTCTGCCAGATACTGAATAGTAGGTCAGTATGGCAGCATATGTTTTGCATTAAGAGCTGCAGAGGGGCGGTACATGCTGAGTAACATCCCCCCTATTCAAAGCTTCTATGTCACACCGCAACAGGATTGCTGAGGAATCCAAACTCTTTCTGAAAGAGTCAGCAGCCCTCACCCAAACATAAGAAAAGTCTAGCAGGATGGCTGAAATCGCTGGCCCCCATGAGTCAGTCCTTTCATTTAAGGGGGTTATTTTTATACATTAACATATTCCAGTCATGGCAATGAATTTTCCTCAATATCAGCTGGCCTCTTTGATGCTGTTTTATTGCTGGTTCTGAACTACTCTTAACTGAGATTATTAAAAACATCCAATTCAGAACTTCACTCACAGTAGCTTAGATATAAAAGATAATATCCACTGATGTGTTCAAGTTAAGATTTATATGGTTTGTTTAATGAACAAGTTGAAAAGTATGAATGAAAACCTCAATTAGACTGAAATAAACCCTTAATTGAAAAGTCTCTATTGACCTTTTCTTTGTGATGTGCACCATATGTTGATTAACATATTTTTTTCTTGTGGTGACTCTTTAAAGGGTTGTTTCTATTGACTTTAGCCCTGTTAAATGTGAATTTAAGTCACTTTCTTGAGATCACGAAGGTGATTTTGTTGAACTCTAGTGCTACAACCCATCCACAAACAGGGGCGCCTTGGCTGAAATCGTGATCATGTTCTGGGAGGGTTGTTCCCCATCAGGCCCCCATCAGGAACCATCCTAAGGTTGGAATCATCCTAACCTTCACCCAAATTACAGCGCCCCTGTCCACATACACTACTGTTTAAAAAAAGTGTAGAGTCAGTAAGATTTTTCTTTTCTTTTCTTTTCCTTTTTTTAAATAAATTAATACCTTTTTATTTAGCAAGGATGTATTGAATTGATCACAAGTGACAGTGAAGACATTTATAATGTTACAAAAATATTTTTTTGAATAATTGCTCTTTTGAACCATCTATTAATCCTGATAAAAAATAAATAAATAATGAAGAAAAAAAATCATGGTTCCCACAAAAGTATTAAGCAGCACAAATGTTTTCAACATTTTCAACACAATAGGCTAAATTTTTCTTGAGCACCAACCCAGCATATTAGAATGATTTCTGAAGGATCATGGAGTAAATTTTCAATATTACAGTTTTTACTGTATTTTTTGATCAAATAAATGCAGCCTTGGTGAGCATGAGACTTCTCAGAAAAACATTTTTTGGTAAAAGCAGTATAGAAAGGACAAAAAATGGTTCATAGGTGAAGAGAACCAGAAAGAATGAGCACTTCAGGCTTTAATCTGCCGGGGTGCTAATTAATCAGGGTGCTAACAACTAGGCCACAGTTTTAACAGTATTTTTGTTTTGATTACTCATGTGAAATCTCACTTCATCTGCATAAAAAACTGATTAAACCTTATGCAGAGCAGGCCCTGTTTCCTTAAGGAGTTGTTTTTGAGAGATGGGCTTTCAGCTGTGAAATGAGATCATTGTCACTGTGCTCCTGCCAGCTCACGTTCGGCTCCTCTCACCTTGCCTCTCCTGTTTCTCTCATCTGAATTAGTCTCTTATGTGGCTTCACTGGTGCTACCGGCTTCTGAAAGCAGGTTAAGCGGACCGGCAAAAACATGATACCAAATATTTTTCAGTTTTGAGAGTGGATATGCTGTATGCTTGTGTGCATCATAAACAGACAGAAGGTGTACAGAAAAGGCTCTAGTTAATAATATACAGTATGCGCACATTCATGGCTGATGTTTGCTTACTGACAGAACAGCTCATAATTTTTTTAAACTGCAATAAAAGCCATAATGATTGAAATAGATATTTAGTATCTTAGTTGGATATTGTAGAATTAGATTTGTACTACATTTTCTTCTAGGTTTGTGTAGAAATAGAAAACAGCAATGAGTCATGAGCTGGTGTTTCTGTGTGTCTGTCTGCTGTATAGTTTCTGTTGAGGTGACCGTGGCTGACTAGTGTTTACTCAGCTAACTCAACTCAGGGCTACTGAATGACTTGTGCTCAAATATTCTCACAGGCTTTAGAGGTAAATGCAAGTGAGAACATCACAGTCAAGGCCATAACAGCACTAATTAAAAGAGGATTTATATATACAGTGCTCAGCGTAAATGAGTACACCCCCTTTGAAAAGTAACATTTTAAACAGTATCTCAATGAACACAAAAACAATTTCCAAAATGTTGACAAGACTAAGTTTTATATAACATCTGTTTAACAAGAGGAACAAGAGAGGCATGTGTTCAAAGAGTCACGATCAGTTTTACAGATAAACAGAGACACTAAAACTGACTGGTTTGAGGAAACACACTGTGAAATTTGGGCCAGAAAAGCATAACATGAAAATATGCTTTAACGTGTAAATATTCAATATTTTTTTTTTTTTTTTTTTTTTTAAAAGGTAAAAAGGTAAAAAGGTCCAGTCTTCTTCATAATGTTTGCACTTTCACTCCTAAAAACAAATGCCCCAAAAGTGGGTTTTTGCAGTGATGCTGCAAATAACTATTTTTGGCTATCACCTTTCAGTGAACAGTTCTTAACACAACCTTTTTTCTAAGCGTGTAGAACATTTTACCACTATAAAGAACCTTTTGTGCAATGGAAAGGTTCCAAGCTTTTAAAAATAATGGTTCTTCATGGCATCTATCATTCCATGAAGAAACTTTAACTTCCATGGAAACTTTCCATAGCACAAAAGGTTCTTTAAAGTTGAAAAAGGTTCTTTAGATTATTAAAACAAAGAAAAAAATGGTTCTTTTAAGAACTGTTCTGTGAAAGGTTCTTTAGGGAACCAAAAATGGTTATTTTATGGCATCCCTGGGAAAACACCCTTTTGGAGCCATTATTTTTAAGAGCGTGATGTTAAAGGTTCTTCGTGGAACCAACAGAAAACCTTTGCCAGGAAGTGTATGCCAGGAAAGAAACTGGCAATAGGAAACAATAACCTACAGTGCTCAGCATAAATGAGTACACCCCCTTTGAAAAGTAACATTTTAAACAATATCTCAATGAACACAAAAACTATTTCCAAAATGTTGACAAGACTCATTTTAATATAACATCTGTTTAACTTATAACATGAAAGTAAGGTTAATAACACATTTTTCAGTTTTACTCAAATTAGGGTGATGCAAAAATGAGTACACCCCACTGAAAGTCTCTGGAGCAAAATTTTAAAAAGATGGAACTGCAACCATCTCACAGAGACGTCCAGGTCATCCATGAATTTAACACCTTGACAAGAGCGTCTTCTGATGAGAAGGGTTGAAGAAAATCGCTATGCAAGTTCACTGCAGTTATCTAAAGAAGTAGAAAGCCAAACTGGGGTGACTATTTCCCGTGACACAATACGGCGTACACTGCAGAGGAATGGCATGCATGGGTGCCGTCCAAGAAAGAAGCCTCTCCTAAAGCCCAGGCACAAAAAAGATGACGATGAACTCTATACTCTGGAGTGATGAGACCAAGATAAATGTTTTTGGAACTGATGGCTTCAAAACTGTATGGCGTCGCAAAGGTGAGGAATACAAAGAAAATTGCATGGTGCCTACAGTGAAATGTGGTGGCAGTGTCCTTATGTGGGGCTGCATGAGTGCTGCTGGTGTCGGGGAGCTGAATTTCATTGATGGCATCATGAATTCACAGATGTACTGCTCTATACTGAAAGAGAAGATGCTACCATCACTCCGTGCCCTTGGTCATCGTGCACTTTTCCAACATGACAATGATCCTAAACACACATCTAAGGCCACTGTTGGATTTCTGAAGAAGAACAGGGTGAAAGTGATTCAGTGGCTCCTGATCTGAACCCAATCGAACACCTATGGGGAATTCTGAAGAGACAAGTTGAGCATCACACACCATCCAGCATCCAGTCTCTAAAAGAGGTCATTCTTGAAGAATGGAAAAAGATAAATGTTGCAAAATGTCGCCAACTTGTTCATTCCATGCCTAGAAGACTTGGTGCTGTCATTAAAAATCATGGAGGCCATACAAACTACTAGATGTAGTAGTTTTTGTTGTGGGGTGTACTCATTTTTGCATCACCCTAATTTGAGTAAAACTGAAAAATGTGTAATCTAAGTTATATTATTAACCTTACTTTCATGTTATAAGTTAAACAGATGTTATATTAAAATTAGTCTTGTCAACATTTTGGAAATAGTTTTTGTGTTCATTGAGATATTGTTTAAAATGTTACTTTTCAAAGGGGGTGCATTCATTTATGCTGAGCACTGTAGGTTATTGTTTCCTATTGCCAGTCCCTTTCCTGGTATACACTTCCTGGCAAAGGTTTTCTGTTGGCATATGGTTCCATGAAGAACCTTTAACATCACGCTCTTAAAAATAATGGCTCCAAAAGGGTGTTTTCCCAGGGATGCCATAAAATAACCATTTTTGGTTCCCTAAAGAACCTTTCAGTGAACAGTTCTTAAAAGAACCATTTTTTTTCTTTGTTTTAATAATCTAAAGAACCTTTTCCAACTATAAAGAACCTTTTGTGCTACGGAAAGTTTCCATGGATGTTAAAGTTTCTTCATGGAACGACAGATGCCATGAAAAGGTGATAGCCAAAAATAGTTATTTTATGGCATCACTGCAAAAACCTACTTTTGGGGCATTTGTTTTTAGGAGTGAAAGTGCAAACATTATAAAGAAGACTGTAACTTTTTTTTTTTTTTTTTTTTTTTTTTTTTTTTTTTTAAATGGAATATTTACACGTTAAAGCATAACTTCATGTTATGCTTTTCTGGCCCAAATTTCACTGTGTGTTTCCTCAAACCGGTCAGTTTTAGTGTCTCTGTTTATCTGTAAAACTGACCGTGACTCTTTGAACACATGCCTCTCTTGTTCCTCCAGCACAGCCTGTGACAAATTTGTTCACTGACGTGATCAGTCTGTATCTATTCATGTATTTGCATATGCTTTGTCATTGATAGGGAGCTGTGCTCTGTAATTCAGGTGAATATCCTGGCTTAAGACACAATCTGAGATTGCTGAACGAATATAGCTGCTGTCAAAATATATAGTAGAGTTGTAATTGAAGACACATTGGTACAGTGGTAATAGTGAAGGAATAATAGTGAAGTTTAAAGATTTGAATAATAACTGAATTAAGATTATGAC
The DNA here is from genome assembly GCA_037950665.1 of Hypophthalmichthys nobilis. Classification (NCBI taxonomy): domain Eukaryota; kingdom Metazoa; phylum Chordata; class Actinopteri; order Cypriniformes; family Xenocyprididae; genus Hypophthalmichthys; species Hypophthalmichthys nobilis. The sequence goes on from CM075470.1 coordinate 38,079,337, forward strand.
CTCAGTTGTCAAGTCAGACCACTTGAATGACTATAATTGGCCAAGATAAGATTTTTCAAAGCTTTATGCAAACGAATGATGCAATGGAGGATCAGCCAGTGGGAGTGCAGACAGTGGCATGCTGCCTAATGCAGCTGAATATTGCAGCTGAATAAAAACACTTGCTAGAAAACATAAGATCTTTAGCGTGAACAGGACTTCAATTTGACCCATAATCACCTCGGTCATCCCAATGTTATTCACAGTGCATGAGGCCAACAATATTCATCCTGTGTCATTTCCCAGAGGAAGTATACAAAGCTCTTCTTTCAGATGAGGGCCAATCAGCCATAAATCTGTTGCTAATATTGTTTTCTAGTTTTTAGTTGTAGCTTATTTTCAATGGTTAGCAGTTTCAGTGATTAAAAAAAAAAAATCAATTTAAAAAATGCAAAGAATTATGGGAGAATACTTTGATCAATTGAATAAACTCTCAGGATTTCATTGATGTCAGGCATTGAATGTCAGAACAATTGAAATTATTTCTGACTGTTTTGATGCTTAAAACAATGAAAAAATGTTTTCCTTCTTGCTGAGCCTTTGAACGCTTTTGTCATTTTCAAAATGAGTCAAGAGATCAGACAGTTGAGCATTTGTGGTGCCTGATCCACATTATTGGAGGAATGTAAATATTTGTGCTTTTGATAAACCCCTGAAAGGGCTATGGAAAATCTAAAGGCATGTGTTTGGGTGACTATTCACTTTAGAACCCCTTTAACTCAATTTTTCAGACCTTCACGACAACACATTTGCCAGTGGCCAGAATTACAATGTTATACATTAAAGGGTTAGTTCACCCAAAAATGAAAATTATGTCATTTATTACTCGCCCTCATGTCGTTCTACACCCGTAAGACCTTTGTTCATCTTCAGAACACAAATTAAGATATTTTTGATGAAATCCAAAATCTTTTGTTTCGAATCAGCGGGTCGGAGCGCGAAAGACACGTGATTTCAGCAGTTTGAAATCACCCAGCAATAGATATTGTTGAAAAGTCGTTATTTTTTTTTTTTTTTTTTTTTTGCACACAAAAAGTATTCTTGTCGCTTTATAATATTAAGGTTGAACCACTGTAGTGACATGAACTGTTTTAAATATGTTTTTAGTACCTTTATGGGCACTGAAAGTGTAAATGAACTTGCTGGCAATAGAGGCCTCACTGAGCCATCGGATGTCATCAAAAATATCTTAATGTTCTGAAGATGAACGAAGGTCTTACGGGTGTAGAATGACATGAGGGTGAGTAATAAATGACATTATTTTCATTTTTGGGTGAACTAACCTTTTAAGTATGTTAGCATATGTGGTCAGCTTGTGTCCTTCATAATCAAAATAATAAATCATTTTAAAATACATGCTTATTTTTGAGGTCAAGCTAGTGCAAACTTCACATTTCTGAATGCTGAAATACTGTGACTCTATATTGCATGTTTTTACACTTGAATAAAGTTAAGTAAAACAAAAATACATTTTTGAGATTATAATATGCAAATATGTGTTTCAGCACATTATAAATTTAGTTCATGCAAAGTAACAGGGTGTAGCTGGGGTTAGATTTTGTCAGAGCAATGAGTCACATGGTGCGACACTAAAATATATAATAGAGTAATTAACATTTGAAGTTCATCAAAGTTGTCCTAAGAAGAAGGTTTTAGGACAACTTTGATGAAAGGTTTTGATCCACTTCAAATGTTGACTACTGTATATCGCTCTCTCTCTCTGTCATACATATATATATATATATATATATATATATATATATATATATATATATATATATATATATATATATATATATATATATATATATAACAATAGCATGGACCCACAGCACTAAGTAGCTCACAATCATTTAATGTTGGCATCGAAAATCATGAAAAATTGAATGATTTTTATAACTGTATTTTAGATTAGATTTTAAAATTGTAATTATTATATTATAAAATGGGTGAAGATGGAAATTGTGCCACCTTAAAGGGATAGTTCACCCAAAAATGAAAAATTATCTTTACTCACCCTCAAGCCATCCTAGGTTCAGGGTCAGAGGTCGAGTCAGAGGTCACTCTTCCGCCAGAACTAGACATGCGTACGGCCGTTCCCAGAAGCCAGTTAGTATTGTTTATAAAGTTTTAAATATGGATATTTTTCTTACAAAAACACATTGCTTCACATCAGAAGTCCTTTATTAACCCCCTGGAGCTGTATGGATTACCTTTATGATGGATGGATGGATGGATTTTTTGGGCTTCAAAATCTCGAGCCCCATTCACTACCATTATAAAGCTTGGAAGACCCAGTGTATATATATATATATATATATATATATATATATATATATATATATATTTTTAATACAACTCCGATTGTGTTCGTCTGAAAGAAGATAGTCATATACACCTAGGATCGCTTGAGGGTAAGTAAATCATGGGATAATTTTTTGGGTGAACTATCCCTTTAAGTCTAAAGAAATTTTAAAAATAATAATTAAAAAAGTGGATAATGTTCATGTTTTATGTTATGCAAAAAAAAACAAATCAACACGTTCACAAATGAACACGCAAGACTTCATTTTAATATGACATGTAATATAATATAATAAAACATGTTTTGTGTAACATAACATGACCTGTTCAGCGTCCTGAAACAGTATTGGACAACTATTAACATGAATGCTATAGTACTTTCTTTTAACCTCAGTAATCAAGTAAATTTAAGCTGTCTGGCTATCAGAGTGATAAAGCTGTGTGCTTGGCAGCAGCACTAATGCGAGATCTCGGTTTGCTGTTTCTGATCAGAACCATTACTCAGTTGGGAACTGGGAGATTTCTTCTCGTCACTTGCCAGCTCCCATTTCCCGTTGGCTATGAGTAATACCCCCTGATCCAAAACATTCCTCTGCTGGTTCTGTTTACTCTTCCCTGATTCTGCCATCGCAAGTAACTCGCGCACACAGGCCTGACCACAGCAAACCATCCTGCTGAGTCTCATGGCTCATTCCACCCTGTCTGTACAATTACATTAGATGAACTGTACTGATATTAGATCAGTTTGAAAGGATGTCGTCAACCACCACTACTGCCATAGACCTGTCCGACTGGCCCTTCCATACCCTGTATAGGGTAGTGCATTTAAGCGCATTCTCCTCATATTTATGTAGGTGTGCTCGAGGGTGTTGCTCAGTCAGGCCTCTTGATTCTTAAAGATCAGCTTAAAATAGACAGCAGTGAAATAGCTTGAGGTTACTTGGGCTTCGCTGTTGTTTAATCAAGTTCCCACTTGCCTGACTTTGATTAATGACCTCATTACAAGCTTCTCATGTGGGCTGGTAATGTGGCCCCTATGTTGTGTTGTATCTCTGTGAATCTGTGGAAAATTTGTTTAGACGGGACAGTTTTATGAGGCAGAAGTTATTTATGCACCGGAGCACTTGTAGTACAGTAGGCACCCTGACTGCAGCACTTAAAGGCACAATATGTAAGTTTTCGCCACTAGAGGTCGCTTATTCAAAACAAAGGCGTAGCTCGATGATGCCTTGATTTTGTGGAATCATGTTGTCTTTACGTCTACAGCCGGTGGAAAAGAATTCGGCGAGACATGGGCAGAAATCATAATCATGGATGAGCTAATGTATTAAAGATTTATTAACATTACTGTAGTATGAAGCAGGGTGTGGCTGAAAACCGTTGGAGCGGAACGAGGCCGCTGGAGCGATTGCTAATGAGAGACAAATGCCATACATGGCTTGAGAGCAGTGGAGCTTTTATTATGCTGCAGACGAGCGCTTCTGCTTCTTCTGGTCAAGCGTATGTGGGGCAAAGCAGCACTGTTTTATTATATTAGATATATTTGTGTGTTGAAAGTTGTTAAAATGCTACTCTGTGCGTTCGCTCGGTGGCTGCTATGAGACACTTAATGCACACTGCAGTAAGCTAGATAGATATTAGTCATGGTAAAACATGGTATTCTCTGTAAATCAAGAAAACAAGATTTAAACAATAAGACTTACTGTGTTGAGCTGTATAACATGATTAGTTTTCTGTCGATGAATGTATCCAAACAGTTGCTCATCTGTCTAATAAAACACATAATATATTAAAGCGTCTTTGGTGTTTCCATGGTTTCTACAAAATATCAAGGAGAACGCGGGTATGATGTCATTGATAGGCAACGCACGGACATGATCCGTGTCTTGGATAAAAATTGTTTATTTCTCTGGATTTAAACATTCTTGGAAACATTTGGGATAATGGAAGTACACAAGTCAACAAAATATATAACACTGTTCTAGTGGTTTTTGGATATTTTAATCATATTCACATCATATTGTGCCAGTCAAAAAAATGAAAACTTTGTCATCATTTCCTCATTCTAATGTTGTTCCAAAACCTTTTGACATTTTATTTCTTTTACATAAAAGAAGCACCCTACTGAGATTGAGACATTTTTCAAAATATTCTCTTTTATGTTTCACATAAAAAGTCATACAGGTTTTTGAACGACTTGAGGGTGAGTAAATGATGACAGAATTTTCAATTTTAGGTGATCTATCCCTTTAAGAGTTTGGCTCTTAAAGCAAATATTGGTTCTTGTTTCAACGTCATTTGTGGAAAGACAAAACCGGTATGGAAATTACTTTTATTACTTGAATTTGTTGGTCAGCCTCCTCTGTGCGACACTCCTTTATTTTCACCCAAATGATGATTAGGTGGCATTTGTTTGTGTACACAAAAAGCTGCATAAAATGGTGATTATCTGCTTGCCTTTGTGTGGGATATCAAACACAGTAAAAGCCTTCCTAATGTTCATCCTTGGAGAAATTGTGCCTCGCTAAAAGGTATAAAGGACACCATGTAACCATAAATCTGCCCCATTAACATAGCCTTAGGCTTTTATTTATTCATTGGAGTGCATCTGTGTGTTCTGGGAAGACCTTTTTCATGTATCTTTTAAAAGAAGACAATAAGATGAGCCATAAGCCATGACTGCTTCTAAGCAGAATATAAAGGTCATTTAAAGCATGGGCTCATTTAAACCAGTTCTCATAGTCAACTCAAATACTTGGCAAAAAGCATGTTTTTTGTAGTCAACTAATCAACTAGTTGATGTTCTCTTAACAAGAAATGTTAAGAAATATTGAGAAATGCAAAAGTACATGAGGTGATGTGGATTTGTTGCATAGTTAGTTGTGACAGGACAGTTGGCCATTTTGCATGATTTGCTTAAAGTAAACCGGATTAGATGACGTATAATCATGTTTACTTTGAGAAATACATTTTTTTTGGCCAGCATTTGAAAACTGGATATGTATAATTTATTCTGGAAAAACAAACCTTGTTAAAGAAGCATATGTATTTTGTCTAACTATGATCCAAGACCACCCAAATGTACTCTCACATTCAAGGGAGAAAGCTCCCTCTTAATGAATATTAAAAATACACATTCTATATTAAACTCAAATTTCTTCTGATCAGCTATCACATTGTGCAGCAGTTTCAGACAAATTACATGTCGAAGGAAACTTGTTACATCACATCTTAGTTAGTTGATGATTTTAGCAAAGGTCCATCTTAAAAGGAGTGTGGAATGCTAAGCACAGATATTTATATATTTATATTTTTGGGAAGTGTTTTGAACATGAATGGGGAATACAATGATTTGTATATATTGAACTTTCAGGAGATGAGATGACTTCCTTGAAAAGAAAAACTGCTGTCTATATGATGATGCACCATCACCATGTCTCATCAGCTGCACTATTAGAATTTCAGCACTGTTTTTAGAATCCTAGTCTAAACATAATCCATCTCTATGTGTACTTCAGGGAAAATGATGGCGTTCCAGACTTCCCCATCAGACAGAATGTGCTACATTCTTTTCCACTGCCTTCAAAAGCAAGCAGAAATAATATGGCTGGGCTGAACTTGGAAACCTTGGCACAGAGTTTCCTGGCGGTAGCCAGACGCTTCAGAGCCACTCCTATCTCAGTTTACACAAACCCTCTGTGTTTGCTGTCTCTGGAGAGATGCTATAGTCAGCCCTGCCTCCATTGCCATTTCTTATCCAGAAACTTCTCTCTGCTCCTCTGGGTGTTCTCTCCCAATCTCCGTTACCCAGACCAACGCCCCTAGAGGTGTTTTACTCCATATGTAATCACTGGGATTAGTTACAACTTGATTATGTAATGCTAGAAAACAAAATCCCTTTTCCAAATCAACAAACATGACTTATTTAGAATGTGTAATGTGTTTATTAATTTATTGCACACCTATGATTAATCTAATCTCTGGGCTTGGTCCTTTGTTTGAAACGTCACTGCAGTGAGTTTATTTTTTTTTTTTGTGCCCTGAGTGTTTTCAGTCTGGGTTATGGATGTGCCTGTTTCGCTTGAACGCATTACTGTGGTGATTTTACTAGCCTGTTGTGTATGTGTCCAGGGTTTACTACCTCTCAGAATGAAAGACTACCACCGTGAACATAGTCCAGGCAGGCGTTATTTCTGTCAGGCATTTTCCAGGACCACTTAAGACTGTAAGGGCTTCAGAACTGGCTGCTGTGTGAAGTGTCTAATGAAAATACCATTATACACTTTTACATTTTGGCCTGGGATACTCATCAGTATTGATTCCCTTCTGACATTGGTGAAAGTCAGAGGGTCACACGTGTTGTAGTCACACTTATACTTGAAGATTTTCTTTCATTATCAGACCAAAATTCTATTATAATGCATCAGATTGCTAATAATACTGTATATTGCATGATAATCTCAGTAATATCTTGTGGTGTGTGATTTTCAAATCTCGTAGTGTGTGCATATTTGAGAGAAGAAAATATGTAAAAATTCTAATTATGTGCATGATGTAACCAGATTTCATAATCGATGTTTAGCAGTTTAGGATTTAAAAACTCCTGTAGTCTGAGCCTGGCTTAAATGATGACAGAATTTTCATTTTGAGCAAACTATCCCTTTAAGAGCCTGATGAAGGTAGAAACATATGTTATGGAGTCCCAACTCAGTTCACCCTCTTTTTAGAATATTTGACCTTAGTCTAAAACAAGGTTTTAATCAAGTGCTTAGCAACAATTGCAACTAGGAATACATTTTTTTCTGTTTTCTTTAATGCAGAATTTTTTTTTAACTTAAAGGGATAGTTCACCCCAAAAATGATAATTCTGTCATCATTTACTCACACTCAAGTTGTTCCAAACCTGTATAAATATCTTTGTTTTGCTGAACACAAAGGAAGATATTTTGAAGAATGTTTGTGACCAAACAGATCTGGGGCACCATTGACTTCCATAGTAGGAAAAATAATACTATGGAAGTGAATGGTGCCCCAGATCTGTTTGGTTATTCTTCAAAATATCTTCCTTTGTGTTTAGCAGAACAAAGAAACGTATAGGCCTACAGGTTTGGAACAATGTGAGGGTGAGTAAATGATGACAGAATTTTCATTTGTGGGTGAACTATCCCTTTAAACACACTTATATAAGTTTCTTTATCAACTGCCTTTTGTTTTGTCTTACTTTGCATAGAGCTTGCATTTGGTGAATCCAAATGGGTTCACGCACCAAATTACGCACTGTGTAGTCCACTTAACATGGAGAGTTTACAAGTAATCTCATGTAGAGTATAATTGGCAGCAGAAGTCATGATTTATCACCACATTTATGTTCTTTGTTCACCGTTCTTTATATGACTTTACTGTTTTTTTTTTTTTTTTTTTTCTAAAACTTTGACTGTCTTGTCCATGTAGGCCAAAGTGACTTAATCAGAAATGTGAATCTATAATATGTTGAAAAAATTCCTGAAATAGCTCCCAAAGTTCATTATGCATTCCTACTTTAATCTGCTATTAGCACTGCCAGGTCTGAGCTGAATTCTCAGCCAAACCGCAGTACTCTGGGCCATATGCTAAATGCATTAAACTGAGAACCAGACTGTGTCTTGTAGCTTTAACTGCCTTCTGATTGTATTCATTCATCACAGATTATATTTTCAGTTGAGATGCATACTTAGTGATTCTGGGTGATTTCAGCTTTCTCTGTCACTTCAGAGTAAAAGACTAGGGCTAACCTGATCCCACTTTAGCTCTGCCGTCCGTGTGTGAATGCAGGTCCTCTGTGTGAAATCCAGATGGTTGTAAGGAGAGGATAGTTGGAGGAGGTAAAAACTTTGCCGCCTTATTGAATCAAACCCAGCCATTTCCTGTGCCTGAGTCTGCGCTCCGCTCCATACTCTCCATATAAGGCAATGGTATTTGCATGAGGGAACGGCCTGCCTTGTCAGTATAGATCTAAGACTGGTGCTGCTGACGTTTTTCAACTGCTGTAGGATTACAGTGGGGAAATGATCTGTTACGGTATTTTCTGGCAGGGTTCTGCAAGGACAATGGATTTTTCACTCCTTTTTATGAATGAAGCATTTTTTCTTTCTGTAATGTTTTTTGTACAGTTATCTAAAACAGCCTCACATGTAAAAAGTGGGTATAATGAAGGGCAGATCTTCATCTGTGTTCTTATGTGATGCCAACGAGACTCGGTGGGCTGGATGATGTTATTGTAGCCTCCCCTCATTAGTAGTATATAATATATACTCTCCAGATGTCATTCAACAGTATGGAGAATCACATTACACTGACCACACAGCTGCTTCTTAGACAATTAATACAATGAATTTCCTAATTTATTATGCAGCTATTTGGATTACTCAATTATGCTTTGTCAATTGCACCATCTCTCAGTTAAATTTTCCAGATTATTTGCCGTTGTCCATGGCAAAGCGGTATAACATGGTGCATTCAAGTCATGTCAGAAAGAACATATTTATGATTTGAAGGCACATGAATGCTTCCATGTCTGTAGTTAATGGATGATTTTTTTTTTTTTTTCAACACACCGGATGCGCATTATTAATTCATCAATTCGTAGAAGTTGTATTTTTGTAGGACTTCCCAGGAGGATTTACACATGTTTTCATGTCCCTCGTATCATGATGCATACTTGCATTTTCTTATTTCATAAACACAACTTGCATTTACGAAGCTGTTATCTTCCTGCTGTTTCTAATAGAGTGAGCATTAATGTAAAGTAGTTGGGGTTGAGATATTTTATGCTAAATTTTAAAATTTTAATATTTTAAATCCTGATTTATGCCTTTCCAGGGAGTTTGGGGTTTTGGCCTTGCATGGTGCAGATGGGTATCATTTTTGTCATGGTGTAAATAATGCTTTGTGTTCCTGAGTGAACCACAGCACAAGCATAGTGAACTTTAGCCTCCCTCGTTTCCGGTGTTCCTTTACGAACAGAACATTTTCATCCCCAAATAAGCCTGGTGGGATCAACTATAACTCTTTAAAAGCAGAGATGCTGTTTTTTTCTCTTTTGCTTGACTTTGTGTGGTCTGTAACTTTCAGTTTTGGACAGTAGGTGTGGTCATTCTCCAGAAGGAAGAGAGTAAAATTATGGTGATGTGCTTTGTCTTGTCCGTAATTGTGTCTTTACTCAATTTTCTGTGGTTTAATTGTTTACCAATTAGAATAGTTCAGCGCATGAGAGAACAAGATGTAGAAATTATCAAATTAAATATGCAACAAGTGCACAGTAAGATCATGCTAAATCATTAATGCAATTCATATTAATGAGATAAGCCAACCAGTGATGTCTTCAGATGATGATGATGATGATTATATAAGTCCTATTTAAGTCATTGTGTGTTCACATCCTGTTTTGCCTTTCTTTGCTTTGGCTCACAATTTATATGGAACATGTGCTGGGAATGAAGATGTTCATCTTCGTTCCAGGTGTTTGTGTCCCGTGGTGTGACAGAACTCAAACTTTGTGAAAGAAAGGGTTCAGTAGAATTTACAAAACATCTCTCTCTCTCTCTCTCTCTCTCTCTCTCTCTCTCTCTCTCTCTCTCTCTCTCTCTCTCTCTCTCTCTCTGTGTAATATATGCAAGAATAAACTAAACAAAACAGTCTGTAAAGATCTGAATGAAGTGTTTACTGTTCTGTTTAAAACACTGCTTTCCTCAATAATTGTTTTTGAGGCATTTCCCCTACTAATAATGTTCAGGTGAAGTACCTATTGTTGTCATGGTGTTCAGTGGTTATTGTGTTTCTTTATTTTCCTGTAATTTACCTCGAACTTGTACTGTGCTCGTTTACGATGGCAAGTTAATTAGTCCTTCAAGGGAGGAAAAAAATCTTCCATACTTGGTCTGCTTCTGCTTCCCTGCGCCACTAGATTGAGAGTTTTTCAGACTGTGGAATGTACAATTTTGAGAATGTTAAATGACTTTCCAGTTTACCTCATATCATTGTCATGGCATTCTTCAGCTTGGGAAAATTGCTGTAAGAAAAGAATAGACAAATGTGGCCTTCAAATCAGACTAATGCACTAATGACTGAACATAACAGAGGAAAATGTTTAAAACAGCAGTGCATTTGGATCATGTGCTCAGTACACTCACTGTCTCTGTCTGTCTGGCTCTCTTTCTATATCTGACCTTTCTTGAGTCACACTCATTGTACGCATCTCATTTGATGTCCTGTTAAATGCACTTGAGGCTTTGTGTCATTCTGAGTAAGGGGCTGGTTCCTCACAGGGCCATTGTGATCTCAGAACGGTAGCCAGAAGCTGTTGACTCACGTCCCATGATGAATGACCCAAGCTCTCCGGAGACACACCCTCTGCAAAAACATTACCAGAGCGGAAGCAGAAGGAGGCCAAAATGGGAAGGGAGGTAAAAAGGGGGACAAGGGAGAAGAGGAGGAATGGTGAGAACATCAGAGAAGATCAAAAGAAGTGTTTGTAGTGCTCAAGGAGCTTTAAGGAGACTCCTGACCATGCACTTTTCATCGGTTTAGAAAAACAAAATCAACATCTGCTGCGGTGAAAAAGAACGGGCTGTGTTAAAAGTGCTGCAGGCGGGGAATTGGACGCGGTCATTTCGCTGAGTGGACGGTTTGGTCACATTAACTGTTGTCAGCAATGTACTGTTTATCAGTGTTCATTGGCTGAATGAGATTCAGAATAGAAGTAAAGTGTGTAGTGTTTCTGTCACTGGAGCCATTAAACATGATTGAAAAATATTGTTTCTGAACAGGTTTATCAGCAACTTCCTAACTCCCCATCTGTCACTGTACAGCCAAAAAGGTTGTTCGGTCCATTGGGGTTTTCATGATGCCTTTAAAATTGGCTAATAATATGAAATCTAATGAAGTATCACAATATCAAATAGAAATTCATTCATACCCTGATGATAAAAACATCTTAAACCAGCCTTAGCTGGTTCACTTGTCTTAGCTGCAGTGTTATTTTAGTACTATTGTAGTATTTATTAATATTTTGAATGTTTTATTTTTATATTTTCAGTTTTAGTTTTAGTCATTTTTATGGGCTTTTGTCACTTTTATTAGTTTTAATAATATATTTCTATATAGTGTTTATTAATTTTTTTATTTCAGTTTTAGTAATTTTAGTATTAGTTTAACCTTATTTTAATTTAAGTTTCTTGAAGTTTAAGTTTTTCCTGTAATATTACATTTTTATTTCAGCCTTATTTCAATTACCAAAAAACATAGTACAAAATTTTAGTTTTAGTTAACAATAACAACACTTTTTAGTTGGTCTGCTGGCTGGTTTTAGAGCAATTTTGAGGCTGGGAGGCCATCTTAAACCAGCTAAGACTAACAAACATGCTAAGGCTGGTTTAAGTAACTTAAGGTACTTTTTTTAGTGACAGAGTAATTGTTGTTGCCTGCTATACCACCAGTATACCATGCTACACTACCGCTCAAAATTCATACCATTAGTTGAGAAAATTTCCTTGAACAAACAGAGCAATGTTTCGAAAGTTCAACAGAGCTGCAATGTTTACATTTTCCTGGGAAGTCAACCTATGAATGGCTTACAGTTGTCTCTGTACATTAAATTTGGGATGAGGGAAAGTATTTCAGCATTAAAAATATGATGCTGTCCTTAAAGAGAAATCTAGTCATGAAATGTCTAGTATTGCCTTTGGAATATGCTAATACAGTTTCTGCCAGTTAGCCTGCTACACAAAAGCTATGGGTGTGCATAAAGTCTAACAAGAGTTTCTTGTTTGTGTTTGCTTTCACAGGGGAGCCGGGGACACTTCCGGTACCACTGGCAAAGCCACAATGTCAAGCAGAGTGGAGTGGATGACATGGTGCTGCTCTCCAAGATCAATGAGGATGCCATTGTAGAAAACCTCAAGAAGAGATACATGGATGACTTTATTTTTGTATCCTTATCCAGCTTTAGTCCCTCTATCTAACTCGCTAATATCTCAATATGATATGAAAATGGTCCTAAATAGGGAGGTTTTCTTTCTGAGTTTTTGCAGATGGATGTTTTCCTGTGGCTCACTGGAAAACTGTTCTTGGCCTCCATCTACTTGAGTAAAGATTAAATCTTGATTGGGTTTATTTTGACTAAAGCTTCACTAAACACTGACATTTAACAATGACGAAAGTTGTCCTTAAGCTCTGGTACAACTTCCAAATCCATGTTGTCCTAATTTCCCACAGTAGCAGGGACTGTTTTTGATCAAAGCCGTATGTGCAATGTTGAGAGCTTAGATTGTTGAAGGCAGCCAAAGAATGCTGGTTTACCTCTCTACTATATGAACCCAATGTACTTGGCAGGGTTCATGTCTAATTCAGCACACATCACTGGCACTAAAAATGACCTCTTGATAAATCACAGCATTTCTTGGTGAAAACCTCACTAGCAGTGTATTTCTATTTTCTGCCCTTATTAGGTTTATGGAGTCTTAGCAGACTCTGGCCATTTTGGTCCAAAATCAGTCCTGTGATTGTGGTCAGAAAATAGCAACAACACCAAAGTGTTCCAGTCAGCAGCATGTGGAACTGAGGTCACAGTACGCCAGGCTCAATACTTCCTTTATTTGCAATGAGTAACTTAGGGCCAGATGGCCAAATAGTTCCAATCACTCACTGCCGGCTGTTCCCTTCCCATTGCATTCAGAGGAGAGCAACATCATCTTAATAAGGCTCTGACCCAATAACCAAAATCTTCACTGCAGCCACATATAACTCTTCACTGATGTCACCAGTCCATTATTCACACTCAGGCTATTTTTCATCTGCCAGTCCAGCCAAAGTTTTATGAATACCCTCTGAGGATTAACAGCCACAATGAGTAAAATGGTCAATGAGGTTTTCCTCAATTGTGAATGCTAAACCTCTAATTGTTTTCAGAGAGTTTTCAATCTAACGGTTTCACAGAGAAAGACATATTTTGTATAGAAATAATTAAAAGGATAGTTCATCCACAGATGGAAAATATTGTCATCTTTTACTCACGATCACGACACTCCAAAACTGTAAGACTTTCTGTGGAACACAAAAGAAGATAATTACCATTTCAACTGTTTTTGTCCACATAATGAAAGTCATTAAATTGGGATCAAACCAACATTGGGTCACAATGACTTCCATTGTATGGACAAAAACACTTCAAAAAAACATTTTCAAAATATCTTTTGTTTTCAACAAGAAAGAGAAAGTCATACAGATTTGGAGCAACATGAGGGAGAATCAATTTTAATTTTTGAGGTAAACTGCCACCTTTTTCTTTCACAGTCTTTTTAGCCTTGACCTTCACCTGCAGACATACATTGGTCCTGTACTCATCTCAGTAAACCCTTTCAAACAAATGCCTTACTTTGGGGACAAAGAAATAGAGATGTACCAAGGCGCAGTAAGTAGTCTTCTATGGTTTCCTGAAGTTTAGTCCTGATCCTGAATTCACTGTTTACTGTGGTGCAGTGTTATTATTGATAACTAAGGGTGTGTTCACACTTGTAGTTCAGTTCTTTTGGTTACATTTAGTCCTGGTTCGCCTAGCGGTCACACTGTCATTTTTAAGACCGAACCTAAACATACCAAAAAAACAAAAAAAAACAGACATATTTTGTGACTGAACTTGAAACCCAAAAATGAAAATAATGTCATTTATTACTCACCCCAATGCCATTCCACACCCGTAAGACCTTTGTTAATCTTCGGAACACAAATTACGATATTTTGTACTATAAATGTACTAAAAACATATTTAAATCAGTTCATGTGAGTACAGTGGTTCAATATTAATATTATAAAGCAACAACAAAAATATATTAATTTGTGTTGCGAAGATGAACAAAGGTCTTACGGGTGTGGAACGGCATGAGGGTGAGTAATAAATGACATTATTTTCATTTTTGGGTGAACTAACCCTTTAATGGCATCCAAAACAATGCTGTGTTCTGGGCAAAATGCGCTTGTTGTATGTGCGTACGTATGATGGTATTTTGACCAGCTGAGGTCTTGTGAAGAGTTTATAAAATATGTAAAGGAGTCAAAACAGCAACAGAAATTCCTCTGTTGCACACAAATGAAGATCTGCTGCAAGGGGACAGTGTTTCTGACGCCTGTATCGAACTGTAATGCATGGGCAATGTAGCTCCTATGACAAGAAAAAACAGGTATGCTTCAGCATTCTGTATTTTTTTTATGGTGTTTTCGGTTCGTTTAGATGTCTCTGGTCCGTGTTGCGATCATATTTCAGTCGAACCACACCAGAGTTGTTTTGGAAGCGGTCTGAAACCCACCTTTTCAGGGCTCTCTGTCCTCTTGTTTGGTGCGCACCAGGGATCAGATGACAACGTTTACACTTAATCAAATGAACCGCGTGAATATAGCAATCGCACCAGAGCTTGTTTTCATTGAACCAAACCTGCAGAGTGTAAACACAACCTAAAACGACTAAAAATGATTTTCATTAATTAAATAATTCTGAAATAAAATAAAATTAAAATATTAGATGAAAAATTAAACTTGAAAAACAAACGAAAATTAGAAATATTGCCTTGGCAACTAACTGAAATCAAATTAGTTGAAGTACTAAAATGACTAAAACTAGAACTGAAAAAAAAAAGCTAAATAGAAATATTTTTAAAAAACAAATAAAAATGACAAAGGGACATAAAATTACTTAAACTAAAATGAATATAAAAAGTGAAAAATAAAAGCCAATTTTACAACACTGCTGTGGTGTTGTAATAGCTCTAGCCATTGGAAATCTCATTGGACTTCTCTGAACTAAATTTGGAGACAAAACCCATAGTTTTAGTTTTCCTTGAGTGTTATGTAACTTTGATTCATTAGACATAGGCTACTATTTAGTTATTATTACATGTTAATTACATGTATTACACTTTTGTGTGTGTGTGTGTGTGTGTGTGTGTATTGAAACTGTCCTTTTGTAATTGTAATTGTTTCAGTAATGATTTTCATAGAAGGAGTTCTTTTTTTTTTTTGTAAAGCGTGTAGGTGTGGTGCAAATGCTTTTAACAGCTGCATTCTTAGTCAGAAAAGTAGCTGCACAGGCCTGCCTTACCCATTGAAGCCACCTGGCTATACCTCCACAGAACAGCATGTACAGGTCTATGTTCTCAGCCACACTAACCCAGAGGTCTTGGCTCCTCATCAAGCTTCTGGTTCATGTCAATAATCATTAGCTTGTGGAGGCCACAGCAAAAGACCATTGAATGTGTTTTGACTCATATACCATACAGTATATTATTTATAAATTTGAGCTCAGGCCATCCTAAATATAAACCGTAATGTAAATTATGAAATGAATCTGCTTTTCTTCATTTCTCCCTCTCTCTCTCTCTCTCTCTCTCTCTCTTAGGCTCAGTATGAGAACCCTCCTCATATCTACGCTCTAGCCGATAACATGTATAGAAACATGATGATTGATCGTGAGAACCAGTGTGTTATTATCAGGTGAGAGAACTTTTTAACTTGACTCTGAACATATCATCTCTAAACTTTAAACTTAATTTTACTGTAGGTGCTTTTAGTCATAAGAATCTTAATTATTAGTAATTATCATAGCTTAGTCTTGCTTTTTATTTGGATTTTTCTTTCTCTTCTTTTTTTAACATTTTTTTTAACTGAATTATTTACTTTTAATTCTGAATAATTAATCAAACTGATTGGAATTAATTGGAATTGGAATTAATCAATATGTGTAGAGAAAAGCCCCCAGATTAAGATAGTTTGGAATAAACTACATTAGGCTGCTGTAGAAGACGAGAAATTCGTTGTGAAAAGTGGCTTCAATATTTTCGATATTGTTTTATTTCTATTTTATTTGTAATTGTCTGATCTTTTATCTTTTAATTCTATGTGAATTCTGACACGTCTTTGGTTGCGTAACATTTTGCTGTTTGGAAAATCCACTATGCCATTTGCGTACAGGTCAGGAGCCTTTTTTATGACTGTATTGATTAGGACAGTGTGGAGATCAGACAGGAAAGAAAGCATAGGGTGGAGAGAGAGGAACGTGATCGGCAAAGGACCTCGAGTCGGGAATCGAACTCGGGTTGCCAGAGGCGCAGTTGTGCTCAGTAGTTGCAAAAGACTTTCTTATTGTCCGTCATTTTCACAGACAGGGTCGTAGAAATTCTGTCATAATCTATTAATACCCATCATTTTATTTTTAAGATAAGACATTAAATGGCTTTTGTTTTTGTTCACATTTTCATTTTTAATCATGAACTTAAAGGACCAGCATATAGGCTTGAAGATTATGCATTTATTTATTTATGAAGAGAACAGATACAATACAAAATACAATTCAAATATCAAGAAATTACATAAAAATGAATTGAACTGAACTCAGTTGACTTTCTGTATCAGCCTCAACTCAAACCTTTTTCTTGACAAGACAATATTCAGATCATAGCTAATTAATATGCGCGCTCGCCACCAATTGGACAGGGGTGGGAATTACAGTTACAGGTTACAATAGATCAACCTCAATGTAATTTGCCAAAATGACGGACACCCTTTAGATTTTTCCATAACTGCTAAAAAAAATTAAGTCAGTGACGGAAAATATTCAGTTAAGGCGACCACTGGTTGCGCTGCCCATAAGGCTATCGGCTCTGACTAATGTGTTATTCTATATAATTATTTGTACTAAATGAACATGTTAAATTGGCAGCCGTTCTTTTTCTACGTGCAGACTCCAAGTATTGCTCCATTCTGTTTGTGACATAGAAAGGGTGTGACACAATTAGTTTTGGTATGATATCAATGCAGAAATTGCAGTGGGAGAGTCACCTGGCTCTCAGAGTGAATAGGTCGTCATTACTGTTTTTGTTATGCTATTGAGGGTGTACAGTTAAATTACAGTTGAATAGAACAGATTCAACAAGCCTAACAGCCTCAACGGTTGCCTTTGAACATGCACATTTCCCTAACTAATAATCTGAGTATAACTTTCCACCCTTTTGATGATATAACAATAGACAATGTAATTTTATATCCTTTGGTCTTTATTTTGTATATATTTTCTCCAGGATGTAGGCACAAGAGCTTTTGTTACCTGTGCTTCCTGCTAGAGCACAGGAAATGCACTTGGAAGGCCCTTACGAAGGGCCATCTGCTACTGTTAATGGGAGGAAACTTCACTGAACAGCCCGTTGCGATGGGTGTAATATTGTGGGTGTTTCTTTATGAAGTAATCCTCTTGGTGACCGCAATCAGAGTGCTAAAGTTTGTCTCACCTTGAGTCAGTTAGTCAAAACAAGTTTCTTGATTTGACATGACATTTAAAGAGTTTGTTAGCCCATTTATTACTCACCCTCATGTCGTTCTACACCCGTAAGACCTTCGTTCATATTCGGAACACAAATTAAGATATTTTGATGAAATCCGATGGCTCAGTGAGGCCTACATTCACAGCAATGGTACTTCCTCTCTAAAAACTAAAAACATATTTAAATAATTTCATGTGAGTACAGTGATTCGGATCGCGTATCAAACCACCAGACTGCTGAAATCACGTGACTTTGGTGCTCTGAACCACTGATTCGATTCGTAAAGCTCCGAAGCTTTATGAAGCAGTGTTTTGAAATAGATATTGTCAAAAAATCGTTTTGTTTTTTTGCCGCTCAACAAAAAATGTTCTCGTCGCTTTATAATATTAAATTTGAACCACTGTACTCATATGAACTGATTTAAATATGTTTTTAGTACCTTTATGGATCTTGAGAGAGGAAGTACCATTGATGTCTATGCAGGCCTCACTGAGCCATCGGATTTAATCAAAATATCTTAATTTGTGTTCCGAAGATGAACGAAGGTCTTATGGGTGTAGAACGACATGAGGGTGAGTAATAAATGACATTATTTTCATTTTTGGGTGAACTAACCCTTTAAGAGTGTCAGTTTTTACTATTACACTTTAAACAACTTTTTCAGCACTTTAATCTATCTCATTTTAATGTATACAGACATCTTAAGCCATTCATATTTACTTTCTGAAAAGCGAACACTGTGGTTCTGTAGTGCCTTTAATATTGCTTTGTTTGTTTGAGCTGTACAGCATGTAAACGTCTGGCTCAACCAGTGGTGTGTGTTGTAGAAATTAGCAAAGAATGGACTAATTTTAACTTTGGGTTAAAAAAAATGGGTTTAAAAAGGTTTGGGAATTTTAGCCCACCTTAGTTTAAGAAAACATTTTATTTTTGGATGAAACGTTAAGTCTCTGAATTCACCCTGCTAGCATTAAGGCATATGAGTAAACATGGTGAAGGAGGGGAAGTTGCAAAGATGGAGATTTTCACTGCTGAGTCTGGGCTCTTTCTTTCAGATCTTATAGTCACCTGTGGGCTGGATGGTGACTGTAGTGCTTACTTCATAGTAAGTGACTTCAGTTTCAGCATTTTTCTCACCCATTTGTTTGTATAGCTGGATAGCTGCTTCCAGTTCAGTCAGACCACATAAAGAGACTGGAAGTGGAATTGTGATGACCCAGATTAGTAAACAAAACCATGAAATTGCTGCCCAGGCATCCTGTGGTCAAGCTGTATTTTGGTTAGGACAGGCCATTATGCATCAAGGAACGGTCCTTTTCACATGGTCAGTTATTGTTCAAAAGTTTGGGATTTTTTTTTTTTTTTTGCTAACCAAAGCATTTATTTAATCAAAAATACAGCAAAAACAGCACTATTGTGAAAGTAAAAAAAAAATCTATTTTAATATGTTTTAAAAAGTAATTGAATTTTCAACAGCCAATACTCCAATCTTCAGTGTCACATGGTCCTTCAGAAATCATTCTGATATACTGATTTTGTGTTGAATAATTATTTCTTATTATTATCAATTTTGAAAAAAGTTGTGCTGCTTAATATTATTGTGGAAACCAGGATACTTTTTCGGGATTCTTAATAGAAGCTTCAAAATAACAGCATTTATTTGAAATAGATTTTTAGTAACAATGTAGAAGTCACCTTTGATCAATTTAATGTGTCCTTACTAATTATATATATATATATATATATATATATATATATATATATATATATATATATATATATATATATAAAATATATATATATATATTATAAAGTATTAATTTATTTATTTTTTTCTTTAAATCTTACTGACCCCAAACTTTTGAACAGTAGTGTATACTGCCACAATTTAGGAATTTTTGGGGTATTTCGTTTGGAATGTTGTGATCTTCATTGTGTATGGTGGCACAATGGGATGTTAGATCAGTATTGTTTGGTGGAAACAATGAGGAAGGATGTGGTAGAATCTGTTGTATTAAAATAGTCTCACTCCACCAACAGAGGAAGCCTTTTATTTACGGAATTAGGCTTTGCATGTGTCAAAGGACAAATAAACAGTCCATTTCACTGAGATCAGTAACACTTCATTATCTTGTTAGTATGGCAGACCCAGTGGTCTGTACAGTATGAAATACAAAAGCATTCCCACCCATCAGTGTGACCCAGTGCTATATTTGCTGAGCTGATGTTTCTGCTGCCGAACAATCAGTCTCATCACTTGTCGTTTACTGAATGAGACTGAATGGCTGATGTGCCTCTCTTTCATTCTCTCTATGTCCATTTTTGGTGAGCAAACGTACGCAGGAAGTTAAAAAATGAGCATTACAGCATACAAATTACAAATCCCCCAAAGACATGTTTAAAAATAGTCATGGACAATTAATCTAAGTGGACTGATTGTACAGTGTACAATAAGAGTGTGTTCCCAGAGCTTTCATCGCCTGAATCCGAGCTGGGATATTTCCTTTAAGGTGGAGAGCCTATAAACTCCCAAGACAATGGAATGAGAACCACATGGCAAACTAAATCTCTTGTAAGAACTCTTGGAGCCTCCACAAGAAGTTTTTCTGCACGTATAGCAAGGCTCTCACGATAGAACGAGGTGAAATGAAAGGTGTGTGCTAGTACCACTGCTGTGTGATGTAATGGACTTCTTACCACTTCCCCAAGCCTCTTTTAATACACCACAGCTGTGCCTTCTCAGAATGGTATTACTGACATGGGTAATAGAAGAAATATAGAAAAATAAACCAGTTCCTTGTGTCATCATTCTCCAAACCGCATACATCTCAATGCGAATGGCTCTGCCAAAGGCAAAGGGCAAGCGGAAGGATGCAAGTAGAGGGTAAAGCAACTGAAGGAAAAGAAAAGGAGCCAGTGTTTCCAAACAGGATTAACGAATGACATTTTCATCAGCAAATTTTCCTTTCCATGTATAGGTGCACATATCATATCATTCAAAAGATATTTTTTTCTTTTAAAATATTTTGTTTAATGCAAGTATCCAATAAATTGATCAAAAGAACTTATTACGGTTTCCACAAAAATATTAAACAGCACACCCATTTCCAACATTGATAATAATAAGAAATGTTTCTTGAGCACCAAATCAGCATATTAGAATAATTTCTGAAGGATCATGTGACACTAAAGACTGGATTAATGACTGCTGAAAATGTAGCTTTGCCATCACAGGAATAAATTACATTTTAAAATATATTCAAAAATAAATCAGAAATAATATTTCACAATATTACTGTTTTTTTTGTTTTGTTTTTGTTTTTTTTGTTTTTTTTTTTTACACTGTATTTTAATCACATAATCACATATGTCTCGGTGAACATAAGAGGTGTGTGTGTCTGTGTCTGTGTGTGTCTGATTGTCATCTTTGTTTTTTGGCATTCACTGTTCAGATGTCTGGCTACATAAACCTTTTGTTTTATGTGCATTCTGTATTCAAACAAGCCATTCACATATTATGTAAATAAGCTTGTGCTTCCCATTATCCAGCAACACAATGCAGACTGTAGCTCACTATGGAGTAATATAGAAACATATTGAGTTAATTAAAGGAATTCCCCTCTCGCCGACACCATTACTTGATCTGTATTAACTGAGGATAAGAATCTACTAAACCCTCTCTGACCCTCTTAAAGGCTTGCTGAGCAGATTTTAGTATTGTGCTGTGGGGCACACAAGAGGCTGGTTTTGCTTGTTAACGCCCTCCTGTTCTTGTTTTTAAACTGCTGTAGATGGGAAAATGTGAGTTTTTAGTATGCTCATAAAAATTGGATTGTTAAAACATTAAATGCAGTTGCTGTTATTTTGTAACAATCATCATTGTCACTACTAGATCTTAAAAGCCTAATATACTGTATGTACTGTATAATAGCTATATGTTATGCTTTTAAGATCTATACATATATCTGTATATACGCTACTCAAAGATTAGTAATACACTACTACTGTTCAAAAGATTGGGATTCTTTTATGTTTTGGAATAATGTTTATTCTTTTGTTCAGAAAGGCTGCATTTATTTAATCAAAAAAATAAATCAGTAAAAACAGGAATATTGTGAAATATTTTTCTCATTTAAAATAACCGTTCATTTATTTATTCATTTATTTTTACAGGAATGACCTTATCACTGTCATCTTTTTCTTTGTTCTTCACAGCGGTGAGAGCGGAGCAGGGAAGACGGTAGCAGCAAAGTACATCATGAGCTACATCTCCAAAGTTTCAGGTGGAGGTCCCAGAGTTCAGGTGGGTTGCACAGAATAAACTAACATGAAAACTGCTGTACATGCAGAGACACTATTAGGATTAGTAGGTGTGATCAAATAAAAAAAAAAACTGAAAAAAAAAAAAAAAAAACATATGATGGCTTCCTGTTTCTGATGACTTTAATAAGCTGGCCTCATCTGACATCATCCCTCTACCTCCATTTCTTACGATCTTTCTTTTATCCCCTAAATCCCATCAGCAGCCATCTGTCCCCCACAATCCCCCACTGATCTATCCTGTGTCCCTCTCTCAGCCCCTACAGGAGCCATGTGAGTCAGAGGACTGACACTTGTTGATTGCATTAATCTGACTGAATTAACCCTTGTGGAGTCCAAAAGTCTAAGAACCCCTAATGAAAATGCTTGTATTATGCATAACATTTTGAGTGAAAATTAACATGACTTTGAGAATTTCATTTGGTTTTTCCTCATTTTGCTTCAATGATAGCATCACTCGAGCTGCATGAACTCCATACTTTTGTTTAAAACCTGATGATCATGTTTTCTAGCATTATTGAGAATGATCCAAATATAAACTTTAGCTTTACTGGAAGCTAGAACATGTGACCTTCTGTACACAAATTTGCTTGTTTGATTAATGACCTAGAAATAATGCAGAATCTGAAATATTTCATATTATTCATAATTTTTTTTATTAAAATGTCTCAAAGACCTGAAAAATCATTCGATTTAAAATTTTTAATCGAGTTAATTCATCAAATAAATCACAATCGCATAACAATATTAAGTTAACTTCCCCAGAATACTCCAAATAAAGACCTCAAAGACATTGTGTCATTGTTTCAGGCAGATGCATTGAATAGACATCACAAAAAGTGCTTTTACATGTCAAAACACTGCAAATCATATTCTTTATGAGTACATTTGTCTAGTCATCCAAGTAAAATATCTAAAAATGTGCTCCGAAACGTACATTTTTTTTTTTTAAAGCTTTATTTTGTTTGTAATTTATCACACTGAATTAACATCTTAGTTTAAATTACATTTTAAATGTCTAATTTTCAATGTGGACATTTCAGCCCCACTGTACTTTTTTGGAACAAAAAAGTATAAATTTGTGAAATGATTCCCTGTGGATTTAATCGAATGATTTGACAGTGAATCAGGCTGCCACATGGGTTTTGATGGGTATGTTTGTTGGCATCTTAAACAAAGTAGAGTATTGTAGTATAACAGAAAGCCCCTCTGCTCTGTCTGCTCTGCTGTGCCTTTGCTTTGTCTGATCCCTCCGATGTCACAGTGCCTCGTGATCATATGACCATCACTGTTGTATGGTACATCTTGGTTACTATGATGTGATACTCATCTCATCTCCCTCTTTCTTATTTATTTATTTTTTTGTCTCATTTTCCCACTATTTTCCTGTCTTTTATTTGTCTTTATGTCTATTTTTTACTCTTGTGGTCCACACAAGAGGTGGTTCCCTTTCTCTTTGTCCATATGCAAATTATCAATGTGTGTTTTTCCTGGTATTACAAATGCAAACAAGCCCTCAGCTCTAATTTGTTTACATCAGCAATGTGACTTTTTCAGGTTCTTAATTTTATTTTTGGGGTCTATTAGAATACAATTACATGATTTAAAGTTCAAAAAACATTATTTTTCTCATACATTGCTGCAGTACTTCTTTTCACCCTCTGCCTGAAATGCTCTGTTTTAGTTCCTGTCTTTAAAGCCCATCTTTCCGAAAAGCCTAGTATGCTCTGATTGGTCAGCTGGCCCAGTCTCTTTCTTGTGATTGGTCAGAAATGTTATGACCCTTACCATAACTGGGTTCCAGCTCCCAAGGCCACTGTAAACAGTATTATATATGGTAACTATAACTTCAGTATTAGAAGTCCATACAATGTGTTTCGCCCTTGTTGCGAAAAAACAGCATCTCCTCGGTATAGAAAAAAAAAAAAGAAAAAAAACAGTTACCCAACTGTTCTTTGAGGATGGGTCAAAGAAGCCTGTAGGTGGGCGTATGCAAATGTGTAACATGGTGACATGGCAAAGTCATAATGGCAGGACTACAAACGAGGGTGTTTTTTGTAAATGCCTTTGGCATTTACATGCACAAACAGCTATATTACACACTAAAGGAAAGGTAAAAAAAAAAAAAGGCACAATAGGTGCCTTTTAAATATCTTTATGCGGTTTGTGCACTATATATGTTTGATAAGGATGTTTTTTTGATATCCCAGAACTTCTACATCTGTCCGTCTGTCTCTTGGCTGCTGAG
Organism: Hypophthalmichthys nobilis; assembly: GCA_037950665.1. Classification (NCBI taxonomy): domain Eukaryota; kingdom Metazoa; phylum Chordata; class Actinopteri; order Cypriniformes; family Xenocyprididae; genus Hypophthalmichthys; species Hypophthalmichthys nobilis. Next base: position 38,103,589 of record CM075470.1, read on the forward strand.
TCAAATGGCTCAAACTAGAATATGCTGTGCAAATTTTGTGTGGAATGTGTACATGTACTGACATTAATGTGCATGTAGGGTGGATTCAGGCAATTTCAACCACTTTTTGACATTGAGATGACCAGTTTTATCTGAATTCACCTTAGAAGCTAAATGTTACCTCATCTCATGAGTGCTGTACTTATTATCTTCCACAGTGTGCCAAATATCCTCGTAACTTTCAATCCCTCTCTTTTTCCTGTTTCTTTCTACACAGCATGTCAAAGACATTATTCTGCAGTCCAACCCTCTTCTAGAGGCATTCGGGAATGCTAAGACAGTGAGGAACAACAATTCCAGTCGATTTGTAAGCATCGTTCTTCCTTCCATAGATTTCTTTTATTGAAGAGAGTAGACAGCAGATGTCTTATGCTGGGCTGTATCTTGTCCTCAAGACAAATTTGAGAGGAACACGGTTGAACTAGAACCAACAAAAACCAGGTGATCATCCAGTTTAAATACAGAAAGAAAGAAAGAAAACCATGTTTTCTCGCTGCAAAAGAACATTTGATAGTTATGATGTTATTGTAAGGCTTTAACCTAAATGTGGCAAGTACTTTCCTTAAAAATACTCACAGGCCAAAGCAGCCATTACAAAATATGTTGTACACCACATTTACTTGCAGTTCTGCTACATTATGCTAAGACATGTCAGTCTTGTTTTTGTTCTATTGGAACTGGTGTAGTTTTGTAGTAAGAGGAATGACTTAGAAGTGATACAAATGGATTATGCAGTGGATAGAAGTGTTTTGTAGATAAAAAAAGGACAGAGAGAGACACATAAATGATAGTAAAGAGTGTTTGTGCGTGTGTCAAAGCACCTATTTCCTTTTTTTCCTCTTCTGGGCATATGCACATCCACCTGCAGTATATTACGACTGTGCCTTTTTTAACATTCATCTTCACTGACAGGGGAAATACTTCGAGATTCAGTTCAGTTCTGGTGGGGAGCCAGATGGTGGGAAAATCTCCAACTTCCTTTTGGAAAAATCACGCGTGGTGATGAGGAATCCTGGAGAGAGGAGCTTCCACATCTTCTACCAGGTGAGAATGAGGACATGAGGTGGGCTTCTTCCCTCAGAAAATGCCACTGTGACCGTCAGTATTATGAGTACACCCTGTTATGAGGAAAAATTGAATAATAACCACAGTAAAATTCAGGAAAGGGAAGATGGAGCCATTTGGCTATGAAAAGCAGGTCACGTTGTTCTGAGTTTACCACTTGAGTTCTTTGGAACAGGGAGATACTGTCTGACCTCCTCTTAACAAGGTCTCCTCGCTGCTGTTTCTTCAAGTTTGGAGAGTTTTCTTATGGTTGAGCTATTTAGGACTTTTTTGTTGTTGTTTCTTCAGCAGTAGAAATTTTTGGCTCTGTGGATTTTTAGAAAATAAATACTCTTTTCACACTCTCAGTAATTTGTCTGCTAACATTGACCAGGAGAATTCCTACAATTTTTTTTTTTTTTTTTTTTTCTTCCTCCAGAAAGTCATAAATTTTCACCACGTTGTCATTTTCTCCACGTCTCAAATTTTGTGTTGTGTTTATTGGCTTTCTGTAGTGAAAATGACTGTGGTGGAAATTACATTTGAATTGCTTTTGGAATAAAATGGCTAATTCCTTTGTTTTGCTATGTCTATTTTCATAGCTAACATTCTATGTATCTTAAATACACAACATTAAGTAATATTTTCAGACTTTTTACACTACCGTCCAAAATTTTTTTTTTTTAATGTAAAAGTGCTCACCAAGGCTGCATTTATTTGATCAAAAATAACATTTCTTATTATCGATGATGAAAACGGTTGTTCTCCTTAATATCTTTGTGGAAACTGTCGTATTTTTCAGGATTCTTTTGATGAATAGAAAGTTAATTTATTTGAAATGGGAAAAGTTTGTAACAATTTTGATAAATGTACTGAGCCCTTGCTGAATAAAAGTGTTCATCTCTTAAAAACAACAATAACAACAACTTTCTGACCCCAAACTTCTGATTGGTAGTGTATATATGAATTGGCAAGATTTAAACTTGATAGAGAATGATACATTAAAACTGTTGGTTTTAAATAAATTCCTTTATTAATACATAAAAGTTCTGGGGCCAGTTGCATAAACTTAGTCACTATATTAAGACTGTGTCTTAAGAACTAGTTTGACCAACTTGCAGTTAACCAAGGGGTAATCAATGTTATTTTTCCAATTCAAATTACACCAATCTACCTTTTTATGTAATGGACTTTAAAAAATTAGGACCACTCTTCAAGAAAAACTTTAGTGTCTTAACTTTTAAGACTAGTCTAAGTGGTTTATGCAACCGGCCCCTGAAGTTGAAGAAACATACTTTTATGCAATCTCACATAAGACTTTAAATGTAATATAATTTTGTGTAATATAAAATACATTTCTCTTCATAGCTAATAGAGGGAGCCAGTGGAGAACAGAAAAGCAGTCTGGGTATCACAAACCTGGATTACTACTCTTACCTCAACCAGTCAGGTTCCTACAAAGTTGACGATATTAACGACAAGCATGACTTCCAGGAAACCTTGGTAAGTATGATTTAGGCAGTTTGGTATTTGGAGTTAGACTCTGCTCTCCTTGGAGTCTTGTTTAGCTGTGACGATTTTACTTGTTCAAATATGACAACTATTTTCCATATTGTTGTTGTAACTTCCCTCTCCCCTCTCCTCTTTCTGTCTGATCCCAGCATGCCATGGATGTGATTGGTATCTCAGGGATGGACAGCGCCATGGTACTGCAAATTGTGGCTGGAATTCTTCACCTTGGAAACATCAACTTTAGGGAAGCAGGGAACTATGCTGCTGTAGAAAATGATGAGTGTATGTACCTAGACTTTTCAAATCTCAGTTTTGCGTAGCCCCTTGTTTTTGGTGTCCCCATTTAAACTATGTGCTGCTGTAGATATTTTCTACATTAGCTCATGCCAAACTGTCTTGCCACACCAAATTACCCGAGAAAATAGAGCTCTGTTTATGCGCACGATATCTGCATATTACATCACACACTAAAATTACACAGTGATACTCTAAACTTCCAGCCCACCCCTCTATTTCCTCTCTCTTTCTCCTTCCCTCTAAGTTTCTCAAAGCTCTCAGGTGGAGCAATGCATTTGAATGACAGAGGCTGTTTGCTGTGGCATAAAGCCATGCTGTGCTAGGAGCAGACGAAGCTAATCTGTGCCTTTCCTGTTCCCAGCCCCCCCAAACCCCTCTTCCTGTCTGCCGCCAGCGGCTTTCACACATTTAGTGTTGGCTTACCAATGTAAAAAGCACACAAATCACAACTGCTCAGCTGCCTGCTTATGACAAAACCGTATGCGAAGAGCTCATACATCCTGGGAAATAAATTCTATAGATAACATCTTCAACTCCAAATCCATTGATTTTTTTTTTTTTTTTTGTGGAGGTCTTTGATTGACATCATGGTAGTGTTGAAAGCCATGGACAGTCCCAGATCTTTTTATAGTTGCTTTGTTTTGGGAAGCCAGTTCTGTGTGCTTTGTTCTACCTCACCCGTACATCTGAATAATTAGCCATACTTAAGCAGTATGATGGACTGCATTACAATCAGGGCTGAATTAAGGCAGTTTCCTTTTTAAGGAGGTGAGTCAGTGATGAGGCGGGGTTTCTCAGAAATTGAGGACTGAGTGAATGGTGTCTCACCCATGCCTCTCCTCAGAGGAGATCTATTGTTGTGACTACACAGAAAGAAATGCTGATGAGTCATATTTATGATAAACCTCTTTTCTCCCCTCCATCTTTTTTTGAAAATGGAAAGTTATGTTTTGTCATGTGTCATGTATGCTCAAGGATGCTGAATGATTAAATTAATCAAAAATGACAGTTAAGACATTTATAAATGTTACAAAAGATTTCAATTTCAAATAAATGCTGTTCTTTTGAACTTTTCTATTAATCAACAAATCCTGAGAAAAAGTTTCCACAAAAATATTAAGCTGCACTACTGTTTTCAATGTTGATAATAATGAGAAATGTTTTTTGAGCACCAAATCAGCAAATTAAAATGATTTCTGAAGGATCATGTGACACTGAAGACTAGAGAAATGGCTCTCAGAATTCAGCCTTGCCATCACAGGAATAAAGCCTTGATGAGCATAAGAACATTCAAAAACATTACAAGATCTTACTGATCCCAAACTTTTAAACAGTAATATATATTATATATTAAGAAACACTCATGTATGCCATTCTGTAAAAAAAATAAATAAAAATAAAATAAATAAAATCTAACTCTACCAAACTGTTCTCTCTCCTTCTCATAGTTCTGGCATTTCCTTCCTTCCTGTTGGGCATCGATCAGCATCGTCTTAAAGAAAAACTCACCAGCCGTAAGATGGACGGCAAGTGGGGTGGCAAGTCAGAGTCCATAGACGTAACGCTGAACGTGGAACAGGCGTGTTTCACACGCGATGCTCTCTCCAAAGCTCTGCACTCTCGTGTTTTTGACTACCTGGTAGAGGTACAGGCCATATGCACCTACATCCCTTCTTTAAAAAAAGAAGTTAGAGAAGAAATAACTATAGAATGGGTTCTTGTTTTTCCTTAGTCAATCAATAAAGCCATGGTTAAGGACCATCAGGAGCTGAACGTTGGAGTATTGGATATCTATGGCTTTGAGATTTTTCAGGTGAGCGTTTTTAAATATTTTTCTAGTCACTAATTGAATGATTATTTTCTAAGCCGTTATCAGGAGGTGTAGCAATCCAGTGTACCTAATGAGATCTGATGTTTAATTGTCTGGATTGATTCCCTTCTTTTTGTAAACAGATAACATAATAATGAGCTTGACTAATCTGATGATCTCTTGGTTTAGCATCTGGTATTGAGACCATTAAGATAACTACCTGTGTTGCCTTCATAAGAAGGATAAAGCTGGATAACAGGGCTTTCAACCCTTTTAATTTGATCCTGTGTTGCTCCAATTCCAGTTAACGACTGAAATGCAATTCTCGAGCAGCAACTGTGTATTTTTAAATGCTGTTGCTAATAATATTGAATCATTGTTTGTGATATTTACATCTTATTTGTTTTCATTTGTCTACTGGTATTATATTTGGTTCATAGTTATCTATTTGTATTTTGTGTTTTCATTTGTTTAGAAAAATGGATTTGAACAGTTCTGTATCAACTTTGTGAATGAGAAGCTGCAGCAGATTTTCATTGAGCTGACTCTGAAAGCTGAGCAGGTAACACTTCATTAGTCCCCTGTGCTTTTAGTTTTGTTGTGATGTGAATAAGACTTTTGTCATTTTAAGTCACACCTTTCCCTTAACCTAGTTCTAGCTGCACAGGAAGTACTTCTGCTCCACCCTAGTACAGGATTGTTTTCATCATTTTTCTTTTCTTTTCTCTTTTTTTCCTCTCTTCAGGATGAGTATGTACAGGAAGGCATCCGATGGACTCCCATAGAGTACTTCAATAATAAGATCGTCTGTGACCTCATCGAAAGTAAAATAGTAAGTTTCGCCAACTGTATAAATCAAGCGTCCATCTATTTCAAAAGATGGATATGATCTGTCCTTGCCAAGTGCAGTTAAATCAATAAAACTAACATTAACAAACTAAGAAGTTCAGATCCATATCCACACAAGCCTCCTTTCTCTTCCCATGACTGTTTGTCTAATGGCCTCAAAATGATATGCCTCCAAATTCAATTTGCTCCACTCACAGAGAGACTAGACACAAAGAGCCATGAAATTCACAACAAGGGAGAACCTTAACCATCCATGTCTGTGTAACAGCGTGTGAGAAAGTGCTTCTCTGTGTCACTGCTAAAAGCTAATGCTTGTCTGTGAGAAATTTGCAAGCTGTTTTCCCTTCACTGTGCTCTGTGTGGATAGAGAGATGTCTGAATTTTCTGATAGGGGGTGTGATTTCACCAAAGATTAATGTATGATAATTAATAATAATTGAATGTTTGTAAATTTAAATGTTTTGTGTATGTATGTGGGTAAAATTTAACGTCCTGCAATGCAACATGCTATACATTATCTAAAACTATACTACTACTACTACAAGATTACTATAAGCTACTATATACTATATATAAAACTATAACTATACTATAAGACTACCAATAAATTTGATAGTTCACCCAAAAATGAAAATTCTGTCATCATTTACTCCCCCTCTGTCATCATTTACTCCCCCTCAAGTTGTTCCAAACCTGTATAAATTTCTTTGTTCTGCTGTACAATCTTCAAAGGAAGATATTTGGAAGAATGTTTGTAACCAAGCTGATGGGTGGCGAGAAGGAAAGAAAATACTGAGGCAGTCAATGGGGGGCAAGATCTGCTTGGTTACAAAAACATTCTTTTCCAAATATCTTCCTTTGTGTACAGCAGAACAAAGAAATTTATACAGGTTTGAAACAACTTGAGGAGGAGTAAATGATGACAGAATTTTCTTTTTGGTTGAACTATCCCTTTTAGATTTTAATAGTATACCACAAATGCAGATCAAGATGCACTGAAAATGAAAAGGAAATAATATTAATAAAAATTCAATAAAATGACTAATAGGGTGTCTCAAAATGATTTTTAAAAATATTAATACATTTCACAATATAAATGTCACTATCATCTGTTTGTGTCCTTTCCCAGAATCCTCCAGGCATCATGAGTATACTGGACGATGTGTGTGCCACTATGCATGCGAAGGGTGAAGGCGCAGATCAGACGATGCTGCAGAAGCTCCGAATGCAGATCAACAACCACGAGCACTTTAACAGCTGGAACCAGGGCTTCATCATCCACCATTATGCTGGCAAGGTATCTGTCACAAACATCTCTTTAAACCCCACATACACACACACACACACACACACACACTCTTCTACAGTGATGTTAAATGTTTTTCTTTCTACTACTTTTTGTGCCTGTGTTTCTAAATTTCATTGTCTCTTGCTGTTTCTTCCATCCTTCCATCTCTCTCTCTCTCTCTCTCTCTCTTGTTCACTCTTTGTTGGTTTGAGGTAGTTCAGTATGTGTGGTACCATTCACATACCCTGTGTTTAATGAGCCGTGCTCTGAGGGGGAGGGGGTGCCGTCCACATCCTGCACCATTAGATTTAGATTTATAATAAGCACATTCAACCGACAAAGGAAAACTCATGATTAAAAAAAAGGCTGCATCTTCTAAGACTCATCTCATTTTTTTTTCATTTTGGTCTGTTTCCAACATTGATAATAACTGACTATTGAATCAGCATATTAGAAGATGAAAATTGAAAATTAGATGAAAATTCAGCTTTGCATCACAGAAAGTAATTATATTATAAAGTATATTAAAACAGAAAACCATTATTTTAAATTTTTACAATGTTACTGTAAGTAAGTCATTGATAGGTTGAACTGACATTGATCTGAACATTTATTGGCTCTACCATGGTTCAAACAATTATTTGAGTTTCTAAACCTGTCCAGAACACACAACTGATTTAATGGTCTGTTATTTTTCCCTCCAGGTGTCTTATGATGCAGAGGGTTTCTGTGAGAGAAACAGGGATGTGCTGTTCACTGACCTGATTGAGTTGATGCAGAGCAGTGAAATGTAAGTGTCAATCCTCCATCATAACAACAGCCAGTCTCTGATCGTTCAACAGCTGCTTGTAACAGACTCTCAGAGAGACCTCAGTTGAACATCTTAATATATGTAAATCATGGATATAATCAGGCCAGCTGAAGGCTGAGGGCCCATAATAATAGAAGTGTGCGAGACATTAGCATTGTTTCTGAGTCCAAAAGGCCCTTCTATCTCTCAAGGGAGTAGGACTGTAGACCCTGCCGGTCACTCTTATGTGCTCCTGGGCCTCTTTTGGGCTCCAGAAGCCATCTGTGCAAACCGTCTCCTCCAGCAGCCCTTTGTGAAGCCTTCTGGGGGTCCACATTCAGACACGTGCTGTCATGCATATAGACGCACCACACACACACATGCAGAGTTTGCAGGGGAACTTCCTTTGCACCAGCCAGCAGGTCCTATGCATAAAACAGAAGAAAGAGAAATCTTAGTTGTCAATTCAGTGACGAAGCAGGGCTTCCTGTCCATCTGCACAGACGTGGCCCTGCAGCTCTACCCCCATTGAGAGGTTAGAACGAGAAAAGTTAACATCATAAAACTACATGGATTTTCTTGTATTAGAAATAATGTGCTCGGATTTTAGAAGAGAAAAGTGCTTTAAAACTGTTTTTCTCCTCATTACTCACATCACAATTTATCCCTGACTAGGTTCAGTACAATTCAGTTGTGCTCAGTCGACTGCATCTGTTGGCATCCCTGGTTGGCTGATGATAATTTCTCGTAGTAAAATCTCTCTCTTAATCTCATAGCGAAAGTTTGTTTGTTATAATGCGCTTTCAGTCGAAGTCTATAGGGCAGGATATCGCACTGGAATAGCCGTTAAAATACATGCTATGTTTTGAAAGTATAGCCACAAGACTTAAACTTTATATATTTTTAATTTTATAACCTGTAACTTTTACATACTACATACAAGAGTACCAGAAAGGGATGGTTTGTAAATCCACTCGCAGGAATAAAAAGGATAATTTAGGGCCCATTCACACAGAATGCGTTTTCGTGTTTAAAAACGCAAGACATGAGATGTTTTTTTTTCAAGTTGTGCAGTAGTTAAACGCGTCCGTCTAGTGCATGTTTGCCAAAGATGGTGCCAATACTAAATTTAGCTGCAAGCAGCAATTAAGGGGCCTAGCATCATGCCAACAAATTAGTTGATGCATTATTCAAGAATGGTTTAGTCCAGTGGTTCCCAACCACATGTTGACTCAAAGATCTAAAATGGGTGTGTCAGACAAAGGAGACATGCAAAATGTGCAGTGCTGGTTTAGTCTTTTAAAAAGCTTTTAATAACTTTTTGCCGGCATGGTCTGAAGATGATCTGAGCTGACTTTGGTATAAATCAGACCAACGGTCTACGAGGAGTTCAAAAAAGTAGGTTTTCAAAGAAATTCAAAATGGCGGACAGCAATTTCTACCAAATGTGGCAAATTGGTATCATTGTTCTTGATACAACTCAAGCTATCATTATTTCATTAAAATAGACAAAAATTAATCAAATGTTATTAGCATTTTTGGACATTTCATTATAATTTTTGACCACAAAATGGTGCTGTCTCAAACATTTTTGAGTACCTTCAGGGCATGGTGCTGCTGAAACATAAAATACAGCATTTTATGACAAAATTCAAAATGTCTGATGCCCAAAATGGCTGACATGGGACATTCGACACAGTATGCTGCACTAAATCAAAAGTGGCCAGTCTTTTTCATATCTCCTGACCAGTAGGTGGCACTGTGCTGAAAAGCTGCATGTAGGCTCATGTCATGCTTGTGATGACATGTACCAAGATTTGTCTTAATATGCCTAAAAACATATTAATATCTTAATATAGCCTAAAAATGTCTAGGATGATTTCGAAAAAGTTTCGAAAAGTTTTCGAATTTTGTTTCTAGCCCTTACAGTTCAAAGTTACTAGCATAAATGTAAGTAAAACTTTGGACAGTTGGTGGCACAATAGTGACTGAGTTAGAGACTCCAAAATTGCTGTGGTTATTGTTCAGACTCTCCTCTATTAGTGTGCCAAACTATTTACCATACGGTTCTATGGGCTGCCATAGACTTCCATAGTGGAAGAAGAAGAAGAAAACTAACGGATACAATAAGCCTGTTACAGAGAGCACAACTGAGCTAAACGAGAAACTTAAAGGGTTTTATGAATACTAATTGGGTTTTATGAATATTGAAATCCAATAAAAAAACAAAGCATTTAGTTCTATAAGCTCAGATGCTCCTCATGTTAGTGTCCAGTATCTCTTAAGCATATTTTATTAAATTGTTCTGGTTTAAGTTCTCTTAGAAAATGATATCACTCAGCAAACCATTTAGAAGAATTTTTTACAGAGGCAACACTGAATCCATTTTAGAGGTTTTATCTAAAGCAAGCTTTAAAAACATTATATAGTTTTTTTTTTTTTTAATTGCTGCTTTATAGTACAACTTGTTATTTGCCATGAAAATAGCCAAAGAAGCTGCCTGGCATGTCATTAAAACACCAACCAACCAATCTATAAGCTTAGTAAACAGCTCATTCAGGAGAAAGTGAGGCTTACGGCTAGTGAGCACCAGAGATTAAAAACCACAAGTATTCAAACTCTTACCCTGTCCCAGTGATGATGAACTCCTAAACAATGTGCACTGTGGCCTGCAGGAATTGGTCTGACCCTGGTCTGCAGCAGAGAGACACGATTCAAAACATTCCTGTCTGTTACAGTCTGTATTTTATGTTGTATTCTTCTTTCAAATCATTCCTGTCTGGTTTGATTCTCTTTGTTAGACCTTTCATCCGTGCCCTGTTCCAAGAAAACCTCAACGCAGAGAAAAAAGGCAGACCCACTACTGCAGGGAGTAAAATCAAGGTGAGTTGAGTCTCTCTGCAGGTTCATATAACTAAACCATTTTGAATGTGTAGATTAAATGGTTTGCAGTTTTAATGGTGTTTTCCTGTAAGCTGCTTTAGCTTTTTCACATCCTCTCTGTTTCTCTCTAATGGCAGAAACAAGCCAATGACCTGGTGAGCACCCTGATGAAGTGTACACCTCACTACATCCGCTGTATTAAACCCAATGAGACCAAGAAGCCCAAAGACTGGGAGGAGAGCAGGTGAGAGATTACGGCCAAATTGAATTCACATCCATTCAAAAGTCTCTTAAATCTTTGTCAGTACCGTGTTAAAATTATATAGGAAACTGATATTATAATGGATATAGCTGAGATTTCCTATTAAACTATTATATTCTGTTAAAGTGGCCATTATTCATATTGAAGTAAAAAAAACATTACATTGAGAGGAAAACATCCTCACTAAGTAGCTTCTGCCTTTGAGACATCTGAGCTTGTTTGTGTTTTTCACAAATCATTGCACTTCTGCAGAAAATCACAGAGAAATTTAACATGGATTGAGATTTTATTTCTCAGCATGGTTCTTTGTTTACTTTTCCAGCCTTTTTCCTCTTTCACCATAGTTTTTTTTTTTTTTTTGGAATGAAATGTTCTGATCCGGCACGTTGTATTGTTCAGGCTCTAATGGTCTTCCTGTTATGAGGGTTTGTGAGCATTGTTCATGTTAGGAAGTTTAATTAGCGCAAACACTTCATTCTCAGGATGTGTATCCATGAGATTTGCATTTATTCAGTCATTTATTTAGGAAAGGCTGATGGAGAAACCACCAGAAATGCCTTATTTGTCTATGAAATTGCAACAGGCTGAGAAGAATTACTGTGAAGGATTTTTTTTTGACTTGTTGCTGTAAATATTAACCTTCCTTCCTTCCTTCCTTCCTTCCTTCCTCTCCATCTCTCTCACTAGAGTGAAGCACCAGGTGGAGTATCTGGGACTGAAAGAGAATATAAGAGTAAGGCGTGCCGGCTATGCTTACAGAAGAATCTTCCGCAAGTTCTTGAACAGGTAAAGACTGATTTCAAAATCATCTTTAAAGCCTGACAAGGAACTCTTTATACAACATCATGGAATGAGAACATATCTGCTCATATCTGGCATTACAATTTTGCGATCCAATAAGAAGACACCACATTTTCACAAGAAACAGCTTCACAAAGATAAGGAATGGAGATCTTTGAGTTGGTAGTGTGTTATAGTACTTTTATACTGATGAATTTTGGTTACTCTTCTGTTATGGGCCAATAGTTGGACAGTTTCCTCTATCATAGTGTTGGTTTAAGGGTCTAATTCTTCCATTATGACACCAATTACTTCATATGCTTCTTTGGATTCACTTTTTACATAAAGTAAAACCCTGAATCATCTTTTGGTGTGTTATTTAACGTTTTATTGGTTTTATATTTTTACTCCACCCTGCAAGTGTTTATCTTGCACACCCAGACTGCATACAGTATATTTACACAGGGCTCCACTTTAGAAGACTCAACTGAGTGCTTTGTACTTTTATATTAATGAAAAATATGCCCTTTAATCAAATATGATTTCATTCTCCGAATAGTGAAAGCTTCCTCATCCTCTCTCTCTTTTTCTGTCTCAGGTATGCGATTCTGACGAAAGAGTCATGGCCAACATGGCGGGGGGATGAGAAGCAGGGTGTGCTGCATCTCCTGCGCTCCGTAAACATGGACCAAGATCAGTATCAGCTCGGACATACCAAAATCTTCATCAAAGCCCCTGAGTCGGTAAGACCGGACATGTTTGGATAAGTTACATTTTTCATCAACAGGATATGATATCATGTCCCATGCATTGTCTTAATCTACTTTGAAAAGTCAGTATTTCACATTTTGATCCTCTGTCAGTCAAACGTCTTTTCACTACAAGACTTCATGTGACAGAATTCAAACCTTCTGTGCACTTTTTTGCGCTCCGACTCTCCCACATTCACATACTTATGAGTAAAAGTGACTGTAACACAGTCTAATGTGGCCATACCTTAAGATTCACAGCCAAAAAGTATAGTTTTATCATTTAAAACGAAACCTCTTTTTTTGTGTTTTGCTTGAACAGTGGCTTGTCATCTTTCTTCACAATACAGTACCGTTCAAAGGTTTGGGGTCGGAACAAATGCTGATTTTATCTTTTCCCTTTTTATTTTTTTAATCTTTCTTGTTGAAAAGCTTCAATAAAAAGAGCAAAACTTAAGTTTCTTATGCTCACCCCAGTTGCTTTTATTTGATCAAAAATACAGTAAAAACAGTTATATTGTGAAATATTTTTAAAATTTAAAATGACTGTTTTCTATTTTAATATATTTTAAAATGTAACTTATTCCTGATGACACCACTGAATTTTCACCTGCCATTACTACAGGCTTCAGTGTCACATGATCCTTCAGAAATCATTCTAACATGCTGATTTGGTGCTCAAAAAAATTTTTTTTTTTTGTTCTAAACAGTTGCGTTACTTAATATTTTTGTGGAAACCTTGATCCATTTTTTTTTTTTTTTTTCAGGATTCTTTGAATCCTGTAATTGCCATTACTGTCACTTTTCACAGTAAAGACATCCATAGGCATTCAATTTATAGGCATTCAATTTAATGCATCCTTGTTGAATAAAAGTTTCACTTTCTTCTTCTTCTTCAAAAAAAGTTATTGACCCCAAACTTTTAAACAGTAGTGTAAACGCCACGTTTTTAATATTTCATTATAACGCAATGACGCTGATACACTTTTAAATATTGCTTAAGTATCCATATACTTTTGGACTGCTCTACAATATGCACTCTTCAGAAAAATGTTTAAATGTTTAAAGATGAAATGTATCGTATTAGCGACAAGATAGCAACAATTGACATAAGCCTTCCTATCAGCAGGATGTTGAACATTGTTTTTTACTTTGGTCAAGATTTAACATTTGAGTTGTGCTGTAATGGCAGGAGAGAGGTGAAGTGTAAAAGTCAGCCTTTGTCTGGCAGACATCAGCTCAGCTCAGCTCAGAGTGGGCTGATGAATAGTGGGCAGTCAGCAGGGAAGGAGGAGGGACACTGGGCCGGTCCCACGTCAGCACCTTTAGGTCAACATTACTCTGGATCTGATACACAACTGCAGTGCTGTGGTAAAGCTGCTTCTGTTATGTCCAAGACAGCTTTGCTTTTTCCACTGCTTTTTCCCCAGCTTGCTTATGAAAGCACTGCTTGTGGATGTGCTGTGATCTCACTGTTGACATTTAGATGTACACACGTATACATAGAGACACAGTATAAGGCTCTGTGGCTCGGCATGAATGCACCAGATTATCCAGAGATGTGTGACTTTGGCATGTAGGTTTTAAAACATGGCCTTTTCAGTGTGTGTGTGTGTGTGTGTGTGTGAGTGTGTAATATTAAATATAGGAGGGACCAGATTTGAACTGCCTTGCCTTTCAAAACAAAACTCCTTCTGAGATAAGGTGCAGACACTGAGTAATTAGTTAATGACTACAGGAATTTCTTTAGTGGGAGAGAGTGTGTGTGTGTGTGTGTGTGTGTGTGTGTGTGTGTGTGTGTGTGTGTGTGTGTGTGTGTGTGTAGTAGTAGTAGTCGCTCTGCCAAAATGAACTCTTTGATCCTACTGAGAGCTGTTGAAGATGAGTCTTACAGTGTTTGCATGAGACATCCTAACAGTCTGATTAATTTCTTAAACACTTCTAAGAAATGTCCAGGTATTTTACCACAAAACTACATTAACAAAGACAATTAAGATCCAGATATCTTAAAGGGTTAGTTCACCCAAAAATGAAAATTCTGCCATTAATTACTCACCCTCATGTCATTCCACATCCGTAAGACCTTCATTCATCTTTGGAACACAAATTAAGATATTTTTCATAAAATCCAATGGCTCAGTGAGGCCTGCATCAAAGTGATTTGTTTATTTTTTCATTTATTTGAACAAAACAAAATAATTAGTATAAATCTGTCATTTAGGGTGAATTGGGACACTTTTTGCTATTGAGATTAATTGGAAAATGTGTCCCAATCAACCTGAATTCACCCCTATCAGTTATTGGCAATAACATGAAAATAATTATCAATGGATGGTTTGTGTCTGTTTGTTTTTGTGTTGCATGGAAGCCAAAGAGGAATTTCTTTGTGTATTTGCTTATATCTCGTCCTGTGCCAGCCGTTTGTGTGTGTGTGTGTGTGTGTGTGTGAGAGAGAGAGAAGCCGTGCCAGGCCTCTGTGTTAATGATAGGATCTGATGTTTAGTCTACAGTGCAGCAGAGCTGTGTCAGTGTGTTCTGAGGACACACAGGAAGCACAGTGGAGCTACGCAGTGCTCAGAGCATTATGGGATTTTGGCACAGCTGCTTACTGAGAAAGATAAATATGAAATCTGAAATAGAAATAGAGAAGTTGCTGGATGACAGGCAGGACAGACTGAACCCACTATGTGTCATAAGCTCCAATGACGAGTGACCTTTAGTGTAATAGACAGGGTTGTGCAGCTCTTCACTATTGTTATTTGCACTATTAGTTGTTAAGTCGGTAACAGCGTGGATTTAGTGCAAAAATTTTTAGAATTTTTCAGATGGATATATTGTGAGTTTATTTGATTCATGCAAACAACTTGCATTATATTCTATTCACAGCTCTTCCTGCTGGAGGAGACGAGAGATCGCAAATTCGACGGTTATGCCAGATCCATTCAGACGGCCTGGAGGAAATATTGTGCACGCAAGAAATATGTTCAAATGAGAGAGGAGGGTGAGTTCAACCTTCAGACGGATAGTTTGAATGAGGTTAAAGTTCTACACGTCACATAAAAGCATCCGCGAACAAAGATGTTTTAAGAAAAGGGAAATCAATGCTGTTTTACATGGCAGAATGTGTCACAGTTAGGTTTTTCCCTGTATATCTTTGGATTCTGACCTCAACTGCTGCTTTTAGCTGAATTACTGTTATTATGTTTAAAAGTAATAATACACACACAAAGGCAAAAAAACAAACAAAACAAAAAATAAACTCACACCCTGTTTCGAGTGTTCATGTTTGGGTGTTTCAGGTATAGGCCCTTTTGGCATAAAAATTCTACTAAAATACTTTTTACACTCTCACTAGTATTTAGTTGAGCTATTAACAGTGTTCAGTTATGGACATACGCCATCGTTCAAAAGTTTGTGGTCCATAAGAGTTTTTGAAAGAAATCAATACTTTTATTCATTTAATTGATCAAAAGTGGCAGTAAAGACATTTCAAATAAATGCTCTTCTTTTGAACTTTCTATTTATCAAAGAATCCTGATATAATGTGCATCAAGGTTTCCACAAAAATATTAAAGTCCCCCTGCAGTCAATTATTTTATCACTTAAAACTCATCTTTGATCACCAAAATGACACATTTAAACATTTTTCCAGTGAATTTTTTCTTAAAATAGCTTGAATTTAACTCTACACCCTTGCCTAATTTAATATTCACGGATCAATGAGTAGCCCCGCCTCCACTCGCTCACGGCAGCTCAAAGAGTCTACTGTTGCTGTAGTGACGAGCAATATATGCTTATATATTGCAAAATAAGGTATATATGCTTATTTAACTTTATAGTGTTAAATAAAAAACCCTTTGTGTGTAACGTTACCGTCATATGAAATCCTGCAGGCGCCCGTGCCTTCTCCGTAGCCTACATGCAATAAATGCACAGCCTTGAATGAGAGCGGATTTCCAGCGCATTTACTTGAACTCATCAGGGTAGGCTAATATCTATGGTTTGATCCATTCCAAACCTAGCCAAAATAAGAATTTAAAATGGACTGAATAAAGCTTTCTCCGAACTTGACGTGTGATGCCACACTGACTGACATATGCACACGAATTATGGTCACACACCCAGAGCAATATTGTTTTAGCTGTTTATAGTATTAAAATATTTCGAAGGTCAAAAACATGAGCTTTATTGGCTTTACTTCAAATCAGCTGTCACTTTAGCTAATTAATTAAAAATAATAATAATTAAAATTATTAGCCTTTTGCTTGACTACGTTATCAAACAGCTAATAATAAATATATCTCTGAGTCAGACAGCTGACTTCTATAGCCTATCCCCAAACGCTTTGAACAACTCAGAACGTCAGTGGAGAAAGGCAAATAGTTCATCATAACACCATAATATACATCATAGACTCGCTATATTGCTAAATCTACACAATTTTTCATATCAACAGAAAATATACCGGGATAACCTGGCTTCTCTCTTCTGCTTCAGAGCGGTCATAGTTAATGATATACGTGCCGGCACGTTGTCTTGATTGGTTACAAGGTAGTCTGTGACGTCACAAGCACCCACGATTTCAAACCGCAGGTTTTAGACTGTCTTTGGTTTACTGGAGATTTAAACATAAAATACTCAGCAATGGTGCTGTCTTATGAATTTGCACATGGTTTGTCTTAAAGCATACTAAAAACACTACATAGACATATAAACAACATTAAAAACTTGATTTTCACCACAGGGGGTCTTTAAGCAGCACAACTGTTTTTAACATTGATAATAATAAAAATATTTCTTGAGCAACAAATCATCATATTAGTATGATTTCTGAAAGAACATGTGACATTGGAGTCTGGAGTAATGATGCTGAAAATTCAGCTTTGATCACAGGAATAAAGTACATTTTAAAATTAGTAAACAGTTATTTTAAATTGTAATAATATTTCACAATATTACTGTTTACTGCATTTTAATCAAATAAATTCTGCCTTGAGAATAAGAGACTTCTTTCAAAAACATTAAAAAATCTTTGCAGCAGTGTACATGAAACCAAGCAGAATTCTGTTTTGTTTTTTTTCCCAAACCATCATTTTTTTATGTAACGCATGTAATTTCCACCAGTTTTTATATACAGTTTTTGTTTAAAAATTACAGCTTGATTGTAAGTGATGCTCAAATTCAGTTCACATATGAAGTGTACTTTAATTGTTCTTGTTTTCTTTACGCATCACATCTCTCTTATTTAATGTCAAGCATGCTCTTCACTGATGTCCCATGCTTTATACATGGCGCAAGAACTAAAGCTGTTTGAGAATAACACTGAAGATTCATTCTATCTTCTTCCAGCCTCTGATCTGCTGCTGAACAGGAAGGAGAGAAGAAGGCACAGCTTGAACAGAAACTTTGTGGGCGATTACCTGGGTATGGATGACCGGCCTGAGCTCAGGCAGTTTGTGGGCAAGAGGGAGAAGATTGATTTTGCAGACAAAGTCAACAAATTCGACCGGCGGTTTAAGGTGGGCATACAAAAATTAGTACACAGATGTGCCTGAGTATCAGTGACCATTTTTTAGCACATGACATGACATGTAGTATTTATATGTATTTATGGGTGTTTTTTTTTTTTATCTGTTCAGAGCATCAAGAGAGACCTGATCCTCACCCCTAAATCTGTCTACCTGATTGGAAGAGAAAAGGTGAAGCAGGGGCCAGAGAAAGGGCTTGTGAAAGAGGTCCTGAAGCGCAAAATTGACGTAGAGAAGATTTTGGCTGTTTCTTTCAGGTACATCATCACCACCACACAAGCTTAGTCAGTTCAGTTAATGTAATGGCAAGCTACAACAAACCTTAGCACTCAATGTGATATGGCACTTTTTTTAAACTTATATTTTCAATCATTTGAATAGGAACTTTTATTAAAAAAACACTGTGTTCAGCCGCAATGAGCCAAAAGAGCTGCGGCTTCCCTCCCATGTGTAAAACAGAGCCTGTATTTTTAAGCCCTGAATGCAGTCCCATAATGCCTTGGATAACCATCTGCAGAATTATAGGCGTAGAGACATCAAAGGTCCAGTCTAGATGTTAGAGCCTCTGTCTGCCCTGTGTTATTTAACACATGTTGAATCAAGAGGGTCTGTGATATACAAAGTCTTTTTTTTTAAAAAACATTTATAGTACATTTTTTGGTGTTCCCTGGAAATGATCAAACATCTAGAACTCTGTCAAAGATCTTACAAATAAGGACAAAGGAAGAGGTACTAGCACCCCACAACCTTGCATACTTCATTTTTTTGTGTGGGGGGTTGTAAATAATGTGAACCAGGTGTTGCTGGGAAGGGAGAGTATACCTTGTAAAAAACTCATTAGAAAAGACTTAAGTTTATTGGTTGAAGCAGGGCATCTCTGCATGTGTCCCAGACACAGAAACTCCCAACAGCCCCCGTATCACATTTTTTTTTTTTTTTTTTTTTGTTGAGCCGACAACCTGTGTCTGTGGAAACCCCCAAAAGTGCCTCGAGACGTGTTACCTGAACTGAAAGACTGTGCTCATGTTGAATGATCGAACAAATGTGGATATTTCAGGTCTTGAAAAGACATTTGTCTCTCCTACAGCACAATGCAGGATGACTTCATGATCCTTCACGAGGAGGAGTATGACAGCCTGCTGGAGTGTGTATTCAAGACGGAGTTCATCAGTTTACTGGCACGCAGATTTGAAGAGAGAACACAAAAAAAACTACCTCTCAAATTTAGCACCACGTAGGTTAAAATATCTTTAAAGTAGTGTTGCAAAGGCATCATTTTTTTTAATGAAGAAAATATTTTAATGAAGAAAAATTAAATTTAAAAAAATTTTTTTTTTTTTTTTTTTTTTTAGTATCTGAAGTGTCCATATGCTTTTTCATTTTGAACAGTATATCTGTTGTTTTTATAATTTATTTTATAATTTAATTTATTTCATAAATTATATTAATATATACACTACCGTTCAAAAGTTTGGGGTCAGTAAGATTTTGTTTTTAATGTTTCTGAAAGAAGTCTCTTACATTCACCAAGGCTATAATTATTTGATGATGAAAAAAAAAAAAAACGTTCATACTGTGAAATATTATTACAATTTAAAATAACCATTTTTTTATTTTGATATATTTTAAAATGTATTTTAATCCTCTGATGGCAAAGCTGAATTTTTTTTTTTTTCAGCATCATTACTCCAGTCTTCAGTGTCACATGATCCTTCAGAAATCATTCTAATATGCTGATTTGGTGCTCAAGAAACATTTCTTATGTTTTTCAGTGTTGAAAACAGTTTAATATTTTTGTTAAAACCTTGATAATTTTTTTTTTTTAGGATTTTTTGATGAATAGAAAGTTCAAAGAACAGCATTTATATACATCTTTTGTAACATTATAAAATCACTTTTGTCTATTTGACACTTTTTTGTCACTTTTAAACAATTTAATGCATCCTTGCTGAATAAAAGTAATAATATTTCAAAATATCTTACTGACCCCAAACTTTTGAATGGTAGTCTACATGCCAAACAACAAATTTCTTTTTGTGAAATTATTTATTAATATGATTCAGTTGTCTTTATATTTGATTATATTGTTATATTTTCAAATAAAATTATTATTTTTATTTTAATAAATGGCATTTGCTTTTTATGATTCAAGCTTTTTGTCCAAGAATGTTTAGCGGCCATTGTTTGCTAATGAATGACTGTGATTGGACTTGCAGGCTGGAAATGAAACTGAAGAAAGATGGCTGGGGACCCTGGAATGCCGGAGGATCCAGACAGGTGCAGTTCATCCAAGGTCAAGGGGACGTAGCTGTGCTGCGACCCTCAAACAAAATGCTGCAGGTCAGCATTGGACCGGGTTTGCCCAAAAACTCACGTGAGTGATGACTCGTGTTGTGTTTTATTCACAATATCATTTAATATTACTTCATTGAATGTTCTCATACACCCAAATTCAACCCTCATTCAGGTCCTACTAAGAAGGGCGTCACTCAAAGCCGCCCCAACACGTCCAGGACGCACCACCACACCCCAACACGAGTCGCACCTGGACCTCCAGGTACATTATTCTATTCAACTAGTACTATTATCAGTTATCCTAATCTTTCATTTAATTTAATCAGCAAGCATGTGTGATTACTAGCAGTTGCTCACCAAAATGGAGGGCTGAAGAATGCAAATCACGCTGCCAATCAGAGGAACTCGCAACATCACAGCAATCAGAGGCCGACATCAGAAAACACGGCCCGTCCGTTCCTGCCTACTAATGTCAGTCAGCTCAAGGACAGAGGCAGCAGACAGGCACCCCAGCAACCCAACATGGATTTCCTCAAAGTTCCAGACCAAGGGGCTGCAGGGTGAGAGGACACAGCACACACTTTTCAAATTATATAGCTAACAACAATCTCATTACTGAAGATGGTTAACATTTGTCTAATTGCTAGATGCATAGCTGAAGCTCATCTACCAGACATTATCCATGCAAACAAAATAGTGAGCTGTGTTTGAATGTAACATGCATGTATCTCTTTACCGTAGCAGAAATCGACAACCGTCTGGCAATGGAGGAATGTGAGTCTGAGCATGTGTAGTTTCTGTTAGGTGGCAGTGGTTGTGGTTCATTTGACTATAGCGATAGATCAACACCAGAGATGCCCAACTTCAAATCCACCCTTGCATACTCTGTCTTGTTTTGGATTTCCAGCTCCTTACATAAAACTATCACATTTTTCATTAAATTTTAATTTACACTACCGTTCAAAAGTTTGGAGTTGGTAAGACTTATGTTCACCAAGGCTGCCTTTATTTGATCAAAAATACAGTACAAACAGTAATATTGTGAATTAATACTACACTTTTCTACTTTAATGTTTTAAAATGTAATTTATTCCTGAATTTTCAGCATCATTACTCCAGTTCAGTCACATGATCCTTCAGAAATCATTCTAATATGCTGATTTGGTGCTCAAGAAACATTTATTATTATTATCAATGCTGAAAACAGTTATTTTTTTTTGTGGAAACCCTGATAAAAGTGCAGCATTTATTTAGAAAATTGAATTTCTTTAACAATGTAAGAGTCTTTACTGTAACTTTTGATCAATTTAATGCATCCTTGGTGAATAAAAGTATTAATTTCTTTAAAAAAAAAAAAAAAAATCTGACAGACCCCAAACTTTTGAACAATAGTGTGTTACTGAATGGAGATCAGATTGTGAATAGCTATTTATATGAGAGAGCTTTTTTTCCCTTTAACTTCAGCAAGATTAAGGACTTTGGATTGGGCATTTTCTACCATTTTCTCTGTTGCAGTCATGATGAGGGTCAACTCAGACACATCATGACGGCTGAAGGTCTAACAAATGGCCCTTCGTTGCAACAGCTGGGGAAAAAAAAAAAAAAAATCTGATCTTAAAAGTAAGGTGGAGGATCAACTGAATTAAGTCTATTTTGGAAATGTAGACTAGTTCAGACTGACAGTCCCTCTATGGATAAATGTGAATCTGTCGCCACCTATTGGGGAACACATGAACTAACACCACAAAATCAGACAGCTAACCCTCTCACAACAGCTATGCTTCTTCAAGAACATAGTTGACTTTACACTTACCTTCACTTGTAGAAGCATGTTCCCATGGTTGCTGCAATGTTAGAAACATCACATGCAGTTCCATCTGTTCATGTCTTCTGTGCTTTTCTCCAAGGGCCCACAGACAGTCCACCAACAGGCCCGCTCCAGGAGGTGGTCGGCCCAAACCGGCCCCCAAGCCGAAGCCCCAGGTGCCTCAATGTAAAGCCCTTTATGCATACGACGCCCAAGACACCGATGAGCTCAGTTTCAATGCAGATGACATCATTGACATCATTAAGGAAGGTGCGAGCGTACAAAATACTTATTTTGCGTAGTATACGTTTTTTTTTTTTGTTTGTTTTTTTATGTGGCAGAATTAAAAAAAAAAAAACTAAAAAAATCAGACCGTGAATAATCAAAATATTTATCGAAAATGGCAGTTACGAAAATGTTATTCTTAATGTTTTGTGAATCCTGTTTGTAAAGTTTACATGAATGTTGTTGCCATTTTACATATATATGAATCTCAGACCATTTTAGATTAATTTTGATATTTATGCATTATTTGTTTGTCTAGACGCTTCTGGATGGTGGACAGGGAGACTAAGAGGTAAACAAGGCCTTTTCCCAAACAACTACGTGACCAAGATCTAACCTCTTCTGCCGTTAATGAGGCAACCAGATTTGAACCTCAGCAAACTTGTTAGACGAAGAAGAAGGACAAAGAAACGAGGAGAAATGGAGATAATGAAGGAAGGAGCGAGGTGTGCTATGGCTGTGGCTGAATGCATAAGTTTTGCATTGTGTTGCCACGGACACTTGAGGCCATGCGGGCAGGCGCTGACCGGACATGAAAATTTTCTCCAGGGCGCTGAATACTGAGCTGTCCCTGTGAGCACTGATCAAAACTATTTATTGTATTTATATTACAGCATTCTACAGTTTATTTCTGATGTGGTTTGTTCATCTGTCATTGATATTTAAGGTGATCTTAATTCACTTAGAGATGAAGTAGCCATTTTATGTGGGAACAGGCTTTTTTATTTTGCTTTTGAAATGGATAGATTTTATATGTAAATTAAGGTGCTTGGCTTTAGTCACCTGCTGTTTTTTTCTAATTTCTTGAAGTCATGTCTAAATCAGTGGTTTTAGTGGGAAATGTTTTGCTGCTAAGGAACGTTTCACCATGTTGTTGCCTTTCATATTGTAGTTAAAGAGAAACCCAAATGTATCAACTGCACTACAGCTCTTGAAAACCATGGATTGTATGCTTTTGATGTTAAGTTCATAATTCAGAACAATGCTGAATGTATCATTGTGCAAAACAGTTTAAATTTAAACTGCAGTGGTATTTCCCCACTCTTCACCACTTCTGTTACTGTACAGATACGAAGCACTTTATGAGTAAAGTATCATACAAATGTACTGGTCAGGTCATCCACAGCAACATTTGCCAAGGTGCTAGTCAGTGAAGAATCAGCTGCTGGATCTACAGAAATCTTCTTAAAGGAGTAGTTTGCCAAAAATGAAAATTCTGTCATCATTTACTCACCCTCATGTTGTTCCAAACCTGTGTGAATTTCTTCTGATGAACACAAAAGAAGATATTTTGAAGAATATGGATAATAAAATGGGGCCCATCAAACGGTTTGGTTACCCATATTCTTTTGTTCAGCAGAAGAAAAAAAATCCATACAGGTTTGGGACAACTTGAGGGTGAGTAAATGACAGTATTTTAATTTTTGGGTGAACTATCCCTTTAAGATGACAGTTATAAACTTTGTAAGAATGTTCCAGAGTTCAGTTCCCATATATTTTCCTAAGAACATCTTGACAGAAACATTCTTTTCATGGATTTGAGTCATGTTTAACAAAAAGTATTTTGGGGATATAAAATATACATAACTTTGGCAAAATGGCAGTAAAGAAAAAAAATCTTGATGTTTAATGAATCCAGCCCGTGTTGTAAATAGTTTACTTGAATTTTGCTGGCATTTTACATACATCTCAATCTCAGACCAATTTAGAGATGCATTGTGGGTGAGATTGATGAACTGTTTAGCAAGAAGCATAATTTTTGGTTTAATAAATGCCCACTGGACCAAACACAATAGGTTTCAATCAGTGTGTAACCACAAATGTGTGTATGAAATCTACATCCAAACATTTTCACTAACAAATGATTTCTCAACTTTTGTACTAAGATTAAATAAGTGGAACAACTGAAACCACATAATCTACAAAAAAACAAAACAAGAATGCTTCTCCTGTTTTAGCCAATGGTAATCTATTCAAAATTGACAATTATAATCTTAATGAATGCAAAATTAAAATACATGTTGAAGAATTTCTCAGTTCTACAAGGTTGGAACTGCTCCATATGTTTTAAAACACATGTGGTTTAGCCTTTAATATGCAAGTTATCTTTTCTAATGGAAGGCTTGACAACATCTCTTATCCACTGAGTAGTACTTTGTGAATCTTTGTCCACAACAGAACGACACTTTTTTTTGGCATAAAGCAGGTGGAGGTCTATAAATGCTTGCTCACTTCTATAATTTTGTTTCTCTGGGTACAAGCCCAACAAAAAAAGCTTAGGGTCCAGTAAAATTTTTGAAATTATCTTCTCAATTATGACTCTTACCAGAATTGTTTAATCTTTCTGCATTGCCAAATACAGTGAAACAATGCTCCTCTAGTTCCACACGTCTTACACATGTGTCTGGTACACTTTTATTATATCTATTTAATTCCACCAATAGTACATATGTCCACCTTAACCATCTATACTGTACAAGTTTAAGGTGTGCATTTATAGACAGTGTGAGCCTTAGTACAAGCTGCTTTCCAATCCTCACTCGAAGCTTCAAATTGCAAGTTTTCCTTCCATGCATTCAACTTATTACTCATCTGAAAATTCACAGTATGTCAGCAACCCATAAAATTCAGATATGATACCCTTTCTCTAATTATCCTTTTTTCTGTGTTAGGACTTGTAGACTAACACTTCACCTTAAATATTTCAAGGCACAAATTTGTGAAGCAATACAAAATTATGAATGAGACCTTAAACTTGCCCCTTTTCATTTCAGAAATTAAACTGGTGGGAGTTAAAGCACCACATGTTCAATATCCCTGACAGCAGGTGGAAAGACTTAATTTAGCATGAGCAGTTGCATCATTTGAGTTTTCAATCCAAGCGTTTCTCATTTATTAAAGAGTCAGAACCCATTCAAATTCAACTAGATTAACCTTCACTAGAACAAGTCCTAAACTTATGTCAGCATTAACAAGTCAAAAAGTGGTATTAAATCTTTGGATTTTAATGACATCAGCTCCAATTTGCCCACTAAGTGGGCAAGCAAATACAGCTCCAGCAAGTTCATAAAGACAAAAACAGTAAAACCCAATTTAAACCCTCAGCTTAAAAATGTAGTCTTAAGAAAAAAAAAAAAAAAAAAAAAGAAAGTGAAACATTTATACAGACAGTTCAAAAGTATGTACATTAGGTTTAAAAAGCAGCAGTCCATCTCTCAAAATGGCTGACACAAAATAAAGTGCAATTTTTAGTGTCCATTCCCACATAAAAATCCTCAGGAGCTGGACAGCAGAGGAGCAGCCAGATCCTTCACAAGTGAAGACTTCAACTGGGGAAGGAGGCTGATCTTCATGAGCCTACTGCTGGAGTATTTCTTTTTCACGGTCTGCAAGAGATGGACATCACCCCAGCATTCAGTACAACCAAACCCACACTTTGTTCCCTTTTTGCAAGTTGCTTTGAATAAGATTTGGCCAAATGCATAAGTGAAAGGGTACATTTACATGACAACGATGTACTAAAAACGTAAAAGTTCTTTGTACAGATGACGTTTTCAAAAACCATTCCTGTTCAAACGGATCTGCGCAAATAACAAAAAGTGCTGTATTACGCATGCCAGACTAGTTGGCGATGTCACTTTAAATAAAGACTACACACCTGCACATACACATTCTTTCATAGAGCACGCCTATCCATCTTATTTTTTACAGTTTACTGCACTTTGATACGCTTCTCATTATTTCCCTATAGCACCTAATAAATCGGAAGCCTCACACATCTGCATTAAAATAAGGTGGCTAGACTAAACGCAATACGCATGTGCAAGACATCACCGTTTTCACAGATAACTATAGTTTTCAAAAACTCTCACTTTAAAACCCATTTTCAGACCACCAAAACACTGTTGTCCTGTAAATTAAATGGCAAAAAAAAAAAAAAAAAAAAAAAAAATTTAAGTTGAAAAGTGTCATGCAAACGGTCTGATAGAAAAGCGCTTACCACATGCTTTGAGAGCCCTTCATTGACTGTAACCACATTTTTGGCAATATGCTGCATGATAGGCTTCAGGTGGGCCTCATCGTAGGTGGAGTAGTGTTGCTGGGTTGGTGACTGGAGCAGCAAGAGGAAAAAAAAAAAAAAAAAAAATTATAAAGTGTGTGGGGAGGGGAAGAAAAAAAAAAAAAAAAATTACCCATTTTTGGCCATCAAGCACAAGTTGAGAGAGGCACAGAGCAGCAGCTGCAGTCTCAGAAGGGTTATAGTGGACCATGTCGTAGTCAAGTAGTGTCAGTTCAAGGAAATATTTTGCCAGTGTATGCTTCTCAGCATCCGCCTAGAAAGTTGTTTTAAAAACAGGCAAAGACTTAACATCTGAAGCTTAAAAAAAAAAAAAAAAAAAAAAAAAAAAAAAAAAAAAAAAGGGAAACAAAACAACCCACACCCTGCTAAACCACATCAGGGATTATAAAAGCCATACTTACATTGCCAGCCTTTGAGGCTCTCCGCAGAAAGTGCAGTGGCAGAGGACGTCCAAGCTCAAAGTTCAGCTCACTGAGAATCATCATCTCCATCTCTCTGATCTGGGCTTTCGTGAAGGCATCATCAGCGATATAGGCAAAGTCCCCAACCATCGGCACATACATTTCCTCATATTTACAAGCAAGCAGCATTGCAGTAACCCCAACTAGCTGGAGCTTCTTACGAGTCACAGGCTGAACCTGAAAGAAAGAAAAAGGGGTTTACAATTCCACAATTTCAGACTTCTGTAGATTTTTCCGATCATATAGAACAGCTGTTGCAAGGTTTTAAAATCCAATTTGATGAAATCAGACAAATCACCAAGTCATCACCCTGGAAGTATTCACTAATATAGCATTTCACAACATGGGAATGTAGGTACTGCATGAACAAGGGGAAAAATAAATATCCACATTTTATAAAGGCTGTAACTTCTACCTGGAGAAAGCGATCAAGGATGGCTACGGTCATGTACAAGGTTTCCTGCATGAGCTGAAATCTTGAGTGCACCTGAATCAGCCAGTCAACCAGGAGAGCACGCATTCGTCCGTTGATATCATAACCGCGCATATAACGGGGACGAACTGACTGCTGGACCTGCAAAAAGAGCATAGAAGCTGGTAAAAAGTACAAGAGGAAAAGAGATAAAAAGTAAAGACAAGCCACAAGTACCTCAAGGGTTCGCAGATATGCATAGATGTCCTTTACATATTCAGGACACAGCTGAGGCATGTCAGCATCCCCCTCATCGATGTCTTCAACTGGAAAGAGTGTGTTGGAAAAGGCTTGACACAGTTCCTCTTCCTTCATGCTCACGTCAGCTTGAGCAGGGGGTAACGCTGGGGCAGGTTGAGGGACCTCGTGCTGTACCTGGGCACGTCTGGGTTGCACAACAGCTGGCTGGACAATCGATTTTACAGATTGCGCAGGTTGAACCTTCTGAAAAGGAAACAAAGAGGAATGTGTGGTATCACGCTGTTGCTCAAATGCACAAGTTGCATGGTGGTAAAGACACATAACTGTTACCTTGGTCTGAACTGGTTTGTGGGCAAAGTTGGACAGTTCGCCAAACACGGCCCTCCTCGCTGCACCGTTTACAGGACCGCCTTTGCCACCGATAAAAACAGGGTTGTTTGCATTGCGCTGTAATGGAAAAGGAAGCAGAAACTAAACTATTTCACCTACAAGCTATTTCAACAACTCTTAGCAATTCAAGCTAACGAACGCGAAGCTGCTTTGACGCTAGCAAGTCTTTATCAGATAAATACAAACACATATTTCTGCATTAAATACTCACCAAAGCGTGCATTTCCATGACGAATACGCTTTCCGAGAGGTCTTTCTTAAATGAAATTTTAAAAAATTAAAACGGGCCGTTTAGTTTTGCTCAGTAGTCCTTGTCCAACTCAAAACAAACCGTACAGTACAAAGGCCTGCCGGTGATTCAAATACCGCTCCGTGCTGTCTGATTGGTCACTGCCTCGCGGAATACTCAACTTCGATTGGTTGAAAAGAGAAGGGACGCTTATCAATCATCCCTCATCTCCGGTTTCACATGTAGCTCTTGTACATAGATTTGTGTATCTATGGCGCTGTAAAACACGACGACATTGAACTCATTTTAAAGTTGTTTGACTGATTCCTTAGTAATTGTTTTTTGAGTAGTTATGTAGCATTGTGTTGATAACAGTGTCTGCTGGTCAAAGACCTTTAATTTTTAAAGACTGTACATTTTTAAAATGAAACATTTTGAATTGCCTCTAAATAAAGCATGTGATAAAACAGTGGTTTTCATCAACCGGGGTCCACTAGGGGGCCTCAAGATTACTTAAATTAATTTAAGATAAAAACTGGCACTAAAATAAGCTAAAAAGACTAAAATCTGAAATATTTCTTATTTCAATTCACTTTTTTTTTTTTTTTTTGTCCTGCAAAAAAACTGGATATATGAGGTAGCCTACTGTGATTAGACTTTTTTTTTCATTCTTTCATTTTAGACTTTCTTTTTCTTATTGAGTAAAAATATTTTTAAAATCCTTATCCTCCTTATTCAATAAATCACAAAAAAATGGAAAAGTCATTGTAGGAGCCCAAAGGTTTAAAACCTCTGTAATAAAAATTCATGTGTGTCACTGATGTAATGAGAAATAGTGATTCGTTCATTAACAAATCTTTTAGTGAATGAATCTTTCTTGTTCATTTCCATGCTCTGATTCATATTATGTTTCCTTCACCTAACTCCATTTTGAATCAAGTGACTGTTGTACATCAGAAAAAATGATATCAAAGTGTTTATATATCCTATTGTAAACTTAGTAATTTTTTTTTTCTGAATGCATAACTCATTCCAAAATGCTGACCCAATTAAGTGAGTTCACAACAATTTTTTTTTTTCAGCAGATCAGCATATTAGAATGATTGGATCATGTGACACTGAAGACTGGAGTAATGATGCTGAAAATTCAGCTTTGCCATCACAGGAATAAATTACATTATAAAATATATTCAAACAGAAAGCAGTTATTTTAAATTGTAATAATATTTCACAATATTACTGTTTTTACTGTATTTTTAATTAAATAAATGCAGCCTTGGTGAGCAGACGAAACTTCTTTTAAAAACATTAAAAATCTTACTGATTCCAAACTTTTGACTGGTAGTGTATATATAACCATTTCCCATTTTGTGGGGTTTTGTCACCTTTGAATCCCCCCCATATATATATATATATATATAATGACAACCCCATTAAACATACAAGCTGTATGCACATGAAGCGCTGCCACTTTCTGCCACTAGAGAGCATGAGGCGACCAACTCCCTAATACAACACTGTAAGTTACATTGGTCAGCATTCACAAACCACACTAAAATATCTGTATGGATTCACAAGAGTCAGTAGTCAACCACTATGATCATTAACGGTTATTCACAATATATATCATTTTCGACGAGCCTTTAGGTGATGTTGTTGTCTCGTTGAGTCGTCAAGGATGCGAGAATGTCGTAAAATGTCGAAATGCTCGCTCGCGTGTGTGTGTGTGCGTAGCAGCAGGGCTGTTCACATACACACATAGCAGCGCTCTAATGGACGCCGAGGATAAGCAGGAATGGGGACTCGCACCCGAGGGCAAACGGGGAGGAATTCGAAACACATATGACCGTTAAATAAAATGTCCTCTCCGTACGATTAGCTCGCCGTGACGTTAAACGTGTGATACTGTAACTCGCGTGCGTATTCTCATATATTTAAAGCGGAATCGTCGAAATATCCGTCAGTTAGCGGGGAGGCTAAAGCGCTGGGCCTCTCGCTCTATCTCCCTCCCTCTTCGGGTTTGTGTGACTGTCAATTTCACACAAGCCTCCGCTGACGTTCACTTGCTTCCCCAATACTTTTCTACTTCTGTCGACGAAAATTGTACACTGGAAAGGTGGTTAAGTTCAAGAGGGATAGTTTTCCAACGTGAATAGAGGTAAGTGGCTTTGTTTATTATTATTTTAATGGTAAATTTCAATTGGTATGAGCTATTGTTTGAGTAACTGGAGAGGCTAATAGCCCGCCGCTAGCAGTTTCAGTAGAGATGTTTGTCCCAGCACATCCAGGCCCAATGGGCTACTGATACACAACATTAGCTGTCCCTGTTGGTTTAAACGTGTCCTAGATGTCTGCTTTTAGGATGTGTTTTATAATCTGAAGTGCTGTCAGCTGATGTGTTGAAGAAAGTGAGAACAACAACATCAACATGCCATCGCTGCCTTTCTTTTTCTGTTGTTTGTCAAACCCTCGTTGCCTTTGTGTTATGATTTATTGGATTGTCATTACACCGACGTTGTTATTTGATTGGAAATGGAAAAGCTGGTTTCATCTGACCATTTTTTTTTTTAGACGGAATTGGTCAGCAACTCTTGTTTTCTTGAACAGCCAGCTGGATCAGATTCCAGTCTTTGCATTTACAATAACATTTTAATGTGCCCCCTCTGGGAGCATGACATATGTGCTGTTGATTTCTATAAATCAGTGATATCTGAAAAGAGATTATTAATTTCACCATGGCTCAAACTACTGATCAGAGATTTGTTCAAAGAATCTTCTTTCATGGTGCACTTCCATCATCTGTTTTGAAAAACAAACCCTTACAAATAAGATGTAGTGTTATTTTCGCTGCTCCCAAATGCAGTAATTCCATCCAGATATGAAAATGCTATCTCTGTCATAGTCTTAACGGCTCATAAAAATGTCATGTCATCTACCTCTATAAAGGATTAAATTGTATGTATTAATAATAAAGTGAGACGTCATGCCTGGAGAAAGAACTGCTGTTTGCTCTCAGACCTGTTAATGTATTGACATCTGTGCTTGATCTCTGAATATTTTAAATATTCTTTCATCTTCGGTACACATTAAGATATTTTTGATGAAATCCGATAGCTCTCTGACTCAATTTAATTACCACTGTAAAGGCCCAGAGAAGTAGTAAAGACATAGTTAAAATAGTCCAAGTGGCTGCAGTGGTTCAACCTTAAAGGTGCAGTATGTAAGAATTCTGTCCGCTAGAGGTTGCTAGAGGCCTATTCAAAACAAAGTCGTAGCTTGATGACGGCAAGTTTGAGCGCGGAATCTTGGGACATGTGGTTTTCACCTCAACGGACGGTGCAAAAGAATCGGGATAGGACTCGGGAAGAAATCATGTTCATGGATGTGATTATTAACGTTATTGTAGTATGAAGCAAAGCAGGACTGAGTGTTGTGGGAGCTGAACGAGGCCACTGGAGCGATTGCACAACACGCTTCACGAGCAGCGGAACTTTTATTATGCCTCAGTCACCGACGCCGCTTCCTCTTTTCCGGTCATGAGTATGAGGTAACGCAGCTCTGTTTATCATATTAGATACATCTGAGTGTGCGTTCGCTTGGTGGCTGCGGTGAGACACTGTTGCACACTTCAGTAAGCTAGATCGATTTTAGTATATCATATTAAATGCTGGATGGCTTGTGTTGATAAATGGCATGCAATTCATTTTAAAACGTATTGTATGATGGAGAAAATTCTGTATTACTGTTACTAAAAATAAAGCTGTGTCTGATTATGCTATGTTAGCTACTTGACAAAATTGTGTTTTTCTCTGAGGCATGGTAAAGCATGGTACTTGCAAATAATCAAGAAAATTAGATTTAAACAATAAGACTAAACGTGTTGAGCTGTATAACAACAATTAGTTTTCTGTCTATAAATATATCAAAACTGTTGTTCCCTTGTCTATTAAAATGTGTAATATATTAAAGCATCTTTGGTGTTTCCATGGTTTCTACAAAATAAAACCGGAAACCGAGCCAGACCGAGGGTTAACGCGGGTATGACGCCATTGACAGGCGACTCCTCACACGACCCGGAGCCTTGGTTAAAATTGCAATTTTCTCACGATTTACAAATAGTTGGAAACATTTGGGATATTGTAAGTACTCAAGTGAACAAAATATATAACACTGGCCTAGTGGTTTTTGGATATTTTACTGCAAAAATATTACATATTGCACCTTTAATGTTATGAAGCAACGAGAATACTTTTTGTGTGCAAAAACAAAACCAAAAATAACAATTTGTTGTCTTCCATGTCAGCCTCCTACGCAGATGATGCAGTAAGCACAGTTCAGCGCTTGAGTTTACGTCCAAACGCCGACTCGGTATTGGCCGACACTGTACACGTTAGCAGCATGACACATGCGTGTGATGCTGACCCAGGAGCCGGCCAATAATGAGCCGGCATTCTGACATAGAACACGGAAGCGCTGAACTGCGTTCACTACGTCAACTGCTGTTAATGGGGTCATGACATAGATTTTTTTTTTAAATTATTATTTTAATGTTACTTGAGGTTCATTAAAAACACATATGATGAAGAATTCTCATTTTCAACTTTCATTCTGACCCTCTGTCTGAAACAATGTTTTTTTAAGGGGCTGCTCCTTTAAGGCTTGTCAGTAAATGCCCACTGTTATGATTGGCTAACGTCATTGCATAGGAAACAGTATCAACAATGCCCTACTTGCTGTTAGTGTTCTTTACGCACTCTTTATGTTCATCCCTAATATCCTGTCATGTTTTACACAAAACAAAACTCTAGAACAGATGCTAATGGCTAGTATGGCAGCGCCGCTTTATGTGGTTGCGTTCATAGAGGTTTGTTTTTTTCGTTTTTTTTGTTTTGTTTTTTTTTTAAACAAGCATGACAACCCCATTCTGTAACCGAACTGACACCTGCACATTTTCAGGACTCGCAACTGCATTCTTGACAAACCCCAGCTGAATGAACAGAACCGCACTGGACAACTAGCAAAGTACGCAGCTCAAATGTACTCTCTGCAGTCAGTTACTGAGCATTTAAAGACCTGGTTGGTTGTTTAAAATGTCTGATGGATGAACTCATGCCTCGATTGGACTCGTTTATTTAATAACATGCTTGCAATTGTGATAAAACTTCCCCATGTTATGAACCGCCATTTTCGATACTATCGTTAAATGTGGTCCTGAAAATGCATATTTATAGACAAGGCATTATAAAATCGTTTACTAAAGGTTTGAAACGCAGCTACTGTCAGATCCAATACGGTTGGCTGCTTCATCTTTCAACAAAAGTTTCTTTATGAACTCTCCATTACACCATGCCTCACTGACAAAACAAAATGCTCCAAACAAACATATATTTCTCCGACGTGATCCAGGACGCCAATAAAATAACCCATCCACTTGCTTCCAATGCTGGGATACTTCTGAAGTCTTTAAAGAGATGCAAATGTGCTGTTTAAACTGGATGCATCCGTTAAGTGACTGAATGCCAGTGGGCGGGGCCTATGGTGCGATGATGTATAACTGTTCATCAGTGTCTTGCTCTGGAGGCAGTCATATGTAAATGCATTTGCCAATGTGACGTCACAAATCCCGCAATATCAAAACTAGCCGTTTTTAGAGCTCAATTAAATAAATGCTTTATATTCTAAAAGAGAATTTATTGTGATGTGCTTGTGCATTGTTTATAACTATTTCTGTATTTTATGTTGATTTCAGCTAACAACTGTATATCAGATTTTACCTAATTTGTTCAGAATTTTCTTCAGTTAATAGATTCAGCTGAAGTTTGATTAAAATTGATAGTTTTTTTTTTTTTTTTGTATAGAACATAGTAAAGCTAAAAAAAAAAAAATGCCCCTGAAACTTAATCTCAGGGTGCACAAGTTGTTTTTAATGTAACCATTGCATGACCCTGCTCCACGACGTAAAGTGAGAGTATACTATTAATAAATGTTTATTGACTGCACTTATTTTTCGGGTCTTTTAGATGTAACTTGAATTGTTGTTGACTTAAAAAAAAAAACATACTGGTGATGTTTACATTTCATGAACCTTAATTTGTGTGGTGAATTTGTAGTGATATTTACAGTTATTCCTCCCACATTTTGGCTGTGTGTCATGCTATTGCTTATGGCGAAGCTACTCAACATAGATATACACAGCAATCCCTGGGGAAGGAATTAAAACAGTCCCCTAAAATCCCCTATCTTCTGAAATCTGTATCCACCTTGGTGTCAAGAGGCACTGCCGCAATGGGGCCCTCTGGGGCTGCCTCATATGGAGGTACTGTGGTGCACTTTGTTGCATGGCACAGCGGTACATCACAGGTTGACAGGATCGGCCTCAGAGGAGCCTGGGAGAGCAGTCTACCTCAGGAACGTCGATCAACACAGTTTGAGCTCTTATTTCTTAATGGAGTGAAGAGTGAAAATTGTGCTAAAAACGTAATAAATAATTAATAAATCAGTTTAGTCATGCAGTAGAAGCCCAGTCACACTGTTTTTATGTGGTGCAAGTCTTCCTCATCTCAGACTTGAAGTAACTATTTATAGCAAGGATACATTTTAAAACCTGTATTTTTTTTATTTTTTTTTCTGTTCATGAATAAAAATGCTTCTCAATGTTTACCCCTTTTTTTTTTTTTTTAAATAAATTCACAGCTTTATTTTACATAGGTTGATGTTTTCTGAGATTATAGACTAAAGTGTTGTGAGAGAATTTGGTTTGCTTTTGTGAAACTGGATATTGCTCAATACCAGTGGGTCATAAAAGTTAGCGGTCTTGATAGAATAACAGTATTACTATAGTTACAGTAAAACATTTTCACTGCAGTTACTGGGAACTTGACTCTATTTACTTTGGAAGATGTTTTTTTTTATTCTTTTGAAGTCTCTTTGGTTTTCAGATTTCTGATACAGCAGTAGTTTCTAATTTGTATAAACTCTATATTAATTTTCTATAAATTGATAGCACCCAGTGTTAGCTTAGACTGCTTTCAGATTTTTAGCTGATATTTACACTACTGTTCAAGAGTTTGGGGTCAAATCAAGATGTTTCTTTGAAAGAAATGAATACATTTATACTGCAAGAATGTGTGCAGTTGATCAAAAGTAACAGTAAAGATATTTATAATGTTACAGATATTGGTGGGCGATATGGCAAAAAATATAGTATATATGGTAAAATATATGGCAAAAATATTATATCACGATTTTTTTCAGGAAAATCACTATTCATGTTGGTTTTACTATTTTGCAATTGACTGAGCAGTACAGCCAAACTAATTTCCCTATTTTAAAAATGTAGCCTAACCTTACAAAGTAACAAAATATAAAAGAAAAAAGAATGGCAGACCATTTAGGCCAAAGTGGGCAGAGATTAAAATATTTATTTCATTATTTAGGACTGCGCATGTGCGTTGGCTGCTCCAGCCTAAAAAATAAGCTTTTTTAACACTATTTGAGCATAAGAAACCACATTTATGATACAATTGTCATCAGGTTTCATCGGTGATTTCAAACATGAAATTTAATCATATGCTTGGTGAACAGCTTTGAAGAATTTGATGTTTTCCCATTCAAAGACATAGGAGCTGCACTTGCATGACTGAAATAGCTGCCCGAGAGGCGTTTCAAAGATGGCCGCCGATGAAACGACTTGTCTTAAAGGGACTTTGATTTAGGCCCCGTTTACACTAGTGCATATTCATTTTAAAACGCATAAGTTTTGCTATGGTTATGCTACGCCGATGTTTTCGAACCTCGAAAATGAAGACTTCCGAAAATGCTGCAGACCCCATTTTAGTTTGAAAACGCTGGGGTTGTGATTCAGTGAAAACGATGGCATGGCTGCCCACGTTCGCTCTGCGTATCTTTGATGACCGTGTAAACAATAAGGTGGAGACTGAACTGCAATCTTTGCTGGCTTTGTTGTCATTTTTAGCAGCCATTGTGCAGTTAAACTCTGCCTTTTTTTTTTTTTTTAATACTGCAGCTACCTACATGGATACGCAAGAGGGAACTTGTACGCGCATGCCCAGTGTGCATGAACGTTCATGTGGCATGCGTTTTCGGTCATGTAGAATAGACGGAGATGGTTTCTGAAACGCTGTGGAAATGCCAGTGCAGACGAGGATCGTTTTCATTTTAAAATGCCGTTTTAAAACGAAAATGCACTAGTGTAAATGGGGCCTTAGGCCAAAGTTGAGGTGGGTGGAGATGAAAATATTTATTTCTTTATTTTATCTTTGTTATTAAAAATAAGAACAAAGATGCACCTTACAGATACAATATCATATACAAATGAAATGAACAGTGCTTTTTTTTTTTTTTTTTTTTAAACAGAAGGCGTATTTAACAGTAGTATTCAAGTAAGAAATTGAATAAACAAATGTAAAAATAAAACACTGCTTCACCTTCACTGTATAAATTATACACTGATTTTTATTAAAGACACTGAAGTTATTCAGTGAAGACCAGTAAGTGATTTTCTCTGTCTTTTGTTGTTGGATCAAGATTTATTAGGCTGCTGTCACTTTAAGACCTCATGCATGGATCTAAACAGACACCTAGCTGGGTTTCTTCCAACTGTTTACGTTCACTTAGGACATAATCGACTGTGTATTTGACAGTTTAAGACGCAAAAGATAACATATATCAGTACTCACGTGCTGTTTGACAGGATTTTAGTGTGTGCGTGCTTTGGGTGCGAATAAAATGTTTAACCGGCAGGGCTTTAAAATGCATACAAATATTAATCTTTAGTAATTTTAAATAACTGCAATGTCGTGTGTGTGTGTACGTTGCATCGTTCCGTATGTTGGGACGGAGGCACCAGAACTTACACTGATAGTTGTAGCACGATACAATGATATTACTTCAAAAGCAGATCGTGGAGACATTTTAATCATTCACAATCAAAAATCGTGATATCGCACACCCCTACAGAGTGCTATATTTCAAATAAATGCTATTCTTCTGAAATTTCCATTTATCAAAGAATCCTGAAAAAAAATCGGTTTCCACAAAAATATAAAGCAGCACAACGGTTTTCAACATTTATAATAATATGAAATGTTTCTTGCACCAAATCAGCATATTAGAATGATTTCTGAGGGATCATGTGACACTGAAGACTGGAATAATGATGCTGATCTCAGAGATAAATTAGATGTTAAAATATAAAAGTTATTTTAATATTTCACAATATTACTCTTCTTACTGTATTTTTGAGCAAATAAATGCAGCCTTGGTGAGCATACGAGACTTCTTTCAAAAAACAAAACAAAAAAAACAAAAAATCTTAACTGCGAACGTTTAAATGGTAGTGTTTCCAGACCCATTATTTATATACCCCATTTATGGTACCAATAACAACACAATACATATACATAGTAAACATAGTATAGTAATCAGTAGTTAAAAACAGTATAGGCTAATTCTTAAAACTAGTATGTTTGGCAGGGCAATCCTTTCTTTGTGAGTTTTGAAGTACACACAAACTGTGGTGATATTAACCCCTGGAATGCTTCATCTTTAGATTGCTGTATGCAGGAAAGTAACTCTTTGACACTGTTACCAGACAGAGAAGTTGACTCAAAAAGAGACTATATGCCTTACGAAACAGATGGCTGCTTTCATAATTTACAGGTAAGAGAACTCGGGGCCTTGCCGTGGCTGCTGTGAAGCATAAGGCGTTTGGGGCATGGTCTCATTCTGGGTGTCGAGATGTTAATTAGGGAAGGCTGAAGAAATGTTAGCGTGTAATGGGAGTCTGGTGAATGGAAGACTGATCGGAAACACAGTGAGATTTTGATTAAAGAGGGAAAGATGGTTGTGAGATGAGAATAAAAGAGGTAATAATAAAATGGCTGAATTGTTAGATTTTCATAATGAGAGGAGGAAGAGGCTTTGTGGACATTGGTAATCATTGTGAAAATTACGGGCAGTGATGGATAAATACCCATTATGCAAGCAAGCAGGAACCTAATTTGAGAGGGGTTTAATTAGGTTGCTTCAGCCCAAATGACTGCATTATATAAGGATCAAGATGAAGAGGCTCTTCATATACACCTGTATTGAACACCATTTTATGCAAAACAACAAACAGCTGTCTGCTATTAGGCGTCACATTGTGTGAGAGATGTGGGCTGCTCTTTTCCTATGCTATTATCATAAGAATAATCGAAAACTAGGTGAGGGTGGGAAATAATGACCCCTAGCAGCATTATCTTGTGCATGGTTGATTTATGTGTGTAGTCTTTTGCAGGAGGTATTAAGTGGCTCCTGAAACGTGTTTGGTTGCTCGTTTCTGTCTATGCGGTGCAAGAGATGACCTTTCTTTAGTCACCATTTCCTTTCTTTTATTACAGCGCCAACAAGCTGCCTGGATAACAGCCAGAAATGGCTTCTAAAGCAATGTTCACGTCTAAGTCAGACTTAGGTTTTGCATCGGAAACGTAGTGGACTGCTTGTTTTCCCATACGTACTTCTCTTGTTACGTTGTCGGTAGGGATGTCCATTTTCCTAAATTCCCATAATCGATCGTTGTTTAAATTAACGATCAATTAATCAGTTAATCGTTAACCTTAACCTCTTAACTTGGTAGCGCTCCCACTTTGAATTTATCACGTTGCTTAACAAACCACTTGCTTAACCAACACAAAATTGGTGTCGTTTTTAAAACTTAGAAGCTTAGCTTTACAGTGAATATAGGGAATATGTCCATCACTTAACAAGTGCTTTTTAAATTTGATGACATATTAGAAGAGCTCTATTTTCATAGTGTGAAAAAATAACTGCTTTACATGAAAATGTGATCTGGGAAATCATAGTACATAACAGATAGACTTGTCATATATTGTTGTAAAGGTCTCAACAAACAGAATACAAAGAGCATATTTGTATGAAAAAGTATATATAATCTAATAATTTGTTTCATTCTTTTGGGGACAATATTCTCATTTTGTGCATATTTTCTCTGTTTTCTATTTGTAGGATTGGTCGGATTGGTCTCCAATGGAACCTTTGGATTCAACATATTGAGCCTTGGTGGCACTTCGTTGTGGGTCAGTCGCAATGAAGAGTGAGATTCCGTCTGATGCACGACGTAAGCAGGAGCCCCTAAAGGGGCCTCTGGCTAACCCCGAACCCATGGAGACCGCTAAGAGCTTCCCCGCTGAGATGGAGGTGATTGGCAAGGCAGGAAGTGATTTCCCTTCTCCTCTATGTGCCGAGACCAGGCACCGGCCTTCACGAGATGCTGGAGGTCGCAGAGACTGTGACAGAGGTTTGTCGGGACGCAAAAAGCGCAAGAGCCAGCAGCCTGGGCCGTCATATTGTTCTCTGAAGGATGTGCCAGTGAGTGAGGCAGCCCTTACTCCGCCCCGCCACAGGCCCATGCTGCTAGAGACACGTAGCGAGGACGAGAGGAACCCAGAGTCCTCATTGAGTGACTGTGCCTCTTCGCCCTCCTCCAGCCTTCGGTTTGGTGACTCGGACACTCTTAGCTCAGAGGAGGACAGTGGGGCAATGACAGTCAGACAGCAGCAGCAGCTTAAGGCTCCTGGTTCTGCCTCCACTGGCAGTGCAGTGGGCGGCACAGGCACGGCAGTAGGCATGAGGCCACTGCTCGCCCGGACTCGTGCCAGCAGGTCGCATAAATGGGCTCGGCTTGAGCCAGAAAGCAATCATGTGAAACGTCCATGTCTCAGCTCACGCAGGCCGTTGCATAGGAAACGGTTTGTGAAGGGCGGGGCAGGAGGCGGGGCCCAGCGGACTCCAAAGCAAAAGGAGCGATTACTGCTGCAGAGGAAGAAGCGAGAGGTGATCGCACGGAAGAAGTACGCCCTCCTGCACAGTACCAGCAGCTCCAGTGAGGAGCTGACCTCTGACTCCTCCTCCCCTTCCTCCACTGAGGCAGAGGATGAGCTGTACGTGGATGTTAGCAGCAGTAGCAGCCAAGCCAGCAATGCAGCTGTGGCCTCAGGTAAAACGCTTTTTATTTCACCTTAACTCTAACATCATTAGGGCCCAAGGGGCGAAGGGCCCTAGACTTACAAAATTTTGAGCTGCAAAAATAGCTGCACTCATTTGAAAGTGACCTATGACATCCTCTGCCACAAAATATATCTATTTCATGTGGTGAAAGTGATGTATTTGAGTATGACAAAAAAAGAGGCTTGGGTCTCCTCAAAATCTGAATGCAAGTGGTCATCGAAGACGCATTTGAAACGCGTGATAATACCAGGTGTAATGGAAATGTGTCTTGGCTGTCCACTTGTGATCGATTAACCGAAAACGCATCTGAATACCAGGTGGAAACAGGCTTTCTCTCTCGCTTGCTCGATTTCCGGGATATTGTATATAATTTGCGGGCGTCAGGGAGCTGCTGTCAAGACTCCCGGACCTTCCAGGAGAGGTTCATGCATTGTTAGAATTCATAAAAATGTTACCAGCCAACTGGCGAGTGACACGTTTCATATACTTATTTTAATTTCAGCTACATTTACATACTGTTTTCAAAGGAAGTTGTAGGAAGGACACAAAGAGCTCACTGTTAGTTCATAACTTCATATTGTAACTGGTTTGGTTTGAATGAGAACATTGGCTTTTCTTTTATTCCTGTTGAGTCTGAAAAATTCTTTTTTGTATTTAATGAAGAAGAAATAACACCTTTTATGTAAATACTTTTCATATTTACACAATTCACCAATAATAGAGATCCACCACAGGTGTTTGGCAGGTGAATAGGTCAAAGCTGTTTTTGTAACTGTGAAGTAAAACACTGCTGTATCGACCAATTAGCATCCAGGATTGAAACCCTGGTTGATTTTCAATATATGATTATAGTTAAAGTTTCAACATAATAATAAAAAATGTTTCTTGAGCACCAAATCAGCACATTAGAGTGATCTTACTGACCCCAAACTTTTGAACAATAGTGTATATTTTTATATTCTCTTTGCTCAAAATTGATGTTTTATGAGGATTTTTTTTTTTGTATGCGGTCTCCCTCTGAAAGCACAAATTGCAGATCTTTTTTCTGCCAAACTCTTGGATTCTACTTCTGTTGTCCTTGATTGTATTTTTTTTTACCCTACATTGTATTTTTACCCTATTTTTTTTTTTTTTTTTTTTTTAGCTACATTCTAAAATAACAAACAAACAAACATGTAAATAAATAAAGTTTCAAATTTACAATATTTATGTAATGGCCATATCTTCTGTTTTTGAGAGATGGCTACAGAGGATAAAATGGAAAAGAGCATTAGCAAGCTGTTCCGTGCGTGTTGCATGTCACAGAATGTTTGAGTTTCCTGTTGAGCAACAGCAAGTCCTCACCTAGCAGTCTGCCTCTGCTCTCTCGACCGTACCAAAAAAAAAATTACCTAAACCTTGCACATTCCTCTCTCACAGAGATCTAAACCACTCGATTGAACATACAAATCATACCCATAAAACCGCAAAAATGTGTTAAATATCTGCAGCTAAGCATGCATCAGAGGAGGATATGCCATACATTACCAGTGGCCTAGTGCTTAATCTCTCTCTTTTTCTCTCTCTCTCTCTCGTGCTCTCTCTCTCTCTCTCTCTTGCTTCCACTCCCCCACGCCAGCATGTTTACAAATGTACATATGAGTGGTCTGCCACTCAAAAACACTCAATAAATACTTGTAGCAGTCTAAAAAGGCAGATAAATTGGTTGAGACGGATCTCTCATGGCTAGAAATATCTGGGAGTTTTAAAAGGCCTTCAGGGCCTGCATAAGAATTTTATTACTTTTTTTTTTTTTTTTTTTTTTTTTTAACTACTATTATATTGTTAGTGAATGTAGATATTTCTAGTCATGCTTGGCTATGAAGTATTTTGACTAATTTGTACTTTGTGATTACAGTCTTTATAAAATTAGTTTTTTAATCTCTCCACAAATCTTGATCTTTAACATTTAAAAAAAAGTCAGAATATCAGTTTTTATATCAGTTTGTTTGAGTTAGCTCACTAAACCTAATAGAGTTATCAGAGATTTTCTTTGGAAATGACTAAGTGGATGAGATCAGAGCATCTCTCCAGCACCCCAGAGGTTTCCATGGGTCATTTCATACTTTAGTTCTGCAGGAGGAGACCTGTTACATAATTTCTAAGGGTGTAATGGAACACAAAAATGACTATTCCATATGTAAATTGATTTTGGAGTCATGATTTAGAATGTTTTTGGTATAGCGGGGGAAAAACAAAACATTTATTTCTTTTTTTTTTTTTATAAAATGTATGCTAATGAGTTGGTTTAAAGCACTTAATATAAAGCACTTGCCATGTTCAGGACATCTTTGATCATGCACTTTTCGTGCAGTAGCTCACTCTGTCCTCCTCTATTCTCTATTTATTTTAGATGCGGTAACAACAGTGTATTGATATAAAAGGTATTGCCCCATCCTAGGAGAGAAACTCAATTCAAATTAAGTTTAGCTACGCAGATGTTATGCATATGCAGTGGTTAAAACAACACTGCATTCGTTCAGTACACGTGCCTCCTAAAAGACCTTTAGCGAACATTTTGGTATGAAAAACACTAGAAGGAAATTGCTTCCACTAGAAAAATCTGTTCAGAGTTTGTACCTCTTATTCCCTGTGTAAGATGTGATTTGAGGGATTTTCTTTTCTCAAGGGTCAATGCATGTTAAAATGCAGCTCTTTCTTGCATGCCCTTAAAATCAAGACTTTTGTTAATGTAATTTTGTCATTTACTTAGCATATAGTCTAAATACCTATCTGCTAACTAGAGCTGCACGATTAATCGTTGAAAGATCGCAATCTTTATTCAAACACCCATGCAATATTGTTCTTAAATGACAACAATTCTGCAATGTCTATTAAACCTTTGAAAAATAGCACACCAGAATATTGAAATCTGTGTTAGTGCTGCCACTGACCCAGAGAGAGAAGTCAGAAAAAGTCAAAAGTGAAAAAGTGAAAGTGACGTGACATGTGCATGATGTCCCATACTCTGAATTTGTGCTCTGTATTTATCCCATCTAACTGCTCACACATAGCAGAGAGCGGTGAACAAACACACACACCTAGAGCAGTGGGCAGCCATTTTTTTTGCTGCGGCACCCGGGGAGCAGTTGGGGGTTCAGTGCCTTGCTCAAGGGTCGTGGTATTGAGGATGTTACATGCATTCCCCCCACCGACAATTAAAAGCCATGTAAAAAGCCATGTATTGGTATTAAACAGCTTCACAGACAGTCTTTTCAGCCACACAGTATCATTATTTCGATGTTACAAATATTCAAATTATCACTGCAGTACTGGGTTAAAAGTTTTTAGGTCAGATATAAACACTCATGTCTATGGTAGGATCAAAATAGATTAAATCACCTTTTAACTTGGTGCTTCAAATGAAGATTGTATTGATACATTACACCACTAGGTGGCGACAAGTGACTGTTAAAAATGTATTTGTCATTGAATCATTCATTTAAGAGTTTTGTTCAAAAACGCTGATTTATCCAGTATTGAAACAAGTGAAATATTTATAAGAGAGTCATTGAATCATTCATTCACTGTTTTTTTTTTTTTTTTTTAAATAATTAATTCAAATTAACCCAGATAGCACATACATCTCCAAGATGTCATAAAGAACGCATCTGCTGTGTACAGATGTCTTTAAAAAAGTCAGTTTTACATACATGCTAAATCATAAACGTCTTAAAGACATTTTCTAAATGTCTATTTAACATCTGACAGGAAACTTCTCAGATGTGTTGCAGATGAGAAAACAATTGTCTTCCAGTTGAAAACACGCACATCAAATAGTCGTCTCTGTGGTGTACATGTGCTATCTGAGAGTTAAACATTTTTAATTACACTGCAGGACTTAACGTTTTGTCAGAACCTCTAGTAAATTACATGTTATTTTGTTTAGTTGACTCTGTGGGAGAATGACAATTTTTTGTTTTAAACAAA
This sequence comes from Hypophthalmichthys nobilis, assembly GCA_037950665.1. NCBI lineage: Eukaryota > Metazoa > Chordata > Actinopteri > Cypriniformes > Xenocyprididae > Hypophthalmichthys > Hypophthalmichthys nobilis. The sequence continues at coordinate 38,147,640 of CM075470.1, forward strand.
GATTGCGATTCTCAATTTATTCAGAATCGTGCATCTCTACGGTTAACCAAGACATTGTAACATAAACGCTTTTGATATAGCACATTTCCACAGGATTGCAGAATGTAACTTTGAATGGTAATGTACGTTTTAACACAATATATGGCTGCATGTTTACTGCTGTAAGTTGAAGTTATATTTGGTAGTGTGATAATTTCTTGTGGGCAGCGTGGGGAACGGGGTAAGAGCGGGGTGCTAAGCAGCAGCACTCAGTGGGAGAGCCGACCTTAACAACACACCCCAGAGAATGATGATGAATCTCCCGAGCCAAGAGCTTCTGCCTCAGTGCACAAACATGCCTAACACAGATAGTACAGCACAACAACCTTACAGTGCTGAAGTAGAGTTGTTTTAACATATCGTATTCAGTATGTTGTTCAATTGGTGCACATGCTAGCTAGTGCCACAATGCTCATGAGAGAAGCAAAAGTTTGATTCTGATTTGTGAGGGGGGAAAAAAAGAAGCCAAAATGAATAGAATTTTAAAAAATTATGGTGTAAGGAATGTAATGAACCTCAATTAAGTCTTTTTCATCTTTAACTGTGTGGGGATCACGTCACTACTGTAATTCAAATCAGTGTTTTTCAAATGTCTGTAATTTTTCTGTTGAAAATGGAGCTTGAGTAGAAGTTGTTTGTCAGTCACACTGAGACATGTACCAGCTATGCTTGCGAGCTTTATTTTGAACACACCCTGGGCCTCTTGACACCAAATCCAGGCAGGGCTTGAGTTAAAGAAGGAATGAGAAGTTGAGCAGGAGAGCCAATCAGAAGAGAGATAAATGATTGTACTACAGAAGCCTGTGCCGGCATACTGCAACGCACATCTTTGACTGACCTACATTTAGTTTCCCCAGCACACACACAGGCACGCCTGCCTGAAGCATTGGTTGGCTCCACTGCTGCACCAAACCATCATCAATTAAACAGCTGTAGCTACTGAGGCTTATATTGCTTCTGCTCTAGATTAATGAGTGGCCTAGTGTAGCTTTCAGAAGACTTGAGGAGCTCAGATAACACTACGAATGTACAGATTGAGGCAGAATATGACCACAGATATCTTTGATGGTAGTGTGTATGTGTGGTTCTCATCAAAAACCTGCGGGGATTCTGTTAGATATTCAAATACACAAAATGTATGTTGGTTATACTTCAAAAATAAACATTTTACCAGAGGAGCCCTTCACTGATTCAAGTTCTGGATGGTTTTGTGACATCAGACATCATCATATGTGAGTCACGGACACTTCTCCTTTTTAACTGAATTTAATTCTAATTTAACAATTTTGTCGGTTAACTATTAATGATCAGTTAATGAGCTTCGTTTGTCGGTTAGGGGAAAAAAATGAACATCCCTAGGCCCTGGAGTCAAAAAGTTTAAGAAGCACTGCTTCAAACATAATGACTTTCAAAAAGTATATTCTTTATTATTTAGGGCCCGAGCACCGATGGTGTGAGGACCCTATTGTAATTGCTCAGTCAATTATTCTTACATTTTTGAGGGCCTAAACATGCTCAAACTCATGAAACTTTGAAAATTTACGTCTGATATGGGTTTCAGAGTTAGGTGTGGCAAAATGGTTCAATAGTGCCACCTACAAGATTTCAACTAAGCATCATTCACGCTATGTTTCACGTACAGGTATGAAATTCGGTAGACACACGTAACAGCCCAGTACCTACAAAAAAAACTCCCTGGGTGCAAAATCTGAAAACCCAACAGGAAGTGAGGTATTTTGAATTTTCTCTGCAAAATTTTGGCAGTTTTTGCCATGTCCAGATGTTGTACTTTAATGAACTCCTCCTAGAGCTTTAATCAGATCAACAACATATTTGGTCAGTCTAATCTTTGCAACGTTAAATTGTGAAGATCTTGAGTTTTTGCTGAAGGGCGTGTCCGTGGCGGCCTGACAAAATTCGATGTTTCGCCATGAAACAGGAAGTTGTTGTAACTCTGGCATACAATGTCCGATCTGCCCCAAACTTCACATGTGTGATAAGAGTCCTGGCCTAAAGACATCTATATGCCAATATTCAGTTAGTCATAGTGCCACCTGCTGGCAACAGGAAATGGCATGCTTTACACTGTAATTCACTCCCAGAAACACATTTAAATATGCCATGAAGTAACAAACATGTTAGAAACGCATTAAATCACGCAACACTTGGCTAAGTGCTAAAGTATGTGATTAACGCCACGAAACAGGAAGTTGTTGTAACTCAGGCATACAATGTCCGATCTGCTTCAAACTTTACATGTTTGATAATAGTCCTGGTCTGAAGACATCTGCATGGCAATATTCAGTAATAGTCAAAGCACCACCTGTTGGCAGCAGGAAGTGTAGCACGTCGAAATGACTGCCATATTTCTCCTGTATTTACTCGCTTACATGCATGTCGCCCACTATTCACTGTTTTCCTAAGGCCAACAGGTGGCTTTAATTATTATAATTAGTATTGTTTTATAACTGCCTATTATTAGTTTTGCAATTCTGTTTGGTGATATTAGGTGATATTTGGTGATATTACCATGCTTAACAACTATGAATCTTCCAGTACAGATTTAGCATGTACAGTAGCTAACTTGCATTGATTGCATCAAATTATGTAATTCATTTTAATTTTAAATTAAGTATTTTGAATTACTACTGAATGAAATGTGCTATATAAATAAACTTGCCGTGGTCAAATGTGTACTACTGGAAAGAAAATGGGTAGATTATTGATTGCTCAGTTACATGTCTTTCTGTATCAGTATCCATAATTGTGCTCTGAATCGTGTATATTTGCTCTGTACAAGTAGATTTCATTGCATTGTTGCTTGAATGTTAGCATTGATGAGCTTAATTTCCATATTATCAATTAGGTGTCCTGGATGAAGACGTGGTTGTGATCGAAGCGACTCCTGCACCTGCAGTGCCTGCCAGCGAGGAAATCAACGTCACCTCCACGGACAGTGAAGTGGAGATTGTGGGCGATGCCTTCAGGTGAGATTACTCATCAATATGTCATTGTAGCAGGATTTGAGCAAGTATTGTAATATTTGCAGAGAACAGCTGTTAAACTTCTGGTGAAGCAGATATATCTTCTTCATATGGCATTAAATGAAACTCATCTGAACTGCACTATGAGTTTCATAGCTGTTTACAGTTCTCTGAAATACTCAGTGAGAGCTGTTGGTACCCCAGTCCAGATGAGAGGGCACATCTGGGTTTAGACATGAAGCTGGCAGTCTCCAGTGTTATGAAGGCATTCCACTGAGCTTCCAGCTGTTATTGTGTACTTTGAGGATGATCCCCATATCAGAGAGAATGCACTCTTTCTTTCCTCTTTCTGTGGACTAAAATCAAACAAGGTTCTATGTCTTGTGACCTTAAGGATGTTTTCACATTCTTGTGAAAAGAGTTTAGTCTCTTTTCACAAAACCTCTGCAGGGCTTGAAATTAACTTTTGTACTTGGTATCACTGGTGCTCCAAACTTCAAAAACATAGGAGCACCACATTCTTTGCCACACACTTGTCCCAGCATTTCTTGCAGACTCTGTTGGCACTCTCCAAGTTATTTGCTGATAAATACAATTTTTTTTTTTCTCCATAATTTATGAAATACTTTTTTTGAATTATGTACTGTAATATGTCAAAAACATCATACAGCTCAGATAGTCATGTGTCAAATGTCATTTGAAAGGTCTCACAAAGTAGTTTTACACATGAAGCCCCACAAGACCCATATGTAAATAATATACGGATGTGGCATTTGTCATGTTTTTTCTCAAAACTTAATGAAAAACTCTGATCGTAGAAAATGCCACATTGTTATTTAAACAGATTCTCACGATTAAAATGATTCTGCCATCGACATAATCCGTTGTGACCATCACCAGATATTCCTCACGTAGTTATGACACATAAAACTCCACAGGTTCAGATAGTGAAGTAAAATCAAATGTAGCTTTCACGTGGAGTTTTCGCTTATAACTTCATGAAACCATGCATAGATCGTAAAAACGGCACATCATTACTTACAATGGATGCTCCCGTTTGGAATGAGTCCAAAATCAACATAATCCATTGCGTCGATCATGAGAGATTCCTCACGGAGGAACAACAATTTTAAAAATGTCTTCCGGTTGTCAAGGGCTAAACAAAAAGGCTTCCTTGGTTCCAAATGCTGTAACTTTTGATTACTTTATTCTATCACCACAGCTCACATGTAGAGGAACTTCAAAAATAATTTTCTCCTACCATATTTCCTTCCTGAGTTGTTATTGCATGTCAAATAAGAAAGATATGTAAAATTGTTTGTTTTTTTTTTGTTTTTTTATCAGCAGTTTCTAAGCATGCGAATGTCCAAATGTAATTTTTTAAAATTTAAAGTTTTCTATCAAACGATACCTACCTTTTGACTTTGTTTTGGAGTTATGAGTCTTTACTTTTGTGTATGTCACAATGAAGAAAATACCTTCAGGGCTTAAAGGGTTAAATAAAAATATACAGAAATTATTCTGATGTGTTTTCCAACATTGTTTTTTCATTAGGCGCTAATTTGCAGACTCTCAGTAAGCTACGCAGTTGCAAGGTCCACTTGTTTTAAGCAAGCAATGGAGGCGAAACAGATTGGAGAGAAACAAAACAAAAGGAAGGAAAGAAAAGTACAGTGTGGGAGCGTTTTAGTGAAGTAGTTAACCAGGACGAATCAAGTGCTGGGTATGTGATATGTAACGGTGTTCTTTTCATCTTCTCTCTTCAGCTCTTTACATTTTGCATGCTAGTTAGCTCCATGTCACGTGACAACAGAGCGCAGTGAAAGGGAGAGATTGACGACTAATATTAACCAACCTCAAATCTGCTTTAAAGTTAAGAACGTAAAGATGAAGTTTAATTGGTTATGGGATAGAACGGTGCACCGGTCACTGTATCAGCTCACAGCAAGCACATACTGTGCAGTAATTAGTGAACGTCTTGTAGAGAAATGAAAACAAGTTGCACCTCAACAATTATTTGCACTCGCACAAATGCTCCCAAATATATTTTGAGGTCAAAGATTTAAATTTCGGGAGCATATGTGTCCAAAATGGTTGCAATTTTGAGCCTTGCTCTGCTTGAGTGTTGTAAAGATTTCCATTGAGTTCACAGAAGAGCAGAGACTTTGCATGTAGATTCGATTTTCAGCTTGCTGCACGGCGTATCCATTTAATAAACTCTAAAGCCTCTGGTATTTTGACTTGGTTCACCCAAACTATGTCAGACGGAGCTCTCAGCAGGCGTCCCTTTTGAAATCTGATAGAAGCTCTAAACTCAATCAAATCTGATATGGTTTTTGTCCGAACTGCACCTCCTCTTCCCATTGCTTGATTTGGTTTCGGTGTCCCACATCACTCCTAATTGTTATTGAGGCATCTGTTCCTGAGCTGAGAATCGTTGCTTGATTCTATTACTTTTTTAACAGCTGCCAGAAATGGTGCCGGACGCCACCACACGCCTGCCAGCAAAGTCATTCAGTCAAACTCGTCGAATACCGCACTTTTATTATTGTGGGCTGTGTGTTGGAGGTTTATCGGTGGTGTATTCTTTTTCAGGATTTGAATCATTGAGACGTTAGAGTTGGATGAGTAACTCCTCAGGCTGTTTATTCATTGGTGCATGTTTTATCCCATAGTGTTTATCCCATACCTCTGTGACAGTATAAATGAGGTCAAACACAAGTTTTCACAGTTAAGTCAAGCCTGGAGGGATGTTTATTTAACATGCACACAAAGATAAGTAATTTTATTGTTGCCAGCTGTAATGTGTACTGGCCTTCTAAGTTGGAGGTTCAGGTTGTGCTGGTCACAGGAAACCAGGGGGGCCTGCCAGGGATTTGCTGGCTATGTTCAGAATAAGATACTACTACACAGTGCAACAGTGCCTACCCATTTTTTCCGGAAGTATTTTTCCCATATGGATTTTTTTTAAGTCTTAAAGAGTTATAAGTCATCCTGTGTTCTATTTCCCATTTAAATAATATTTGGCAATTTAATTAAACAAAATGTGATTTATATATATATATATATATATATATATATATATATATATTTTTATTTTTTTCCTTTTTGTATTTTTAATTTTTTTACTTCAAATATATACACACTATAGAAAACAATGAGCAAACAATGTTTGCTTAAATATGGCTTAAATTGTACCAAATAAACACACATTTTTGCAACTGGAATTAGACAATTTCTCCGAAATTGCATATTTGCAAAGTAGGTACTTCATATTTACATTAAAACACATACTTTGGCCATAAAAAAAAAAATGTTCTATTTAGTATGAATGTGTGTAGTATGAATGCCATCTAGAGTGGACATACTACATCCACCATGTTGGCATTCTCATATGACCTACAATGAGAGTTGCGTTGCTTCCCACCATTTACAAATGCTCTCCCATTTTCTTATGGGATTGTAAAGTATGTGCTCTCCAGAATCTCACTGGAAGTAGTAGATCATCTGGCAGTCCCACATATTTTTTTTTTTTTTTTTTTTTTTTTGGCAGTCAAAATTACTGATTTTGTGGTGGTAATTTACAGAAATTTACAGCAGCGGGTATATTAGGTTGCTTTTGCTTTAAAGGCCCTGATATACTCACAGCAAAGTTATTTTTCGTTCTTCACTTAGCAGTAAAACGAAATACGTGACCAGTGATATACTGTTAGCGAACATCCGATGCCGTCCACTCTGCTGAGAGCAATATTTAAATGAATATGTATATATTCACACAACGCTTTCCTCTCAACAACAAGTTAAACAAAAACAACAAATTTGAGAAAACAGTGAGCATTTTTTAAAATAAAGCATAAGAAAAGCATCTGATCATAGCAATATGGATATGTTTGCACAAGCTCTGCAATTCGGCACTCTAGTAAAGTCACATCATGTTTATTTATATAGATTTATATAGCCCTTTATACAATAGATTGCTTAAAATCAAGCAGCTTTACCGTATTAACCATGAAAAACAATGTCAGTGTCTTGTTTCATCAGAAGTACAACTTAATTTTCTACCAAAAAGCAGCTCTCCAGTGTGTTCAGTGTTTTCACTCGCGGATGTCTGACCTTGAAGGACTGAACAGGAGAAATAAACCGGAAAAGATATCCACGTGAAAGAAGGCGGAGCCACTGCGCACACCTATCTATTATGTAATCGCCATGGACCAATGGTGGGACAAAGGTGTTTACCAGCCCTAGCAAACTTTTCTGGAAAATTTGCTTTGGCAAGCTGTTTCAAACTCCCAAAACGAACTTTATTTTGGACTGATTTTGTTTGAAATTGTCACATCAGTTCGTTCTTCGATTTTACTTGAAGTATATCTGGGCCTTAAGACCTACATGAACAGATTCAATATTGACACGTGTCCCAAACTGTTTTTTTTTTTTTTCTTCTTCTCCCCCTCCCCTCCCCTCCCCAAGCTGTTTGTTCATTTAAGATATAACTGCCAAGACGGACATTTTGAGAGAATTGTGTATTTGACCATTCAAGGTCAACAAGCCTCGAAAGAGAACAAAATTCGGCACTCACACACTGAAAGGCAGCAAACGTGCGCACAGAAATCCGCAGCAAGTCTTGACACCAGTCAGTATGCAAGTACCAAATTGAGTTCTCTTTTGCGGTATACTGCACTTTTAATAACTCCCGAAAACAATGCATTGCAACTTTAGTTAAATTAGGAAGAATTCAATTAGATAATTTTAATGTATTTTTTGTGAGACCTTTTAGTTTTTGCAAATATTTTGAGGTGAAATGGTGAATTATGCAGAATCGCAAAATTATTATATTTTGTTGATTTTGCATTGTATTCAGTGATCACAGAGTCGCAAAAAAACTGGAGGAACAGATCTGCAGTACAGTTTATATTGCTAAGTATACAGTTAGCAGTATACTAGTTTTTTTATTCTGAACATAACCAAATTGTGAGACTTATGTGACTCCATTGGTAAAGTCACATGACAGGGATGCCAATGCTCCCTCTATCCCTACAGTTGATGAGAGCTGTGTGGTTTTCATGCCCTGCCTGCCGGCCATGTGCTTGTGTTTGGGTGTTGAAGCACATCCTACTGGAGAAGCTTGAGAATGCCTGACTGCAGATTTTGCTGTCTAGGTATTAGTTTGGCTAGTTATATAGTGAGCAGTTTGTTTGGTTTTTTTGTTTTTTTTCCTCCACTTCCTCCTGCACATTTTTTTTTTTCCTGCATCAGTACAACAGCTTGCTCATTTATTTTCCAAAAGGTCATGAGGACTATTATCTTTGTTCAAACAACAGCATTGGAATGCAGCTCAAATCATGTGGTCCTGCCGTTATATGGCTATAGTGTGGCAAGTGAGGATGGGAGAGACAGATAGTGTGCAGGAATGTGGCCTTGTGTATTTGTGACTGACTGCTGATCTGCTGTGGACTGTGCTGTGGTTTGGATTGAACTTCAGTGAAGGGGGAGGGAGAGGCTTTACAGCTCAGGAAAACATCACGTGGCCAAGGTCAGAGGAAAATGGGGGTGCACGTTTGAGCAGGATGAATATGTAGTTTGCATTCAGTGTTATCCAGAGAAATACAGGCACTTGTTTTTTGAGATACAGTTTAATGCAAAATATCAAATGCATAATCATTTAGAATTTTTTTAAATTCACTTTTAATTATTTTAAAAAAATATGGCAGATTCTCTTGATTGTTCTATGGAACAGCTTTTCTGGTCATACTAATGAGTAACATCACATGACTGGGATGGCACTTTATCTTCCCTTCTGCTACATATTATTATATTATATTATTAGAATTTTTTAATGTAATATATTATACACTTTTACATTATGTTAGTGTAAAATAATATAAGTGACTAAATTCACTTAGCATTTAAAATAATTTGTGGCATTTGTATTTAGACAAAATAGTAGAGAATTGTAATATTTGGCATGATTAGATTCGTAGGGGTTGTACATAAAGGCTGCATACTCAAAAACATCTGGATGGATCTTGATAAACTAGTCATCCTTACAAATTGAATAGTCCATTGGTGGTTGACTAGTCGACCATCCAGATTCATCTCTGTAAACAATTTTTTGTAGAAGGCACAGCTATGAAATATGACTTTCTTCAGATAGTCATAGTGTAGGGCAACAGGGTTCATTTGACTTTGTAGTATTTTTTTTTTTCTCTCTCTCTCTCTTACCCTCCTTTTTTTTCCTCCTCACCCATATGCCTCTTTCTTTCTCTCCCTCTCGTTCTGTTTTCCTCTCTTCACTCCTCCCTCTAGTCTAAACTCATGCCTATGGAAAGCATTTCCAGGAACTGGATGTGTGTTATGTAGCGACTAGCGAGAGTGGTCTCATTTAATCTTTCCCATCTCCCCGAGGTGCCTGGACTTGCAACAGAATGCTGAGTGTTTCTCATCTGGAGGAGGGGCTCTGAGTGTCTAAGGTCAGCTGGATGAGCAATGACGCTCTTCCACTCAAAGATCCTTTGTTTATAGTGCATATGGAGACTGGCTAGGGAAAGTATGTGTGTAAGAAATTGTATAGATAGACAGCCTATTAATTCCGGGGTGGGGTTGGGATTTGGTGGAGCTCTCAGTATGCACAAGTAGCTGTGGTTATTTGTATGTTTGCATTATGCAGTTTAATAGGAAATTTGTATGTTTGCATTATAAATTTTAATTGTTGTTGTTCTTGTTGTCATCGTCATCTTGCCTGAAAGTGTTTCTGTATCCTTGGAAAGCGAGATGCTATCCAGTGGTTGTGCATGGTCACTTGCTTGGCTGGTGAGCCGCTCCAACGACTCTTTCACCCCTCCCCCATCATCACGGCACACTGGCTCTAAATGCAGAAGCTTGCAAAACTTGGCAGACGTCTTCCCACACACATAGGCATCCTGAGGCATTTGACACATTTTGCATGGACTTCTGTTCTGTCGTTTTGGATAAAGAAATGGGTAGCTGGCTATTAAAAAAACCTCCTCGAAGAAATGTCAAGCCTCCCTTTTAAATTCTGCACAGGGCCCCTCACCTGACCTTTACGCCACCTTCAGGAACATGCTAGTGCTGATCCCGCCCACTGTAAGCTAGTGTAAGACGCACAGGAAGAATAATTCCAACAATACATTTACAAACAAGGCAATGTGGAGTGTGAACAATGATCTAAAATTCCTTAAATTCCAAAATAATCCTACCTCCTCTTCCTCCTGGGTACCACCCTATCAGTTTACAGAGCCCGTCCCAACCATAGACTCAAAACGCCACGCTGGTGTAATTTACAAAATAATCCCAGACCTGCTTGTGGGTAATTAGAGACAGGTCTCAGGTGATTTTTCTGGCTCTGCCTGTGATCCTGCCAATTAAAGAGCAGTGTCACACACAGCCCTGGGTATTCCCCAGCACCCATGCCTGATTTGACACACAAAGCTTCCTCAAGAACTTGGGGCCTTGGGTATTTTGGGCATGATTTTATTTTATTTTTTTATTCAGTAATTTTATTTTTTTAATTCTTTTTTTGTTTTTCTCTTTTATTATTGATAGTTCTGTATATAAAATCTAATTAGATGAACCTTGTTTGAAGCCTCTGTAGAATATCATGTATTTTAACATGTGACCACACATCTGTTGAATTCTATATTTATTCTATATCATGGCTGGCAGAATTGTTCATTCACTGTTTTTGTTAAAGATAGGGTAGGCAATTTCAGAGAGGCTAGCAATAGCAAGCTAGCATAAGATCCCACCCTCCCTTCAGAGTGCTCTCCAAAACAGAGACGGTGTTAAATTACCTCATGTCTCAAAGCACATAACATTACAATAATAATAACGTAAGTAACTTAATAAAGTAAACAACATAAACAACAAAAGAGCACTGTACCACCTGACTTCATTTCAGCCTTGATAGTGTTGCCAGTTGCCAGTCGACGGTAGCCATTGACTTCAATAGTATTTTTTTTTCTTACTATGGAAGTCAATGTCTACCATCAACTGTCTGGTTACCAACATTCTTCAAAATATCTTTTGTGTTCAACAGAAGAAAGAATCTCATACAGGTTTGGAACAACTTGAGCGTGAGTAAATGATGACACAATTTTTGGGTGAACTATCCCTTTAATTACAGTAGTTATGGTGTGAACGTAAAAAAAAAAAAAAAAAAAGTATAGTTTATTTCGAGCCCTGTTCAGGAGGAACTGTAAAAGACTGCTGCAGTTAGTTTGTGGTGCTCGGTGACTCTGTCTACAACTCTGCATAGCCTTACAGAACGCCCTGATGATGTGTGATGTATGCGTGAGCAGGGTGCGTGGAGGTATGCAAATACATACATTGACATGCGGGTAGGACATCGTATTTAGGGCTGCCACTAACTACTATTTTTATATCGATTAATTTATCGATTAATCTAAACGACTAATTTCCAACAAAAATCTACATTTTTTCTTAAGAACATTTTATTTAACTTGGAACTTTGGCATTCAGTAGTGTACCGTAAAAAAGTATAAATTTGATAATCATATTCAGGACACTATCAGTAAGAGCTGCAGCTAATTGTGGTGAGCAGTCTTTCTTTGCAGGAATTCAGTCACACAACTTGGCAAACTTTTCATATTGTATATGAATAGAATTTATTAACTGTGTACGTATTATATATAAATTTGTATTTTTAAATGTTATTCATTATGTCATTTATGCCATTATGTTATTATACTGTCACGCAATGAAATGTCCTTAAAATGGGCAGAAGTAAATTAATTAATTACGGTTGGATACATCAAGCCTGCACATTAACAAACGCAGGCACAGATCAATCTAATGGTTACAGTGGTTCTCAATTCCACTCCTCGTGACCCAACTTCTCTTACTTCACAAAGTATTTGGGGCTGTTCACATTGCGTCTAAAAACACGTGGAAAGCGCGGCCGCGCCGCTTTCGTCTTTCCAATGCGCTTGCGCTCCTGTGGCATCTGTCGTTGCTGTGCAACCATGAACTGTGCTCTCTACAATGACGAAGAAGTATCAGCAAAGGATAAATTGATTTCTAGCCCTTGCATTAGCTTTACTACTAGATATATTTATGGATATGAGAAATAAAAACCCACCCTGTACAGCTATGATCTGCTGTTCGGCTGAGCTTTCGATGTTGTTACGGAAAGGGCGAAGCTGATCGGTTGGTTCTTGTCACATGCACTGCAGTGGCTCGTGTCGCTCCTATTATGAGCGCGCTTGCCACGCGCCTACATTTGAAATATGTGAACGGCCCCTTTAGCAGCTTAAAGGACAGCGGATTTTAAACATTTTGCCTACAAAGGCTGAGTTAATTTAATGGACAAAAACATTTACGGTGGATGTGGCTTTGCCCATCATCCAGAATAGCCCCTATATGTTTCCTTATCAGACGTTCATGCATCGAGCTTGTGCTGCTGTGGTATGCCAACGAAACAAACCACCTTTTTATTATCAGCTAACCTTTGAAAATTTTAAGCTTACAAGCTTGTTTGACATCGCACTCGACTCCGATTCACCCTCCATCCTTGGAAACTTTGACGTGATACGCGTAACGTTAGCTCACACTAGTGATGTAGAGGAAAGGAAACGGCTGTTATTTTAAAAAATTTAAATGGTAAAATTTAAAGGTAAAATAATATAAAATGATCAGTCGATTAAAAATATTGAGTTTGACGCAGTCGACTATATCGACCAATCGCGGCAGGCCTAATCGTATTATTGCATTCGGACTGAATTAAAGAAGCAGGAATTGTGCGTTAAGTGTTTGTTTATGTAGAATTTGTGATTTGTTTCTTATGTGTTTGTTTTATTTGTCCTGAGTACAAATGTTCTGGAGGATGCCTTGGGATGTTGTCTGTAATAGTTTTTGCTCTGAATACTGATGTTGAGAACACATAATTTAATCTGATCTGCTCCCTTAAATGTTTTCAAATCAGTAACAAAATAACAAATCTTGTTTAGTATTTTGTTGTTATAGACAGTTATTTAATTGTGAAAATGTGAGATGACCAGCTATTAGGCTTGCTACGGTAGTCTGTGTTACTGGTGTTCAGTCACAACACAGGTTTCATCACTTGCTCACCGCGGCACCAAGGTTATTTTTTTTTTTTCACTTTAACGCGTTAAAAATATTTGCATTTAATGCAATTAACGCAGTATCCGTTTTCTGCGTTATATGATCAAGCTCTTATTCATGCTAATGCTTTTAAACCATTCAAGCGCGACAAGGCAAAAGAGAACGCGCTGTCTGTGAATGTCCTGCCTATGTGACACACACACACAACGCGCGCGCCAGTATCGAGTTCTCTTCTGCTCTTAACGAACCATAACACACACAAATTATGCCAAAATGTCCGTTTTGTCGAGTGTTTTTCAGTAAGAGTAACCCACCATTCAAGCAATTGCCGTTAATTTGTCGGCCTTTCCGTAACAAAACATCGAAAGCACAGCTGAACAGCTGATCATAGCTGTATAGGGTGGGTTTTTATTTTTCATGTCAAAAACATTCCTCGTCGCGGAGAGCGCAGTTCATGGTTGCATAGCAATGACACACCACGGGAGTGCAAGCGCTTTGGAAACAAGGAGAAAATAGACATGAATAGTGAATAGTGAACACTTTCCACGTGTTTTTAGATGTGAACGGCCCCATAAGCGGTTTAAAAAAAAAAAAAAAAAGAGGTAGAGGCCCCGCCCCCCAGTGACACCGGTATTACCGGTGTTGTCACATGTCGATTAACTGGTGGGAAAATTTTCTCACCGTCACATCCCTACTAGCTATTTAAGAATGTAAATAGACATGCACACATTGAAGCCACCAGAACACTGGTAAAGGTGTTTACAAGCAGAAGGAAATTGGGGTAATGGGCAAAATCTATGAGTACAGAATTGATTATGCTTAAACTGCTTATGTCCTTTACCTTAAATAAAAAACACTTGACCTACATATTTACGGCTTATTAAGCACAATCGGTGTAAGATTGTGCATGTAAACGCTCTCACTGAGGCGTTCTCAAGGAAACTGAATATTCTGGAGTCACTCCCCTGGTCTCAAGAGAATGCCTCAGCCCTCCAAGCCTGTTGGTAATCATTTTGTTTTGATGTTTTAATGATGCAATCTGTGGTTAACGGGCTCACCAGTGTTGGGTTGGGAGGCAGGGGACTTCCCTACTCTCCAGACACAGGGGCTTGGGGCCGATATATCCCAGCCTGGAGAACAACCCAATTCCCAGACACACACTGCTTTACGGCAACCAGGGCCGCTGCGCACCTCCTATGGAATCAAATCCTCACAGAGGGGTAGAATTCCAAGAGTGATTACAGAATTCCAGAATAATTTATTTGGAAAACCGCCATGTTGTTTAAACTCTCCAGAAGAAACTAAACTCGCCACACCAGGAGTTTATAACAGTCAGAAACACTGCTAAACATCACAATTTTTATATGATGATATATACTGCATTAACTGATTGTTACAATACAAGTGTGGTTCTTGTAACTCTCAGTAAAAGACTACAATATAAGCTTTGTGTCATCCATATATTTTAGATCCAGTTTTGATCTTTGACTGGAGCTGATCAGTTTTGTGCTCTGCATGACTCAAATGGTGCATTGTTTTATTAAAAATAAAAATAAATAAATAAATAAATAAATTTAAAGCTGCCTTTGCTTAATAAATTCCTGTAGCTGAAAATGTAGAGCCTAGCACTAGCAACACCAAGGTCATGGTTTCAATTAGTTTGAAAATCACACAAGAAATACGGTTTCAGTTCCAAACAATGTTTGTGTAAATGCCTATATGACTTAATGTGAGTTTTAATGAGCAAGTAAAATAGTTGCTAAACATATCTGAAGTTATGAACAAGCCTATTTTTTTTTTATTTGCAAGAGAGAGCAGGATTTACATGAAACAGAGGCTGCATAAGAGAGAAATGCAGCTGTCTTAACACGGAAACAAAAATAAGTCATTTGAAAGAATGTAGTAGAATAGTGCATGTCATGGTCTTCAAATTAGTGCTGTAATACCTGTGATATGACTCTAATGAAAGTTAATGATATCAGCCCTTGTATTTCAGATCTTCCTGCACACAAGCCCCTCCCCTTTCTACCATGCACAAGCTCTTCCCCTCCCTTCACACTGTTTACACCAGGGAGGTCAGGCTTTGAGGAGTGGCCCTCCTCTGGATTCTTGCTCAAACAAAATAGCTTTTATGTTCTCAATTTCTCTCTTTTTCCTGAATTTATTCTCATGAAATACATTTTTATACATGCATTCATATTAAAGGTCTTAGACTGTGTGGCAGGTCATCTGTCGATTCCATGGTTTGTGTCAGGCTATGTTGTGAAATAATTTTTTTCTTTTTTTGTGGATGACACCAGGCATGGTTCTATGTATATGTGGGAAATATGTGTATGTTATGCTGTCATGAATCTTTTCATAGGTTTATAGTGTGTGTGTGTAAAGAGCTCTAGCTCCCATGTCAGCTGGCTCTTATTCACGTTCCAGCTGATCATTCCAGTAGCTGCTAAAGTTGCTGCTCTAATGCCCTGCTGCAGTTCACTAGAAACAACAAAAGTCCAAACCACAAGCACAGGTCTACTCCTGCAGTACATTTGCTCTGTCCTCATTCAGTCAGATTGATTACCAGCCAGATTGATTTTTGTCATTTACAAATAGTTTTACAGTTATGTTAATGTGGACTGTCCTCTGTGTGTTGTACAGGCCGCGTTCGGTAGGGAGCCATGGCAGGATGCACTGGGGGCCCAGCTGTTCCCAGAGCAGAGCTCAAGAGGGGCGTGGCCGTCATCGCCTGTCCACCGTCATCCAGCCACTCAGGCAGAGCGCTGGAGAGGTGGTGGACCTCACCGTAGACGAGGACGGTGAGAAGACCTTTTCTATTTATTTACATGATGTGTTTACAAATGTGTTTTCCTGCGACGTGACCAGAGCTGAAGTTTGGGTGCATGTAGGTTGTTTTGCTGTGATCTACCAGCACAAATGGAAAATATGTTCGCATGAGATCGCATTACAGCGGAGAATTCAAATGTCTCAAAAGTGTGGCTCATTCACCTCTGCCTGCTTTGCGTTCGGACACACGAGCCATGTGTTTGTTTCTCTCAGCACAGCTAGCACGTGTGTTGTTTGTATTTTGCCCGAGAACTGGAGTTTGAATACGAACACATGAAAAATACAATTATGATATACACGCAGATGATCATGACCCTTTAAAATGAGGGAATAAATGAATAATAATTGTAAGAACAAATTCTTACTTCATGGCCATAATATCTTGACACACAAGATATAGTGCCTTCAATGCCCTGTAGATGGCGTTATCACTTATTTTGTAGCAGAAATAAACTGCTGCAGAAAAAGTTAGGTGCCATGCAAAATGTAATTGTGTTACTGATCAGTAATGTGTTGGAGTAGTAGAGAGTACATAAACTTATTCAAAAATGTAGTCACGTAGAGGGTAAAAGTTGATAATATCTTTTATACTCAGTAAAACTGTAATACTACAAAGTAGCCATAAAGATACTTAAGTACAGTAACTAATTACATTTACTCAAATACTTTACACCACTCCTAACTATTCTCTTTTGTGCATTCTGTTTTATTCTCCATCTCTTTGTTTGTGCTACTTCAGTCATTTATAATGTAAAGTTCAAAAGCTTTAGATGTAGAGGTGCAAGAGTGTATGGATCCATGTGTTTTTCATGATCACTGGCTGCATCCAGCATTGAAAACCACCATCCATTCAGATTATTACCAGAGGGAGTTGAAGGGAGAAAGCAATAGGAACTCAACAGGAATTTAATATCCTCTCATTTCAGAACATAAAAAGGCCTTTTGAATGTTGTTCTGGTCATGACCTCTTCTCGCACTAAAATTCAAAAGCTCTATATACATGAGCTGTAACCGCAACTTTTAAAACAACAGACATGCATTGCATAACCATAACAAGTGAAAACAATTTGCTGTCCACTTTTGCTGAGCTCTGAAATAAAGGGAGAGATTGTTTTGTGTGTCAGCCATTATTTGAAATGTAACAGGTTTGATGAGTATTTGAGCGTCTCTTTGACTTGGTGCTATAGTGATGGTCTTAAGGTCTGGAATGAGAGTTAGATCACCCAGTTCAACACTGCGTGGGTTTGGGAAATATTAGATGTCACATCTAATCTACTCATCTTTCACTGTGAGCAGTCCTCCCTCTCTCTCTTTGAGCTGAATCTCTGTGTGTGAGGGGGAGGAAAGAATCTGGTAGATTCAGGGTAGTGGTGTTCAGCACTGTGGATTGCATCTCGACTGTGTGTTCAGGCCCGTTCATAATGATTAATCTATATCGTTTCAGCATGCACAACAGTATAAATAGCCTCTGCAGCTGCACAGCATTTTCTCACAGCCACAGAGTGATGGACACCAAAAGCATCCCTTTTATTGTGTGTAATTGAGTTTAATTCTAATTTCATTTGCAGGCACCGTAATGAAGTCTGTCTGTTATGCAATCAGCCACTGGCCCCAAAGATTCAGAGAGAACTATTATATGAACCAATTAAACTGCCATTCTGGATAAGGAAATAAAATCTTTGTAGTGTTATCTCATTAATCTGTGATATGCTCCCATATCTCAAGGTTTGTCAAAGGAAAACTCATTTACATTGTTTCGTTTGATTTACTGTCATAAAGTGTCTCTTTGTTTGTCTCTTTTTCTCTGGGGGTCTGTAGCTGGTGGGGTGGTAAAAGAGCAGGCTGAGATATGATTGCATTTGCATTTCTTTTGACGGAGTGAGAAATTAATTTGCAAGGAAAAAGCAGATGGATTACTCGCAATGGAATGTTAATGAGTAACTATCCTCATGGGCCACTTCGTGAATAAAGTCTGTAAGTGTGAAAATGCACACGTACGCTGACACTGAAGTTCTAGAGCTGGGGAAAACCATCTGTTGTCAGTTGCAACAAACCCCTTTAAGTTGCAAAAACCCTTATTAAAACCCTTGTAATTATCATTAAAGGTGTACTTAACTTACAGGCTGTTGGGTAGTAGCTCAGTGAGAATTCTTCAAAAGTATGGAATCAAAGATTTTACAGTTCTGGCTGATACGTACTGATTATTAATTTTCGCAAACTGAAATCGGTCATTTTAAATGCTACATCCAAATTCAGGTACCTCCACATTATATAGTACAGTATGAAAAATGCATATACACAGTCAGCATTTTTTTTCTTGAAAGAAATAAATTCTATCCATCAAGGGCACAATAAATTGATCAAAAGTGACAGGAAATATGTTTATAATGGTGTTATTAAAAATATGGGACATAAACAATTAAATATCCAGTACTGACCAATACCAATAAATAAATTCTAATATCGACAAATATACAATGTATTTTCCACTGCTAGTCAGAAGTTTTATCATTTGTGTTTGTTTGTTTTCCATCTTCAGATCTCTCAGTCGTGCCAACCACTTCTGACAGCACACACCCACAGCCGGTCAGTTCTTCTTCCTCTTCCCATAATGCCTGTACCTCAGAATCGCCACAGGAGGGTCCTGGTCCCTCCAGTAGCTGCTCAGCGGCTGCCCCTGATAGCACACTGGCTGCTCAGAGCCACGGTGGAGTGCCAGGACCCAGCACGACCAACACCACTGCCACTGAAGGTACACTATCAAGAAGTTGCTTTCAAATACGTGACAGTGACAATGATTACTGATATTTTTGTATTGATTTTTAATTCTATGTGTTTCTTTACCCCAATCAGATGACAGCAGAAGAAGCTTGTCGGGTGAGAACGGAGGTGTGGCGATGCCTAGGTTACCCTCTTGTTGTCCCCAGCACTCCCCTTGCAGCGGGCCATCTTCAGGGCACCTCTCTCTGGGGCACACCCACTCAGGGTGCCTGCAGGGTGGAGCGACGCAGCAGTCTGGCCCCCCGCAGTCTGGCACCCAGCACTCCCACGGGCACTCGCACCACTTTCACCATCACCACCACGCCACCCCGGTCCCTTCTTCCTTAGCCTTCCCGGAGTCCAGCTGCCCTCTGGAAAGGCCCACTGCCATGCCTGCACCCTGTGGAGGGGTGAGCAGCAGCAACCAGTACCATGACCAGGTACCTTCATACCTGCATGTCAGCTTCTTGAGAACCTCGCATGTCAATGTAGGACAAGGCGAGGATATTATAAGCTTCTGCAGCAGTTGATGCCGAAAGCCATAATTCTAGTTCTTGTTTTCTTGGCGTCTTTGTTATTTGTCTGTGTGTGAGAACTAAACTCTTTTTGCTTCATAAATTGAGGGGGGAAAACTCAAAATAACACGAATGTGCAAAGCATAATGTGTGTGTTGTTGACTAAACCGTCTGTTTTTCATTTTACACATGGTTTGCATTTAAGAGCATATGTTTTTGTTTGGAATTACTTAAGATTCTTCCTTCATGAAATACTAAATCACACTTCATGTTTTGACGATGAAAAGGATAATCCAAAGCACCTTTATGAAAAAATTATTTTTCTGGAGCTGAGCTTTTCCACAGGGGAGTTTGTTTGAGGCCATCCTCTCAGTCTTGTTGAATAATTCACACTGAACTAATTGTCTTGGCTGCTGAATTCTATTATTTACCAGCATAGAGAAGTGTTGTGTGTGCATGTTGTGCATGAGTATGTCAGTAATAAGTAAGTTTATGTGTGTCAAAAAAATTTTTTGTTGCTTATGCCGTGACGCTTTGTCTCAATGCATGCTGGGCTATCAGGAGGTTTAGCATGAAAAGAAGTGTTTCTATGCTGAATGCATTCAGTGAAAGATTGTGGCCTTTGATGATGGGGCAATGAGCAGTAATCGCCGTTAGCTAGTCATCGGATATGCGCAGACAGGAGGCGCTAGCGAAACGAGGTGATGTCAGGCATGTTTTATACATCAAAGTGTATAAAGGATTAGATTTGGGGTGAATGCCCTCATTTCGAGAGGAATTTAATACTGTTTTGTTTTTTATCCATGTAATTTCTTTGTCTAGTGTCATTTTTAAAAATATGGACCTGATATGTGTATTTTTTTTAAGTATGTGGAAGATATTTTGTGATATGCAGCTCATGTTTAGTGGTTCTTGCTATTACTATTGCATGTTCTTCAACAAACCCCTTAACCCTACAATTAAACTTCAGGTAGGTGAATAAGAGAAGACAGCTGTGAAAACAAATCAGCCACAAAAATGATAAGAGACACAAATCTCTTTTGATCTAAGCATGTGAATGTCTGCTGCAGACTTAACTTGGCATACTTTTAAGGTGTTATAAGAGATGTTAGTTATTCTGGAGCTTCCAAAGTTTTTTCGTAAACCTGTCCTACAAAGATATTGCAGTACCGTTGTTGAAATCAAAGGTGGAGCAGAAGAGTAGTAGCATGTCATTTCAGTGTTTCAAAGTTGTGAGAATTAGGGGGAGTAAGATAATCTGACAAACTGACAGCTGCTTATGAAGCCGAATGATCCTTTTCAACTATCAGTCATATCCTTGCCTCCCATATGTGACGTGTTATTTCCCAGGTAATATGGAGTGCCACCCTCCATTAAAACATCGCTTATAGCACATTTAAAGCTGCAGTCCGTAAGTTTTGCCTCTTTGTCGCCATCTCTATTTGAAACCTGCCATTGCAGTTATTTGCGGAATTATCTTTACATGGGTCGTGCACGGCTCAGCGCAGATGAATCTAATGTTTAAACCATGGAAATTATTATTGTTATACTTTCTTCTCAAATTGTTAATGTTAACAACATCAGCATTGTGTGACTGTATATTTAGTGTGCAGTACCGTTACCTGTAGATTTCAATTTCTGTAGCCATTCCGCATTCCGAAGTCTTTTGCTTTTAATCTCCAGTTGTCACTGATGATTGTCATTTGGACCTTTCTGGATTACAATCCACCATCAAAATGATAAATTTAATTATTCCAGCTGCTGTGAGAAAAGGCTATAAATGATCCGCTACCAGGCAGCATCCTCACATGCCATATAGCCTACTATCTGGGACTCCTTCATGTAAACAAACGTTACAAACGTAATGACGCAAAGACGAACAGCGGCATGCTCAAATTTTCTGTGGAAACCCACCAGTACCAGTTTTATTATAAAACATTATTACAAGCTTACCATTGTGAATCGGGCTAAGGTAAGGAGATAGTTGTGAACACTGGCTGGTTATGTAGTTGCTCAAAAATTTATTTTGGATAATTTTTAATCAAAAGAAGTTAGTGAGTGTAGCTTTAAGTTTAAGTTCATTTCAGACAGTGATTTAGTTCCGTTTTTTTATTTTATTATCCATTTTATTAACATTTCATCATTTTCCTTCTGTCTGAGGCAGTTGCCAGAGCATCATGTTTTCATATGGAGAAAAAAACAATGCCCCAGAAACTAAAATGACATAATATATAGTAAAATAATATTTTGTAAAAAAAAAAAAATGTCAGGTTGACCACATTCAGATGTGAAATTAATCTCTTGACTTGCTTGTTTTTGCAACTTCTATTAGCTTCTGTATGCCCTAGCAACCCCAAAGCAGCACATTTGTATTTTTCTTCAGAATCAGTTTATCAGCCATATGCTAATGGAACAGATGTTTTTGTTCTAATGTATTACATTTGTCACTGGATTAACTGTTGGTTTTTATCTTCCCTCTCTGTCTCAGCAGACTCTGCCAGTGGATCTCAGTAGCAGTGCAGTGCGTAGCAGTGGATCCAGCAGCACAGGGTTCCACGGCACATCTGCCTTTGACCCCTGCTGTCCAGGCTCTGCCTCCCGGCCTCCTGCTTACGTTTCCCAGGCTGCACCTGGACCCAGCCAGCAGACTGTGGCCGACTCATTCAGCTCGGCCATAGTGGCCCAGCCTCAGCCCCAACCTCCTCAGCTCTCTTCCTGCAGGCACTACATGCATCCACCCTGTACGCACTTTTACCATACTATTTTAATCATATCAATCCAATATTATAATCCAATGCTGATTTAGGAGTGAAATGGTTCCGGTTAAAAAAAAAAAAACAGTTTGGCTCTCATTTGTTCTGCTGTTCATCAAGTTTTTCTGAAAGCAAAAATTTGAATGATAATTTATATATTTTATTGCACAGTGCAAATAATGTAATTGTTACACCCCTAATACTAATGTACCAAAGTATTTACTGAGTCAAAAGGAGACTGCAGAACAATGATACAAGCTGACCTGGGGAAATATGAACCGTTGCACTCCAAATTTATTAGATGTTCTAAATAGAAGGCAATAAAATAAAATTTGATGTGAGATGATGCCTGCGTGTTCTGTGTGTGAGTGCGAATGTGAAGATTCTGCGATGCTGGCGCCTGTGCTTTATGGTAATTAGATGAAACACCTGATGTTTAATGTGTTAAGTGCTGCAGGTAGTGTGCCCAGCAGTCCCACTTAATTGCCGATTCTGCTCACAATAGTGGTGTGTGGAATATAAATGAGCGTGGCAGGGCTCCCTAGTGGGCCTGAATTTAGTGGAGTAATTGCCACACACAGCTCACTGAAGCACCTGTTTGCACATTCTCCCATTCTCTCTCTATATATTTCTCCTGTATCTCGCGGTCATTCTTTTTCTTTGTTTTTTCTTTACTTTCTCCCTCATTTCCTTCTGCCTGTCAAATCCTTAGCAAACAGTATAGCTCATCCACTCCAGGGTAATCACACTTTCCCGGGCCATATCCAGGCCATCCTGCAGTCATCGACATTAAAACTCTTTCCATCCTCCCAATAGTTACCATCAGCAGTTCATTGTTTTTGACACAGTTTTTAACACAGACATTTATGACAGATTTGTATCATTCAGGAAGAAAAGGAAAATGAAGTTCTGCCATTTATACTAATGTTTATGCTTTTTCTCCTCCAGATGGCCCTCTGCCACGCCCCCTGCACCACCAGTCCTCCTCTTCTTGTCCTCACTCCCATGGCAATGCCCCTCCCCCCCAACAGCCACCTCCACAGGGCGATTATGTCATCCCACACCCCGTCCTCCCCTTCCACACCCCCCTGCCTTCTCATGCCCCAGGCCACTCAGTGCCCCCTGCTCCTCCACCCTCCATGCCTGCCCACCATCTACCAGGTTCCAGTGCCCCTCTGTCTCAGCATCTTCCCCCTGAGCACCAGGCACTGCAGCACCTGCCCGTTCTGGGCCCAAACCCTGTCCAGAGGCTCCACCAGCACGACATACTGCAGAGGATGGAGGTTCAGAGACGCAGAATGATGCAGCACCCAACGTGAGTCGCTGTGTGATTCCTGTTTATTTTTTGATATTTGTTTACTTTTGTTTTTAACTCATGTTACATAATGAAGCTGTATTGTAATACACAATAGTTTGAGGATTTTTAAATATTTTTGAAAGAAGTCTCTTCTGCTCACCAAAGCTGTATCAGTCAAAACAATAATATTGTGAAATATGACATTTTAAAATGTATTGAATTCCTGTGATGGCAAAGATTAATTTTCAGCAACATACTCTAGTCTTCAGTGTCACATGATCCCTCAGAAATCATTCTAATATGCTGATATTTCAGCATATATTAAACACTTCTTAATATCAGTGTTGAAAACAGTTGTGTTGCTTAATGTTTTTGTGGAAACAGTAAGAACAGCGTTTATTTAAAATAGAAAACTACGGTTACTTTTGATCAATTTAATGTCCTTGCTGAATAAAATGATTAATTTCTTTTAAAAAAAAAAACCTTACTGATCCCAAACTTTTGAACGGTAGTGTATATACCATTATAGTTTTATTTGTTTGTTGTTTTTTTTGCTGCTCATATCACCCACCTCTAATCTCTAAGCCTTATGTATTAAGAAGCTTTTCTGCTGTAAAAAAAAAAAAAAACTCAATTTAAACCTTCCAATAAGGTGCTTTATTTTAATGCCCCTGCAAATGATGTCCTGCTTTACTGTAACAAATTTTATTCCTCCTTCCTTAAGGCGAGCACATGAGAGACCCCCACCACATCCCCATAGAATGCATCCTAACTACGGTCACGGACATCACATTCACGTCCCGCAAACTATGTCATCGCACCCTCGGCCGGCTGACCAGAGGACCACATGGTAGAGTACATTACAAAGTGGAATGTTTCTCTAAAGTAATGTTTCTGATGGTTTGAAGCCATGGGTTCCCTCAGGAGTTTCCAGTTGATTTTTACAATATCAGTATATGATTACAATATCAGGATTTATGATTAAAATAAGTTCTTATTTAGCAACTTATGTTTGAGATATGAAAGAGTGATTTATGTTGTGGAACAAATCATTAAGTTTTATTCGAACTAATGTCACCATAGACCTTGTTTTACTATTAACTGAAAACTGCTCTCATTTAAAAACCCATTAGATATTCTTAAGAGATTTAATGGTGAATAAGTTTTCCTGGTTGGCCTACAAATTGACATGACTGAACATCTCTGTAATACCATGATTAGGGCTGCACCATATATCGGTTTAGCATCGATGTTGTGATATGCGCATTCGCGATATTCACATCACTGGATGTGCAAGTAATGGGATCGCAGTTGATTCCTATGGACCAAGCACCACGGTTCGAAACACACGTGATTCTCTGATTAATTGCAAAGTTTAACCATCATAGAGCAGAATTTTTAGCACACATGTTTTAGGTCCTGTCAGTTTAAACATTCAAGCGATTTTAAACCATTTGAGTGCAAAGACGAAAGAGCTCAATTTGGATTATTCAATTTCTGTACCTGAACAGTTAGACTTATCTGAAAGACATAAAGCACTGTCATTTAATTTGCATCTTTCTTCTATTGTATTTATCCATGATTGTAATTTATTATTTTCTATGCAAATTTCCTCCGCTATAAAATCACCCCAACTATTCTAGAATGATTAATTCTTTCCAAATAGAGCTCAAGTCATCTGTTGAAATTTTCATATTGCAATATATATAGCAGAAAAACAAAATATCACAATGTCGTTTTTTTCCAATTTCATGCAGCCCTAACCATGATCTGTTAGTCATGATGTTGGTGTTTCAAGCATTATGTTGTTCCATGCCGGTTGTTGGTCTTCTTGCTGTTTTAGGGAGCTGGGAATCGAGGCTGGTGTTACTGTAGCTCCCTATCCTTCAGGACACCTGCACCCACATCTGCCTCACTATCACGCTCCACCTAGACTGCACCATTTCCCCATTCAGCTGATGGTGAGTCCCTACCCCCCTCCATCAGCTGAAATATATGCGTACATTAGCATGAATAAAAAAGCCCTGATTTGCTCTCAGGTATGGCACAGATTAATGGCGGCAGCACCAAGCCGTGTATCCGCAACATCTGTTATTTCAGAATGATTTGTATGGGTCCATGAATTATGCATCACAAGTTATAATGGAAGCTCATTAGACATTTCAAGTGTGAAATTTGAATTTGATATATTTGAAAGACTAAAATTATTTTTGAATCATATGGAGTGACATGCGTGCACATAAATATCGGGGCCCAAATTACAGAAATTATTTGCCTTTCTGTCTGTTTTTGTATTAGGTGCCGTCACTAATTTCATGTTTTTGTTTCCTTTAGCACACTGGCTCAATGCCTGAGGTGACATATCCACATATTCGCTACATCTCCTCCAGAATGACCTTTGGCCGCACATATGAGGTAAGATCTGGAACATAGACCAAAACCATTGGTGATCTAAAGTTGCTTCCTCTCTACAACAAAACAAATTGTTTGAAGAATGCATAATAAAATATAATGTGTATATATATACACATTAGTAGTATAGGACTTTAGGAGGAGATATATATATATATATATATATATATATATATATATATATATATATATATATATATATATATGTATATGTGTATATATATATCCTCCTAAAGTCCTATACTACTAATGTTATAATGACTAGTAGTTGGTCATATTTAGTTAAAGTTTTTAATGACCTTTTTCCACATTCTCACTGGTCTTTAGAACTGTGTGTATGTGGCTGCTGTAGCTTTAAGAAACGTTTTTTTTGGCTACGCTCACTCACGCCACAGTCACAGAGGGTGTCAACGCTTGACGGAGGACTGTTTGAGGGTGTGTCTGAAGCTTGGTGCTAATGCAACCATCATAGTGACAACAGCCAATCACATTACTACCTGCTTACATGCTATGCTAGCTGTCATTCAATGATAAACAAAGTACATGGACACAATTCAAGAACAATACACACCAGATTCATCAACCGCCTCTGCCACCTCCTTCCAGGCTTGGTCCCTCCGGTATGAGTCCCAGTACATGTAGACTAAGAACTGGGTGATTTACCCACCGCAATGATAAGCTTTTCCTCCATTTTGATGTTCATCGATTATCCAGTGTTGCATGAATGCAATTGGCTAGCGTCTGCACTAGGGTACTTGCATGAGGCAATCTGATTGGCTGACACAATTTTTCAACTTCTGCCGCAAGCAACACCAGTGACGCGACACCACGGAACCCACAGTTCTTTTCGGAAATGCGTGACGCCAGTGCCCTGTGTGAATCAGCCGTCATAGGCTGAGAGTTTGAATCATTTTTAACTCGCCCATCCTTCAGTAATAGCGTCTTTGCACAGCCTCCATTACATTTTGACAGATTCACAGAACAATCCACTCTACACCGACTGTTAAAAAATTAAAATTAAAATTAAAATAAACTCACTTCTAAAGGTGGGATTCTTTAGTGAGAAATGTAGACTATCAGCTGCTACACATACAAGGTTCAAAGACTTTCCCAATAGTGGGAATTGGTTATTGTTAGTTCTTAACCAGTTAATGATTCCACACCCTTAAACCAATGGACTGACACAAACACGTTTAGAAAAAAAAAAAAAAATTTTTCTACATTTCTCCTCTTCTCTAGCTTGCTTCATAAATAAACTTGACATTGTATATTACAAATATTGTTGGCTCTTTGATTAATTTTTTTTGTTGCTCTTTTGTAAGTCGATTTGGATAAAAGCATCTGCTAAATGCATAAATGTAGATGTTCTGTTGTTTTAACCTCACTGTGATCAAGAATTCCTCATGATGTGACCCATTTAAAAGCAGTAATGTGACAAGTAGTGTGTTTTAACAGGATCTGCTGCATTTAGAAGAGCGACTGGGGACTGTGAACCGAGGAGCCTCTCAGGGAACCATAGAGAGGTGCACCTACCCACACAAATACAAAAAGGTGAGAACACTTCCACTTACAAACATTAGTGTTTTACGTGAGGTGGTCAAAATAACGTCCTGTTTGGTGATAATGGACAGACAGTCTGCAAAAAGACTCTGAGGATATAATATAGGGGCTTCCTGTTAGACACACACACAAAAAAAAACTTAACCAGGAGCCATAATATCACCAATCCTCACCCAGTCCTTTTATTGCCAAAAGCTGCATAGTGTAGACATTTGAAATGTCACTGATATGTAGGAAAAGGTTCCATGCAGATGACAGAATGCATTACATTTCTGAATAACAGTAATCTAAAACCCTGCCGCCCTAATACAGAAGGTGGTGGAGAGAGACACTGAGGAACAGTTAGCACCTGAAGCATGGGCATCTGTTGGGAAAAATATGCACTCAACCTCAAACTCGGTGAGAAAAAATGTGAACAAATAGTTTGGGAAAACATGTTTTAGCTCACATATTGTGTAGATGTTAACGGGGGCAGGAAGTAGTCATAGTCAAAAATGGCCTAGTCAATCTAGTTGAGGAGCACATTGACAACAGATGTGTGTCTGTATTTATTTTAAAAAAAAATGTGCATTGAAATTTGAAATTAGGTTTTGTTTTTGCTTGACGTGTTGTTTATGATCAGCACACAAAAAAGACTGTTGCTATATGTTTATATAACATGTTATGCTGCTCTTTGTGGTTATTTTGTTTTGTATCGCCAGCATCAACTGCAGCACTTAATATTAAAAGATACCCAATTAAAAACATTCATATGAACTGTTTGTATATATTTTGGGGGAAAGAAGACACAGAAAGAGCTAATATGTGTGCTAGTGTTGCTCACCAGTTTATGAGAATTGGGGTGCAGTGATACTGCTTATAATGGCTGTTATGCTTTTTTCTCATGCACAGAGAAAGCTGCATGGTAAGCAAGAGGAAGAGGAGGGGGCAGAGGAAGATACAGAGGAGAAATGCACCATCTGTCTATCTATACTGGAGGAAGGGGAGGATGTCAGGTAAACACTTACAACACTGTGGATTTAAGATTGTAGTATGCTTCACATGATTCTTGCTTTTTTCTAAACAGTTGTAGAGAATGATGCTCTTTACAAAAGGCACTCTACATTTATTTATATATATATATATATATATATATATATATATATATATATGGACGTGACAGGTCTTTTTTTTTTTTTGTCCAAAGGCCTTAATAATAATAAAAACAAAGATATGACATCAAAAGTATGTAAGGTAGTACAACTATATTTTTCTACATATAAAGGTATTTTAAGGATTTTGAAAACGTCATTCGGTTTAACCGTCCAAAGGCCAATA
Source organism: Hypophthalmichthys nobilis (assembly GCA_037950665.1). NCBI lineage: Eukaryota > Metazoa > Chordata > Actinopteri > Cypriniformes > Xenocyprididae > Hypophthalmichthys > Hypophthalmichthys nobilis. The sequence continues at coordinate 38,176,204 of CM075470.1, forward strand.
CAGCCATTTCATTTGTGATTAAAATATCTTAAAATGTGATAAATGTATATATTTTTGTATTCTGGCATGATTTTATAATGATCATATATCAACATAGTAAAAAATGGTATTAAAATTATGTGTAGAAGTCGGTTTGTTATGAGAAAAAATGTTCGGAAAAATGAATTTCATTGATGTCATTTGGAGTAACCAATATAAAGGGATCATTTTGGATCAAGTCATGCAGGCAATATCATGTGATAGGATGTGACATCATTCAGACACCTGCAAAGGACCACATGGTTGTGAAGCAAAGTAACTAACTCTCTCTTAACTATATGAAAAATTAATGTTTTCACTTGCTCATACGCATGTCCCGAAACATCAGGTCATTCGGTACAACCGCTATAAAACATTTTAAAAACTTGTACTAAATATAAAATGATTGTCCTTTTGCTAGCTAGCTACATATCAGCCTATTAGCATTGTTTGAAAATATCATCATTCAGCATAACCAAAATTGTCATTCAGTCATTCAATAAAACCAAAATTTTGGTTAAACCGGATGACTTTTTTTTCATTTTGTCCATCTTGTAAAAAATAACAAAAGCAGTGTTAATTGATTATAAAAACCACATAATCTCATTAACACTTAATAAAACTTCAAAATTAATTATATCTCCATTATGTTTTTTATACACTTTTAAAAACCTTATTCATCAATGACCCATATATATATATATATATATATATATATAATATAAACACAATACGATAAATTATAAACGAACACATTTTATTATCTGTTTTCAAATTTTTTTCATTCTTTATACATTTAGGACTCCCCAATGTTCCGTTTAAATTTAGTTTAAAATTTAGATCCATTAGGCAGTCTTGAATACTTTCTCTCTTTATATTATATATTATTTCATCTCTGCTGCCCTCTGTAGTTGGAACATGTGAATTACTATGTGTTGGTTCTTTATTATGGTGGTCAATCATATATATTTTTTTTTTTGTTTTACCTTTTAGCTAATATTAACGTCTGATTATATTGTATAGAATGTTAATTATTAAAGGCATCTGATGGTGTTTTTTTTTTTTTTTGCAGGCGCCTTCCATGTATGCACCTCTTCCATCAACTGTGTGTAGACCAATGGCTCCTCACTAACAAGAAATGCCCCATCTGCAGAGTGGACATCGAAGCTCAGTTATCTTCAGAGAGTTGATGCTATTTTTCTTGCAACCCTTTTGTTGGACATTTATTTGTTGTTTTCCTTTTCATTTTTGTCAGTAACGCATTCAACCAAAGATGGCATGAAATATCTGCGCAACTATGGGGAAAAAAAGAAAAACAACAATCCACAAAAAAAAGCATCAAGCCTAGCGTGCCAGCTATCATGTAGTACCAGTACAGCTAGAGAAAAAAAAAAAAGACATCTTCATCAAGGGTTTTGAATTGTATTGTATTTATAAAGGGTTTATGTAGCTTTTGTTTTCATAAGTGTCATTGTATTTTATTTTTGCATGGTTCCTTGCAATGCATTTCTTTGCACATATAATGAAATAGGCCTCATAAGGCCTGAGAACTTGCAGGCGAGGATTGCTGCTCTAGTAAAGAAGCATTTTTACGTACCTGATGCCTTGCTTTACTGGAATAGAATGTCAACCTCCATTTTAAAACATTGCAGGACTCAATTTTATGATCAGTATGTTGATTAGTTTTATGTTTTAGACAATGTGATCTATCTGAAATAGATTTTTTTTAAAGTGAATCAAGACATTCCTTAATTAGGAAACAAGATCATGGTTAAGAGATCAGCTGCTGTAATAGTGTTCACCCTCACGCCAATTCACTCTCAACACGGGAACCTGGGCTGGAGTCCATTCCATCTTCCTTCAGCTCATTAACAGTGCTAACGGAATTCAGGAAGTTGGTTTAACAAATGCTCCTTGTACATTTAATTTTAAATTTATATGCATTACATCCTGAACTGATGGATTTGAAATGAATTCAGCTCCAGCCATGATGAGAACCAACTGCACACTTCACCGCCATTCACACGGTTGTGTTCCATCGGTCCCCTCTCAGCACCTCAATCTGACGTCACATGTAACGCACTTCACCTAATGTATTTTCAAAGAGAAGAGATAGAAAAAAAATGAATGTCACCTCTCTGTATTCTGATTGTTGTTTTTTTTTATAGTATAATGAAGTTGGATTTTTGATTGGGCAATGGAGAAAGTGTCATTTCTCAGACAAGCTTGATATGTTGTTGACTTGGTTCTGCGAGGATTACGGGCCTGAAGAAACAGCCACCGCAAGTGTGAAGTGCTGGGAAACGGATTATTTATTATATCAACAGGGTCTCCTAGCCTGCTTCATTTATTTCTCTCAGCGACCTAGAAAGTGACTCTTTTTAGCTGATTATTTCTTGTTAGATATTATCATTAACATGCATTTGTTCTGCAACTGTGCAGCAAACTGTTTTTCCTTTTCTTTTTCTTTTTCTTTTTTTTCTCCTTTCCTTTTTTTCTTTTTCTTTTTTTTTTTTTTTTTTTTTTTTTTTGCTGCTGTGAAATCCTAACACTAATATTAATCTCAACTTGCTAACTTGCATATACTTGCACATGTGAGACAAAAGACAGGAGTGCTGTGAGAATGAGAGTGTGCTGAGGCCGTGTATTTCCACTCTGATTGCCGAATTTTAAGGAAAAAACTGTAATAATTTTGAATGGAGTGTTGGAATGCAGTACTTAATGGCAGGTGTCCATGCATTCATAGACTTAATGGCCCCAGGATGATATTCCATGGGATTTATATTAGTTTTAAAATAATGAAATTAATAAAGTTAGGTAACTCTTTTATGTGTCCATTTTTGTGCCTCCTTGAACCTGACACGACACCCTTGAAGAATTTAACCATGGGGACTATAGTTTCCATCAATGCTGTGGTTACGTTATTCTTAATAAAATAAAGCAGTAAAGTTGGTATTAGGCATTATTGTCATTACCTCGTTCCAAATGTCTTGTATACTGTACAAAACTGTTTCCGATTTTTTTTTATTTACAGCAGTTATGTAGACTGTATACTACACACCTCCAAACATATTGATAGTGTGTCACTAATATATATATATATATTTCCTTATAAACCTTGTTGAAAAATGTACCCTTAGTACTAGACAAGAAAATGTATATTGTGCTTGTTTTTATCTTGCAATATTGATGGAAATCCATCAATAATATCAGATTTGAATGATGTTTAAAGTGATATAGGTAGTTCCCCCAACACAAAAGCAAAAATAAATAAAATACTATATAAAAGGGGGAAATATATATATATTATTTCGTATTTTTGTTGTTTTCTACTGCAATTCTAGTACATTCTTAAACGAAGATACGTTTACTCACCATAATTATAAGTGAGAAAGATGTCAATGTCGTGAAGGAAAACAAGATTATTTACCTATGTATGTATACAAGTATTTGGGGCCCATTAACTATTTGGTTACAACATTCTTCATAATATTTTCTTTTGTGTTCAGCAAAAGAAAGAAATTTATACAGGTTTGGAACAACTTGAAGGTGAGTAAATGATGACAGAATTTTCATTTTTGGGTGAACTATCCCTTTGAGGAAAGTTTCTGTCAAAGAAATTATTTGTATTAAAAGGGCAGCTAAAAAACAGCCATGCACAAACATGTATTTGAAGCTGCTGGTGTATTCTGGAGTCCCAAGAACCTCTCCATGCATTGTTCCATGGGTCAGTGACAAATATGGTGTGGCAAGATGAGAAATTATAAAAACCTTAAAAAACCTGTTTTAAAAGCATGCATCAGGTGTGTTAAAATGTATATAGTGTATTTATGTTGATTTTATGTTAATAAAAATGACATTTGCACAATTTTTTACTAAAGTTAAGAATGAATACCTGAAAATGTCAAATGGTGTAACCACCAAAGAATGAGAAATATTACATATTTTATCCACCTAGATGGCATGTAAGCGTACTCATAGAAATATATACTTCAATTTAAAATATCAAACGAAAAATAATTTTATTAGAGTTATCTCTAAATGTAAGTTTTAATGTGTTTTTGCAATATTTGGTGAGACATATGCTGAAAACACATCTGTTTTCTAAATAATCTTTGACAAATTATGTAAAAATTGTTAAAAACAATGTTATTACACTAAACTAGATGATTACATTTTATTCCACATTAATTTTTCTGTATTATATTTTTATGAAAAATACTGGTTACGCCAATTGACAAACCAGTTACACCAACTGACCATGTTGCAAAGGCCATTGTTTGTTGAACAAATTGACACTGAAAATCAAGCATGACAGTTAACAAGTTAAGTGGTTTCAGTGATGAAAAACAGCATCTGGCAACAAGAAATAATCATAGTAATGAACAGTGAAATCATGTCTCTTATATTTTACAGTTAAAGGGTTAGTTCACCCAAAAATGAAATTTCTGTAATTAATTACTCACCCTCTTGTCGTTCCACACCCATAAGACCTTCGTTCATCTTCAGAACACAAATTAAGGTATTTTTGATGAAATCTGAGAGCTTTTTTTTATCTCCCATAGAAAGCAACGAAATTACCCCTTTTCAAGGTCCAGAAAGGTTGTAGAGACATTGTTAAAACAGTCGACATCACTGCAATGGTTCAACCTTAATGTTATGAAGAGACGAGAATACTTTTTGTGTGCAAAAACAAAACAAAAATAGCAATTTTATTATGTCTCTTCCCTGTCATTCTCCTATGCTGTTGACGTGGTAAACATAGTGCAGCAACTCCAGGTTCTATGTCAGAACAACAGCTCATTATTGGCCGGGTCCTGCGTCAATATCACACGCATGCGCTGTGCTGATCACGTGATCAGCTTTGGCCAATACTGAGCCGGCATTCGGATATAAACATGGAAGCTTCACTGTGCTTACTGCGTCACCTGCGTGAGGATAATGACAGGGAAGAGAAGAGATTGTTGATTAAAGTCGTTATTTTTGTTTTGTTTTTGCGCACAAAAAGTATTCTCGTCTCTTCATAACATTAAGGTTGAACCACTGCAGTCACGTTGACTGTTTTAACAGTGGCTCTACAACCTTTCTGGACCTTGAATGTGGTCATTTTGTTGCTTTCTATGGAGATAAAAAAAAAGCTTTCAGATTTCATCAAAAATATCTTAATTTGTGTTCTGAAGATGAACGAAGGTCTCACATGTTTGGAACGACATGAGGGTGAGTAATAAATGACAGAAATTTCATTTTTGGGTGAACTAACCCTTTAAGGAACAATATCTGATAACAAGAAATCATCAAAGTGATGAACAGTGAACTCGTGTCTCATATTGTAATTACAATTTAAAAAAAAATATCTGATAGCAGGATCAGAAATCACTTGTGCTCTGTGATGAACCACTGTTTCCTTGCTTGAAACTTTATCAACTTATCTATTGGGGGAAAAGGGGCGCTGTTATGTTGTTTAAAATTATAAAATATTAGACATTTAATGAATTGTATTTTATAGATGTAGATTGTAGTCTTTGGTTAAATGCACAATATGTAAGATTTTTGGATTAATATATCCAAAAACCACTAGAACAATGTTATATATTTTGTTGACTTGTGTACTTATATTACGCCAGATGTTTCTAAGAATGTTTAAACCTAGAGAAATATGAAATTATAACCAGGACACGAGCCGTTTCCGTGCGTCGCCTATCAGTGACATCATACCAGCGTTAACCTCGGTTTCCGGTTTTATTTTGTAGAAACCATGGAAACACCAAAAACGCTTTAATATATTATGTGTTTTATTAGACAGGTGAGCAACTGTTTGGATACATTCATCGACAGAAAACTAATCATGTTATATAGCTAAACACGTTAAGTCTTATTGTTTAAATCTTGTTTTCTTGATTTACCGCGAGTACGTTTTACCATGCCTAATATGGATCTAGTTGACTGCAGTGTGCAACCAGTGTCTCATAGCAGCTGCCGAGCGAACGCACAGTGTAGCATTATAACAAATTTCAACACACAAATGTGTCTAATATGATAAAACAGTGCTGCTTTACCCCACATACACTTGACCGGAAGAAGCAGAAGCAGTGACTGTGGCATAATAAAAGCTCCACTACTCTCGATACGTCTGTCGCACTTGTCTCTCATTCGCAATCGCTCCATGATTTTATATTGCTTAAATTGTTAAGTGAATGGAATAGAAATAAGCATTGAAGCTAAACATTTTAATGTTAAACATTAATGTTCTAAACATTAATGCTGTGCAACATAATTATATTTTATTGACTTACAGAGCTTTAATAATAAAGTTGTGGATAAAGCACCACTTTCTCAAAAAAAATAAAAAATAAAACATTGAACATTTGAAAATAGTTCCAAATAGTAGGTTAGTTTATATTACATCTTTAATCAGCATCATAAACTAGTGATTTTTGACTAAATTTGCCCCTAACAGAAAGGCTTGTAATAGGAGTCAAATGGTGTAACCAGTTACACCATTTGACATTTCCATTTAAAATCAAATCTGACAGGTATTATCATGGACACCTATGTAAGCACACATTTTTATAATAATAATGAATTATCAATGTATTCATGGGGTCATACCATTTGACATGTATATCTAAGAATACCTGACCATACCCTAAAAATGTCAAATTATCTCATATTCTAAAGACAGTTACTAACCTTTGCATGCAGCAGTTAGTGTCACCAGGGGTCCTTCTCTGTGATATAATTTCCTGTCACATGATTTTCTTGCACAATATTAACAAAATGTCTCCTTGAATGGTGGTTACACCACCTTGACACTTCAGGAATTTGACTTGACTCACATGATTCCCCAAATTATTTATAATATTCAGAACAATGGTGTTAAATTTATTTTTATTTACTATTAAATTGTTCTAATGTAAGACTATGCCAAACTAGCTGATATGGTGTTTTATTAAGAATTTCACCTTTTTTAAAAAAGATCAATTATTTGGTACCAAGTTTTTATGGTTACACCACATTGACATTTTTGCAATCAATCCCCAGATATTCTCTCAAAATTGATTAAAACCAGAAATTTTAGACTTGGTCCTCAAAAAAGAGAATGTATGCAAGTAATTTGCTAATTTATTTTGCAATTTTTACCCTTTTAAATTTAATTAAACTATATGGACACAAAAAAAATTGACCCCCATACCTTTTGCTATCTGGTCGGCGCTACAGAGCACCGAACACAAGAACGGCCAGGCAGAGGAACATTCTTTCCTCAGGCAATCCATATCATAAAATGCCCCCACTTGGCAATAAACGTGCAATAGCCTACACATCACTATTTATACATTTATTTAACACACCATACTTCTTATTTACATTTGTACACGTAGCCTACATATACCGTATATATATATATGTATGTACCTACATATACCGTGTATCGTCAATTTGTGTAGGCTATAGGCCTACTGTATATATATATATATATATATATATATATATATATATATATATATTGTTATTTCCTATTTACTTATTCTATTTTAATTCTTTTTATTATTTGTGTCTTGTCACTGTCATTCTGCTTGTGCTGTGGAAGCTTCTGTCACCAAAATAAATTCTGGATGGTTGGTGAGTGGCTACCCAGTTCCAACAAGACTGCGACGTCGAAGAGGTGGAGAAGAATAATGCACCATTTCAAGCTTTTCATCTTCAGAAAGACCTTTCTTCCTCCCCAAATTGCATTAGAACTGTGACTTGCTTAATAATGCAGAACAATATTATATATAAACCCGTTTTAAAAACTGAGGACTTTGCCTCCTCATTTCAGAATATCACTGCACGCCACTAGAAGCTCGTTTTGTCATTTTCCTTCCCAAATAAATGTGTTTTGAATTAAGAATTATTATATAGTTGTAGTGGAAGTAAGCCTAATTACTTTGCTTTTGGTTAAGGGACACGTCAACGTAACTAAAATCTTAAAAGCGTAAAAGATGCAATTAATCTTCGATCAATTTCTCCTTGTATTTTTATTATCACGAATAGAAAATCGTCAACAAGGGGTATATGGTTGGATGTCCTGTGGTGCTGCTGTAGTGAAGCGTTAGTTTGAGTGTGTCGCTGTCGAGCTCGCGCACACACAGATCCAGTTACACGGGTAAAATGGCGTCGGGGCCATTTCAGCGGAGACTAAGAAGATTACAGATTTACGTGTGGTAGACTTAAAATCAGAACTCAAAAGAAGGAATTTGGATATTACCGGGGTAAAAAATACACTAATCGCAAGACTGAAGCAGGTAATTTTAATTTAAAAGGGCAAATCACGAAGACGTGTGGGTAAACGATCGCGAGCTAGCTTGATGGCTAATGTTAGCATAGCCGTTTTTTTATATACCAAAACACGATTGTATTCCTGGCGTTTGTAATGCGTTTACTAAAAACACAAATGTAATGCCCGTATTTGGACACAGTTTTGGTGAAAACTTTAATTTGCGTGAAATATTTAATAGCATTTTCAGAAACGAATCTGTAAGGATTTGTTAAGCAGGCTAAATTCTATTAGCGAATGAAGCTACAGGCGCTCAGATCAGTTTCTTCCATTTTAACCCAATTTACTATCTCTATTTACAGTTTTTGTGTGAATTCGTTTACAGTTGAAGTGTCAAATGTAATAACTTTGTGTGTAACAATATACATAAATATTTATTTTACTAGATATAAATCAGCAAGGCTTGTGAGATGCAAAATAGCATAGCACTAGTCGTTGTTTTATTATAGTTAATTATGCAGAACTTTTAGTTGAGAGCAGTGTAGTCCACATTTTTTTAAACAGAAAATATGTATTTTGCTGTTCAAACCTTCTGCATGCATGTATTTTTGTGTGCAGGCTATAGAAGATGAAGGTGGTGACCCAGAAAACATTGAGCTTACCGTGTCAGCTGACACACCCACAAGAAAACACGGCAAATCTAAAGGTAAATCTTCACACTCTGAACTAAACTCCTTAAATTCACAACGTCTGTTTTTCACAAATTGCTTTTTTTTTTTTTTTTTGCACATCCTCAGGAAAGAAGACAGACCTGGATGCTGACACCACCATGGAAGAGGAATCCTTATCTAAGGTAGGAAGAGCAAGTGTTAAAACTAATAAATGATTAATATATTCGTACAAATTTTGGCTACCGTTTTATAAAAACATGAATAATCTACAGAAATATTGCATTAGGCTGATATAATTCTTTATAGGCTTACAAATTGTTGCATGTGTAATAACCTTTTAATTCACAGTTTGATAAATTCATAGTCTTCATACTTGAATGTTTATGATCTAGGGTTGTGCGGATAGACAGTAATATTGTGTATCAACTAGGGCTGTGACTAACGACTCTTTTGGTAATCAAGTAATCGGTCAATTATTTTGACAAGTCATCAGATATTTTTTGTGGCAATAAAAATAGACCTAAGCAAACAATATCCTTTAAAATGACTTAAAATACATATATAATAACATTGAAGTAATAATATTTGGTTTAAATAAAGTATCAAAAACAAGTAATCATATGGTTTTATAGGACAACACTGGTAAAATACATTTTATATATATATATATATATATAAACAAAGTGTTTCCCACAGGATTTTGTGAAACTGTGGTGGGTGGGCCTCGGCCCCTTTAGTGGGGTTCGGTGGCATGGCAATTTTGTACATTTCAAAGTTAAAGTTATAAATCTGGTGCACTTTGAGAGTTCAAAATTAAAAGCTCCAACCCATATTCAGTTTGCAAATTGAACAAAGTAAAAAGTTTGTGCATTGACTTTTACCTGAACTTTAAAGTGAACTCAAACCTATTTTAGTTGTGATATAGTGTCTTAGTCTACATTACACTACATAATAATAATAGTGATATTATTCTTATGACAGCTATATAATAGCTAGATATTGTAAAGCAAATGCACTGAAAAATAAATTAAACTTTCATAATTAGTTTTGTCCTAATATCTATACTTCAAAGAGATAAACACGTGAGCTTTTATTTTGACGGAAACTGCAGTCAAGCTTTTATTTTGGTGGAAAACAAGTTTACAAACATGTCTCATCACAAATCTAGTGAAATTCTGTAATCGCGAACAGACAGTCTTTGGCAATTTGATAAGGACACAAGCCTTATTGCACTTTCGTTTTTAGTTTGTTTGACAGCAATGGCTCAAAACACAACATTAAAGACCTTTTTATGTTATTATGAGAAGTTTAAATATATTTTCGGGCCACCACGGTCTAGTTAATGAATGAGAAGCACTGAAATCTATTTGTGGCGGTTAGGGCTGCACGATTAAGACAAAAATCATAATTGTCGTTTATTCCCATGAAATTGTAATTGCGATTATTAATTTTGATTATCACAATTTACATTGAATTAGGTATTGAATAGCTTTAGACCATTGTTTGAAGCAACTGCATGCCATATTTTTGTATTAAAATAAAAAGCAATTTTTTTTTTATAGCATTAAATCTCAGATGCCAACTATACATTGGTTTGGTTTCTTCTTTAAATAATAATAAAAAGTAAACATACGCATGGTATAATAATAGGGGCTTTTGCATCGGGTTGTTCTTGGAACTTGGATACTACTAGTCACCAGAGTGGTTCCCCGAGAACTAATGTTCCCCTAGGGCAGTGGTCGGCAATAGGCGACAAAACTGGTCGCAGGCCAGTTGGCCTGCCAGCAATAATATCTGGCCCGCGCCCGCAGCCAGACTATTTTGATAGCGGCTGGTTCTGAAATAGATCTTCGTCTCGTGGTGCCTTCTATTATCACCGTGTCTACACCAGATGCAAATTTTTATCTACAAGTTTGTGTACATTATTTTTTTATGACAAATGCATGCAGAGGGTGCCAGCAGCCTGTTGTTTTTACACTTTACAGCCTGATCAAATCCTTGTTTAATATTGGCCAAACAACATTTAATTCAAATATCCTCATAATCTTTAATAGTTGGCCATTTCTTTACAATAGAAATGCTATCACAATGAACCACAATTTGCATATTTAGAAACATACTGATGTATTCTCCTGTGTTGCTGTAGGTTTATAAATTATTTCCATTACAAATCTGGAGAAACGTTCCCAGACATTATAAGCAATCCAAACTCACAGCATAGGCAGAGATGGAGTTTTTTTAACCAACCTGCTGAGACGCGAGAACCTTCGCAAATTCTTATGTAATTTCTTGTTTTATTTTCAGGAGACTGAGGAAGAGGAATCCGAAAAAGGTATGTCTGGTCACTCATTAGGGTGGAGATGTAACATTTGTTTTTCAGGTTTCAGAAGGTTGGACTTCTCTTGCTTCCTTTTTCTTTTGCCTTTTTTTAATCTCAACGTTTTAGCCGTGGGTCTTGCAACAATTCACAGACATTAAAACTCTTCATCCGGACCATGTGCTGCATCAAAGGACAGATAACGCTTCACCATTTGTGTTAACATCAGTGATGCTCCTAATCTCATCATCTAATTTGTTCAAGAGCACATTACCCTGCCCACCACATTTCATCAGCAAGAGGAAGCCTTTCACCCACTCGATCAAAGAGAATTTCCTCTGTTCAGAACACCACCAAAGGTTCAGCAGGCCACCTCTTTCTTTCTGTTGAGTCTGGACTACCTCCTGAAATGGAGACGGCAACAGGCTGCATGCCTTTGACTGGTCAGAACATGATACGTTAACCTCGTTCACCAAAGTCTTGACACTTCTTTCTGACTGCAGTGTAGCCGGCATGGCTTAAGTGGACATCAACATCACTGCTTGTGCTTTGAACTCATTTAAGACTGGACGCAGCTCAATGGACATCCATTTTTAGCCGTGTTACTGGACAGAATGCTGTGAACAAGGCCAGATTTCTGCAACGGATCAGAGAAGATTTGCCACCCTGTTTTTGATTCGCCTCCATCAGCTGTAAACTAAGATGGACAGTCTGCGGAAAAATTTGAAAGAAGACCCTCGATGTGACCACCAGGAGCCCAGTGACATCTGGCTGGAGGACTTGCGCTATGGTATAGATATGCAGTTTCACTCAGACTGAATGCATGTCTGTAAAGCAGAGAAGTGTGTCAATGTCACCCAGTTGTGGAACCTTCAAAATGTGGACCAACATAGATTGTCATTGGCGCTGATATTCATCGTAGCGAGAAGATTGTTCAACCTCTTCGTTGTTCTCTAAGGAATGTGTTTTTATGTATACCTGTGGTTTCCTCACCCACGATGACCACTAACCCTAAACTTGCTCTTTGTTGTACTTTCTAGGTCACGTAGCACAGAGATGTGAATGTTAAACAATGTGTTTTTTGCCATGTTTTATGCTTGTTAAATCCCTCAGATGTAACTGATACTGATGATGCTACTCGTGACATATCTAAAACCTTCTGTGAAGACGGCCTTGCAGAGCCTGAGGCTGAGGCAGGAGTGGAGCCTGATCTTGAGGCTGAGGCAGATGTGGAACCTGAGCCCGATCCTGATGCGGAGATTGAGGCCGAGAGAGAAGCTGAGCCTGAAGTCCCAGCGATGGAGGCCATGGAGAGCGAACCTGCTCCTGAACCCGTAAAAGAAGTTGAGGATGACAATATATCTGTCACCATCCAGGCCGAAGATGCCATCACACTGGATGTGGATGGCGACGACCTCCTGGAAACAGGTAAACATGTGAAACTTCCAGATTCTGAGGCAGACAAGAGCTGTGAAGAGCCTGATGCCACTGCTGAGATGGGGCAGGAGACAGACTCATTGACTGAAGCGATAGATGGCCACAAGGATGGTAAGAGGGATGACGGGCTGAAGTCTGACGCCGCCAAGAAAGACAGCAGAGAGGCCTTGAAGAAAGGAGAAATGGGAGACAAGGAAAAGGATTCTGGGAAGAAAGGCCCCTCTTCAACTGGGGCGACAGGTCAAGCAAAGAGGTTTGTCTTTCTATGTCAGTTCTTTAAGATACTACTACCAAGTTCCAGCTCAATAAGAACTCAGCATTGTGGGTAGCAGCAAGAATTTTTTCATAACAAGTTGTTCATTGTACCTAATCCCTGCCTTTGGTTTGCTCTTTTGGTTTGGTTTGCCATTTTTTCGAGTTTGGTAATTGGAGTTAAACGAGGAGCTGAAAACACGTCTGTTACGCACACATTTCCAGCACTTGCTTTTCCAGTCCCTACTTATGGGTTAAAAAAAATGTGCAGTAGTTCCAGTGATGTCAGAGGGGTTTGTCAGTCCAGTGAAGTGATTCTCTCTGAAGTTGAACACCCTCCTGAGGATGTCATTGGTCAAGGGAATAAATTGGCAGAAAACCTGACCCACCTTGCTCCTGTGGAAAAGCAAGAGAAAGAAGCCTTATTGGAGTTTTGTCCGAGTGCAAGCCTTGCCTATGGGGATTTTTTGTTCTTTTCCTTTTTCTGTAATGCACCAAACATTTGTATAACCTTTGTTGTTTATTTGGAGATGTACCTCGGTGCCCACAATCGTCTCTCATGCTCTGGTACTCATTGAAGTATTTCTCTCTTCTTGTTGCTCTCATAATATTCACATTTTAGCTCTTCAAAGGACAGAGATGGAAAGACAACGAAAGATGAAAAAGGTATGACTTTATTTCTTTAATGGGTTTGCATTTTGGAATTTCACTTATATTTTATGTATGTATACAGAAGTTGGTCTATATGGTGAAACATCAGTATTATACCATTTTTGAGGAACAGCAAAAATCTGCATGATACAATTAGAAGTTTCAAAAACAAAAAGAAAGTTAATCTGCTCAGATGCTCAAGTTGTCATTAACGGATTAGTCCACTGTCAAATAAAATTTTCCTGATAATTTACTCACCCCCATGTCATCCAAGATGTCCATGTCCTTCTTTCTTCAGTCGAAAAGAAATTAAGGTTTTTGATGAAAACATTCCAGGATTATTCTCCTTCTGGTGGACTTCAATGGTCTCCACTGTTGAAGGTCAAAATTACAGTTTTAGTGCAGCTTCAAAGGGGTTTAAACGATACCAGACGAGGAATAAGGGTCTTATCTAGCAAAACGATCGGTCATTTTCTAAAAAAAAAAAAAAAATACAACTGTATATGCTTTATAAACACACATGATCGCCTTGCAAGTGGTTCCGCCATTCCGCCTTCCGTATTCTTCAAAAAGCTTACGCTGTATGTCCTACGCCTTCCCTATTCAACTTACGGAACGAACGTGGCGCCAGTTCCGTTTTTTCTGTAAGTAGAATAGGGAAGGCATAGGACATACAGCGTAAGCTTTTTGAAGAATACGGAAGGCGGAATGGCGGAACCACTTGCAAGGCGATCATGTGTGTTTATAAAGCATATACAGTTGTATTTTTTTTTTTAGAAAATGACAGATTGTTTCACTAGATAAGACCCTTATTCCTCGTCTGGTATCGTTTAAAGCCCCTTGAAGCTGCACTGAAACTGTAATTTTGACCTTCAACAGTGGAGACCACTGAAGTCCACTATATGGAGAATAATCCTGGAATGTTTTCAACAAAAACCTTAATTTCTTTTCGACTGAAGAAAGAAGGACATGGACATCTTGGATGACATGGAGTGAGTAAATTATCAGGAAAATGTTATTTGAAAGTGGACTAATCCTTTAAAGTAGTGGCGTGTCTTCTAAAGCTTGGTCTCTGTCTTCAGGAAGTGGCAGCAGCAGTACCAGCTCTACTCGCAATCTGTGGGTGAGCGGCCTGTCATCCAATACCAAAGCAGCTGATCTTAAGAACCTCTTTGGCAAATATGGAAAGGTACCAGCTCTTTGTATGTTATGCATTAGCACCAGCTTCTAATTATAATGTGTTTGTGATGTTGTGAGGGATTGTAATGTTGACTACATTTTTTCAAATTTACAATTTTTTTTTTCTTTTTTTTTCAAAATAGGTTTTTAGTGCCAAAGTGGTCACCAATGCTCGTAGCCCGGGAGCCAAATGTTATGGACTAGTTACCATGTCGTCCAGTGCAGAAGTGGCCAGGTGCATCTCTCACCTGGACCGCACAGAACTCCATGGACAACAGATATCTGTGGACAGGGTAAGAACTTCACCACTGTGCTATAAGAGTGGGATACTCAACTTACTTAAGGGCTACAGTCAGACATCATCAATAGTGTTTGCTTTTGTGAAAACAAGCAGTACTTTCATACTTGATCTCTGATCTCGTGGTATCATCCTCACAGGTGAAAACTGACCCGTTCAAAAAGGACTTCTCAAAGAAAGAGGGAGAAGACAAGACAAGTTCCAGTAAAATTTCTGGAGAAAAGCGCACTCCAACTGGAGCAAAAACCTCCAGCAAGTAAGAGTTTTTTTAAGCTTTCCATTCTTTTAAGGGGAGGAGCATTTTGTTGCACTGGTTATACTTTCCTTCCTTCCTTTTTCAAAAGGACTCCAGTTTCATCTAAGAAGGAGGAAAAGAAATCAGACAAACCCTCTGAAAAGGACAGCAAAGACGCAAAAAAACAGGACCCCAAAAGCAACAAATCTGATGCAACATCTTCCAATTCAGGAGCCGACACAGCAAAGAAAGATGACAAGAAACATGGACGTATGTTACGGTTTGGTTATATTCACTCACTTAGAAATTAAGAACTTAAGAAGACTTTATATTTGTTTTTAATATCTGTATCCATCCCTTCCTATCCACAGGAAAGAGTCCAGGTAATATGATGGTTATCGACCAAGCAAGAGAGCAAAACTTCAATAAATCTCGACCTCCTTTCAGAAGGGGTGGAAGGTTTGAGAAGGTACTGCAGACATCCTCAGTATGAACTGTATTATCATGAAAAGAGGTTTTTATGAAGGACAAGTTATCTGATTGTGTATTTATTTGCAGCCTGGTCCACCCAACATGATGAACCGACGTCCCAGATGGTTTATACCACCTGAGGAGGTTGGTTAACTCTTTATTCTGAGTCACAAGGCACAACCAACCATAAACACAGTCTGAATTAGTAAGACTATAAACACTCTCTCTAGTATTTTGTTTAAACTGTCTTTTGTAACATACTTGCAGATGGAGATGATTAAGAAAGGGCGCCTATGCTTAACAAAGGCGGAAACAAAGACATCCTGCCATTTGAGAAGATGAAGGAACAACGCATGCGTGAGCGCATGGTCAGGATGGAGCGTGTTCGCAGGGCTATGGAACTGCGCAGGTAGGTTAACGTTCTTTTACATTCACACACAAAACACCAAAGTGCTTAAGCCGCGGTCTGTAATGGTGTTTTGGTGCGTCCAGACGGCGTGAGGTAGCAGAGCGAGAGCGCCGGGAGAGGGAGCGCATCCGTATTATGCGTGAGCGTGAGGAAAGGGAGAACCTAATGAGAGAGCGCCAAAGACTGGAGGTGGAAAGACAGAAACTCGAACGCGAGCGCATGGAGAGAGAGAGACTGGAACGGGAACGGATTCGTATAGAGCAGGTACAACCACGATATACCTGCCCGTCGAAATTCAAAGCTGGGATTTTGTTTCTGACTTAATGTTGACGTGCTAAAAATGTCTGTGTGCAGGAGCGACGCAAGGAAGCAGAGCGTTTGGCTCGTGAACGTGAGGAATTGAGGCGGCAACAGGAGCAGTTGCGTTACGAGCAGGAGAAACGAAACAACTTAAAGAGGGGACGTGATGTTGACCAGAGGTATGCGAACAATACTGTTAGATATTTATTCTTGGGGTGACCTCTGTGGTTCAAAATGGTTACGTTTTTGCTGTATGTGCAGGAGGGAAGACCCGTACTGGAATAGTGGTAAAAAGATACAAACTCAGCCAGAAGGCCGGATCAGTCAAGGTGGAGACTACAACAGCCGACAACAGAACCGTTTTAATGATTTCAATCCCAGAGACCGGAACCGATACCCACAGACATCAGCCGGGCAGTCCAATAACTTTGATAGGTAGGTGTTCATGAACAAGAATGCAATTCCCAAAACACAGTTGGACAGGAAGGAGAAGAGACAGATTTTGCCCAGTATAAAGCACTTTTCCACAGACACGTTTATTCTAATGAGAACAAGGGAGAACACAATACAGATTTCCAAATTGGCACAGGTTGTGAATGAACAGCAACCATTTAACCTTTTTTTTTTTTTTTTTTTGCAGACGCAACCGCTTTGACAGTGAACCTGATTCAAAGAAAAGTCGTCCTGCTCCCCGCCGTGAAGGATCTGGGTTTGACCGCTATCCTAAAGACTTCGAAACCGTGCGGAGAGCAGAGCCACCACCTCCACCTCGCACAGAGCTGCGAGACAGCGATCGTCGAGAGATCCGTGACCGTGATGAGCGCAGGCAGGTGTCCATGCCTGATCGACCAGCTGGAGGCAGAGCGCCACCTCCTGCCATTGCTCACTCCCGCGCTCCCAGAGACGGCAGCCACGCTGGCTGGAAGACTGATGGGGGAATGAATACGAAACAAGGAGATGTCAGGTACAGATGAGCTTCTGTTTGTGCTCCCTCTTCTCTAGGGTTGGGAATCAAAATTTGGTTCTTATTCTGTATCTGTTCAAAAAAATCAAATGATTTTTCATGACAATTGATTACATTAGCAGTTCTTGAACTTCTGCTTTGTTCCTTCGATGTGGACAGAACATTACTCTGACAGCAGTGTTACAATTTATTTTATTTTTTTATTAAGGGGAAATATTTGCCTCTTACAATTGATTAGTTTATTTATTTGACCATTTATAATGGAAATCACATGAAATCACAGCGTGTCATCCATTTATGTCCAACTCAGTAGGACAAAAAACAATTATTACTGTTACTTTTAAAAACACATTATTGTCATCAAATACAGAAGTAGCTATAAATGATGCACACTATGTCAGAAAATAATCATCACTAGAATACATTTTAAATGCACTGTGGGTCATTTTTGCCCCTACATTAAAAAAAAATGCTTTTTGTCACTTTTGATGGCATAAAAAAAAAAACCAGTTTAGCCACCAGCCTCCATTTATGAAAGCATGTAAAATCGGATTTGATCCTAAATTTCACGAATTTCATCTTGCGTCAAAAGTGAGGATAAAATCGATATTTATAAAGGCAGAAACATGAAAAAATGCTTATGCATACGCCAAACTTTGTGCTTGTATACCAGTAATTAAAATATTCCAACACTGATTAAAATCTTTTGTGCATACGGATGACATTTAGGATCATTCTACGCAAATAAATGAGGCCCCAGGTCTTTTCATTTAAAAAAACAAAAAACGCTCTCGAATCAGTTTTAAATTCATAACAACTCACTAGCTCATTGAATCAGTTTTTGACTGTTTTGAATAAACACTATCATAGACTGATATTTCAGGCTTGTCTTTCATTGAGCTGTTGGTAAAGTGATTGCTGCTGACTATTACAGAGCCGTGCGAATGCGTCCAGAACGTCCTGGCAGAGAAGGTCCTGGACCTGCAATGAGAGGGGTGTCCACAGCCAGCCGTGGCAGAACCAGCTTCAACAGCCGAGACGGAGGCAGACCTGTGGTTATGGGAGAGCAGGTGAAGTACTTAACATGCTTCTCACACATTCCTTTTGCTGCAGGTCTGCAAATCTAAGACTAAATAATCTCCATCTTATCACAGCAGCACTTTGGCAGTGGCAGGCAGGTGGTGGTGGAGCGGCATGGGCGGGATCAGGGCCCCAGGAAAGACTGGCACGGGGCAGCAGGCTCACAAAGCGGAGGATTCACAGATAACCGTCGAATGGGGGACAGTCGGCCTGGCATGATGGCACCACACTCCAGGTTTGTTTTGATCTAGAGTGCACATTTCAAGCTGTTATGTTACTTTATTTATACCAGATATGTCCACCTTATTTTTAACTCATAATGGGTGAAGACATTTTTAACTTGAATGTTGACTCTGCATGCATACTGATTATTTGTCTTTCTGCAGTCATTCCTCTACTGGTATAAACAGAATTGTGCAGATCACTAATGTTCCTATGGCTGGTGGCAGCGGAGGATTCAAGCCCTTTAAAGGAAGGTTCTAACATTGGACTCTTCACAGCAAAAAATATAAATAGCTTTTTTGTTTCCTTTTTTTTTTTTTTTTTTTTTTAAAAATTTTGAACTGTTTTTAATTGGCTGAACTTATAGCCGTGAGATTATTGTAAAGATCCACTTTGAGTTTGTTCTTTGTAAAAGGCTTTACATGTAGGTTTTTGTTTCCTGAACTGTACTCCGGTGACCTGTAAACAACCTTTGTGCACATACATGTTTTCCTGACATGGTGTTGGTGCAACTGTACAGCGTATTTCTTAACCAGTGTTTGTTTAGATAACCTTAGATAATCCTGTTCCAGATTTTCTCATATGCTTTGGGCCAGACTACTGTGTGTATCACTGGACACATCTGTAATTCCGTTAACATTTCAATGTGATCTTTTTTTTTTTTTTTTGGTTGATGATTCTACAAGTTCATATTAAATTATGTGGATTATGATGGTCTCTGTGTAGTTTGCATCTGTAAGTGCAGCCACAGTTGAGTTTCTGGAAGAAAAACTAGCACATTTGAAGTTGTAGACTGTGAATGACAATCAGAAGAATCACACAGACTCACTGACCAGATTTCCTTTAATCAGATGTATTGTCCCTCATCTAAGGCATTTGTTACAGAAAAAATGTCCATCTACTTTTTGACACTGTTGGGCTACATAAATGTTTTTGGTCATTAATGAACCTTACACACAATAGGAAGGTTGACCCTTATTATATCCTGATATTTTTTTTTTGTCCTTTTTCTTTTTGCTAAGTTAAAATCTTTTGTGTAAATATACACGTATAAAGGATATAAAATAGAAATTGTAATTGGACTGTTCCTTAAAATGATTTGAGTACATGTATTCAGCTGTTAAACATGCATCACAACTGCACTTCCATTATGGACTGACCTGGTAAAATTGAAATTTCAAGAGAAACCTTCCCAGTTCCCATTATTAGCAGAAAACATGTAATGTTTGGCATTTCAGTGTCTTTAGTTTGAATCACCCTAGGTAATGCCCTTTATCAACTCCAATCAAAAGCCCTCTCTTCAATTGCAAATTTTTTTCCAGATCCGTTGATGGCACTAAGATATGAAACATCAAATTATATTAATGGGAAGTCTTGCAAACCCTTTCTATCTGGAAACAGGCCAAGGGAATCAGAATCAGAAAGAGCTTTATTGCCAGGTATGTTTACACATACTAGGAATTTGTTTTAGTGACAGAAGCTCCACAGTGCAACAGAGTGACAGCGACAAGACACAGATAATAAAAAGAATAAGAATAATATACAAATATACAAGATAGACAAAGTGCAAAAAGAGCAAAAAACAATATATAATATAGACAATTTGTATGTACAGTTATGATGAGTGCAAATTTGAAATATAAATAAGTATGAATTTTAAGTAAATAATGTATAATAGTGTTGTGTGTTCCGTGTTTGTCAAGTGTTCATGAGATGGATTGTCTGAGGGAAGAAACTGTTCCTGTGTCTGGTCGTTCTGGTGCTCAGAGCTCTGTAGCGTCGACCAGACGGCAACAGTTCAAAGAGGGAGTGTGCTGGATGTGAGGGGTCCAGAGTGATTTTCTTTGCCCTTTTTCTCACTCTGGATAAGTACAGTTCTTGGAGAGTGGGGAGGGTTGTACCAATGATTCGCTCAGCAGACCGGACTACCCTCTGTAGTCTTCTGAGGTCAGATTTGGTAGCTGAGCTGAACCAGACAGATATAGAAGTGCAGAGGATGGATTCAATGATGGCAGAGTAGAACTGTTTCAGCAGCTCCTGTGGTAGGTTGAACTTCCTCAGCTGGCGAAGGAAGTACAACCTCTGCTGGGCCTTTTTTCACGATGGACTCAATGTGGTTGTCCCACTTCAGGTCCTGGGAGATTGTGGTGCCCAGGAACCTGAATGACTCCACTGCAGTCACAGTGCTGTTCATGATGGTGAGTGGGGAGAGCAGGGGTTTCTCCTGAAGTCCACGATCATCTCCACTGTCTTGAGCGTGTTGAGCTCCAGGTTGTTAAGACTGCACCAGACAGCCAGCTGTTCAACCTCCAGTCTGTAAGCAGACTCGTCACCGTCCTGGATGAGGCCGATCAGTGTGGTGTCATCTGCAAACTTCAGGAGCTTGACAGAGGGGTCTTTAGAGATGCAGTCATTGGTGTACAGGGAGAAGAGCAGTGGGGAGAGAACACAGCCCTGAGGGGCGCCGGTGCTGATGGTGCGGGTGCTGGATGAGAATTTTCCCAGCCTCACTAGCTGCTGCCTGTCTGTCAGGAAGCTGGTGATCCACTGACAGACAGAGGTGGGCACGGAGAGCTGAGTTAATTTGGGCTGGAGGAGTGATGGAATGATGGTGTTAAAAGCAGAGCTGAAGTCCACAAACAGGATCCTCACATAAGTCCCGGTCTGTCCAGATGCTGCAGAACATAATGCAGTCCCATATTGACTGCATCATTCACAGACCTGTTTGCTCGATAAAGCAAACTGCAGGGGTCCAGTAAGGGTCCAGTGATGTCCTTCAGATAAGCCAAAACCAGTCTTTCAAATGATTTCATGGCCACAGACGTTAGAGCCACAGGTCTGTAGTCATTAAGTCCAGTAATTCGGGTTTCTTTGGGACGGGGATGATAGTGGAGCGTTTGAAGCATGAGGGGACTTGTACAGCTCCAGTGATCTGTTGAAGATCTGCGTGAAGATGGGGGCCAGCTGGTCAGCGCAGGTTTTCAGACAGGCTGGTGAAACGCTGTCTGGGCCTGGTGCCTTTCTTCTCTTGTTCTTTCTGAAGACCTGGCGCACATCATCTTCACTGAACTGAATTGCCGGTGTGGGAGACGGGGTTACAGGAGGTGTGAATGGTGTTTTTCAAACCTGCAATAAAACTCGTTCAGATCGTCTGCCAGTTGTTGATTCTCCACAGAGCTGGGGAAGGTGTCTTGTAATTAGTGATGACTTTCAGACCTTTCCACACTGAAGCGTGTCATTAGAAGAGAACTGATTCGAAGCTTATTGGAATAATTCCTCTTTGCCACTCTGATCTCCTTTTCCAGTGTGTATTTGGCCTGTTTGTACAACACTCTGTCCCCATTTCTGCGAGCATCTGGAAACGGGCCAAGGAAAACAAAATCAAAATGGCAGCATTTAGGGTGAAATGTAACCATTAGAAAGTTCCTTATGTTCAGTTCTTAATATAGTTCCATAAATATAAGCCTTATTGCAAAACATGGTATTTATTGGGTGTTATTATGAAACAGGTTCAGCTGTAACCAGACAAAATCTGGTGACTCTAATTGTGTATAAAAAGAGGTATATTTCTCATCTAGTGCATTCAATGTAACAGTGCATAAATAACTAAAATGGTCTATGACCTATAACGGAGCTTCAATGGGTGCTGCAAACCAATGGCCAACTAAGCAGACAAGGCCTTGGAATATTTACTGATATTATTTGGGGGTCAAAAATAGATTTAGCTAAATATATTAGACAGTTTCAAGCCATTTTCCATCTATTTTCTCTTTGAAATGGGCTTTCTCATTTTTTAATTAATAGAGCGTGCACCCACAAACTCCACCACTTTTTCCCCCTCTATAAATATGACATTTGAGTATTTATCCCACTAACATGTAAATTCTTGTGACATTTCACACATCTGCAATTAGCAAGATCATTTTAGAAGCAAATGGTTAAAGCTGAAGCACATTACAGAAGAATAAAGTTATTGGCAATCAATACAAACGACATAAGCTAATGCACAGAGGGTACATATTATATGTGCTGGAGAAGTCTGTTGCACGTTGTCCTTAAATCACTCTTTTATCAGACATGCCACTGATCAAAAGCACCCTGGAATGTCCATCTGCAAGTATAACAGCAGTTGAGTAAGTATTTGACTCTTTCACCAATGAACTGAATCAGAAGTGAGCGTCAACTTATAATAATGATAAAACCAAGTTTGTTCTCCCAAGTTTGGCCAAAATGGATGATTTACCAGTTACAGATATATATCATCTCATTTCACCTCAGTACAAACTCTTAAGACATTTCTCTCCCAACTCTATAGCTTGTGCTTCCTTCCAAATGACACCAGTCAGAGTGGTGACAGAAGCTCATTGACATTTATGAATTTAAATATGTAGTTCTTGTAGTGTGAAATGATATTGTGAATGCTACCTTCTGGGGAAACAATAAAAATATGACAAATACAGATTAACACAGGTTGTGTTGTGCACTCTCTGGCTAAACACAATATTAGAATGCCAGCTAATTCACCTCAGATAACAACAACAATCTCAAAAATAGCCATGGTTTGTCTTAAAAGCCCAATTCCTCAGGTTGAAATGGTAGTTACAGCTATAAAGTTTAAAGGGCCATTCAAACCAAGGACGATAACTATAACGATACAGTTTTAATAAGCGCTCTAATTCTATGAGAATAAGGAAGTCCACACTACAGCTATAAAGGAACGACATGTTGGAATCGCTTTCAGAACGATTTTGTTTTCCAGCTGATGGAGAAAAGAACAACAACAAAAACATTAACAGCGAATCAGAATCCACTCGGCTTTAAAGAGCTCGTGCATTTAATATAAAGCGGCAGACGACATATGTGCAGTGTGCGCTTATAATAAAATAACGTTATCGTCCGTTGGTGTGGACGCTAATAAGTCTTCGCGCTTATCTAGTTATCGTTATTTTAATCTTTATAGCATCGTTCTCGGTGTGAACGGACCTCAACAAAGGGGACTGTTTCAAATATCCTTTACCTATCTAAAACACATCAAACTGTTTGCAAGACACTGATGGATATGTTCCTTCTGTGAAGGCCTGTGCGGTTTTCTGTCTTATGATAAGGTCTAGAGATTGTCTCAGTCTTGTCTTGCACCCATTTGTGTTGGTATAAAAGATACTGCAAATATTGTAAGGCTTTTTATATACAGAGAGTATTGGCCGCTGAGGGACCAAACGTCAAAGTAACAGCTCCAGCCCACGACCAGCATAAACAGATTCTACTAGTGCTCCCATGTAACCACTGAAAAACTGTCTGTTCTACGACTACACCATCACAAGCTCCTCTACATGCAGGAGTTGTTTATTCGTACATTGCGAGAGCAGAACAACAGGGAAAACAGCCCAACGTTAGCGTTTCTCTGAGTCTGAGGCTCAGCACAATGCTCAGCACAAGGCATATAGCTGGAATGTTTGGATAGAAAAGACCTTGTCTCTCAGGAGGCAGCACTGGAACAGGATGGGCTTGAGTAATCCTTTCCTACCTTACATCCATATAGCATATATGAGTATGTACAATGTACATGAACGAGTGTGTAAATTATAGCTGTAGTTAGCGACTGACCGATATATCGGTCGGCTCGATTATTTGGCCAATGTTGAGCCATTTTTCGGCATTGGGTGTTAACAGTGTCCGCCGATTAACAGACGTGTTAAATCTCCTCTTGTTATTTCTATCAGGAATCGGCCAACCTGCTCTCCAGATTTCAGTATCGGCCCACTGTAAAACCGATATTGTTCGACCACTAGCTGGAGGAAAACACAAACCACTGAGATAAAACACAAGATTTCCTTAACCATTCGGTTTTTGGCCAATAATGTTGATCATTCAACAATGCCAGGACAACGATCCTACTCATATACTTCATTTTTTAAGGCAAATATGAACCAGACTTTTGGCTGAAATGTAAAAGGGGTGGGATGAAGCAAAAAATTGGCCTTGTATTCTTATATAACCTAATGATTTTGATATTTTAAATCTATGTACATTAACAGTAGTGTCAGTTGTTCACTGATATTAACAGAAAATGTCCTATTCTTTCGTAGACACATCTATATCACCAAATGGAATTTTAACTGCTTAAAAAGGAAAACTTTTTTAAATGAATCTGTTTCTTTAGGATTACGCTCTCTGATATTACTTCAATATCAACATGTTAAATTTGGCATCAGACTGCCAGGCAAGAACTGTGGTGGCCTACATCATGTCCTGGGACATCACCTTTGCCAAGCGACCTGTTGGCTTGCTACCCGCTCATGTGAACGGCCTTTCATTAAAAGATCTGATATCCTTCAATCAAACAACAGAAACTGACAAATTCAACAGATCTACATATGCATATATATATACGGGTAAACCAGTATAAAATAGCTTATAAACAACAATAACGGAAATCCACAAAAAAAAAAAAAAAAATGCTTTGTATAATGAAAAAAGTGGTGTGTTTTTTTGTTTTGGGAGGTGGATTTTTTGCCTAGTGCTATGTGTACATTACCTTGTTTTACTAAAAAAAAAAAAAAAAGATATTAATAAAAATCCACCCTCCCTGGTGACCTCACACAAATATAGTGCACTGCAGTGGTTTTCCTGCTGAGAACATTTGGCCAGCTCTACGAACGATGTAGTGATAGTCCTTGTAGTGACACCCCTCTCTGCTTGTCTGCATCTTCAGAACACTGAGGGTTAAAGTCAGGCACAAGTGGCTTGAGAATGGCAAGTCCGTCACGCTTCATCTCCGTTGCTCGTTCTCTCTCCACCTCACGCTGGGAGATGCATTGCAGAGCCACTGGAATTAAACTGCTGCCCGTTTGCGTTTCCATGTAGTCCACTGCTGTTACAACAAGATGCATTTGTCTTTGTCCTTGGCTTCCTTCTTGGGTTTGCGTTCCCCCGTAGAGGGCTGTTTTCCTGGGCTCGGAGAAGCTGTGGCTCCCCCTGCTGAGGCTCCAGCAGCTGCCGCTCTATCCACCTGGTCGGCACCTGCTGCTGGTTGTTGTCCCTGCAGAATGGAGAACAACAAATTAAAGGGTCAGTTCAGCCAAAAAATGAAAATTCTGTCATTAATTACTCGCTCTCATGTCGTTCCACACTTGTAAGACCTTTGTTCATCTTCGGAACACAAATTAAGATATTTTTTGATGAAATCTGATAGCCGTATGACTCCTCAATAGACAGCAATTTAACAACCTCTTTCAAGGTCCAGAAAGGTACTAAAAACATTGTTAAAATGGTCAACATGACTGCAGTGGTTCAACCTTAATTTTATGGAGCGATGAGATTAACAATGTTTTTAGTACCTTTCTGGACCTTGAAAGAGGTTGTTAAATTGCCGTCTATTGAGGAGTCAGACAGCTATTGGATTTCATTAAAAATATCTTAATTTGTGTTCCGAAGATGAACGAAAGGGTGTGGAACGACATGAGGGTGAGTAATTAATGACAGAATTTTCATTTTTGGGTGAACCCTTTAACCTCTTATTTAAACTCTTTAAAGCTGACATTAAATGAACATCCACCCTATCTTATTGTAAACGATTCATCCATGCATGCGTTTCATTTTTGACCTCATAATTTTTAATAAAAATGTCATAATTCAATCTTCTGGTGAAATGACATACTTCTCTCAAGTTAAAATGCATTATTGCCTGTCCACTTTTATTCTAATTAAAAACAACAGAGAATTATTAATTTCAGGTTTTAATTGCATCTATAGAAACAATATATTATGTTTATTGCAAAATATGCATATATATATATATATATATATATATATATGTAATATACCAATATAGGTATTTTGAATGTAAGTGTGCAGTTTGTTAACTCACCTGTGCCTGTGCAGCCGCTGCTGCCTGCGCCTGTTCCTGCTCCTGATAGTACTGTGACGCTCTGCGGTCCTCCTCCTCCTGCAGCTTCTTGGCCAGCTCTAGATCACTGATGCCTTCTGGGATCTGTTCCCAGCCCAGGTCTGAGGCCTGCTGCTCCTGCTGCAGAGACAGCGCCATCAGGTAGTCCTACACATACAAAGGAGGAAAAGTTACATTGTGTCATCATCTACTCACTCCTCATGTTTGTTCAAAATCCATATGATACATTTTTCCAAGAAACACAAATTGAGTTATTTAGCAGATTGTCCAGGCTGCATAAGTGGAGGATGACAGTGTTGTATAATGAATGGACCAGAATTTATGGTAATAATAGATAGACTACCTTTATATTACACTTAGGAGCTTGATGTATTATATTATATCATATTATATTCGCTAACCTTCAAATGTTTGGGGTCAGTAAGATTTTTTAAATGTTTTTTTAAAGAAATATCTTATGCTCACTAAGGCTGCATTCATTTTATAAAATATACAGTAAAAGACATATATTGTGAAATATTACTACAATTTAAAATAACCGTTTTCTATTTTAATATATTTTAAAATATAATTTAATCTTGTGATGACCAAACTGAATTTTCTCCAGAATTACTCCAGTCTTCAGTGTCACATGATCCTTCAAAAATCATTATAATATGCTGATTTAGTGCTCAAAAATGTTGAAAATGGGTGTGCTGCTTAATATTTTTGTGGAAAATGGGATACATTTTTTGCAGGGTTCTTTGATGAATAGAAACTTCAAAAGAACAGCATTTGTTTTAAATAAAGATATTTTGTAAAATTAGAATTGTCTTCACAGTCAACTGATCAATTTATTACATCTTTGCTGAATAGATGTATTCTTTAAAAAAAAAAAAAAAAATTATGTACTGTATATTATTACTACTAGTTGCCCTCTCTTATCCTTTATTGCATGAGAAAGTGCAGCCTGAACTCTCTGCTAAATAACTTTTTGAAATATAAATTATACAGCTTTGAAACATAATGAGAGCGAGTAGATGACAATTTTAATTTGTGGGTGAACTATTACTCTATGTAGAGCATTATAATACAGCTTAGCCTGAATCCTTACAGTAGTAATGACCTTAATATTTCATGAAAAAAGAGCACATTACATCATGTATATCCTGAGAGTTGGCCCGTGACCATTTAATTTTCTATGTGACTAACCGCATGGCACAGCACTACACGACTGTTTTAGGGTAAGACCTGACTGTTTAGAGCACAGTGATCTCCAAACCCTTTACTCATGTAGACACTTCATTATAAAACAGCCAATACAACAGCAGAAGAAAGACAGAGAAAGAAAGGATCTGTGTTACGTGAGGCACTTTTGTTCGGTCATCAGGCATTAAAGGCTCCCAAAGGCACAGGGGGAGGGTTACACAGAGCTGGAGGAAGGATTTGGGAGCTTTTAACATCAATAATTGAGTAGTTTCCAGCAGGCAATGAAGCAGAATTGGTGCTAGAGGACAGCAGTGCACTACAAAGCCCAATCTATGTCTCAACTGGATGTGTCAACATTCATGCCTCACTGTAAGATTAGACTCCAGAGCTTGCATTTATCAAAGGTTCACTGTTGCTTTGCACAGTCATGAAATCACCCCATTTGGGGTGACTTACAGATGGGGTTGAGCGGTTACTTTAATACCACAAATAAAATATCAGGAACTGACATGTTAAAATCCAGAAGCATAGGAACGATTTGAAGGCTTTGAGGAGTAATCTTTAAAAAGTAATTATTAAAAGTAATTATCGCCGCAGGGCAGACTTTATGCTTTTCACAAGACAAGTACCTGGAAAAGACCCAGAACATTTTATCATGTGTTGAAAATTTTGGGACAAGTAACCACCTAAATTCCCAACTCACCCTGTCTAATGTCTGCTTAATGGCATCAAGGCAGCAGTGTTTGTGATAATTCACTGTAATTTATTGCATTTATAGTTGCTAGTAATTATTTCTAAACCGTGTCATTTCAAGAACAATCAATTAATTGTATAATGTTGCCGTTGGACAGATTAGGAGGGACAACTTCATTTAGCTGCAGTGTGTGTATCGTTGTCTACTACACTACCAATCAAACATTTGTGGTAGGTTTTTTAAAGCTCACCAAACCTCTCTTATGCTCACCAAAGCAACATTTACTTGATCCAAAATACAGTGAAAACAGTAATAATGTGAAATATCATTATAATTTAAAATAAATGTTTTCTATTTTAATAGAAAAGCAAATTCAGCAGCCATTACTCCAGTCTTCAGTGTCACATGATCCTTCAGAAATCATTTTACTATGCTGATTTGGTGCTCAAGAACTTTTTTTTTATTATTGTCAATGTTGAACATGGTCGTGCTGCTTTATATTTTATAGAAAATGTGATTTTTTTTTTTTTTCCCCAGGATTCTTTGATGAATAGAAAGTTCAAAAGAACAGCTTTTACTTGTAACTTTTGTAATCGTTTGTAACAATGAATGTAAAGGTCTTTACTCTTACTTTTGATTAATTTATTGCGTCCTTTCTGAATAAAACTATTAATTACTTTAAAAAAATATATATCTTACTGATACCAAACTTTTGAACGGTAGTGTAGCTGTAGATGACTGAAATTACACTCACAACTTCATCAACCCCAGTGAATTGTTTGACATCCCACTGTATGAGCTTTATCATAGCGGAGCTATATGAATGTTCTTTCAAAACGTCACCCTGAGAAACAATTACAGTACTCAGTGTTTATGACTGAACAACACTGAGCACTCCTGAGGAGTGTCTAGTCCTGACCTGATCGATCTGGTCCTGCTGACCACGGTACACCGTTTCTGGGTCAGAGGGCGGCCTCAGATGAAACTCTGAGTCGCAGAAGTTCCCATCTCCATCAACATTATGCAGACTTTCCCAAACCACCTTCTCCTCAGTGAGAAACCCTTGATCTGTCACCAGCAGGTACAGTTGGGCCTGAGGAACACAGAGAGAGCATTTATAAAAACACTTCAGCGGCCTAAAACACTCTCACCATCAATCTTTCAGCACTTGCAGACCGAGCAGCAGTGGTGTGATGTTCTGAAGTGTGTACATGAGGATCATGGAAGAGTTTTATCATTGGGTGAAGTGTATCCTGCTGTTACAGAACACCTCCACTTCCTCCAGATAAATGACAGATGCTCTACAGTCTCCCTGATAAGACAGCTGGGGGTTATATAGAGAGTCAAAACAGTTCAAATTTTCTGTGACTCTCACATTCAGTTTATGAGTGATCAGAATTCAAGGTTATAATTAGCAAAAATTCTAAAAACATAAAAAAAAACCTTGGCTATAATTTCTGCTAATTATAGCAGAAATTGTCAAATGAAATGCACTCAGAATATTAGTTTGATTTGTTGTAATGCATTTGATGGATCAAACATTTAGCTAGACTATGCAGGGTTTTTTTAAAAGAAATATTTTAAGCTGTTTCTGATGTATTGTGGTGTTTTCAACATATGCGGATGATATAATTTGTGGTGTGTCATATGGAATTAAAACTAAAACTATTGTAATAGCCTAAAAAAGTGACTGCATATCAGTTTACTTGCATGTGATTATGGGCAGACCTTGACCTTTCAAATATGCCAAATCGTGGTAATTTGGTATCCCATATTTATAGTCTTCACAGTATCAGCAAATTTCTGTTTTTAGCCACTGGGGGGCACCAACATACAGCATCTATAGACAAACGTACCAAATTTACTTTGCTAACTGGAGTGCTTATTCACAGCAGCACAGAGCCATATTTAAGCATCCATCATCTCAAAGCACTGCAGAAGTAACACTTAAATATAAACACCTTAAATTTGGTCATAGTGCTGAAGTGATTGTTCCTGAAGAAGACACACAGTTCTCCCTCCTGTACGGTAGAGGTGAGTTCGCACAGGCCGTGGTATGTTAACTGAGTTGCTGTGCTGTTCAGAAACTGTTCTGCCACAAATCCTGGAAAAGAAAGAGGCAGTGTGAGACCTCTGTGACACACACAATTCAATATAGATTCAAAATCTTGATTTCCACCATAGCTCTCCTTGGTCTGATTTGTAAAAAAAAACACCTGATCTTTTCAATTATCCAGTTCGCAAAATTGTTTTGAATGATTCATTCGCAAATTCAATGATCCGGTTGCAGTACTGGTGATGATGATTGTCAGTGAATAACGACTTCAACTTCAGTCTGTTTCTCACACAAAGCCATCATATAACTTCGGAAACTTGGAATATTGTGTATGACTCATATGGACTAATTTTAGGAGACTCAGGTTTGAGTGAACTAATCCTTTAAACACACACACTAGCTGAAATGATATAACACACAAAAATCATATAGCCTGACAGACAGAGTCACGTATGTTTGTACAGGAATTGAGTCTAAGTGGCAGAGGCAGAAAATCAGCCGGAGAGAGGAAAGGGCAAAACAAAAACAGACAAGGTGCATTCTGATACAGAAAGAGCGAAAAAAGATGGCGAGGATGATATATTTAGACACAAACACACTAAAAAAAAAAAGGAAAGAGGGTTTCAGATAGCTAAAAAGGAAGGAGGGTGCTTAAATGACACACTCTGATAGTTGTTTATTTGAATGATGCAAACACTATTCAGGACATGGAGAAATGTATCCGAGACATTAATACATCCAAATGCATGACTACAGTCATAAGGGGAAATGCTACAGATGAGCACTTGCCTTCTGTAAGAAGAAGCCTGGATAAATGTGCGAAAGGAAAAGAAGGAGAAGACTGATAAAACAATGAATACCCACCTTCCCCGGCCAGCTCGCTGCTGTCTGACTGCTTACAGCTGATTATCTTCTCCACCAGCTGGTTATAGCTGCAGTTCCCCACTGCCTTCACTATATCATCCATCTACAGAAAGCACGATAAATAAAAGACAATATGTTGGTTAAAATATTAGCATGAATGTTAATTTAATGTGTTAATTTAATCAATCAATTTAATCTGTACATAGCATACATGCACGTTTTTAACAGCTGAAATGTTTTTAACTTGATTGTGAAACCATGATGCTCATGGCGTGATACGTAAAAAAAAAAAATCAACTGACAAACTCAACTGAATAGAATAGATTATTGTTGTAGCCCAGTAGCTATGTTTCCATCCAAATTTGCAAATTTAACTTGTGCACAAATTTGGAATATTGCATCAAACATTTGCGAATAAAGCACTGTTTCCATCCAGTGAGTCGAAAAGAACAGAATCGTCACTTCCTGATAAATTGGCGCTAAATATCACTAAGAAAAATTAAAATTCCTGCATTAAGCCACTGTATATAATAATTTTTGTATTTAATAAATAACTTGCGTCTTAGAGCACACATACGAATCGCAATAAACGCTGTCATGTTATCTTGCATTCAGATGCTGTTTGTGAACGCAATTGTTTGAGGCGCTTCTGGGAGGGAATTATACCAAACCACTTGCTCAGGCATTACAGAATGACCAAAACAGCATTTCAGATGCTGTGCAACAAGATTGGTCGGCTGGTTGGTCCAGTTATACCATCCCATCGCAAACTCACGTCTTTTTTTTTTTTGAGCGCATCAAGGAATTTATTCGGTAAAAGTGTTTCCATCGTAGTTTATGCGCATGTTTTCGTATCGCATGAAAAATTTATCTAATTCCTTTGAGCGCATACGTTTTTAATGCGCATTTTTATAATTTATGCGTATCTTGGCATTTACATCCAGCATTTTTTTATGTAATATCCCAAAATGCGCATAAAAATAGGTGGATAGAAACATAGCTAGTTTCATATATTTATAAATATTCATTATTATTAAATCATTTTCATTCTTGTAATTTTGTAATTATTTATTGACAGTTTACTAAAACTAAATTAATGTATTTGTGAAACTGAGCGTATAACTACTGTAGAGCAAGATTTGGAAATTAAAGCCCACATGCAGACCTGTGGGTCGACCAGCCATCCGTGGTAGAGTGGAATATCCAGCAGGTCAAAGACGATGCACTCTGGTGTGTATTCGAATACCCGCACATCTGTGAACTTAACGTTTACATCCAGACCTGTCTGCAGTTTATGCAGCACCGCCATAGCATCACTCATATTCTAGAGAAAGACACAGAGCGAGCAAAGGAATTATAAAAGGCAAATACAAAAACAATGAGGGAATAGTAACTATTTTTTCTAACACAACACATGCACACATTTCTGTTCAATGTCACGCCCAATAAATTGTCACAAAGCCCTGAGCAGGAAAAATATCACATCTCTGGACCAGCGACTAAAGAGCTCTAAATACCCAGAGTTCACCTCCTTTACTTCCTGTCATTCTATTTTGATCATAATGAACCTCGGCTGACTCTCAAACAGAGCACAGCTGCAGACTCACAAACACAAGCCACTGCAAGGCTACGAACTCCAGTGCAGTTCAACAGTTAAAGTGTGAATGTATATGCGTGTTCGGCAATAATAATAATCTGTCCAGCTCTCACTTTTAAGGACTCACAGTATGACCATCTGTTATGCTGATCGGTCACAGCTCACAGTTTGTGTGGACAGTTGTTGGGATTAGAGCTTGTAACGCAACCATGTAACAACCACATGATATATCAAACCCCATGAATCCTTAGAAACCAATGAGATTATCTTTACCCTTCTCTGTCTCTGGGAGATTTCTGCCCTGGCCATTTTCTGGTTTTACAAGAGATTTCCTTGCACTTTTACTTAATTCAGTCCCATTCACTGGAATTCTGGATTTAATTTAAACGTATAAAATGGATAGTACCAGTTCTGGAAGCTCACTGGTCAACAGCATTCAGTGTTACTTTAGTATTATTTATAAACTATTTTAGTAATTATCAATATTTTTTTTAGCTTATAATTTTTTATATCATCAGTTATCTTTCAGTTTAAGTTTTGGTAATTTTGCTATTGTGTCTTTGTAATTTTTATACGTTTTTTGATATTTCCATTCATTTATCTTTAATTTATTTTTATTTTAGCTTTAGGTTTAGTCATTTTGGTAGCTCAACATTGCCAAGGCAACATTTCTAATTTTCATTTAAGATTTTTTTAGTTTTTCAGCTAATATTTATATTTTATTTCAACTTCATTCGAAAACTGTTTTTAATAGTTTTAGTTAACAACAACACTGACAGCGTTCCAGCCAAATATCGAAACATTAACTGTTTTATAAAAGCAATAAATCAGTAAGACCATCCTAAATTGTGAAGTCAAAGGGGTTGCTAACAAATAGCCTTAACTTTATTCATGATAAAAGACAGACTCTCATAGCTTATAGCTTAATTGTTCAAGTTTTTCAGATTAAGGCATTTATGACTTTAACTACATCCCAGATTCATTTTCACTTTACATTCACGTGGTCAGTGTTTGGAATCCACAAATGTATTTACTAACAGGTGTGACTCACTGTCTTGTACACAGATCAAATACTACTGAGGTCAAGTAACTGAAGTCAATCCTCTTCTAGCGATAATCTTGAGTAATGCCTATAACGATACTGACAGATAATGATAGAAAATATGAAGACTTTTAGTAAAACATCTTCATTGATTTAATTCTAAACGGCATTTCAGGCAACTCCCGCTGCTTTCTCCTCTCAGACATCAACAGAACTTATCAAGAGAACAAATTTGGTTTTGACTTAAAATTTCAAGTGGTCATTTCCAATCTACACAGCAGTCCATCTTTGTTATACTCGAAGTCCTGAACTGTATTTAGCATTTAAAAGGAATCAAAATCTGACAACCGTATTCTGACACTGAGTGAGCACAGCTTTCATGTCACCTTGACTCCGATCAGAATAGCACAGGTCATCATCTCGCAGCTCAATACTAAAGTATGATGTTTCCAAACCAACACTAGACACCTTCAGAGAACTGCTGAGTCATAAGTCTCAGCTCTCCTGGAACACAAGCCAGGATGAATCAGTGTGGCACAGGCTGACCTGATGGCCAGTGGGTGGATGAGAGCATGTAGATCTGGCACCGGGGTCAGATGAGCATTAAAGGTTCGACAGATCAGCCAAGACCCATCCACCCACAGCTCCCATTCTGTCCTGTTGAGCCTGGCACCCCTTCCAACCCCCACCCACGCCCAGCCTGTGTGTGGCCCGGCTCTGTCCCCGTGCCCTGCCAGCCTTTCTGAACCACTCCACTGCCCTGACCCAATTTTTCCAGCTCTTTTACTCTCGCTCCAGTCTGGCAATATTCACTGAGATGGCTATAAAAGCTTTAATACAATCAAAACATCTGTTAGACTGAAAAACATCTGATAAACAGTCAAACCTGAGTGATGTTAATATATGTATTGTTTGCATAGGCTAAACACACTAAGATCGACACAGAGAGCAGACAGGCCCATTAAAGTTCTTCCGGACCTTTGTGTGTGTGTGTGTGTGTGTGTGTATATGTGTGTGTGTGTCCCTCACTCTCTCTTACTGCCAAAAAAGCGCTTCACTAACTGTCAACACACACACAGAGCCTGGCCAAAGACAACCAGCTGACCTACAGTGTAGAGAAACTGCATTATTCAAGCATGAATGAAGCTCAGTTAAACTGAGACAGTCTTGGCAATAAAAAAAACTATAAAAGATAAGTACATTATAAAAAACAAAACAAGATCAAAACACAAGCACAAAGCAAAATCTTATACAGACAAGCAAAAAGAACAGTAAAGGAGCATGAGTCCAGTCAGCCTCCACTTACTCCAATAAACAGGAATACACACTCGGGAACATCAGAAACACTGTTGTCTTAATCCTCACATCCTCAAGCTCACATACAAAAATAGACTCAACTTTGAACTGCTTGGAAGTGAGATTTTTAAAAATGAATAGGCCTATATTATAATGGCAATTAAAAGAGTCTCACATTAACAATATTATATTATAAACTATATAATAAACTATTAGCAGCATTATACTTGGGGAATATCAAAAAGACTGTCAAGAACCTGATGTGGGGGTCATAATTCATCCCAAGAACAACTGGGCAAAATAAGAATATACATATATATATATATATATATATATATATATATATATATATATATATATATATATATGCATATATACACTACCAGTCAAAGGTTTGGACACGGTAAGATTTTTAATGTTTTAAAGAAGTTTTATCTGCTCACCAAGGCTGCATTTATTTAATTAAAAATACAGTAAAAACAGTAATATTGTGAAATATTATTACAATTTAAAATAACTGTTTTCTGTTTGAAAATATTTTAAAATGTAATTTATTCTTGTGTTGGCAAAGCTGAATTTTCAGCATCATTACTCCAGTCTTCAGTGTCACATGATCCTTCGGAAATCATTTTAATATGATGATTTGATGCTCAAGAAACATTTATTGTGTACAATTGTACAAAATATTTGTGTACAATATTTCTTTTTCAGGATTCTTTGATGAATAGAAAGTTCAAAAGAACAGCATTTATCTGAAATACAAAGCTTTTGTAACATTATACACTACCGTTCAAAAGTTTGGGGTCAGTAAGAATTTTTATTTTTATTTTTTTGAAAAGAAATTAAAGAAATTAATTATTTTTTTCAGCAAAGATGCATTAAATCAATCAACAGTGACAGTAAAGACATTTATAATGTTACAAAAGATTATATTTCAAATAAACGCTGTTCTTTTGAACTTTATTCATCAAAGAATCCTACAAAAGAAATATTGTACACAAATATTTTGTACAATTGTACACAATAAATGTTTCTTGAGCATCAAATCATATTAGAATGATTTCTGAAGGATCATGTGACACTGAAGACTGCAGTAATGATCCTGAAAATTCAGTTTTGCCAACAAAAGAATAAATTACATTTTAAAATATTTTCAAATAGAACACAGTTATTTTAAATTGTAATAATATTTCACAATATTACTGTTTTTACTGTATTTTTAATTAAATAAATGCAGCCTTGGTGAGCAGACGAAACTTCTTTTTAAAACATTAAAAATCTTACCGTGTCCAAACTTTTGACTGGTAGTGTATATATATATAAACTACCTTTCAAAAGTTTGGGGTCAGTAAGATTTCTTTGTTTTTGAAAGAAGTCGCTTGTGTTCATTAAGGCTGCATTTATTTTGTTTTAATCGTTTTTTCCCCTTTTGATTTGGGGGTGAAATATGACTCGCTCATTTTTGACAGGCTTTGTGGTATAATAAATATTAAAGGCTACACAATCTAATAAGGAGAAGGCCCAGAACATGCATCCTATACCAAACACGTGTGAAGAGAAATGAGCCATCTCTCTTGACCCAATCTCCTTACATGCCAAACGCTGTAGAGCGAGCAGCTCTATGAGAGGTTCATACTCTCTCAATGCAACACAATGATGATATTCACTCCTGCCATTATATAAACAGTTGGATCCACACTGGAATGGACCAGTTCTCACAATTCCTTTAATTCAATGGCGATTCCATGCATATTTCCTGCTGGGATGGATGGGTGCTGATCTAGATGACTACCACAGCTTGTTTCCTGAAAGCACTGTAATCCCACAGTGAATAACTGGCTGTTTAATGACAGAGAACCAAGCCATGCTCTCTACAAGAACAAAAAGATGTTTTGAGAAGAGATGTGAGAATGTAAGAAAAGTATCTGTCTACATGTGTCTTGGCTAATGTTTTCTACTCTGTCAGAGCCTTAGGCCTCACCTTTCACTCCTCGTTCTGAGTGTTAGCACTGAACCATCACGCAAACACATTATATAACATTATATATATGTTAACAGACTGGCTATCTTCAACAGATTTGTATTCTGTGAGTCACGAGCAAAACCGCTGTTGCTTTTACCTGTTCGTAGTTCAACCGCTGAGCCTCAGAGATCTCTTTTGGCTTGGCTTCAAGGATATAGTCTCCTGTTGTGAAGGAGTGAAAGCAAGAAAGAAAAGGAAAGGGAGGGTTAGTGAAAAAACATTTGAGAGACAGCGCACTTATGGAAAACACATGCTCACAGGAGACATCACTCTCCTCTTCACCCTGTTGCAATTAACAAACTGTCTACATATGCCAATAAACCAAAAGCAGTAGATATTTACAACCCCCGCTTTTCTGTATTTACAGCTTTAGTGTGAATATCTGCCAATACTGTGGCAAGACAGTGATTAGAGTCTACCTGTTTTAGTGGATGGGTTGAACTAGCCTGTCACAAAGTTTGTTTACATGTGTATTTGTAAGGGTTTTTGAGTTGTTGATCTTGCTGTCCAATATATATAGATGATGCAATGCATAATCAATATATATATATATATATATATATACACACACACACACACACATACACACACTACCAGTCAAAAGTTTGGAATCGGTAAGACTTTTAATGTTTTTAAAAGAAGTTGCATCTGCTCACCAAGGCTGCATTTATTTAATTAAAAATACAGTAAAAACAGTAATATTGTGAAATATTATTACAATTTAAAATAAATGTTTTCTGTTTGAATATATTTTATAAAGTAATATATTCCTGTGATTAAAGCTGAATTTTCAGCATCATTACTCCAGTCTTCAGTGTCACATGATCCTTCAGAAATCATTCTAATATGCTGATTTGCTGCTCAAGAAACATTTATGATTATTATCAATGTTGAAAACAGTTGTGCACTTTTTTTTCAGGATGAATAGAAAGTTCAAAAGAACAGCATTTATCTGAAATACAAAGCTTTTGTAACATTATACACTACCGTTCAAAAGTTTGGGGTCAGTAAGAATTTTTTTTTTTTTTAAAGAAATTAAAGAAATTAATACTTTTATTCAGCAAGGATGCATTACATCAATCAAAAGTGACAGTTAAGACATTTATAATGTTACAAACGATTATATTTCAAATAAATGCTGTTCTTTTGAACTTTCTATTCATCAAAGAATCCTGAAAAAAAAATACTGTACACTAATATTTTGTACAATTGTACACAATAAATGTTTCTTGAGCAGCAGATCAGCATATTAGAATGATTTCTGAATATATATATACACACACACCGATCAGGCATAACATAATGACCACCTTCCTAATATTGTGTTGGTCCCACTTTTGCTGCCAAAACAGCCCTGACTCGTCGAGGCATGGACTCCACTAGACCCCTGAAGGTGTGCTGTGGTATCTGGCACCAAGATGTTATCAGCAGATCCTTTAAGTCCTGTAAGTTGTGAGGTGGGGCCTCCATGGATCGGACTTGTTTGTTCAGCACATCCTACAGATGCTTGATTGGATTGAGATCTGGGTTCATCATCATTAGGTAATTATTTCCTCATGAATAAATCTATCAACGAGTAAAACTGACTGTGTCTATGATAGACTACACAACATTATAATATTATTTGCAAATGTATTTTTAAATCATTATTATTGTCCCTAGTTCTCATTAGGGTACTCTTGTAAGAAAGTAGCAGTGGCTGAGACAGACATTAAGCATCACCTCTGCTTAAAAAGATGCAATCTAATCCTAAAGTCAACATCTCAAACTCGTTGTGCTCCTCAAACCATTCCTGTACCATTTTTGCTTTGTGGCAGGGCGCATTATCCTGCTGAAAGACACCACGGCCACCAGGGAATACTGTTTCCATGAAAGGGTGTACATGGTCTGCAACAACGCTTAGGTAGGTGGTACATGTCAAAGTAACATCCACATGGATGGCAGGACCCAAGGTTTCTCAGCAGAACATTGCCCATCACATTGTCTCTGTCGGCTTACCTTCTTCCCATAGTGCATCCTGGTGCCATGTGTTCCCCATGTGATATAAAAGAAAACGTGATTCTTCAGACCAGGCCACCTTCTTCCATTGCTCCGTGGTCCAGTTCTGATGCTCATGTGCCCACTGTTGGCATTTTTGGCGGTGGACAGGGGTCAGCATGGGCACCCTGACTGGTCTGTGGCTATGCAGCCCCATATGCAACAAACTGCGATGCACTGTGTATTCTGACACCTTTCTATCAGAACCAGCATTAACTTCTTGAGCAATTTAAGCTACAGTAGCTTGTCTGTTGGATCGGACTACACGGGCCAGACTTCGCTCCCCACGTGCATCAATGACCCTTGGCCACCCATGACCCTGTCGCCGGTTCATCACTGTTCCTTTCTTGGGCCACTTTTGATAGATACTGACCACTGCAGACCAGGAACACCCCACAAGAGCTGCAATTTTGGCCGTCTAGCCATCACAATTTGGCCCTTGTCAAACTCGTTCAAATCCTTACACTTGCCCATTGTTCCTGCTTCTAACACATTAACTTTGAGGACAAAATGTTCACTTGCTGCCTGATATATCCCACCCACTAACAGGTGCTGTGATGAAGAGATAATCAGTGTTATTCACTTCACCCGTCAGTGGTCATAATGTTATGCCTGATCAGTGTATGTATATATATTATACACACACACACACACACACACACACACATTATATATATATGTAATGTGCCCCACAAGGAACTGACCTCAAAACAAGTTTCAGAATTCAATTCAACATTTAGTTTGACCTCTATGCATTTATTATTGGGTCTTGGTTTTTGCTTTAATACCGGAGCAGCTGTCATCCATCTCATTAACATTCTGAACACACGTACAGCTCTAGGTACAGGAGCATTGCTCGGCTGTACTGACCATTAAATCAAGGCCAAATCACTGTAAATAATCTACTCCATTCCACAGCAGTCTATTGCTATTGATTCCCATATACTTGTCACCTTTCAAAGCTTTCCAGTGTCTTGTCATAACACTGAATTATATGTTGCACCTGCCATAGTTCAAAACAAACAAGTTCAAAATGCCAGAATAATTCTGCTCTGACAAAGCATGTACGTGTGACAGAGAATCGTGAAGCTCGGCTGTTTTATTTTCGGCCCACTCCCTCAGACTCCCGCTTCCTCTGATCGGTGCCAAGAATGTGGCCCAGCACAGGCAGGTTCATTTGGGCTACTTTCGCTTATTTCTGCTCAGCAAAACACTCCCGCCTCTTCATTTCTCTTTCAGGTCCTCACCAGCTGATCTCTTCCTCAGTCAATCTCTTTGTCTCTCCCATACTGGGCCTCTCCTCTTCTAATCAGAACCCATTAAAAAGCTTCTGCTGTTGCTCACACTGCTTTAGAAACTTCTTTAATGCTCTCATTCATTTTATTACATCAAGCTGTAAAGGGATAGTTTGACCAAAAATGAAGATTCTGTCATTGTTGTCTCATATGGCTCCAAACCCACATGACTTTATTTCTTCTGTGGAACACAAAAAGAGAATTGCAATTGCATTGCAAATAGCCGGCATGGAGACATTTTAAAATAACAAAGTACCATAATATATCATAAAAGTGGTCCATAAGATGGTGTTCGGCTTATAAGTCTTCGGAAGAATGTGTGAGCAACAGACTGATATTTAAGTCTTTATACACTTGATAATTCTCAAAACCAAACAAAAAACGTACTCTCATGAATACTTTACATAGCCAGTTTTTTGACTAGTAACGACTTTTCTGGGTCTGACTGTCACACAAATTTATCACCAAATAACTTGGAATATAACACACATTAATATGCCAACATTTATAATACTTATATGGTGATTTTGCAATCTTTTTGAAGCTGGAAAGCCTCAGCCTCTGTTCACAGTAGTTGCATGAAAAAGCGTGACTAGTTTATTTCTTAAAAAATTCTTCTTGTGTGTTCCACAAATAAATAAAGTTTTATAGGTTTGGAATGAGGAAACAAAACAAAGCTTAACCAAGTCTTTTTTTATTGTTGGAATGATGATGACAATTTATTCAGGCAATCAAAAACATTTAATAATAAAAAAATAAGTCATCAGGCTTTGGCCAAATTGTTTTGATTCTAATAAAATGTTTTGCACTTCTGTATCAGTTTAATGCATTAAACATTAATCAAGCTTTTAGTGTAAAAGAACTTCCTGGGTTACTTGGGAAACATACTATAATAGTTGCACAGAAAATGAACAATAACTGAAGTGCATGCTTTGATGAGATGAGACTGCGTAGTTGTCAGGGTTTGTTCATGGGCCACTGACTTTGCCTGGAAATGAAACCCTAACAGTGCTGTAAAGTACAGCAGAGAGGGAGAGCGAGATAGATGCTGTCTAATGGAGTTAAACAGCTTACTGCACCTAGGGAAGAGAAAAGCAATTTACAGATGCCTGTGTAGCTAGCCATAGATGTCTCATAGAGCATAAGTGAGTATATGCTTCTGAATTATTGCAACTCTAAACTATGATGGGAGTACCTCAAAACAGCAAATGTAAAAAAGTGCCCAGCTGGCACACTCTCCATCTGACATGTTTTGTATCTAGGGGATTTCTGTGTCCTATATGTCAGGCATGCTTTAAATCACATGGATGGGTGTCCTTATCAACAGCTCAGCAATGAGGAACACTTAAGAGTGATCTCTAGACAGACAGCTGGGAATGGGGTGTGTATGGCCTCAAGCATGTTCAATGTAGTCAAGTTTTCCAAGCTGCAAAACTGACCTCACAAGCTACAAGCTGAAGCTGTTGTACCCTTGTCACTTGTATCTTAAACACATTATGCTCTCACTTTTTATTGAAAGTTCAGTCTAGAATGGGGCTGAAATGTAATCATTTTATATCCAGTAAATCCATAGAATAATAATAAACAGTTATACTTTATTTTAGAGATGCACCGATATATCGACCAATAATCGGTATTGGCTGATAACTGGCTGAATTTTCACACTATCGGCTATCGGCAGATACTTTAAAAACAGCCGATAGTCTGGGCATATATATCCTGTCAATCAAAAGAGGGCAGAAAAATGCACTGAATTTGGGCTTTATGTAAAGAAAATGCTAAGAAACCAGTTTGATGTTCAATATTAATAGTAATTATATGAATTACTAACATTCAGAAAGTTAAGAAATATTAATTAAATCTTCAGAATTTAGTTAATGTGTGTTAATACTAATTTGAGAAATGTGTTTGTTTATAACCGATACCAGTTACTCTGAAACAAGTTGATGAAATGGAGAGAATAAAGTTTTTATATGCATTTCTTTCAAAATATAATAATTAAAAATATAATGATCAATTATTAATTATAATGAAATTATCATTAATTTAAAAGCAGGTATAAAAGGCAGAACCCCCAAACT
Organism: Hypophthalmichthys nobilis; assembly: GCA_037950665.1. NCBI lineage: Eukaryota > Metazoa > Chordata > Actinopteri > Cypriniformes > Xenocyprididae > Hypophthalmichthys > Hypophthalmichthys nobilis. The sequence continues at coordinate 38,219,044 of CM075470.1, forward strand.
ATCAGAATCGTCGGTATCGACAGATATCACTCTGAATAATCGGCTATCGGTATCGGTGGAGAAATTTAGTATTGGTGCATCTCTACTTTATTTTAAGGTGACGTAGTTACATTGCACTTACACAAATAAGTACTGAGTAATATTAATTAACTACATGTACTATATATATATATATATATATATATATATATACACACACATACACATACATGTACTTACTATAAAGTTATAGTTAGGGTTAGTTACTTGTAATTATGCATAATTTACTGTTATTACTACTATAGTTATTACTACAAGTACATGTAGTAACGTGTAACTACATCCCCTTAAAATCTATTTAAAATTAAATAACATTATTAGGCTTTCTAAACTTAAGTTTAACATTTTGTGTATCTTTAACCACAGCATCTGCCATACAATCACACATGCTTAATAAATACTCTCATTCTTAATGGATAAATGTCTTGCAAGCAAAAGTTTGTCAAGTTTTAAAACTGAAAATATACACCACAGTGACCACACCCATGTAAAGACTGACATTTCGAGACCACATCCTCTGCGGTCACAATCACTGCACTTTATGAGGGTGAGCAAGGCACAAGCTTGCAAAGTTACTTTCCAGAAATATTCCAAACAAAGCACAATCTGAATCCATGAAGATTCTGCATTTCATAAATCATTATTGTTCTGCTTTGGATAAAAGCATCTGCTAAATGACTAAATGTGTTTGTAATGGTCTTTAATGAGTGTTAAGAGAAACCACTGCACATACAGCGACCTCTGAACAACACCTTCAGAGCTGATATCTATATTAATCTCATACTTGGCATTTCTAGAGCATGTGAGGCAAAATAAAACTGCTTAGAGTTAAAACACTCATCACAAGGTGTCACAACATTCAGATCAAATCAAACACTCCCGGGTCATGACTAACTTTAGATATTATAGACTACAACAGCAGTGTACTTTCTTCGTAGCAGCTACAGCACTTTTTTTCTTTAACAATCTGCTTGTACATTCCATCAATGATATGTAGACAATATGATTTTAAACTATTAAAAACTTTTTAAACTAGTAATAAAAAAGCTAATGCAATGTGAGAAACTGAGGTCCAGGCAACTGTCACACTGCAGTAATGCAACACTTCTGTGTTCCAGGTCAACATGCCACAGTGGAAATAGGGATCTGCATTCTGTGACGTTACAAGAGGACAAGCCCCTGGGTATTTCCCTGATCTGGTGCTGTCCATCAGCACCTGAAGACATATCACATTTTCAGGTTCTCTGATGTTTATCAGGCTGTTTATCGAATGCACAACAGAGTCTAATTTGATTGACAGACTTCATGAAGCCATAGAAAAGCTCAGATTTTCTTGAAGAGGTACATGCAGAAAATAACCAGAGAGTGTATGTTGAAATTACATTACACAATCCTATAATTAGGATGACATGCCTAGCTTTTGCATGATTCTTACTATAATTTGGTGGTATAATTCGGTGGATAAATTTAAATTTTCTTTTGGGGAACAAACTAGCAATTAGTGACATGAAGCTGCAGAAAGAAGTAGACAGAAAGACTCGAGCATAGCTTTCCTATTATAGTGTTGTCAGCCCACCATACTTTGCATCTCTATCTCTTTTTTTTATTAGCTCTTCAAACATATTTCTACTGAACCCTCCACTGGATGGATACTGTGTCAACATAAAGAGTCCACATTTATAATGCAAAAGAAACGCTTACCCAGATATTCCATCAGCTGCTCTGCTGTTATTATCTCCATCATTGGTGGCAGCTTGACCTGTGCAAAAATCAGAGAGAAATCATTATAAAACCAGTTTAAATGACAAATTGATATGAAAAAATATGAGACCTCTTTTCCTTAGACAATGATGTTATGTAACACACATACATAAGGGTTACTGATGGTGTTGAAATGGACTGCTGTATCAGCATAAATGCATTATGAGAAGAGAAAGGATTTTATCCCAAAAAAAAAACAGCCTGAATGTGGCTATCATCTTCAGTAGATGCCAGTGACTTTTAAAGCAGTCACAGCTGAAAAACATAGTGCCTCTTTTTTCAAGATGAAAGACTGAGCACTGAAATAGCGCCTCATGTGCCTGCCAACTCACTGTCAAAGCCAATAATTAAATGTCATCTTTATAATGCAAATGAGTCCTGGGCTGAAAGCCAGAAGTTACTGGTGTGTCTGTGAAATGACTGTTTAGGATGAAATCAAGATACTGGTATGTGTCTACAAATACATGTCAAAGGGGATGTGATTTAAAAATCTGGAGATAGAGAGACAAATCTGAAGATGAAAACAGAACCAAACAGAATTTCAAGTCAATCTCAATTAATTTTTCAAATGCTATTACAAAACAGTCAAATGAGAGTAAAAAGATGTGTTCCATTCTTAATCATATTTCATGTCTCCACATTTTTTAAAAAGATTTTGTCAAATATAGACCGTAGTTAAATAAGTCAACATTTATTAAACAAGTCACATTCACAGAAACAATTAAAAAAAAAAAAACATTGTAAAAACAGCGGTTAAAATGTTCACGTTTAGCTGGCTGAGATTTGTCCCAATAGACCCTTTTCACAGACTGCGATGACGCATTTTCACAGTTATTACCAGCAAATATAGTGAGTGATTTTCATATTTTTAATTTGATAAAATTTAACATACATGTATAACGATATACTTTTTGTTATATTACCCTGGCAGTAAATTGCAAAAAACAAACAAACAAACAAACAAAAAAAACCTTAACGCTGATGCAATACAATGGCTGAGGGTGTGACGGCAAAACATTCTCTCTACAGACTTTCCCTTTTTCTTGGAAAGTCATGGAAACGCTATAATTGCTTTTTTTCTTTTGCTATTGGAGCAAATGGAAAAAGAAAAAGAATATTTGCTGTCATCTCCCATTCACCACTATAGAAGTTTACCCAACTACGACGACTTCTGCTTCTGAGAACCCCGGAAATGTGAAAAGGGTTCATAGTTATCATGGTTTTATACAGCCTTTATACTGACATCTAACAGCCTGGATGCATTAAGTTTCTTTAATAACAGCTTGCTATGCAATCTGCATTGCAGTTTGTTTCATCACTCAATCACTGTTTAGACATTGTACCCATTCTGTTGGACTGTCTAAATCACATGCATACTGTCCCATACCATCACTACAAGTATACTTACTACTATATATTATTATCATTGATATTATCATTAGTAACTTTGTAAACGCATTACGCAGTGGGCCATCATGAGATGTCAACATGGCAGCTCCCATGAGGGGGTGACCCGCACTGTGCAGAATAAAACACCTTCGTCTAGAAGACAAACATGAGATGATCTCCTGTGAGTGTACTTCATTTTAATAAAATATATTTTTAAAAAGCAAACTACTTATGAATGTGCCTTTCTTTAATACCAGTGACAACTAGTGTATCAAAACCTATTGTGCTTACTAAGTAGACAAACACAATCCAATAAAATGTTTCAAATGACAATTAGAACACCGGGCAAAACTTGGGTGGTACTGTGACCTGTCAAACGAGCAGAATCCCATCTTATTTACCTTCCATGCCAATAGCAGGACATTCATAATAGCCAGCAGCGGGCACGGCCCGTTCTCATTCTGTGTGATGATAGGCGTGTTCTCCTCCTTCCACTTTATCCACTTGATGTGGTACAAAGACTGACCGGTCACCCTGTCTTTAGGACAGGGGATTTTCGTTCCCTCGGCCCCGTATTCACTCTGAATAGCCAAAGCCAGTCCCTTGTCCTCCAGTCCTTCACTGTTGAGGTCTGAACTCGGGCATGAGTTCAGATTGGAGAAGGACTCTAGTGAATCAAAGCTGCGGGACTCTCCTGCGATGCTGGGCTCGCTCCCACTCGGAGGACCCTCGGAAACGGTGTGATCGTTCGAATTCGAGTTCGCAGATTTTGCTTTGTCTGGACACAAATAAGCAGGCTTTGCCAGCTTCGTCGTTTCTTGCGTCCCTCCATCCAAACCGTCCGCTTGCACATTACTGATGTCGGATTGCTCTCCCGTGAGGTTGTTTATTAACTTTGAGGTGCCACCCTCCTTGTTCCCAGCAGCGGTCATCAACGGTTCGTGTCCCACCCCGTTGCTCAGTTGATCCGCTGCAACGGGCGACAGTGTCTCTGCTAAAACGCCCGGTTGTGCGCTCTTGCTTACGGTCTCAGCAGCATCTGATGTCTGTGTGCAGGGTGTAGCATTAGCACCGCTAGCACTTGCACAAGTACTCAAAGTCTCTCTCTTCTCGCAGACATCTTTCATTCCGCCGACTGTTTTGATATCTGCAGGTTCTGTGGGAATAGCGGTGCACAGGACACTTCCTCCTGCGTCTCGATGAGGGTTTGCATTCTTCTCCATTTCGCTGAACGCATCGACGACAACCTTTAACTAGATGGCAAGCTCCAGTCTCAGCTCCAACGACGCCATGACATCTCCACCTCTGACGTCATCCCTCCATAGACACTTATTTACCGAGCCCGACTATTCACAACCACTGACTGTATGTGTCATTTTGCTAGCGACTTAAAGTTATAGTTGACCCAAACATGAGAATTGTGTAATCGTTTACTCACCGTCATGTTGTCCCAAACCTACTTTTTTCTTTCGCGGAGCACAAAAGGAGATGTTGTTAGACTGACAGCTTTAGGCAATGAAAGTGAATGGAATGGAGACGTTGTTATTATGCCAAATATCTTCTTTGGTGTTCCACATAAATAATGACATAATGTTTATTTTAACTATCTTTTTAACATATATGACTTCTGAATGCACACAAACATTTACCCAATAACAACATAATAAATATTATATTGGTTATAAGTTAGTGTTATTTTTTATTGCTGCAAAATTCAAGGTTTCAAAAGAAAAAGAAAAAACATAAAAAAGAATGTGTTTCGAGCCCAATTTCGAAATTTATGGATTTTTATGGATTGGATTTTAAGTGGGCTATACTGTTTGTTCTTGGTTTTATTTTGTTTGTTTTGTTGTTATCGTTGTTGTTGTTGCTTTGGGCGTATCATTTATTTTGTACATTATGTTAAAATATGATAAAATAGGCCTATATAATAAAGAATAATGTGTAGATTTTAGTCTTTCCTGTCACGCAAAGTTAATCTACACGTGATGGTTACACAAAGTTAATCTACACTGTAATCTTTTGTGGATTTGGAATTTCTCCTCACCAAATATATCGTGGTCACGTGTGAAAGATTGTACGTCTTTCGTGGAAATTGATGTGAAATCACGCAGTATATTCCACATCAAGCCCATCTAGTAATGTTTCTATCCACCGCACGATGGCAACGTTGACTTAGATATTGTTTCCAAATTCTTCGCACCCTAATGTGTGAGTTAGATTTGACAGAGACTCTGTTCTGTTTTTTTTTTTTTTTTTTTTTAAAAGGAACTATTTCTATTCTTAAAAACAAACAAACAAACAAACAAAAAACCCCGAACGATTAGGGTTAGTAATCAGGCCAGTCTAATTATAATTAGCTGTGCATAAATACAGTAGAAGTCTATGAAATGTCTGCATTCAGATTGAGGAGCTGTGTAAAATACAAAATGCAAATTGTTTCCTGGTCAGTGCAAAGTAAAGGAAGAAAACTCTATGACAGGATGCATAGATAAACGAGCATGGCCACTGGTTTTTAATTATTTATTTACTGACATACAAACTACATCAAAATTATACTAACAGTCGGTATAAGTAATTAGCATAAGTGTCGCAAAGAACCACAACTAATGTTAATTATAGTTTTAGTGTTAAATAGCTGTCATATTCTCCTCCAATATAATTTATTCCATTAAGTTCTACAAAGTCTCAATACAATAGCGTTCATGTGGACACGTTCGTGTCTTTCTAGTGTCCTGTTGTGGTTGTGAGAAGGTGTGGGCGTGGCTTTACGCTTTGCCTGCGCCTGACGTCAGGCCGTTAGAGACAAGCGCGGAGCTGAGGCCGCACAGCAGCAGCAGTCACGCATATACACATACACACATACACAAATACACACTCACCGAGGGCGACTGCGCCTTTAAGACCCTCAAAACTAACAATCAAACCAGCCTCGGTGTCAATGTTTGAGCGATGAATTTACTCGATATGGTTTTGTTCAAACTCTTGATGTTGTTATACTGCTTAAGCGACACCAAAGGTAAGTGGGTTTTGCTTTAGTTCTGGAAAAAGTGACGGTTAATCGGATTGTGCTTTAGCTGAAGTGAGCTAGTATGGGAGGGGTGAGCATAGAGAGACTGAGCGTGAGTGCGGAAGTAAAACTAAACGCTAAAAATAGGCAACTTTTACAGTTAAACACGTGGAATTTCAGGTTTATTTACAAAGCAGCATTTTTTAATAGACAGTGTGGTGAGGAGTTTTCATAATGACTTTGAGTGGGATATTTCAGAAGAATAACAATAAATGTCCTAGCTAGCTGTCAAAGGCAACCCAGCTAGCTAACTGGACGAGTGAATTCACAGAGTGGAGACAGATATTCGTTCAGTTTATACGTTTTTGTTCTGTTTGCCTTCATGGTTTATTTCAGAAGTGCGTTGTCGATTGCGCAATGTTTGTCTGAATTGATGTCAGAAAACGAAAAACAAACAAAAAAACAAAACAAAACAACAACAACAAAAAAACAGATAAGTGTGAAATGAAAGACTTTCCATCTTTCCTGTAATCAATTCCACTCAAAGAGACGAGGTCACCTCAGCGCTGGTATTTGTCTAGTTCATTTGTGTTTTACAAAAGTATGTGTGAGACAAATTTACATCAGAATCTAGCAAAAAGTTAAAACCTACAAATCAACCTTTGAAAACCTTTACGTTCTACAGTGTATTAAGTTCACGATTAGAATTTGGGTTGGGATTAGTCTGTTGTAACTATAATTTCTATTGTTTACCAACAATAGAAATCTGTTGTAAGTCCCCTTTTAGCTAGCTGGATAGGCATGGCTATTTGTGGTCAGACAACAGAGCTGATTCTGACACTCCAAGGAATGAATTTCACCATAGATTGTTACACACGTTTCCAGGACGTGAAGTTCAGATTTCTACTGAAACATACCCTTGATGTCAGGCAGGAAATGATGACTTTAGAACAGTCCTTGAGAACTTAATCTTTGTCTTTCCTCTTGTTCTAGTTATCTGCCACATTTCGCAACCAAGTTTTCTTGGCTGCTGAAAATAACTAATTCTGAAGAAGCGTGTTTAATCAAGATGTTTAAAAGTCTAATTATAGTCCTAGTAATTGTATGTAGTAGGGGTGTAGCAGTTCAAATTACTTACGGTTCAGTTTTTATCACCGTTTTAGGGGTACGGTTCGGTATGTGCTATGTTCAGGGAAAAATGGACTACTACCAAATAAAAATAAAGGAAATAAGAACAAATAATTAAACTATAAGCAACAGCACAAATACAATACAGCAAAGACACAAATAGGTATCTAACAGTAATTTTCAGGTACAGAAATGGAATAAAATAATCAAATGTAAAATAGCATTGCATATAATCTTCAGTGTATAAATTAAATAAAGATTAATCATTATTAAAGTTACAAAACTTTAGCAGTGAGTGATTTCCTTGTCTTTTGTTGTTTGATTAACTTTAAAAACAGACAGCAGGCTGCTGTCACTTTAAGACATAAAGCACCGATCCAGTATACGAATACTGTACACATGCGTTGTTTTTCTCGACTGTTTATGTTCACTTAAGACTAGGGATGCACCGATATGATTTTTTTTGGGGCCGATAGCGATATTAACAAACAATTATTGGCCGATACCGATATTTGTCACTTCCTCTCTTATTTGAAATTTTGTCATCAAAATAGATAGTATTTTGCTCATGTTTTAAATAAGCAAAGTTCAAAAACACCTGCATTAAAATATACTAGCAGGTTTTTGGTGCATCATCAAATAATTTTTAATGAACATGGATTGGATCCATTTAACATTCAGCAGGCCTACATAAAGACAACAGAACAAAGATAATAAGTAATAAGTGTTTTGAGTGTTTTGAGTAATTTGCTGTTTGTTGATGATAATGCAATGGAGAGAGAGTTTAATGCACACTTCTTGTGCTCTGTAATGTTTAGCTTTTGTAGTGATTTGTTTGGAGTGAAAACTTATAAAACATCAGTAAAGTTTTGGTCATCATTCGGATGGGGTCCGCTACACTTATGAAAGTTACAAAAGTTATTTAGTCAAGAATAGTGTGCGATCTTTTGTTATTTAATTAACTTTAAAGCACAGTATTTAAATGCGTATCCATCGACAGAAACATACATTAACCGAACTCGGTCTGTTGATTTACACGTTATTTTCAACAAACCATATTATAGATGTGTCATCAGATTTAAGATGAACTGCGGTGCAAGTGCGTGCCAAGCCGTGGGTGGAAAAGGATACAGGTCAATTTATTTATTTTTTTTTTTAACCATGAACCGTTACACCCCTAGTATGTAGCAATAGCCTGATTTATCAGGAAGAAAATACTGTGCATTCCTTTATTAGTCAGTTTTCTTGACTGTTCTGCTTTGTTACAGGATCTGTTTTGGTTCAACTGAATTTGTTACTATGAGATTTTGTTTTCTAATGCCTTTGGAGTTCATTTAGTTCTTGTTGATCTGGGCTAAAGATATACACTGCTGCCATTTTCCCCTTTGTTGTTGTCACTAATTGCCTAGATCCCAATAGTGTCTCACGTGCTTGGTGGTCTTTGAGATATGCAGTTTTCTTATATTTCCCATTAAAAATGTATTTATGTATATAGAAAAAATGAAAGCTTCATTCTCGAGTATTTTCAAGCCATTTTAGAACATAAACAAGTTTAATTTAATCTGACCACATTACTGCGTTTAAATGTTTAGTATACATTTTGACGTTGCTCTTTGTTGCTTTTGTTAGCCAGCTGTGAAAACAATTGTACATAAAGAGCTTTGCTGACATCCCTTTTGGCTCGAATATCAACTCAAACATGTTGTGTGCCTGCAACATCAACAACATTAGAGAGCTGTTTTACATCAGCATTGTGAGTTTTCCTGCATGCAGTGAATTAAGACTGAAGGTATTTGGATGGGGTCTATACGTAGTGTCATCTGTTTGAGATTAATGGTGTCTGTGTATTCTGAGGGAAGCTGATGAATATTACACCATCCAGTGATGAAATGGCTCGTTGTTGAGCAACTTGAATACTTCTCCATGCATTAAACTACAAATGGTTCTATAGGTCGGCTTACAACGTTATGTGATTTTGGTTGTTTTCATGTGGTTAGCAGCTTCTTCAACTTGTAGATGAATCCTCCCACAAAGATGCCTTCCTGTATGATGTGCCCTGGGTCTAGCAGTAACAGTCACCAGTGAAAATTGGTTTATGCAAGTAAACAAAACTCCATCTGATGCTGTTTTTGTTGTGAGTGATTGGAGTGCTAAAAGCAATTTCTACCTCAGGATAAAATTTTCTTTCTTTCATTTAACCAACAAAACAAAAATATGAAATGCAAAATGACAGCAAGAATGTAAGGCTACATGATTTTTGCCCAGTGGACAAAAACAGTGGGAAAATGCCATTGTCTTATAGACAGATATGTATATCATGTTTCATTGCTGGCAAATAATAATAATAATAATAATAATTCTGGACTCTGGATAGGCCTAACTGACAGTGAGAGATCATCTTCAGATGTTTCTGAATGAAAAAGATATTGTTGAGAGACTTGAGACTTTATCTGAGCAATAAATAGAACAGGTTTACAGAGGAAACAGTTTCCTTGCCAGTGGCAGACTACAATGGCCTTTCATGTAATAACAGGATAAGCTTTTGAATGGAGTATGGAAATTGAAGAAAAAAAAATGTGAATTCATGTTTTAGGGTTAGAAGGTTTATTTACAATTCAGATTATTTATTTATTTTTTATTTAATTTTCAGATTAGATTTAAGTAATGTCATGTTTATTAAAAATATGGTACATTTGTAGTAGTATATTCTTTTCTCTAAAGTTGTCATGCTTATACTTTTGCAAATTGCACATCTTGAAAAAGGCTGTACATTTTCACATTTTGTATGTTTAACTTTGATGTTATTTTTACCAAAGGCTAGATATGAATAATGAATAACTGAAAGCAGAGTTGACTGGTAACCTCCTCAGTCTCTCCAACCAGTGCTATTAGCACTATATTTTTTTTAAAGAGTTGCTTTATTTTATAGGAGATTGTATATTTAGAAATATTTTTTTTTTGTTCATCATTTAGGGCATTTTTGGTTTGGAGATGTGTCATGGGAATGTGGTCATAGTAAATTTAGATCACCACTATACTGCATAGTGCTTCCGAAAAATGAATCAAAGCAGTAATAGAGTGATGTCAAAACCCGGAAGACTAATTCACCACTGGTTCCCTCAAGACTTTCCTATGGGTTTTTATTATGGTTTATTTAATTTTATGAGTGAAATAAAGTCTGCGGTAAACATAAGTTGACGATACTTGAACATTTTGCTCTGCAATGTAAATGACACACCCATATAAAACAAATTTTGAAGCTGTTATTAGAAACATACATTTTTTTTAAATAAACATAACTAGATAAGAACGTGTGGGGTGAGAGTGTGTGCAATTTATGTTGTAAAGCAAAACGTTCAAGTATCATCGAGTTGTGTTTATCACAGACCTTATTTTACTCATGAATTGTAAAAACCCTATTATAAAACCACACAGGAAAATCTTGAGGAAACCAGTGATGAAGTAGCCTAGTCTTCCGGGTTTTGACCAAGTGGCAATCTCCCTCCATTTCGCGTGAAGCCAATACGGAAGTGAATTTAACTGCAATTCATTGACTGGCCGCTCGAGATTATATTAAAATGCCTTTACAACTATGCCTTTAAAACTTTACAGCAGAAAGAAACATGTTTACAAGTTGGTACAAATTGTGGTTTTGGTCTATACAGCTAATTTTGCACTTCATGACAACTGTGAGGGGGTGAATTTTTTTTTACAACTCATTCGTTTGAATTATATTAAGCCTTAAAGTTCTGTTTAATAATTACTTGAGTGACAGGTAGATTGCCGCTGCTGTCTGTGAGCCGTCATGTTACTTCAGCTAATTCTAGCCGCTGAATTTGGCATCTCAGACGTATTTGTGCTTTTTTCTGGATTATTTTATACAATTATAAAATAATATGGCTTGCTGCGTTAATGGTCGAGACTCGAGACAGATGTGTGTCTGTGTAGATGTGCACACATGCGGAAGATAAACAGAACACACGTTGTTGGATTGTGGCATTGGCTAAAAGTTTTGTTTGTGAGATTTACTACAATGACAATGGCGGGAGGATATAAAACTCCGACAGCACTGCTTGGATATTATAACTAAAACTGCCGCACTATTTTGAAAAATTATACTTTTGGACACGGACATTTGTTTGTGAGATATATACGAACATATACAGTTTTAGATCATAAACACTGCTCAGGTTGCATAATTTCTTGAAGAACGATAAAAAAGAGCAGATCATTCAGAAGAATTGTGATGCAAACAATGGATAATATATCATGGATTTCATGGATTTAACGCTTTTGTGGACAAAAAGTACTGTTTTTTGTTTTGCAATGGACACTCATAGACATTTTACCCAAGTTCCACGGATCGGATTCATCTCGCATTCACCATTTCATTATAAAGGTATGGAATCCCATTTGATTTTTCATGTTGTTATTTGCACACGCGACACAAATTAACTACTGGTGTTGGAGCATCTATATCTTAAAAAAGACACCGTAGATTGACAGTAAACCTTTAGAACTTTCTAATGATATAACTTATCTTTATTAATATTTTAGATAGTATCTAAGATAGATAGATAGCTCCTTTGCCTGCTAACATGATAACGTCGAGCCAGGCGGGCATGGTTTCAGCAACAAGTCACCTCGGTTCCAACCACGTCCCGCCTCTTTGCCCATTTTCAGTTATCCGGGAGTGACATGCGGTGACACGCAGCTAAGATGGCAGCGGCCTCATTTTTGCTTCAAAAATGCTCTTCAAAAATCTACGGGTGACTTCACGGACACTATGTCCATATTTTTTTACAGTCTATGGTTTTGACGTCATCCCTGCAGCACTCTATGAGCTGTGTTCTCCCTTCTGTTTTGGCAGAAGAGGAGTAAACACACATACACAGGCTCAAGGATGCCTGTCCACAATGATGTGATGAACATCACCTTATTTTCACTTAAATCATGTTTTCACAGAAAGTCGATCCTGTGTTTGTGAACATGTCTGCGTTTTGAGATAACAAGCCATAATGACACACCCACTAGAAATTATACCTTATTATCACTTCCTTTCAGGCTGCATGGATGTCCCTCTCTGTTTTCTTTTCAGCTCCCCAAACCCCCACAGTGTGCACAGATGACGCAATATTTACATTATTTACTTGGTAAAGGGATTCCAAGAGGCATTACCATATAGAGAAGTTTTTGATCAGTAGATTTTTGAGTGACAAATGGTGTTCTTGACATTAATAAATTATATAGCCAAGAAAGTGCCATCCTCTACAAAATGATACTTTTCCAATATCAGCATTAATTAACTTAAAGTGTCACTGTATGTTGTTTCAAATACAGCACAAGACAATATTTAAGGACACTAGCTATGTTTCCATCACCCTGTTTTTATGCGCAAAAGTATCACATCAGAAACAAGTGATGGAAACGCCAAATTTCGAATAAAAATCCCTTAATCCCCTTAAAGTTTCTACACTCGCTTGAGGTGGCTTTAAAATGATGCGAAAAAGGGTTAATGCGAATAATGGGAGTTGGAAACGCATTTGCCGAATAAATTATGACGTAGCAAACATTAAACCCACATGACTAATCATAATCGGCTGTTTTCTGCTGATGGTGTTGTAACAGAAAACTTGTTTGATTCTGTTATGATGCAATAATTTTTGATGTACTGGCACACATTGTATGTGTGTGCAATGCATTTTCCCCTCAGGGCTTGGTGTGAAAAAATAATGCAAAGACTTGAGTGTTTTTTTTTTTTTTTTTTTTTAAGTTGAACTTATTTTAACTTAAAGCTACAATATGTACATTTTTTGCCGCTAGAGGTCACCTATTCAAAACAAAGGCATAGCTTGATGACGCCGACTTTGAACGCACGCCTCACAGTCAGTGGAAAAGAATCAGGATGGGACTCAGGCAGAAATCATATTCATGGATGAGATTATTAGCGTTATGAAGCAGAGCAGGGTGAGTGCTGTTGAAGCTGAACGAGGCCGCTGGAGCTATTGCTAATGAGAGACGAACGCGACACACGCCTCGCAAGCAGCAGAACTTTTATTATATATTATGTCGCCGTTTCCACTTCTTCCGGTCAAGTGTATGAGGTAACACAGCGCTGTTTTATCATATTAGATACATTTGGGTATGTTGAAAATTATATTATAACGTTACTCTGTGCACTCATTCGGCAGCTGCTGTGAGACACTTGTTGCACACTGCAGTAAGATAGATCGATTTTAGAATATCATTAATAAATGCTGGGTGGCTTGTGTTGATAAATGGCATGCAATTAATTTTAAAATGCATTGTATAATGGAGAAAATGCTGTATTACTTAACTACTTGACAAAATAGTGTTTTTCTCTGAGGCATGGTAAAAGCATGGTACTCTCGGAAAATCAAGAAAACTAGATTTAAACAATAAGACTAAACCTGTTGAGCTATATAACAGTAATTTGTTTTCTGTCTATAAATGTAACCAAACAGTTGTTCCCTTGTCTAATATAACATGTAATATATTAAAGCGTCTTTGGTGTTTCTGTGGTTTCTAAAAAATAAAACCGGAAACAGAGGATAACGCAGATATGACGCCATTGACAGGCGACTCCCGGACATGTCCTGTATCCTTGGTTAAAATCGCGATTTTTCTCACGATTTACAAATAGTTGGAAACATTTGGGATATTGTAAGTACTCAACTGAACAAACTAGGCCATAACACTGGTCTTGTGGTTTTTGGATATTTTACTGCAAATGTCTTACATATTGTGCCTTTAAGTTTTTTAAACACTGTGCCATGAGCGAGACATTGAAAAAGACACTAAAGGCGAACTCAACGGTCAAATACATCTGTTTAATGCATGTAAAAAGCCTCATAGTGTTGCAGTTGCTGCAACTCAGGACAGAGTAATTCCATTGTGTTCGGCTTCATTGCTGTTGTTGCAGACTGCAGACCTCAAAGCTGTGCATAACCAGCAGGAAATGAAATATGGTACTGAATATCAGCACAGCTGTTACCTACAGTCTTGTGTCTGAAGCCAAATCACAGTTGAGCTGATATTCAAAACAATTACACTCCTGCTTATGTGATATTGCTTAAATATACAATGTATGAGAGAGAATTTTGTGTGCATCTTATTACATTTAATTGTATCATATAAATATGACATCAACCATTGAAAACCGTTGTCGACGAAAGGACTTTTCTTTTTTATTGCACTATAAATGTGTAAGCTATAAATTGTTATCCAGCAGACATTGCTAAATATATCTCTTTACAGTAGTTTCTTCCGGTTTAAGAAGACGATTGGCATTTGTCTGTCTATAAACAGTGCTACATATATAATCCGATTACTCTTCCTCTTACCATTTACATTCTGAGCGATGTTACCAAACAGATGGTTTAGCTTCTCTTCTCTTGCCCTGCGCTTATGATACGACCCAGTCTGGTGTTCACACCTCACTCCTTATAGTATATTAATTTGACTTAATTTGACTCTTTTCCTGTGGACTGTTTGCCCTCTGCACTGTAAAGCTCTGCTGTTCAGAACTTGTTTTTTCTCTTAGAAGTAAACAACTCTGACCAGAGAAAGGAACCAATATAATGCTGTCTGATAGACCTTTAATTGTGTTCCAGGGACAAATTGCCAGTCCCTTTTGCCACAGTATCACTTTCAGCCAGCTCAAGCTCTTTGTGAAGTGGATATTATTTGACTGCTGAGTTCCAGGCTCACTTACTTACTTGAAAATAAGTTCTAAGTTGACAGAAATGAAGAGGAGAGCATCTTTCCAGTGGTTCAGTTCAGCTCCTATTAAATATGCAATAACTGTAGTCTAGGTCTTAGCATGAGAAGAAACAATGCATCATGCTATTAAACACCCACCATCGAATGCCCACAGCTCATGTAAAACAAAAGCTGATTTGTGTCAAATCTTCTGCCATGCCTGTCTGACCAGTATAGTTCACACATGAGTTCAAACTTTATTGCTACATTGCACTGGGCAAAATACAGAGTAGGCCTTTGTAAAGAATATTTTGATATAAATTTGATCACTTTTTAGAGAAGAGGTTCTTGAAGAATAGTATTAAAAGCTTAAAAGCCCAATTCCAAAAACCATGTAATTCTTTTTGTGGTTTGAAATGTAGGGTCTCAGTCAGTTTCTTGTTTGTCATATGTGTGGTTTCTCCACAGAGCCTTGCCTGTAAGCTCTTATATGGCGTTGGCTGTAGGAACAGGAGTGTAAAGGTCGTTGGCCCCTCACAAGAGGCTCTATGAACCCTGCCGCAGCATAATAAATCATTAGCCAAGCTGTTTTCACTTCCTGTAATTTTCTGTCCTGTGTACCACCCAGTTCAACTTCATGCTTCAGTGTTTAGGGATATACAAAGTTAATTTAAGTGAGAATGTTTCATCCTGCATTCATCTTGTGTCCTCGATTTAAATTTGTTCAGTCAGTAGTGTTGGTGGCAATATGAAATTCAAGCTGATGATGTTCTAATAGTTCACTTTTTTTTATTGTATTGGCTGGGCTGAGAAATAGAGTTTTCATGCATCAGTCAGCATTGTGTTCAAGATTGGTAGTACATTCAAAATGAAAACTTAAATCTCTTAGTGACCTTTCTATAGGTGCAAACAATGGAGCAGAAACTGGCTGTTTGTTTATTCTTTTTTTTTCTGTCAAAAGACTTGAGTAGTGATCTGAACAGACAGGTTTTCACTATTCATATTTTGTGTTGTTGAATGTTATAGAATTAGGAAATGAACATAGTCAGTCTTTTGTCTCAAACAGGTGCAAAGTGGGTGCTAAGATTGACTTTTTTCGTTATAATCGGTGTACACTCCTATTCAGAAGTTTGGGATCAGTACTTTACCTGCAAGGATACATTAAATTGATTAAAAGGTGAGAATAAAGATATTTACATTGCTAAAAAATATTTCTATTTAATTTTTTTTTCAAATGTTTTAGTGAAAAGTAAAAAAAAAAAAAAATTGAAATAAACATAATGAAGCAACTTTTTTTAAAGTCCCCTGTAGTCAATAATTTTATCCCTTAAAACTCATCTCTGATCACCAAAATGACATATTTAAACGTTTTTGCTGTGAATTTTTTTTTTCATCAATGTAACTACATACTTGCTTCATTTAGTATACACGGATCTATGAATATGCTAATTAGCCCCATCTTCACTCACTCGCACGAGCTCAGAGATCCACTTGGTCAACTTACTGAGGTAAACGCTGAGCAATGGTATCACTTTTTACAACGTCGGACACATAACGGTAATTAATATGATTAGCCGTTTGTTTGACTACATTATCAAACAGCTAATAATGTGTTGCTAATGTCACACAAACCATGTTCCCGTTCGACATCTCAGTGTCAGACATATGCCTTCTAACAATCAGTATCCTTACAAACGCTTTGAACAACGTCAGTGGAGAAAGGCATATAGCTCATGAACATCGTAATATACATCATACATACACTATATTGTTAAATCTACACGATTTTTCATATCAACAGTAAAATATACCGGGATAACCTGGCTTCTCTCGAGACTCCCCTGCTAGTTCGCTGTTAATGATTAACAGCCCGTCGGCACGTTGACGTGATTGGTTACAAAGTTGTTTGTGACGTCAGAAACACCAGCGATTTCAAACCACAGGTTTGAGACTGTCTTTTTTTCACTGCAGTTTTAAGGAGAAAATACTCAGCAATGGTGTTGACATATGAATTTGCACATGGTTTGTCTTAAAGGGTTAGTTTGCCCAAAAAATGAAAATAATGTCATTTATTACTCACCCTCATGTCGTTCTACAACCGTAAGACAAATTAGAATTAGGATATTGTTGATGAAATCCGATGGCTCAGTGAGGCCTCTATTGAAAGCAAAGCCATTCAAACTCTCAAGATCCATATAAAGGTACTAAAAAAATATTTGAAACAGTTCATGTGAGTTCAGTGGTTCTATCTTAATTCTATAAAGCGACAAGAATACTTTTTGTGCGCCAAAAAATCAAAATAAAGACTTTTCAACAATATCTATATGGGCCGATTTCAAAACACTGCTCCGAAGCTTTACGAATCGAATCAGTGAATCAAAGCTTTACGAATCCAATCAGTGAATCGGAGCGCCAAAGTCACGTGATTTCAGCAGTTTAGCCGTTTGATATGAGATCCGAATCACTAATTCAAAACAAAAGATTCATAAAGCTCAGAAGCTTCATGAAGCAGTGTTTTGAAATCGGCCCATATAGATATTGTTGAAAAGTCGTTATTTTGGTTTTCTTTGGCGCACAAAAAGTATTCTTGTCGCTTTATAATATTAAGAACCATTGAACTCCCATTTAACTGTTTCAAATATGTTTTTAGTACTTTTATGGATCTTGAGAGTTTCAATGGCTTTGCTTTCAATGGAGGCCTCACTGAGCCATTGGATTTCATCAACAATATCTTAATTTGTGTTCCGAAGATAAACAAAGGTCTTACGGGTGTAGAACGACATGAGGGTGAGTAATAAATGACATTATTTTCATTTTTGGGTGAACTAACCCTTTAATGCATATTAAAAACACCATAGACATATAAACAACATTAAAAACTTGATTTTCACCACAGGGGGTCTTTAACTTTTACAAGAAAGAAAACAACAGAAGAAAGAAAAGGAAAAAAACTTTGGGGGAGGAATGGTGATGATTCAAATGAATTTGGTCAATAGGCAAAATCTGAAGGAAGTATAAACATGTTATGAAACGTTGCCATATATCATGAAAAGAACCATAACTAGCATACTGACGGCATCTTATCTTTTTCAACTTCAAAAATAGTATACAAAAGCCACTGTGAAATATCCGGAGGCTTGGTTGACTTCCAAAGAAATAAAATTTGTTGTCTAGCCAGTTGTTTGTGCAACAACAAACAAGTTTTGAGCATTTCCTCAGCTTGATGTCAAATGAGAGCAGCTCAGTTTAACAAACGAGAGTTTAACTGATTTTAGATGTGGTGGCTGCTATAAAAGATGTTTAATCACAGGCTGTCACAAGTAGTGTGGCTATAGAATATATAACATCCATTTGCTATTCACTGTTGTTTTCGACAACTAAACATTAGAACTTTTCCAGCATCAAGTGTTCAGGCCGTCCACTCGTCTCATCCAGTGGTGTCGTGCGTTACTTCTGACAGCTCTGCGGTTATGTTTGTGTAGGAGTCTGGTGGTTTTGTCCTCACATGTGGGATAATTTAGGCAGAAATGAGGCCGCTATTGTTTGTGTTTGTGCTTGTATAAAAGTGCTCAGTGTCCCTCCTTTCACAGAGTCATGCCTTTCTCTCTGTGTCTGTGCATTTTTCACTTAGCCTGGAATATGTAGTCATCCATAAATTCTGTATGTTCAGGCCTATCCCGGGAATGCCTGTGCTCTTAATATAGTAATAAAATAACTCCTAATTATATGGAGTTTGTCACTGCAGCAGAAGTAATCTATATGAAGACCTTGTGTTGTCAACCTAGATATTTTGTTTACATGTTTTACCCACTTCTCTGGTCTTCTCCTCCTCTAGAGCCTCTCATTTGAACAACCAGCCAATACTTTAAAAATTTAAAAATATTTAGTGCTGTATGTTTGTATGTTGTTGTTGTGTCCACCCACGTAGACAATGCAACATCAATACATACTAATACTCAGCTCATTTAACTCATTTTAACTAGTTTTAATGTGTTGCTTCAGGTCTGCAGCTGAATAAATGGGCAAAAAAAAAAAAAATGCTGATCCAAAGTGGACTGACTCACCTCTCTGCCTTAGCCAATAGAGCAAAATTGGCCCAATTGTTTCTGATGAAGCATCATTTCACTATCATTTCACCTTTATGCTTCTCTGCAAAGGTTCACTGGCTGACTCTAGTTTTAGGTTACAGGGCTAAGGATGAGCGAGCAAATTACTCGTCATTTTTAAAGCAAAGTGCGAAGTTGCTATAGAAACAAGACCAAAATAAAGACAGTTGTCCATTAGTCCATAGATGTAAACGTCCTTGTCTCTCAAAACATGAAATGAGATTGTCATTCAAGTCGACCCTGAACATTTAAAAAATTTGACCATGTTCTTCTTAATTATTGTTGTCTTGTGCACTCAACATATTGACTAATAAAGTTTGTGTGCTGTCTTCATAGACATCAAGTCATTATAGGTTGACAGCAACTTAAAAAACATTCAAGGGTCTCTTTGAGGATTCAGACTTCATCTGTCTGCAAACTAATGCTCTATTTTACGCTTTGACATAAGTCTGCTGCCAAAGAGCTTGAGCCAATCACAAAGCTCTGAAGGAGCTCCATGCTGTTTAGTTGTAAGCATGTCATGTCACTCAAATATCATGATTGGCTTGTGGTAAGAAATGTGGTAAAATAGGACAGAAGCTCAGTGATGCAGTTATTTACCAGTTTTAACAGCACCGTTTTTGGTGCTGGTGTTTGAAATCTGGAAATTAAGCAGAAAGCTGTTGCATTTGTGAAAGCAGATGTTGTACAATGACTGGAATGTAATCTGCCAATTGTGATATAGTGAGTTTCAAGTGTAAAAGTAGCTAATTAAAAGGCAGCTATTTCATATAGCTCAATCTATAGAACTTACTCTCAAAGTTCAATTCTAAGTCCCAAGTGACTTTGGAAATAGATGTAAAAAAAAATCAAATATCTTCATAGGCGAACTGTGTAACATTAATCATATTTAGCACTCCAACCAGGTCTATAACCATGCCACCCTACTAAACTGTGAAGGTAACCACTGACATGGTCATGTTATCAAACAGTTCAATGTTCTTATATTTTAACATGTACAGTGCATTGAATGTAGAGTGCCAAAGAAAAAGAGTTTGCCTTGAGAGTGTGATAGATAGAGGAGAGTTGGGGAGGTGGAGCACTAATGTGTGTGGAATTGGAATGAGTGTTGAGCGTTCTGCTTCTCTGAGGCAGAGCTGCTCCTGATTTCTGCTCGCTCTCTCTCTCTCCACAGCAAGATGAGAGGAGGATTTTATCGCCGCTGTACAGGTGGACAAACAGTCTGCGCTGATACTCCCAGCCCATACACGCGCACACACACACACACTTTTTTGGTCTCCCACCCAATCACACTCTGCCAATTGTGCAATTTGTTTCTGTCCATGTTTTTTGATTTATTTAATTACTGTTTTATCTCATAACCTGAGCATCTCTTAAGGATAAGGAAAGTGTCAACTAGAGGTCATGTTTTATGATTATAGGGGCATCAGACAAAGCTGCAAATCATCAGGGGTGTGTTTCCCGAAAGCATCGTTAGCCAACTATGGTCGTAAGTCCCATTGAACTCTATTGGTAACGACGGAACTTGCGACCATAGTTCGCTTTGGGAAACGCACCCCAGGTCAGGTGTTTCTGAACAGAAGTTGAACAGAAGCTGTTTGCTGAAGAAAGCTATCCTGTTGATTTATTTTTATTTGTTGTGTTCAATTGGAAAGACACTGTTGATTTTTTTTTTTTTTTTTGTTTGTTTTTTTTTTTTTTTTTTTTTCTCAGATTGACACTTTGGTTGATGGCAGTCTGCCATGCAGAAATTATTGCTTTATCTTCCAAAATGTCTCAGCAATTTACCAATGTGAAGAAGTTTTGGTAGTGTTGCAAATATTTATGTTTTGTTTTTCTGTGATGTTCATGTATTTTGTAGTAGTTTATTGTTAAAGGTAGAGTTCACCGTAAAATGGTAATTCAGTAATTTACTTTCCTGCCCAGAGGAGAACTTGCCCCCCAACTGAGCCTGGTTTCTCCTAAGGTTTTTTTCTCCATTTTGTCACCTGTTGGAGTTTGGGTTCCTTGCCGCTGTTGCCTTTTGGCTTGCTTAGTTGGGGACACTTGATATTCAACAGTGTTTTTGGTCTGCCTGCGTTGACATCATTGTATGCGAACTGAACTGAGCTGGACGATGACATCACTGTTTTCTCCAGAGCCGATGTATAAATGAATTAACTAAATAACTTGATTTTTACTAAGGAATGAATCAATACTGAATTTGCGTAAGCTGGACAATGACTCATGTTTTTCTAGAGCTGCTGTGCAGACAAAATTATTTGCCAGTTATCACTGTAAAGCTGCTTTGACACAATCTGCATTGTAAAAAGCGCTATATAAATAAAGGTGACTTGACTTGACTTGACTTGACTTAAATTGCCTTTACCTAATGCCTTTCTTTCTCATGTGGAACACAAAAGGAGAACATTGAAGAATGTTAAATGCAGAACGCGTTTTTCCATTCCACTCCACTACTTTTCAATTGTTCTTCAGTGTAGATGCTCTAGATGGACATCTTTAACCATTGCGCTCACGTCTCGCATCTATTGCAGCGTCTCATGCATGACACGTCATTCTAAAAGTGCATCGCTCAAGTTAAAAGTAGTTCAACTTTTAAAAAATGCATCTCTAGACCTTGCGTTCCACTGACCTGCATCTCATGTTTTTAACAGCAAAAACGCATTCTGTGAGAACTGGCCTTAAAAATGCACTCACATTAGCGGAATTTATGTGAAAAAGGTCCATTGTCTATTGCCAATACTGATGAATGAAGCACAGCTCACACACAAGTTACTTTCAAACCAAGCAGCTTTGGAATATAATCTGTAAAGCGAGGCAAAATTACATGACCAACTTGAACCCGCTGCTAAATCTGCATGGGGAAATCTTTCGCCCTCATGCAAAATTCCAGATTGCATGATTTCCTGTTGAAATTACTGGATTTTTGTGGACAAAAAATCACTAAATAATGGAAAATGTGACTGTACCTTAAGTACCCCTGAGTAGCAGATCGAAATTGAATATGTTCATTGATATGTCCTTCATGCGCATTCAAAAGATTTGACTAAGAAAGCCATATTGGGTTTGAATCAACATGAGGCTTTGTACACAAAACCAGGATTTTTATTTTTAGTTAAGTTGTAGCCTTGGGCAGATTTTGTCTCTTTTTAGAGGTATAATAAATATTAAAGCATTTTTGTGAACTCGCTGCATTTTCAGTGTGCTCTGGTAAACTGTTGAAAGCATTTGAGATGCCCTTAATGGAAAAAAATGAAATGCTTCTTAATAGAACATACAAAATTACAGAGCTTGAGCCAACTCTAGAACACTGAATGTCACAGGCCAATTACTGTTTTTGTTGTACAGAGGCATAAATCGGCTCAGGCAGTCTCCAGACATGACCTGTCTGCGCTGATGGCCCTCTTGCACAATCGTAATTCTTTTCTCAAAGTAAATAGGAACCCTTCCATTCAAGCCAGTTTGGTGCTTAAAGCTTATTGTCATAGCAGATATGGCTGGAGCCCAGGGGAGGTAGAGTTTGATTCAAAACAGGAAAGGTTGGTTCTCCGTGGGTTGTGTTAACTGATGGAAAGCCATTGTCAAAGTTCTTTCTCTGAAAATACATCAACCAGAGGTTGGTGGGTTTTATTAGTCATATTATCTTATAGGCTGATTAGCTATACATTGTCAGACTACATTGCTCTGTCCAAAATAAACAGAGTATATAACTGTCATCATCATGTCAAGATGCTGTAGGTAATTTACTTGTGCAACTGTTGTTGGAGCAGATACTATAGTGTCGTGACGGAGTAAACGCTCCCTGCTAAGGTCAGGCTATTCTTAGCATAAATGCTACTGTGCCAGGAAGTCACTTTTTGAGTCTGAGGAAGGATGGGAAGAAAAAACATGAATACTGTACTTTTCTACAATGAATCATATAATTAAACTAATGTACATGTGACTTTAGTTATTTTTTTGCTCTGTCTCTGATTTCTGTTCCTCTTATTATTTATGACATAAGGCCCACTTTACACATAAGCCACAAAATTTAGTGTCCATATTTACACATTACAGTGTTCATACTGCACATGTTTAGCCTATTTTGTTGTGCGTTTTATGAAATAAAAATGTTATATTTACATTTTAAATGTCTAATTGCAATTGTATTATTTATACATTCATACTTTTTTTTATTTTAAAATTATTTTAAAATATGATTTATTAATATACATTTTTCACACAAATAAATGTTTATTTTTTGTGTACCAAATTATTATTTTTTTTTTAACAGAGAAAATTTGCAAAAACTGACTCATACAGTTATTATAATCATACATGACTCTTCAAAGCAGAAATAAATTCATAACCACTTTTGCTGGACAATGACATTTATGGCCAGATATTACTGACTGGTTTGAGGTTTATCGTTTTGTTTCAAGTTTGGCCAATTCCCAGAGCTGCACAATTCTGGACAAATTGAGAATCACGTTTTTTTTTTTTTTTTTTTCAAACAGAGATCACGGTTGTCCCACGATCCTGAATAGACAACTAAACAAAATAACATGTAATTTACTAGAGGTTCTGACACAATATTAATTGTCTATTTAAAATGTTTAATTTAATTTTGAAAGAATTATTTTAAAAAATCGGTTTGAATGAATGATTCAATGACTCACTCATGAAGACTTCACATATTTCATTACGAGATGTTTGAACAATCTCTTTAATGAATGATTCAATGACGAATACATTTTTTTTTAAGTCACTTGTCGGCACCTACTGGTGTAGTGATATAATTGAGACAATCGGTACTTGAAGCCTGAAGTTATGTGCAAAAGGTGATTTACTCTATTTTGATCGCTATTCGCTACCATAGACATCAGTGTTTATATCCATACTATAAACTTTTATTCCAGTACTTCTGTGATCATTTTGAATTGGCGTAAAACAGAAATAATGATACTGTGTGGTTGAAAAGTGTTTGTGTAGCATTTTCATACATGACAACTGCTATCTCTGGCTCAGTGGCAGCTCAAACAGAACTTTTGAATGGTTGCTGTGATCGTACTTATCAAAGGTTTAATAGACCTAGTCGAATCCTTGTCATTTAGGAATAAGATCGCATGGGTGTTTGAATTAGATTGCCATCTTTTAACAATTAATCGTGCAGCTCTAATTCCCAGTAATGATTTTATAATGTATGGCTGTTATTTAAAGGATAAATTCAGTGCAAACTGAAACTTTTTTTTTTTTTTTGTCTCTGGCCCTACACGGTGCCCCTCTATGACGTGGTGCCTTTGGGCACGTGCTCTGTCAGCCATCTGCTTAAAACAGCCTTGATAGAGCCGTAGATGTATTATGCAGCAGAAACTCAGTTTGAAAGTTCAATACCCTGCTGTTGCTGCTGTAATACTAATTTGCTTACATGCTGCAGATGCAGAATGTGTTAAACAGGCCTAAGCCTTGTAATTTACAGATAATGAGTCATCATGTAATTCCAGCCGTCACAGAGGTTTAGTCCTACTCTGTCACCACAGTTTGAATGTTAACCTTCTGCACCAAGTCTTGCGTTCAGTAACAGCTAGTCTGATCACAATCTGTCCCTGATTTTCATTTTTCTTTCTCTCTCCTTCCCTTCTTTTATTCCATAGGTCAATATGAGAAATCCCTGAGCAAGTACATTCGACATTACGAAGGCCTGACCTACGACACAGACGTCTTGCACAGCAAGCATCAGAGGGCTAAGAGAGCTCTTTCTCACCAGGACCAGTTCCTCCACCTGGACTTCCATGCTCACGGCAGGTCAGCCAAGCTTGTCTTGCTCTTCCTTCTCATCTGTTTTTTCTGGAAAACTGAATGCTCTGGTTTAATACTCATCCTCTGAGCATTTATGAAGGGAAACGAGTTTCCCAGTCTTTTTTTCTTTTGGACTGACCCTGGATTGTTCTACCTGAGATTAAATTTTTTCACAGAGCATTACAGACCCCTCGGTGATTCAACGGTTCAGGCAATGTGGAAACAAATTGATTAGGCTTAGATCTTTGGGGTCTGGCAAACAGCCCGCTGACAGAAAGCTTCCCATTTCTGTGGTGTGAGAGCATGTCTTTATGCATCGCTCTGTTCTCGGATTGTGCAAATGGTGCCAAATAATTACACCTGAGGCAGTGTAGAAATATGCCCAGTCAGTGTTTACACAGGATGTGATTTGCATCGTTTTGATGCCAGGTTTTGTCTTGCCGTGATAGGCACTGTCTTCCCTTACAGGTTTATGACATAATATCTCACTAGTAAATTAACAGTTCATAGCTTACTGTAGTAAGTTTAATACAGCTGCCAGTGTTTCCCTCTACACTCCCCTTTATATTTAGTCTACAGATTTCATCTGACACAAACTATTTTTGTAGTCTTTATTTCTGTACAGGCATTTTAGAGATTCATTTTTCAGTCTCTGATGGAGTAGAGAGACTGATGAAATTGCAGTGGGTCTTCATGAAAGAAATATTGGAGATTCAAAACAAGTTAACCTCTGTAGCATCTATAGTGTGATGTCGATTACCACAGAATATAATAACTCATACCTTAGGTTGAATAAAAATGATTAAACGTACAGCCTTTCCACAAGAAAGCCTTTGGTGTATATTTATATATAAATATGGTATATTTATATATAAATAAGCCTTTGGTGTAG
Organism: Hypophthalmichthys nobilis; assembly: GCA_037950665.1. NCBI lineage: Eukaryota > Metazoa > Chordata > Actinopteri > Cypriniformes > Xenocyprididae > Hypophthalmichthys > Hypophthalmichthys nobilis. The sequence goes on from CM075470.1 coordinate 38,244,869, forward strand.
CATTTAAATAGCAGAAATGTAAAGCTTGTATTTTTGTTAACGCACATATGAATAATTCATTTAAAAAATAACTTGATCTGTACAGTTTCTTACAGTCCAAAGGGTTGCTCATACTGAAAGCAATTTGCAGCAGCAAAGCGACAGGATATTATTATTAATTTTTAAAAAGAGTTGTGTTTTTTCGTTGACACAAGCAAAAGAGACTAGAGCTCAACTAAATGCAAATGAGCAATGAAACATTAATTTTGACATTTATTTATGGTGTTTTAAACATGCCCCCATAGGCTTCCATTGTAAGTACATTACATTACTGTGAACCTTTTTCTTTGTTTTTATAAACCAAGGCATGCATCAAAATTATTTCCTTTGTACATTCTACAAATGCCTTTTAACAGAGCTTAAGTAGATTCATTTAACCAGTATTTCATTGAATACTTTTGACTTTAAGTCTTTTGAGAACCATTAATGACATCCAAGCCCATCATAGTATATTATTAACAAACAAATGAATGAAAAGCCTAGATTTATTAGCCTATGCTGTTGGTAAAAGTCTGTGATGCCACTAGGGTTGTAACTTTATGAGATATTCACAGTATGATAACCGTCACAGTATGATAACCGTCATATCACAGTTTTATGATATACTGTATTAAACAGTCATTTATTATGATTATTATCATCAGTTACAGTGACCGTTTAATGAATGAAAATGCATTTTGGTTGAATAAATGCTTTTTTAAGTTGAAACCATTTGTTGGTTTGTCTATTCAAATGTCAATAATTAAAATGCTTGTCTAATAAAATACATTTTGTAACTGATTATGGATTAGATTTTAATTTTTATGATTCATAATTTATCACTTTTAAGAATAATAGAGAGTCCTATAAAATGTATTTTATTCAGAATTCAGATTTGTCTTAATTTTTCTGGATTCTGTGTTTTATGATTTTTAATATAAATATATTATAAAAAACTGTGGTAATCAAATAAACACATAACTTTAGCAGTTTAATGTTTTAAAATATAATCAGATGTAAATGTAATTTCTTACAACTCTTATCCTTTTATGTTTTATTAAATGTGCTACACAACAGAGGTTAATTTATATAATATTCCTTAAATAATGTTTAAATAAATTGTATTTATTTATTTATTTATTTTTCAGAAGTACAATCTCTTGTACAATAGTAATATATTTATGTAATATTTTAAGTTACACTAAAGTTTTATTTTTACAGATTGTAGACCTTTGAGTTTCAGAGTGTATTTGACGATGGTTTTTCTCAAATAAAATTATGATATGATCATTAAACGTTCTCTCAGAGCAGCTCTGGAGAGCATGTCCTCATATAGTGAGACAGCAGATGCTGAAAACACCATGAGCGTCACACATACTTGACTATATAGTAGACGACACATAGAGACACGCAGAACAAGCAGATTATATATTTATATAGCAGTCTTTTGCACTCTAATATTCACAGACACTAGACGATATTGCAATTTGATTTATTGTACAGCTCTACTTTTTATTTATTTATCCATCTATCAAAGTGCGTGTTTTAAGTGACCTCTGCATTATACTGTGAATTCCATTTTCATAACTGGATTCCGGGATTCCATCTGCTGCTGCTTTCCATCTTCCTGCATTACATGGAGGGATGGTGTTCTTGAATTTAGGTGAACATGTTGTATTTCCACGTGTTTGTTTTTTCAATATCCAAAGTATTCCCCTACTGCAAATTTTAACTTCTTTTTTGGCGTGGGATAGAGATTAGAGATAATAGCCTCGGTCTTTTAAATTTTTTCTGCCGTACGTGTGTGGGTGGAGCAAGTTGAGAGTCTAAGCAGTCAAGTGGAAAGAAGTTCGGATGCAATAGGGGTGTAACGGTTCGGTTTTTATCACTGCCACGAGTTCGGTATGTGCTATGTTCAGGGAAATAAGGGCTACTGTCAAATAAAAGAAAATAAGAACAAATAATCAAACTACAAGCAACAGCACTAATAAATACAATAGACAGGGTTCCTACGCAGTTTGGAAAAGTATGGAATTTGATTTGAGTCCAGGTCTGGATAAGTATGGAAAAAAGAAACCCGAATATGGAAAAATATTTGTGTTAAGTATGGAATCCAGACTATTGCCCCTATTCAGTTTTCTAAAAGATAAAATTAAGAATGTCTAAAAGAAAATAAAAATATTTACAGATGACTGAACTTTATACCAAATATAATGCTGAAAATAATGCTGTATGAACCATTTATATTATATATGGTCTGAAAAATCTACAGAGAGATTTTTTTTACTACAAAAGTATGGAATTTTGAAATGGAAAATGTGTAGGAACCCTGAATAGACCAAAGATACAAATAAATTAAACAGCAGTTTTCAGGTACAGAAATTGAATAAAGTAATCAACTGTAAAACAACATTGCATATCTTCACTGTATAAATTAAAGATTAATCATTATTAAAGTTACAAAAAATATTCAGTCAAGAGGAGTGAGTGATTTCCTTGTCTTTTGTTGTTTGATTAACACTATCAGGAATATTAGGCTGCTTTCACTTTAATACATAATGAACGAATCCAGTACACTGATACTGAACACGTTGTCTTTCTCGACTGTTTATGTTCACTTAAGACATAACCTACTATGTTTCTAGGATACTCGCCAAGACAGGCATGTTGACAAATTTTGTGTGAATTTGTCTGTTCAACCGCAAGACTTGAAAGAGAACACAATATTTGCGCGCTGTCTGAGACGCGGCTTTGTGTGTACGCGCTTCAGATGACTACACAAACAAATCTTCTCACAATGTGTGCGAGAGTTCTCGTTCACGTCTTGCTGTTGGATGTTTGAACTGGCAAGACTTAAATGAGTTTAGTTTAACACAGATAGCAACGTGTGCTGTTCAGGTCTCACCTGCACTCGTGCACTATCAACACCTGGTGATGATGGCGTAGATGACTGCTCATATTAGAGCATGCATCACTTGCGTTACATGAATGCATACGTTTTCAACAAACTATATTATGGATGCGTATGCTTTGTCAGATTTGAGATAAAGCGTGGTGCAAGTGCATACCGAAACGAGGGTGGAGATACCGTTCAGTACGTTCAATACGATTTTTTATTTATTTATTTTTTAACCAAGAACCATTACACACCTAGTAGGCACAGGTGAGATTCTCCATCTGGTTTATTTTTTTTTTCTCCAATGCCGCAGATAAGCAAATGTGTACGATATGAAAATCGTACGTGTTCATACCATGATACACCATCACACGGTATACCGCTACAACCCTAGAGACCACTGCACAAAACTGTTTTGCCTTCTTTTATCTTAACCTTCCTTATGTCAGCAGTAGTGTTCCTTTCTGAACCTTTTATATATAAACAAGAGCCAAAGGACTAGGAGATCTGAGCCTGCATAATCTTTCCTACAAAGAGACAGATCAGACCGTGTATTCCTGTGAGTGAGTGCTGAAAGCTTGACAGGTTCCCTCATCTTGAGCATTTGGTTTTTATTTGTTCTGCGTGGTGATCTTTTCTGTTCTTTGGAAACATTTATCAGGATAAGACAGTAGACCAAAAATTACTGTTCAAGTGCAGATTACTGTACTGTATGAATGCTTCCTTACGCATGTACACACATGTGCACAAGCACCAGTCTATTCCTTTGTGGTGTGGCAAATGCACACACCAAAATTTGCACACAAGTCCACATAACCATCTGCTTTCTTTCTGCCTGCATGTATGTGAATGTGTTCAGTGGCCTAAAAATAACACATCCCAAGTGTTCATTTATTTTCACTTTCTCTCTCTCTCTCTCTCTGTGTGTTTCTTCACATGAAATGAGACTAAAGGAAGACAACAGCTTACAAAGGAAGTACTGTTATCACTGAGGGAGTATGCCACAACGGATGCTTATTAAATAGTTGTTGTTGGCCTCAGAAAAAGTGGATGGTGCTAAATACAAGCGAATACAGGGTCCATACTTTGTGCAATCCAATTACTCAAACCACATTCAGTGCTAGTCAGCAATACATGTGACTACATCATATATGTAGTGCAAAGACTCATCTGAGACATGTAAATACCAGGTGTTGTAAACAGCTATCTGTCTTGTCTGGATCACCCTAGATGGACATTAATACCAGGTGTAAAGGGCCCTTGTTTGCATGAGCTCAGAGGGCTCCTTTCTCCCTTCAGACTTCAAAGGTCTCTTTTGAAGCTATTGTACTTAAACATGATGAAGGTCATCTATTGTGAAGGGGGTTCTGGGAAGCCAAAGTGTGAGTCAAGTTGGGGTTTAGGAACTCTATAGAGTGTGGCACAGCATATGAAGTGGCCATTTGTCACATGTGATGGAGTGTTTTTCTTTATATACATTATTCATGAATCAGCCTCATTATGTTTCGATGCTAAATTTAATTATGTAATGAGGTGAAATTGGTTATTGAATGACGGCATATATATATTCATTTGTCTGTAAGTGCTACCTGAGAAGGTCTGATAACTTAAAGTGAAAGGAAAATGGACTTAATAATAATAATAATTTGAAGATGTTTTACTGCTCTTCTAAGAAGATTCATCATCTGAGGGTGGAGAGTCTCTGGGATTGATTAAACCTTGCTAATGAGTGGACAGAAGTCATTAAATGTAAATAAGTTGCCATTAGATCAGTTGCCTTCATTTCACCAGACATATTAATATTCTAGTGTACTACTCGTTTATTGGTTTCTGAAAACAATCAAATTAGCCAAACTATTTCAGGGATGCACCAAAATTAAAAGTCTGGCTGATACTATTAAACTGCTGATATTAAAACTCTGTTGTTCTGTCTAAACAAACAAAAATAAAACCCTGTAAATTGTTTTAAATGCTCTGAGTGAATCTAAGCACTATAATATACTCTATTAAAAATGGATGTTCATTTTTCAAGGTTACATTTAGCCATGTTATTAAATTATTATTGTTTGCAAGGGAGTGGCAAATGTAATCTGAAAGTATGAATTGGGGAAAATGAGCATAAACAAATTTTGGTCAATATACTAGACTACCATTCAGAAGTTCAGCAATGCAAAAATTATCAATGTTGAGAGCAGTACAACTGTTTTCAACATTGATAATAATAATAATAATAATAATAAAGCACCAAATCAGCATATTAGAATGATTTTTGAAGGATCATTTGGCACTGAAGACTGTAGTAATCATGGCTGCTGATAATTCAACTTTGCCATCACAGAAATAAATTACATTTTAAACTATATTAAATAGAAAGAAGTTATTATATTATTTCATAATACAGTTTTTACTTTATTTTTGATCTAATGAATGCAGCCTTGGTGAGCACAAGAGACTTAATTCAAAAACATCTTTCAAAAAATCTTACTGACCCCAAACTATTAAATGGTAGTGTACATCATGAATCAACCAATACCAATAGCCAGTATGATGTCGATATATTGTGGATCCCTAAATTATTTATAATAATATACAAGGGGCAGGTGATATACACAACTTTGTAATGCACAGTCCAGTTTTCTGCAGAGTTCTGTGCACACAAATTCCCTATAGACCTAAGTATAAAACAACATCAGGAAGTGCTTTTGTGTGTGTCTAAGAAGGGTTTTGTTCAGTAGGTACTTTTCTATCTCGCCCAAACTGTCCTCTGTCCCATCTCTTGATGAAAAGAGCCACTGTGCCTTGTTTGGCTGCTGGATAGTTTGCATATGACAAGGCTTGGTGTTCTCAGTTGTCACTGAATGCTGTTTTGTTTTATTCCTGACATTAACTCAACTGTATGTTCAGACACATGTGGGGTGTGGTGGTGTGCCTTAAAACAGTTGTCCATGGCTGAAAGCAGTGTATTGTTTGAAAGAAAGCAGTGCAGCAAATGTATACATGTGTGGGGCATTTGGTGTGTTTTGCCTATTGGGATTAGCGGTTTAAGCCACAGTTGAGCATCATGCCAGAGGTGGAACAGAATGAGCCCTGGAGCTAATCTCTCCAAGGTGAGTCCACAGCCGCACTCACTCCCCTCTGCAGAAGCAGAGAAGCTTACAAGTTGATGAATATTTAACAATGCAGGACATTCATGGGGGGCCACACATCACCGTATGACTTGAGCCTAGTCAGTGTGAGTCTTGTGACTTAATACTGATATGCACATGTCGTACCAGATCAGTCTGCACCTTTTATCACTTCTATCACTGAAAAAGTGAGGTAATCTCTGTACTGCTCCTGCAATGTTTCTGGTTCTCGCAAACATGTCTTGAAGTGATGTCAAAGTTATAGTGAGCAGTGTAATAACATTGCATTACAGTACGTTACCAGTCACTTTCCAATCCAAGGTGACTTGGAGAACATCATCTATAGCACAGTCCATCTGGAGAAACGCAGACTCAAGTGTCTAGCTCAAGGGCACAATGGCGATAGGATCCCAGTTTTTCTTCTCTGTCATGAATGAGGGTTTGGATTGCAACCTTATGATGGTGTACTGAGGTATCACAGCTGTCCATAACTTCCCCAAGCCCTTTAGGTATTGGAGAGGTTTTGGAAGACAAAAATCACAAGCTGTCAGTGACTAAACAAAGTCTCCAACTAAACAAAGCTGAACTGAGAGCTTGTGATTTAACCTCTAGGGAAGTAACTGTATACATCAGCGTCAAAATAGCAGGAAGGCAGAGGAGAATTGTTTGTCATTTGTTTGTGTTGACTGTTTTCAGCGTTTCAGTCTGATCCGATGGGAATCCTTCTGTGATTTGCTGTTTTGGGTTGTTTGATTCTGTGAACAGTGATTACTTTGATTTTATTATTATTATTATTATTAAATACAAATGACACAAGTGCTTTTTACGTCAGTAGCTTTGTAATAGGATGCAGAATATATCAGTACTGTAGATCATCAGTTATAAGTTATACCAAAAGACTGTCCTGCAGAGTTTAGCTCCAACTTGCCTCAACACACCTGCCTGGAAATTTCTAGTACGCCTAGCAAGACCTTGATTAGCTGATTCAGGTGTGTTTCATTGGGGTTGAAGCTAAACTCTGCAGGACAGCAGCCCTCCAGGAGCAGGATTCCTGGGTTATACAGTATTTGTTTTATTTATCATAGCATCAGCCCATATTGGATATAGGTCAGTTTTATTTATTTATTTAGCCTTTTTTCAGACTGGACTGTAAAAGTTACTAAACATTGAAGAGAATCCTCACTCTCATTGGCTACCAGCTCTCTAGATATGCTAGAAGTGTAGCATAGTGTAGTTTAGAGATGCAAAGAGGGAAAATTAGACATTGGAACACATTTAAAATGCTTTTCCAGCAGAGACCATGGGAGAATCAGTACCTGTACAGTCGAAGAAGTAGAAAAGATCCGAAGCTAGAAAACAGAAAGGCCGACAGAGACAAAAAAATGAGTGTAAGCTGAGTGTAAAAATCCTGAGTAGTGATCCCCAAGTTGCTGCTTTTTTGATGGACAAGTAAAGGAATTAATTATTGTGTAGACTGCTCTCTAAAACTCACTAGTGTCAGTGTAATTTACATAAAACTCAAAGACGATCATGTTGATAGATGGCAGTGCAACGTCTAACACCATTATGGTATCGGAAGTACATGGAAAATGGTGTTGCTTACTCTAGTTGAAAAACTACTTAATTTGAAGTTATATATATTTTTTAATTATTAATAATTTAATAACACTGCTAAATTTAATCGTCAGCATATATCAAAATAATATCTATTTTTCATAGTGTACATTATAATGTGTTGGTGCCATTTAAAATGGCTGATTTTACTTTGCTTTTTTATTTTTAATTTATTTACACAAAATAGTATTTTAATATAGTAAACTTTTGGTTATTGACTATAACATTAAAATAAATATTGGCTTATTGGTATTTGCCAGAATTTTAATATCTAAACTGCATTTGGTGCATGTGGCTTTATTCAATATAATATAATATACTGCAACTTACCTAATTTTATTGTTTTTGGTAAGTATAGGTTCTGAAAAACCGACTGCATAAATATACCAGTCAGCAGGCACAGGGTGAAACAGCACATTAAATAATTGTCTTTGTGTTTGTGTGAGAGATTTATTTATCGAGTCTCTGATGTGATGTTTCTGTCTCTCTTAAACGTTGATGCTGCACTTCTGCCAGTGTGTCACTCATTGCTTTTCTAGAATAGTCTGTAGGGACGGTCTTTCTGAAAACTGATGGACTTGCTCTAATCATTGCAGATGTTTTTTTTTTTTTTTTTTTTTTTTTTTATTGAGGGCAGCTTCTTCAGCTTTATAATTTATCTGATATACCTCAGATATCTGTTCTTCTCTATCAGTACCTCATTCATTCTCTTCTTTCAGTACCTTGTTCATGTAGGTGGAATTACTAAGAGGTTTGTTAGTCTCTGAGAAGGTCAGAGAGAATTACTTCTGTCATTTGGCTCCGGCCTCCAGCTCTCAGAGGTAGCAAGCTGGGCTTCAGATGCCCTCCTCAATAACGTGGATGAACTCGCTTGCTTGTTTGCAGAATTCAGAGATAGATGCAGTATCACTTCACAGCAGGATCTTAGCCCTGCTTTCCCACAGAGGTATTGTATAAGTAGCTAATGTCAAGCCACCTTTATTTATATACCGCTTTATATGAAACAGATTGTTTCAAAGCAGTGTTATACAGTGACAAACAGGAAAATAGTGATGTAAACAGAATTCAGTTCTGCTGTAAAGCATGTAGCTCTAAAAAGAAAATAGTGTTATTGTTCAGCTGACTTCAGTTCAATGTTGATTCAGTTCTGTTCAATAACTGTGTTCATCAATTGGAAGGAGATCAATTCAGCTATAAAGCAGCTCTGAAGAAAACAGTGGTGTCATGGTCTACCAATTCAGTTCTCATCCAATAGTGTCAGTGCAGTCAAAATAATATTGCTGAATATATAGCCTATAAGGTGTATTCTGTGTTGGAACTCAGTATGTGTGGCCTTTTTTCACAATCATGGTCAAAATAACACCATGTTTTTTTTTGCTGTGAAAGTGTGTATTTAAGTGCAGGCATTCTTCTGTCTTCTTTTTTCAAACATATTTATTTATCAAATAAAATAATGCTTAAGCATACAGTGCTTGATGTTTCATTTAGACTGACTTGTTTGCATTTTATTGCAATAGTTTGTTTTCTTTATAAGACAAAAGCTTATGGTAGTGATTGCTTCAAAATGTAACAAGTATATGTCAATGTGGTTAACATACTTTTAAATAGAATACATTTTTTTAGTCTAACTTCCGTAAAGATAAGCTTCTTGCTTATCTTCGTAAACTTTTTTTCTTCTTACTTTAATAACACCATATGTGTACTTGTATAGGCTGGAATTACAAATTTTAAATGAAAATTGTCCTCTGAAGCAAGAGGAATGTCATTTAACAGACCCCAGTCATTTAAAAGTATTAAACTGTAATTGAGGCTCCCTGAGTTGATGATTTATCATTATTTGCATGATTACATAAAATATTATGTAGAGGATTATAGCCAACTTAAAATTTAAATGAGCTTTGTTAAGCAAAAATATAAATAAATAATAAATTACTCATTAGAATAACCATTAGAAGAATTATGGTTTTACAGGACAGTTCCCCATCAAATCGATTCAGTACAACCAAAGAACCACAAAACAACCTACATAGAGAAGCTGGAAAGACTTTTCTGCTGGAGATAATTAAATGTATGTCATTTGGTGTAGTCATGGTCTAATGAATAAGTTGCAGTGCTAAAAGAGATTCCAAATCAGGAGTGCAATTCTTTTACTATCCTCCTTACAAATTAGAAAATGTTTGGAATATTCGTGAATGTTATTTTAATACTACTCATGTTTTCTTTTGTATGTTTGAAAAGTTATTTGACATGATTTTGGTTTTTGTCTTGCGTTTTATGTGTGAGAGTGAATGGTGCGTGGGTAAGTCGGGCTCACTTATTTCTTTTCAGCAGGGAGGTCACATTTTGAATAGATTTTCAACCACACTGGCATTGAAGACTATCCACAGTAATCTGTGTTAGGTCCACTTACTTAGAAAACTGTATTTTATTCACCCGTCTTTCAGTGCACGACATGGGCTTTTTTGCAATGTTTATGATGGAGGAAGAGGTTTTAGGTCTTGTCATTGCCTTGTCCAATCTAGATTTTGTAATATTGTTGGAATTTTTGGTTGCTGAAACCAGATTAAATCTTATTGTCGAACTGAATGTACATTTCCATTCAAACACGACAGTAACCTTCCTCTCCACCCTTAAAAGGGTGCAAATTAATTATCACGGCATATATAGCATTACATCAACTCCTTCACTGTGCCAGTGCTCCTGAACTTTGCAACGGTTTAATTTTTGATTGTGATGTTTTTTGTGTACCCATCTCATCCCAGTGCAATTAAAAACTGTCTGTTATGTCAGTATGAATGAGCACAGAGGCATTCAATTTGATTGCATTAGATATTGAAAATGACTATAAAAATGTCTATTTGGCATTTTAAAATGACTCATGTTCTTTTCCCATTGAAATCTAATTGCAGAAGTGGTATTGATACCAGGCTTTTATAACTCTGCTAAGCACATGCAGACCAAGAGACCTGTGGTGTCATGTTTTTGTAGTCATGAGAGAGAGTGTGTGCATATGTATGACAAACATGCTACAGTATATCTTCTGCTTAAAACAGGCAAGGCAGGGTCACATGTACTTCATGTGATGCATATCTCCCCTCATGTGAGCTCAGAGAACAGAGAGATTAGAAAAAGTTGAGAATGAACACAGTCTCTCCTGACATTTCTCCTGAAATTCCTGAAGAATGAGTGTTGGGCATGTGATCAAAATAAGATCCCTTCTGTATGTGAGAGAAGTCTTTTCCTCTCTCATTGACTGTAGTGATTATAGTTTTAATAATTCTGATTAACCGAGTTCTTTAGCTCTGTAATACCGCTATGACGCACGCACTGTTTGTCTTTGGTTTTAGAAGCAAAAGAGAAACTGAGCAACATGAAACTTTGCTGAGTGTTTCTCTGACTTTGACTTTCAGCTTTTTGAAGATTTTTTTTTTTTTTTTCATTGCAAAACCCTGCAGATGTCCTGCCACACAAAAACTCATTCTTATTTTTTGAGAGGTTTCATCTGCTGTCCATGTTTTCTTAGTATTGATCACAGTAAAGGGACTTAAAGCACAGAGGTGACTGAAATAACAAAGAAGGTGCTGAGAGATCAGAGCAGGGTTACATAAGGATCTGGTCTTCTGACCACAGACTGTGAGAAGAGGCTGAGGTTGTTGTAAAAAGATTGAACCTATTTCTCTTAAATGGAATTGAGATCAAGATGTTTTTTCTGATATGCATGTATTTCTCCTTTTTAATGAGGTTCTTTATTGAAACTGTGTGTGGTTGTGGTGTTTTTCTGAAGGGAGTCTTGTGGAAAAAAATGTGGATGTAGAGGTTAAAATAACATTTTGTAAAGCTGATTTCTTTTTAAAGTGATACAAATCTACAGGCTCAGGGTTTACCTGTTTTATTAGAGTATTTCAGAGCTTTATGCAAAACATTATAATGTGAAAACAATGTCACTTGATTATCTAAAAATTTAGTTAGTCTTTAAAGGTTGTGAACTAGCGGCGATAAAAGCTGAGTGTGTTGCCGTCTCGCATCGACTGCATCTGGGTCAAAAAGCTGTGCTTGAACACACCAAAAGGACTACAGGCAACTGTCAACTAAGACGTGTTTTCTGCGCCTGCATGTAAGGAAATAACTGTCTATATCAGCAGATATCCATAAACCGAAACTAGGACTGCAGATATACAAACCATTAACAAAGCAGCGCTTGCTTGCCATTTTCAATATAAATCATGCTGATCACTTTCTTCATTCCATGTGGCTCATGTTATTATGAAAATATTCACGTATTTGAATGCTCAGGTAAGATGTCGTAAAATTAGAACAGCCTTTAGTCTGTGCCGTCTTGACTTCCTTTGTTAGGTTTACCTACAAAACCAGTCATAAGGGTCAATTTTTTGAGTTGAGATTTATACATCATCTGAATTGATGTATGGTTTGATAGGATACGAATCTGAGGGTGCAAAAAAATCTAAATATTGAGAAAATCGCCTTTTGTCCAAATGAAGTCCTTAGCAATGCATATCCACTCACAAAAATACATTTGATATATTTACAGTAGGAAATTTACTAAATATCTTCATGGAGCATGATCTTTACTTAATATCCTAATGATTTTTGGTTTAAAAGAAAAATAGGTTATTTTGACTCATACAGTGCATTGCTGGCTATTGCTACAAATATACCATGCGACTTATGACTGGTTTTGTTGTCTAGGGTCACATTTGTGTTCTGAAGATGAACGAAAGTCTTACGGGTTTGAAACGACATGAGGGTGCTCCTCTTGGGTATTCTGCAGGAAATCTAATCACACTGGCTTCGGTTTGCATCTGATAATGGAAGGACAATACCGTGGCATGGTACATCATAACAGTGCACAGTGTCGCCATTGCGATTGTTTATGCTCCTGCAGGGGGAGGTGGTAGTTTGAGAACCATTTCCAATAAGACAGTTGATTGGATTAAAAGGTTGCTGTTTACAATATTGGTTAGAGCAAAGAACGCAAGCATGTAATAGTTTAATAAGGACTTACATTTAAGACTTAATACTCTTGACGTCTCTAAGCGCATTAGAAGATGGGCAAGCAAATAAACATCTCAATTGCTTTTCCTCTGTTTTATAAATCAATTTTTAAAAATCACAAATTCACTATACTGTTTAGAACAGGGATGCCCAATCCTGCTCCTGGAGGGCCACTGTCCTGCAGAGTTTAGCTCCAACCCTAATTAAACACACCTGAACCAGCTAATCAAGGTCTTACTATAGGTTAGAAACCTCCAAGCAGGTGTTTTGAGGCAAGTTGGAGCTAAACTCTGCAGGACAGTGGCCCTCCAAGACCCCTGGTTTAAAAGTTAGAGGTTGGTAAGATTATTTTATGTTTTGGTATACACTACAGTTCAAGGGTTTGGGGTCAGTAAGGTTTTTTTTTTTAATGGTTTTGAAAGAAGTCTCTTATGTTCACCTAGGCTGCATTTATTTGATCAAAAATACAGTAAAACAGTAATATTGTCAAATATTATTACAATTCAAAATAGCTGTTTTCTATTTTATTATATTTTAAAATGTAGTTTATTCCTGTGATGCCAAAGCTGAGTTTTGGCATCATTGCTCCAGTCTTCAGTGTCACGTGATCCTTTAGAAATCATTTTAATATGCTGATTTGGTGCTCAAGAAAAACATTTCTTATTATAATCTATGTTGAATAATCACAGTTGTGCTGCTTAATTTTTTGTGGAAAGCATTATACTTTTTTCCAGAATTTTTTGATGAATAGAAAGCTCAAAAGAACAAATTTATTTGAAATATAAATCTTTTGATTGAGAATTGTTGAATAAAAGTATTAATTTCTTTCTAAGTTCCCTTCAGTAGTTTTTTCTTGCTTTTGTTTGTCTCACTGGGGATTGTAAGGCATTGTTCTTTGTAAGGCTACTTCAGAATGATTCATATTTTTTGAAAAGTTCTATACAATGAACCTTTTAATTGAGTTGAATTGGATCTAATTAAATAACCGTATTTAAATTCTTGGCATCAGATTTCTCACCAGTACTTTGCTCTTGCCCGCAGTGGTGCAGTCTGCAAATAATTAATTCTGTTGTATTGATTCTGTGTGGCACATAACATTGAACACAGACAGACTGGCAAGGAAAGTTGATTCAGGCCCACTGTGCACTGCAGGATCAATGGCTTCTCTGGCGTCTGACAATTCATTCCCATTTTCTTGGTTTTTGTTTACTCATAGAGCAAGTGTCCATGTGTATAGCCCTCCAGCAGCCAGATGGGCCAATCTGTGTCTCAGTAATGAGCCCTTAGAATGGAGTGTGATAAAAATAGGTAGCTTTAAGAGAGGAGAGAAGGACAGGAGGGAAGTAGAGACAAGCAGATAAGGCAAAGTCCAGCTCATAGAAGCCAGAGCCCTGATTTCTGCTGTGATTCACTAAACTCTCTCAAGGTCTTCCTTTATCTCCCTAGCAGTGTGAATTTTGCTAATTTTGTTGCTTGATTTCTATGCAGATAAATCACCCCAGCGTTGGCCATTGCATTGTTATGGCATCTCAAATAAAATCAAGTAACAAAATTGTTGTTGTTGCTGTTGTTGCTATATATCAATTTTTTGTTTATATTTTTAATGTATTCATTTTTTATTACTGTTGCTGTCTTTGTTGTTTCAACTAATTTATTATTATTTTAATTTAATTTAATAATAATAATAATAATAAATTATTCATTGTTGTTGTATTAATCTTTTATTTTTATTTTTTAATTTATTTGAGTTAATTCCATTATTATTTTTTTAATTAATAATATTTTATTTATTATTATTATTTTAAGATTTGGTTTGCTGGTGATAGGGATATTATTGTTTGTGAGTGATTTTGAGTTTACAAGTATCCCTTTCCTTCCTCGGTTTCTGTTGTTTTTGTAAAGGTGAGAAGTGTCGATCAGGACAGGTAGAGCCCAGATCAGGTCAATGTGTCAGGGAGTTGTGTAATATATGGATGTTCTTCTCATTAGCGCTTACCTCTTCTGTCCTGACCCAATTCAGCTGACATCTTTCACAGTCATCTTTAACTAGCTAATGCTTTATTCTCTGGCCCAACCCCCCCCCCCCTCCTTTGCTTGCTCTTAAAAGGCTGTTTCATTCTCAGTTCCTAACATTCTCTCACACACACAGAGACTCACTCATACTCAATATTCCCTACCGTTGTTTACCGCCCCCATCTCCCATCTGTCATAGAGCACTCTAGTAAAGCGTTCATTTATTGCTCTGTAGTAAACAAAGGAAGTATTATGTACTCAGTAATTCCTGTTGCTGTATCACTCTGTCCTCATAGACATATATAATTGCCATTTATGCTAGTTGGTGTCATTACTCTGCATTAGAAATCCACTTATATTCAGATTAAGGTGCTGAGCTGGTGGATGTCATTCATTTCAGATGCATTACTGTAACATAATTGAAATTGTTGAGTGCTGGGTAATTACAGCACGTGCTGGATGGAGAAAAAAAAATTAGGCCTTACTGGGATTGGGTGGGTGGGATATTCCCGAAACTGACTTAAGCGGTGAAAGTGACGCGTCGGGGGACAAAAGATCTCAGTGGGAACCCAGATGGCTCCCTTTGGCTTTTTGGATGTTCACACAAAGGAGTTTGCTGGGTGCTTGACAACTGCAAGAGAAATGCAGTGATTCATGGAGCTAATGAAGGCTTGCTGGTGCTCAGCTGATGAGGGGGCTGTCTCTTCTGGCTCCGAGGTCGAGTGCTAATGATCTGTTGGTGGTGGGACCCATTAAAATCACGATCAGCCGTCTGCTTGCATATTAGGGATAAATGAAATAAATTGTGCCCTTTTCTTTCTCTTTCCCACAAATATTTTTGTAGAGTGGGCATCATTTTCTGTTTGCAGATGTGTTGTTTAGATTTGCTGAGTTCAGTTTTTTTGTGATTGCTTGTATTTAATGGCGAACAGACATTCCAGATGTTCCCTTCTTGTCATCACATGGGGATTAATATAGCCCTCTGCAGTAATGATAAGTGGAAATGCTGCTAATTTGTTTGAGGATGTAAGGAACCCCCCATCGGCCCAAAAACGGAATCCGACGGCCTGGGCGAAGGTTAACGCGTGTATGTCTGTTCAGCGCCTCTGTGAAGTTCACTTAATTTCACTCGTTTAATCTGACTCCAATTTCAAATGATTTTTACTCTTAAGTCGTGTTTCCAATTAGAAGTTAATCATTGGTTATGCATTAATTTAGATATTTGATTATTCTGATTATCTTTTACTTTCAATTATTCGCTCACTGCGGTCCCGGTATCGCTTTAGAAAAGTCACTTGGCCGATTGAGTGCTTTCTCGGACACAAACTCGTCAGTTCTGACCTTAAACATTGGATGCAGGGTAAATATCTACCTTTAAGTCGGTCGCGCTCTGCTTACTCAGAATAAAAGCATAGTTTTTATATATTTACAAAAACTGCAACTTATTTAAGGCAGCGATAGTCAGAAATCGAAATGGACTTAATTGATGTGCCCTATGCTCCATCTATTAAACCTTCCGTATGATCAATCCTGAACACAGATTTGCGGTAATACCTTCGCTTCAATCTACTAGAAATAATGAATTAAGAATAATGCAGAATAAATCAAAAATAATATTTATTTGTCAAGTAAAAATGTATCATGCCAATTACATAGTTGGACAATTAGAAGCCAATTCAGAAATAATAAATGCATAACATCAATTGCTCAAAGAGTAAGAAATGCACATACACACAGTGGTGGATTAGTATTTTTAAGACACTTCTCCATCACTGTATGGGGGTTTCTGGCTACAGAAGATCCCACATGACTGCTTTGCACTTTACCTTATATACCCAGACCAGAACAAAAGGATTGTAAATATTTACTACACCAACACCTGTTTTGGTGGAAGAGGAGTGGGTTTTCAGATATCTTGAAGAGACAAAAGGAGGACAGAATTCTCCTTAGTTTTCAATCTTCCTCATAACATTTAAAATGATACCAAACATGAAAGGGGAAAAAACAACAGATACACAAGTTACGTCTTGAAGAACTTTCAGTGACTTGAGTTAGGGGGAAGGGAAGGAGGGTGTGTGTGGGGTGGGGGGAGGGGTTGCATCCTGTAGATGTTGTGAGGGCAAGGCGTTGTCCTATGCTATTTCTTTGAGATCTTCTCTCCAGATGAGTTTTATTGCTTTATTGCAGGGCACTTGATCTCAGTTTTGCCTTAGCAGGAAAATCAAGTCTTACAAGGAGCAAAAGTGGAGACCGTGGTGCTCTCTAATCTAGCACTGTCTCGACCCACAAAGTATCTCAGAGGATTTTAGTTTTTCTGGTTCTGATTCTGATTCCCTTTAACGATATATGGTTTTGTTTATGCTTATTTTAGTGCTATTGAAAACAAAAATTCCATTTCTAAATGATGAGAAAATTTTGTAAATTATTAATACAAATAAATTAACTTAAAGGGTTAGTTCACCCAAAAATCTGAAAGCAACGGAAACTTTGATGCTTCAAGAAGTTCATAAAGGGATCGTAAAACTAATCCATATGTATTGAGTGGTTTAGTCAAAATTTTCTGAAGAGACTCAATCACGTTTTATAATGAACAGATTTAATTTAGGCTTTTACTCACATTTAAACATTGATCAGTAAACATAAACAGAAGCTTAACCGAACCTAAATGACGCACAAGATCAAACCTCTTGTTCAGTTGCGTAGCTGTCTATGGAGGGGCAGAAAGCTCTCAGATTTTTATTTTATGTTATGTATTTCAGTACAGTATTCAGTCTGTATCAGTGGGAAGCAGTGCATTCGTGAGAACAGTTAATGGACCTAAAGATCATTGGAAAAGAAAATGGAATGTTTGCACTTCCCGACCCTATTACTATGAAAGCTGCACTTGTTTTTACTTTTTTTTTCTCCATTTTCTTATTCTCAGTGCCTTGTAGTTGAGCATGCATTCTCTTTCATATTTTATGAATAGAACGAAAAGATTTTAAATTGGGCATAGGACAGTTAGCCTAACTGCTGAGAACATTTGGACATAATAATGATGATCATTTTTAGCTTGATGGTTATTTTTTTCTTTAAACTGCTTCATCATTCCACTCGCAGAAGTGCCAGAGGTGGAGATCTAGAAATCACCACTATTTATAAAGTCTGCCACTGGTTTGAAATGGATAGCAGAGACCCTGAATGGCTCCACTGGGGAAAAATGTTGAGCTCTGTGGTCTCCACTGTGACTCGTGTGACTGAGTGAGGCATAGATGGCGCTATTGTGTGGGGGGGTCAAGTGTTTGGGTGGGGTTTGACTGTATTTCCTCCCTTGTGTGTTGAATGAGATGGTGGATGTTTTTTGTGATAACATACTGACTGTGGTTCTCTGAAGACAAACACCTGCATTGTTCTGCCATTGTAACTAAATTATTGTTTGATTGAACTCCTCACAAGTGTAATTTAATTTATGAAACTCAGATTTTTTTTTTAAACATCTGTCAAATGTATTAAGCTTGTTGTGCAAAATGACACTGGCTGTGAGTTGTGAAAATTTTGTCAGTGAGTCAGGATGGACTTCCTGCGTTACTTCCTTTATGTCTGAACGTAACATTTCACCAAGTCTCACAAGAAAGAACATGTAATATGCCCATTCCTTGAATCTCTGCTACTTTGTCCCCATAAATGGTAGTTTATTGTTACCTGTCAGTGCTTGTTCTGAGGTATGCGTGTCTTGTGTGTGTTTAAAGCGGGGGTTAGTGACACTGTATGAATGGTATGACGTGTTCTGCAGTACTCCTAATGTCCTTCTGTACTAGAGAATCTGTACTGCTAGCTGTTGTGTTTGCTGCTATATGTAAGTTTCCCACATTAAAGTTCAACTCAATTTAGAATCAGTGTGTCGCACAAACCTCCCATCTGAAAGAATTAGTCCCCCTTAAACATGAAAATTCTGTTTTCATATTCTCAATCTCATGTCTAAATCCATGACTTTTTTTCTGTATACTTTTATACTTTGTTTGTTTACAATTAAAAAAAAATAGATATTAATTCAAATTAACTTGCTTTATTTTAGTCCTTGTTTATAGAGAAGATGTACAGAAGTTACCCACTTTTGTTTCAAAAGATGTGTCGTTATCTGTTCCTGTCATATGATGTAATATCCCTTTCAAGCGGACGAGAGAAAGCGATGTGAGACTATCCAGCACTTCCCATACATTGATTTATTTGTGACGGCCCTCCACAATATCAACATTGACCACCACAAATAGATTTAAACTGTTCCGAAAGCGGTTCTGGTGGGATGTGTGGGAGAAGCGCTGTAATAGCAATGTCTCACTTCATGAATATTAATATAATGAATGCACTGAAAAGCCCTCGCACTACTCATATACCTTTGCGTCAGATAGCAATGCTGAGAGAGTATAAGCAAATACTATAGATAAGACAGTAGAGACACGCGATTAATCTTTAAAAGATTTTGAATCAAACACCCACGTGATCGTATTCCTAAATGACAACAATTTGTCTGTCTACTATTAAACCTTTGACAAAATCATATTGCAACATTCAAATCTGTGTTGGTGCTGCCGCTAATCCAGAGAGAGTCATTATTTCAACCTCATAGTATCATTATTTCTGTGAAACAATAGTTCAAATGATCATAGAAGTACTGGGATAAAAGTATAGTTCAAATATAAAATACTAATATACTGATGTCTACAGTAGCGATCAAAATAGTTATCACCTTTGGCGCTTACAATAACGACTGTATCATTTATATTGTTTCAAAAATGATTGTCATTGAATCATTTATTCAAGAGAATGTAGTACTGCAATGTATGATGCTTCTGAAATAAAACTCAGAAAGATGTGATGAATTGTTTTTTGTAAATATGACTCATCTTATACATCATGTACAGTTGTAGGTGTATGATTCAAGTTTTCCCCGTGGTTTAGTGTTAAAAACAATACAAAGAAAAATCGCAATACTTGTAGAATCTCTATTCTTAAAAATCGCAATACATATTGTATCGGCACCCAAGTATTGAGATTAGTATCAAATCGGGAGATAGGTATATCATCGCAGCCCTAATTTCTATGGTGCCACATGTCCCCACAAAAATAATAATACCAGTAAATTTTGACCTCATAGGGACATTTTTTGGTCTTCATGAGGAAAATTGTAAATCATACAAAATGTTGATTTTTGAAAATGTAAAAAAAGTTTTCTGTTTTCAGTTTTCTATATATACATGTTTTTTGTAGGAGTAAGATTAGGCGTTGTCTATAATGAATATAATTACCTGTACATAAAAACAGTAGATGTCTGTTATGTCCTCATTTAGATGGCCGAGCAAACATGCGTGTCTGTGTGTGAAGGATAGTTTTAATTAGAGAGTTCTGAGAATGACCTGACCTCCTCCACCTGCCTATTCTCCCTCCAGGACTCTCTGTCCTTTAATTTCCTCTCTCCTTTTTCCTCCTACTCTTCTTCATCTCTCTCTGTTTCTCTCACATTGTTGTTCTCCCTTTCCTTATGTCACTATTGGTGTATGTTTGCTGTGAGTTTCACAAAGGTCAAACTTATGCTGGGTGGAGCACAGAGCTGTTATCCTCTGGACTAGGAGTGTTTACTGTAGGGGCGTGGCTCCACCCCTTAGCCATTGAGTCTTCCTGTTCCTGTACTGAGCCTTTCATGAAATTCAGATTTGTTTTTATTAGGTCAATACTTTGTGTTATTTTACACATTACAGTAATATCTTCTCTCTAGCTAGCATTATTAAAATCTCCCCTATTGAGGCACATCTTAACCACATCACTGACTCCTTTAGTCCTTAATGAATTAGAGACAGAAGCTTCACACGCATCCACACAGGGGCTCAGAGGCACCACTGAAGCATGTTTGACGCCTGATCCTGTTTATCCTGAGGGAATCCATGATGTCAGTGATCGTGAGCTGGGTGGTCAAGGCCATTTTAACAGAGCAAGACATTTCTTTCTCTGCTGTCAACAAAACAAATGACTGATGTAATTTGCACACAAATTACTCTGCAGAAAGCAATGTGGGTATCAATAGACTTGTTTTGTCATATACGTTTCTCAACCCTTGCAGTTTTGTTTATTAAATTATTCAGTGAACGACATGTTTGGCTGATGAGTGTCAGAGGCAAACCTTTATTTTGACAGTCATAAGAACGTCAGCGCCTAAGCACCTCCATTTTTCTTAGTTTACTGTCTTTGTTTAACAGTTCTGTCTATTAAATGATTAGACAGAACTGTTAAAGGCACGATATGTAAGATTTTTGGATTAAAATATCCAAAAACCACTAGAACAGTGTTATATATTTTGTTGACTTGTGTACTTACATTATCCCAAATGTTTACAACAATGTTTAAATCTAAATCTAATTTATTAGACAGTTGAGCAACTGTTTGGATATCTTTATTGACAGAAAACTAATTGTTGTATAGCTCAACACGGTTAGTCTTAATCTCGTTTTCTTGATTTACCGCGAGTAACATGTTTTCACCATGTCTCAGAAACAACAATATTCTGTCAAGTGGCTAACATAGTATAATCAGAAAGAGCTTTATTTGTAGTAACAATAATACAGCATTTTCTCTACCAGTCAATATATTTTAAAACTAATTGCATGCCATTTAGCATCACAAGTCATCCAGCTTTTATTAATATATTCTAATACCTATCTAGCTTACTGCAATGTGCAACAAGTGTCTCATGCCAGTCACCAAGTGAATGCAGAGTAACGAGTAATTAGAATTAAACTAAATAATTTAAATTTAAGTGATCAAACGTAACTGTAACAAAGTTCAGGGAAGGAGGCGGCAGACATTAAACGGAACTTTATTCGTAAAATAAACATGAACAACAGAACAAAAGAAGCGGCAGCTGCCGACCACGGCATATAAGCATAATAAAAACCATAGCGTAAATGCTCTCGGCCCTGCCCTGCTTCATACCACAGTAACGTTAATAAGACTTTAATACGTTGGCTCATCCATGAGCATGATTTCTGCCTGAGTCCCGTCGAATCACTTTCCATCTGCTGTGGAGGTGAAGACGTCACCTCTTATGATTCCACACTCATTCACAGCGTCATGAGGCTACGCCTTTGTTATTGTTTAAAAGAAGCGACCTTTCAAACAAAGAAAGTGGATGGTATATGAAAAATGTATTGTTATAGCATTTGTCTTTCTAATAAAAATATGATTGATTTGATAGCTGTTTTGGCTGTTATGAGAAGTGAAGTATTTTAAATCCATTTCACAGATCCAAAGATTTCCAGTGCAGAAAATATATCTGCAGATTCTTTCTGGGCCTGCTGGTGACTTGTTTTCTTCTCATTAATCCACCTTGTATTCACCTAGACATCCAGCGCATGCTCCATTACATATTCCTACATGTCAGAGCTTCATGAGTTAATAACCCAAATGAATCATTTTGAATCACTTGAGTCATTCACCAGCACCTGGTGAATTCCAATGACCTAACGAGCTGATGGGAAATGGAATAATTTGAAGGGAAATGCTAGTAAATTAGGAAAAAATAATATTGGCATTGAGAAATGCTAGTTGGCAAACTTACCTTATTCCTCCCTTATCTCATAGTTACAGTAATGCTCTGAATCATAACTTTTGGCTCAGACTGTTAGTATATTGGTGTTTGTTGCACAGCATCTCAAATATTGTGTGTCTTGTACGTATTCATCTCTGTTGGAACTTGGGACACATTGTGTACATTCACGGGCAACTTCACAGTCCATTAATCTTGTTCTCTTTCTCTGTCTCCTTCCATCAGGCATTTTAACCTTCGGATGAAGAGGGACGCCTCTCTCTTCTCTCCTGATCTGAAGGTGGAAGTTTCTGGAGAAGAGATCCCCTACGACACCTCTCACATTTACACTGGAGAAATTTATGGTGAGCATGGCACCTTTCTAGCACTATCTCATAACACACTTGCACATAAAGGCATGTGTCCACCTCAACATATTTTCTGCACTGTTGCAATGGAAATGTTGCCTAATTAAATAACTATTGTATTTTGTATTTGTACACCGTTTTTGAATATGTAAAGTGATTTTGTGCAGCTCATGTGAGGAAGAGAGAATTAAGAAACAGGAGATAGTGAGGGAATATTCTTTTATAAAACAACTTGTGTTTTATGATTTAGAAAAATGCCTCAAATTTTGGGGGCAAAATAACCCCCATGATTAATTATTCTGTTCATAACATCTGATATATTTCTTCATGTTCTTTTCTAGACTTATCTAGTTAGACAGGTGCTTCTGCAGCTACCTTAGTGTTGTTGTCAGAGAAAAAACAAAAATACATTTAAAAAAAAAAATAACTATTATTAGTAGTATTAAACTATTATTATTACTACAAAATTATTTCTGACTAAAATCCCTGAAGAATACACTCAAAAGTCCTGCATAATCAAACATACACTCCTATTATTATCAATGTTAAAAACAATTGTGGGATTTTGTGAAAACCATCAAGCCATTTTTTCAGGATTCTTTGATGAATAGAAAGATCAAAAGAACAGTATTTATTTGAAATGTATCTTTTTTTTAATCAAATGAATGCATCCTTTCTGAATAGAAGTATTAATCTTTAAAAAAAAAAAACGTACAGACCAAAAACTTTTGAACGGTTGTATAAGAAATATAAGAAACAATTTTTTAAAATGCATCCTAGCATTTTTTGTATTTTAATATGTAATAGCCATATTTAAGTTTGAAAATGTATTTGATTAAATTGTTGTTAATGATATATTCGGTGCCTTCTGATATAAATGCTCAAAATAAAAATAAAAATCTCTCTGAAAATAAACTCAAGGGGCAGATATTGACTATTAGTGCATATTAAAAGTTAATTTCTGACATTTATGATCTGTGTTTTATTGTTAAGGTTGTAAGAGCTGTAGAGTCAGGCTCTTTCTTTCTTCTCGTGGGTTTGTAAAAGAAGGCGAATGTCAATGCAATGATGATATTTTCCACATGGATGTGACCACTGCACACCTCATTTATTTCTCATTTAACCCGTTCAAATTAATTAATTTATGCTTAAATCATCTGACACAATATTAATACCTAGATTTTTTTTTTAATTTTTTTTTTTTTTATAATTTTTATCAAAAGACACCACATGAAATTGTTTTATGTAAAACATGTCTTAGTCTTATTCTCAGTCTTAAATATGTAACACGAAAATACTCTGCTTGGACAGTTTATATAATTGGCTGGTTCTTATGTTAGATTATGTAACTTTCTGCTGTCTGCTGTCACTGTTGATTTTAATGCCATCAATTAACATATTTTTAAGTTTTGAGCATTTTAGTTTCAGTCTGTGTTTTCAGAACTCATCTTCTGCACAAGTGAATGAAATGTCATGTTCTATTACACTTCATTTTCGCATGATATTTTCTGAGGCTTCTGAGTTGACACCATGACCTCACATTAGTGAATGCCTTCAGAACAACTGCCTCATCACCTTATTCTCATTATGTCCCTTGTAATGGACTTTGAAACCAGTGAGCCACTGAACCTGATTGGTGATGGGTACAGCTTGCGATAAACACCCGTTAGTGATATCTGAGAATTACCCATGTACTTTAAATGATGGACAGACTACCTACTGGAGGATGAAAACTACTTTCCTTTTTCTCTGCATCTGATCAGGCATCCTTATCTCATTGAATCTGAGCATCTCCCCTGACCCTAGTACTGACACATACTTTCAGTGTCTGAATTGCTCTGACTGGATTCATGTAATTTCCTGCTCACCACAGGATGTTTCATAATGATTGGTAAAGGGGATTGTCAGGAGATGACGTGGAGATGACGTTCTGTTGATAAGGGTGAGCGGATGACTTCAGGCCTGAGGAAGTGAATGTGGTTGAGGATTGCTCTGAACTGTTAGTTTTACACTACAACAATGCACTAGAACTGTTTTAAAATGATAAATGCAGGAAGTTTTGTTTCTTACAAACCAAACATATGTTGGAGATTGTTCATACATTTTTCAGAATGTTTGATAATGTGGTTAATTTTGTCTGTTACAGTTTGACACTTTTTTTTGTCATTTTGTACATACACTGTGATTCAAAATTTTGAAGAGAAAGTAACTTTATTCAGCAAAGAAGGACAAATTAAATTGATGAAAAAATCACAGTAAAGACATTTATAATGTTACAAAAGATTCCTATGTCAAGTAAATGCTGTTCTTTTGAATTTTCATTGACTATATGCCATTTCAGTCCAAGTAAAATTTGCAAAATATGACACATGACATTATGAAATACGTGACTACATTTAAAGACATTTTTGTCAAAATCAAAAACTATGACAAAAAAACACTGTCCTTAAGACTCATTTCTATCTCTTCTAGCATTCTGACTCTTTCTCAAAAAGGCTTGAAATGAAAGAATCCTTAAAGGGATAAGTCACCCTAAAGTGAAAAGTAAGTTATAATTTCCTCACCCTGGTGTTGTTCTAATGTCTATGCCCTTGTTTCTTTTATGGGCCACAAAAGGAGGATTTTTTAAAAAAATGTCCCACTTGTTAATATAATGGCAGTGAATAGTGACCAGCATAAAACTTTTTAAAAAAGACAAACGCATCACATAATGATCTCATGCTACACGTGCCTTATATTCCAAGTGTTCTGGGGGTATACGATAGGGTTTGGTAAAAAACAAACCGAAATTTATTGTATCATTTAACGGAATTCCTGACCTTGGCCGTTGGTCTTTTCTGCATGGCTACACGACATGCGCGTGTGTGAGAAATTAAGATGAACAAAAACACGACATGAAATACAACACATGTAACCTTCTTCTCTTCCCATTGTGTTCGTCATAACAAGAAGTTATCGTGTTGATATCGGTCAAGTGTAATTCTGTCATCAGACAAATGGAGTTCCTGTCCAATGATATTTGACTCATTGTAGAAAGTACTTTTTTGGGATTTCTTGTATTTCATGTCGCATCTTGATTTCTCCCAACTTGTGCGCTTTTTCTGGGTGACAGATTGAACTGCGGCACTAGTAGTCTCATCATTCTGTGATACTTTTGCATCTTTATTTAAAAGTTTGATGCTGATCGCTATTCACAGCCATTATATGGAGGAGCGTGAGCGGGACATTTTTTGTTTTTGTTTTTGTTTTAATTCTCTTTGTGTGGTCCATAAAAGAACGAAGGGCATACTACATTAGAACAACACCAGGGTGAGTAAATGACTTAATTTTCATTTTAGGGTGAACTATCCCTTTAAGCTCACACTCACATATGTATTTCACCATTTCACTCCCTTTTCTGAACCTTCCACTAACCTTCTTGCGCTCTCTCTTCCCCTTTGTTATCCGTTAGCACTCTTTGTGCTCTCTAAAGCAGGGGTAACCAACAGACGGGCCGTCGGCATTAAATTTGTGGCCCGCATCATGCTACAGATAAATGTATTTTTATTATAATATGCGTTCAAAATTAGCGTGAATATTACTTTGTTTTTTTTTACACGTAGCCTACACTAGGGTAGGCGTACGGTGCGTGACCTGCGTGACGCTGTAATCATAAGCAGAGAATGCACATAGTGTACGCGCGCAGCACAGTTTTTCTAACCGCAAAGAACAATATAGACTGAAGGCACTTTGCACGCCCACACTGAATAGTTTTGCACTAACTTAGTTTGTCCACAAGGTGTCAGCACTGAAACCGGCTGTTGTTTCAGTCTTAAAAGAAAGAGTAACAACAAACACAATAGCCGAACGTGTTGAAGAGCGCTAGTGTGGGGGGATTAAAAGATACCAGCAACTCTATTTTAAACGAGTACAAAGACATTTTATTGTAACTATTTGAGCGAAAAAGACTAGACAAGCATGAATCTCTCTAGTGCGCATGTGTCGAGCACTTGTGTTCGTGAACGCTATCAAAGGCTCGAGACTGCGCGCAAGTAAAAAACGAAGTAACCTTATTTTTCCATCATGTAATGCAGTTGACATTCCTCAAACTTTGCAGTGTGTAAGTTGCCGATAGTCCTCTTAGCAGCATGAAAAACTTTCATTCTTAATGTCAATGTGTTATAAACAGAAAGCAAGCAGAGAGCGCTCCCATTACAGATCTGTCGTCACATCATTGAGCTAAAGGAGAATATCTTATTTATAATTTT
Source organism: Hypophthalmichthys nobilis (assembly GCA_037950665.1). NCBI lineage: Eukaryota > Metazoa > Chordata > Actinopteri > Cypriniformes > Xenocyprididae > Hypophthalmichthys > Hypophthalmichthys nobilis. The sequence continues at coordinate 38,271,718 of CM075470.1, forward strand.
TACAACGTTGGTTATAATTAGAGAATTCATGAGATTGTGATTGAACAAAAAAAAAGAAAAGATTTTTGGATTCTGACCAAATTAAAAGGTAGGTAATAATAATACAAATAATAAAACCTTTGAGCGACCCCGAGTATAAACATGTGCTATAAAAAGTGTTAAAAAGGTGCAATGGAGTATAAAAAGACTATACTGGCAAACTGTCTCATCAGCTAGTGAACAACAGCCAGACCTGAAATTACTTTTAAAAACAATGCAGACATTTCAATATGTATAAGGACTTCTTTTCATCAGTTCTTGTTTTTCTTTATCCGTTTATACATTAAGAATACAGCAAGACAAGCTATTAATCCTTTTTGTAAATGCCATTTATCATGTTCAGTGACACTTTAAATTGGACAACCATTAAAGTACTAGTAAGACTTAGCTAGATAATAAACTGCACTTTTAGTAAATACTTTTAGTAAACAATATTGTCTTAAGTAGGCCTAAATAAAAGTCTTACGATCCAAGTTATAATTTGTGGCCCTTTGCATTTCATGTGGTTAAAATGTGGCCCTCTTGGCCTCCAAACTTGAGTACCCCTGCTCTAAAGGATAAACATCAGTTTAAGCTCAGTGCTTAATCTTGTAACCTCTAATATTCACAGAAAAGAGTTTGAAGAAGGCTGGGATGGTGCAAATTCTCTGTGGAATGACGATGACTTTGACATTAATAGTTGTTCTCTCATTAGCATTTCTCTCTTTTCTGCTCTCTTTTTTTACTCTGAAGTGGATGTCATCTCTACCCCAATCCTCCTCATTAGACACCAGAGTACTTCTAGTCAAATTCCGTCCATTTATTAGGAATGACTTCATAAGAAATTAAATATTTGGAGATGCTGTGCCAATATCCATCTTGGCTGCTGCTTGTTTTATGTTCTTGAGTGTTTTCATGGTTTACCTCATCAGCTTTCCTGTTGTTTTAATCTGCAAACATGAGAACAGAAGGTCAGGGAGGGATGGAGGAGAGCAGTAGTTTAATGTTACACAGGGTGAGGGAGTGAATCTCCTCTTTGTGTTATTATCAGTTTTACGGATGAAGAGTTCAAGAGCTTTCAGAGTTTGTTCCTTTCTGAAGAAACCATCCAGATTGCAGGTCCTTCTTCTGTGACTGAGAAACAGACAAAACATACCTGCTTTCCCACAGCCTTTAAACTGTGATAGCAGAGAGCTCCTGATAAATTCCTGTGTTTTATGTGCAATATGTTTTAGTTTAAAGCACTTGTGGTGCTTGTTCTAAGGTCCCAATGCTTGTGAAACATTCAAAACTTCTCTTTCATTTCTCTTGCATAAAGAAGACCATCATTTGAAATGCGCAAAAATGTTCTTTGCGATTTTGATAGCCTAAGATGTCTAGAATAATATTATTATTTACAGCTTCTTTTGTTAGTTCTTTCGATTTGGCAATTGAAGCAGAATTTTCCAGGATGTGCTCTGTCGGTTTAGGAAGCTCCACTCCCCTGTTTGTTTTTTGTGCTGCACTTCAAATTTTGGTGTAGTTTACTTTCACTGTTGCCTCAATGGTAAAATATTTTTTCCTGTTCCTCACTACCAAAAAATGTCTAAAGACATGTCTTTTCTGAGTACTTGACTGTTAACCCATTTAAAAACTGTATAATGGATCTATATGATGTTTTTTCTTTTTTTACTGTATGTAGTGGTTTGTAGAATTTTTTTGTGATTGTTTTGCTTCATATCAACAGTATTTTTAATGTATTTTAGTTATATTTATCATTGTTTTACATATATTGTGAGATGGTTTAGGTGGTGTTATTGTTGTTTTTTTCTGTAATTGGAACAGTTTCTTATCTAAATCTTTGCATAGGTTTCTATGGGAGTGTCTAGAGATATGTTCCCATTGGTTGCTATACACCTATAAATATTGCAAAACGGCTGGATAGTATGTTTTGAAAAAAATAATTCTAATGTAGTTACCTCTGGCACAAACCTGAGCATTAAAGTGTTAATACAGTAATTCTTAAATTAATTATTACTTATTACTCATTAGTTAGTCACTTTGAATAAAAGTATTTTCTAAATCTGTAGATGAAGAAGAGGTATGCTTTGATTGTCAGAGACAGTAGCCAGGTTGCTGAGCTCATTCTGTACTAAAGGTCAAGAGCTTAGTTGTGGTGTGTTTATGATGAGGAGATGAATCTCTGGATCATAATATGGAAGCATTTCTCATTCTACCTCTATCATATTTCATGACATGGCCACTGTCTTCAAGCATAGAGAGAGAGCTGTTTCTGTACCCTGAATGACTTTACAATTGCCTTTGGTCTTTAACCTTTGGTTTGTTTTTATCTTGCAGGTGAGAAGGGCACTCTGACCCATGGCTCTATCGTGGATGGAAAGTTTGAGGGTTTCATTAAAAGCCATCATGGAACATACTACGTAGAACCAGCAGAGAGATACCTCAAAGACCAGAATGTGCCCTACCACTCAGTCATCTACCATGAGGATGACATCGGTGAGCTAATATTAGCATTGGAGTGACCTATCACTCCTATCCTTAATAATCTCCTGTTTCATACAGTGCATGTGTCGAGCTTATTGATTGGATTTTTTTTGTATGTAGTTTTGTTATAGTTTATGGTTTGCTGAAATATATTTAGCAAACAAACTTTTTATACACTACTGTTGAAAGGTTTGGGGTTGGTAAGGTTTTTTTAATTGTTTTTGAAAGAAATCTTGTGAAATATTATTACAATTTAAAATAAATTAATGTAATTTTATTCCTATGATGACAAAGCTGAATTTTCTGCATCATTACTTCAGTTTTCAGTGTCACATGATCCTTCAGAAATCATTCTATTATGCTGATTTGGGGATGGTGAAACATTTCTTATTATTTTCACTGTTGAAAATGGTTGTGCTGCTTAATATTTTTGTGGAATGATATATATATATATATATATATATATATATATATATATATATAATTTTTTTTCAGGATTATTTTAATTAAAAACGTGCAAAAAAAACAGAATTTATGTGAAAAATAAATCTTTTGTAACAACATTATAAAAATCTTTACTGTCACTTTTGATCAATTTAATGCATCCTCTCTGAATAAACGTCCATTTCTTTAAATATCAAAAATCTTACTCACCCCAAATGTTTGAACGGTAGTGTACATAAATAAAAGTAATTTGAAGCTAACCAGTTGCTCAAGTCAGCTTTAGATACTGTAAATGTAAATAAACTGCTTTCAGTATAATCAAGTTTACACATAGTTGAAGATCCATTTCATGTTTGCCTCTTTTTTTTTTTTGAGCTGATAAATGAATGTGTCTGAGTGGGTCTGTCTCCAATCACTGATGTTCTGAGACTCTCTTGAGTGTGATGAGAGCTGTTAAAATGGCTGGATTATGGAATTGGTTTCAAATTGCATGTTTTGATTGCTTTTGGATGGAAAAGTGCTGTTAATATTGGAATCACAGCACATTATGATGGTCATTAGCCTATACTCTTTTGAAAAGGTGTTTTGGATCATGAGCATGAAATTGAGTGAATTAGTGTAATATAAAGCATTGGTACACAAATAAACCAGTTAGGACACCGCAAAATGCAGTGAGCCTCCCCTTCTCTCTTAAAGGCACAAAGACTACAACGTCAAAGGCAACAAACTTGAGGATTGTAGTATGCACTGGACTTTACTGTTTTGTCTCACTCTCCCTATCTTGCATTCTGTCATTCTCACCCTCTCAATCAAACATAGTGGTGCACTTTTGCTGCTCATCAGTCTGATAAAGCCTCTTAAATACTAGCATGTTGTCACTGTTATAATATCAAGTACAAATAAAAAAAAAAAAATTACATCACAGCCCTGTCAAAGATTAGCTGCTTGTAAACTGGTATGCTAGGGGTATAACAGTTCTAGGTAAAAAATCGAACCGTACCGTTCTCCACCCACGGTTCGGCACACACTTTGCTCTATTGTATTTATTTGTGCTGTTACTTGTAGTTTGATTTTTTTTTTTTTTTTTTTTTTTTTGTGACCATAGTCTTTTTTTCCCTGAACATAACACATACCGAACCGTACCGAAACCGTGACCTGTGATTAAAAACCAAACCGTTAATAATTTGAACCGTTAACAACTAGCGTTAACAGCATGTGGAAGTGCAAAAGGAAATGGAGTGTCTTTTTCACACATCATTCTAGTTCTGTGAAGTGATGAAATGCTCATTATCAGTATTGGTTGTGGGAAAAACAGGATGACTGTCTCTAGCTTACGCACATACACCATTGTAGATTCAGTTAAATCAGATGACTGGAAGCCTTGCTGAAGACACTGTAACGGCTCACTCCAGCTTGCATGTTGAGTGTGCACATGCACAATAAGTGAGAGAGAGTTTATCATCACTAAAGAGAGCTAATGTATGTTCACTGCAAGAGTGGATAAGGTCAGTTTGGGACTGTGAGTTTGTATCTATGGGAGGGAAAGAGAAAGAGTTAATTGTAGCTGACAGTGGTCTATTGAAGCACAAGGACAGAGGTCAGAAGGAGAGGGGAGTGAACTCTGGGTCACTTACTGGCTCATGCCAGGCTTAGAAATGTGGGTATGTTTCTCCTCTTGAAACATACACTTACAGGAAAACCTTACTGACATTAAATGATAGAATCAAAAATTGTGAACACTGTAATTGACCATATTTAGGCTCAATTTTAATCAATTTGTCTAAATAAGGCCTAGGCTAGAATTAATTGTCTCATTGGGCTGATGTCTTTAATCTTTGACTTTAGGGTAATGATTCTCACTTGAGTAATTTAATGCTCCAGCAGCGCTTTAGTTAAACGCCTGGAGGCTGGTGAGAAAAGAGACCTTACAGAATTACAAACTTCCCTTTGAAAAATCATGATTTTTTTCCCCCAAAAACCATATAATGTTTATTTTAATGTTTCTGACATTTAAATACAGATAAGTTCTGGCAAATAACATTTATAGTTTGTAAAATATACACTGATGTCTATGGAAGTGGCAATAATCCTTTCAAATATAATTTGACAACGTGTTTTATTGATATCCGTTATTCACAAAATGAATAGTGCCCCATTGTTGTTGCCTTTTGGTGAATTTCTTAGTTTTGAAGCTACAGTATGTCACACAGCCTAGGCGATTCATGCAGAACCATAGACTTCTCGCATATGGGTGGTTAAGGGGATCCGTCCAAAATTTTACAAAATAAAATTTTTTAGCCTTCTGTTAAAATGAATTTGTGATCGACTGAACTCAGCGTACGCTAGGTAGTGAAGTACGTTAGACTTCAAAGAACAGCCCCTGATTCACAACATTTTCTATAAGCTATAAAATATGTGAAAGACTGAATTGATGCAGGACTTGTATTCGTAATGTTCGGGAATAGCAGCAAATGAATTAATGAATGTTCTCGCTGTGATAATTCAAAAGTATAATCGAATATGATGACATTGCAGTAGTTATTACAGTGAAAGCTTTATTATTATTAAAGTAAAGTTAAAGTTTTATTATAAATAATATAGTCTTTTATATATTTTTATTTGGGGGTTCGTTTTTTCCACACAAAACACAAACAGTTCATGACGCCCCTGCATCTGCTGTACTTTATTGATGCAAATTAATGGATAACTGATATAAAGGGTTAGGTTTAGGGCTGGCAAAATTCCTATCAATCTGGCATTTGCCTCTAACCATTTACCTCAATCCCTTGATGACTACTCACATTAGGTTTGTTTCAGGACCAGCAAAAGTGTCATTTATACTTAATGGTCCACCATAATAGAGTTTTTCAGAAGTTTTTCATAATGGAGAATTTCAGCTGGTATTATTGCATATTTTAATAAGCTCAATCTTCACAGTATGGGTTGTTAATACTGAAGCTCTGCCACTTGAGGCATGCACAACCTGTCAAAACAACAGTTGGATTTAGTCTTGTGTTTCTGAGTGGTTGTTTGTCAGTTTATTTGTGGTGTTGTTTTGCTGTTCATTACTTTACATTAGCAAAAATGTGTCAGTACATGAATAATTTCCAATCAAACAATCCACATTTTTGTGTTCATTTTCTCAAGAGCAAAAATATGAATCTGGGATTTCAGCTAAAAGCTTGCCATGCTTCCATTTCGATTACATTGACAAGCAAGAGACTTTTCTCCTCTCAGAAGATATATTTCTATTCTCTCTTTGAGGCACTTGTCATTTTCTTTTGCACTCATTTCCTCTAGACAGATGTCTCTCTTGTTCTGCCCAACATAATTTGCATTTGAATGGGGCTGCATTCAGTGTGGAACAATAAAAACCTCACAGAGAAGAAATGGAGTTTTTGTGATCAAAGTTCAGAGTGTCAGTTTTTCCCTAACTACCACCAAGACACTTCTAACCACATACATATTCTCTTCTCCTCCATGCCCTGACCCGACAGAGATGTCTGTACATGCTTACATTATTCCACCACAGCCACTTTCTGCTTAAAGAAAAAATTGCTCAAGTTCTCTCAGGAGAGTGAGAGATGTTTTTAGGTGTGCTGTCTCACATCGAAAGCTCAATATCTTCACACTTCCCGTATACCTTTCGGCCTGTCACTCATCCAGGCACGGACAGGCTTATGCAGCAGTTCCACTCAACCAGATGTCATGCACATGATGCTGAATTGTAAAGATTATTAAGTGAGTAACTCATTTGGGATCCTCAGCGTCTATGTGTGGTTATTGTTCCCTGTGGAGTTCTCATAGATGAACCGCTGTCTCATTAGATCAACTCTTTTTTCACTGAGAGTGTCTGGCAGGCCTGGGACTGAGAAACCATCAGAATAAACCTGTCATGGGTAATTAGACTGGTACACATGCACACTTCTTATGATCTATTGTTATATTTATCATTTCTTCAGTCTGTTCTTATCTAATCTGTGAGTTGGGTAGATACTCCTCTGGTCATCAGTCTTCTGTCAATGACAAGCTGATTTTTTTTTTTTGTCAGAATGACACCCATGCTAAATTTTAGGGCAGTGAATATTCCTTTCTGTACTGACAGCATTTTACATTTTGATATGAATATTATAAAAAAGGCCTGGGAGCTTGAAATAACATGCCTGAAATATTCACTTTAAATTTGCATTAGTGTAAGGCTGAATCCAGAGGTGCTCAAAATACTGGTCACATCGTAATCAAAAATTTGTTACAGAATGCTCCAAATGTTTGATAAAAGATTTGGAATTTAAGTCATCTTTGATTTCAAGTAACAGATGGGGTCATGAGATTGTGCCAATTGAACTGTTTGCATGTATATGTGTGTGTGTGTGTGTGTGTGTGTGTACTTGCCATATTTTGGGGACAAATCTTTACCCTGAAGTGAGCTAAATCTGACAAACCAAATTTGGGTAATGTCCTAAATTTTACCAACAATATCATTTTTTAAATAAAAAAAAAAAAAAAAATCATTTTTTAAAAAACATGTTTATATATATATATATATATATATATATATATATATATATATAAGTTTTCTGTTAGGATTAGGGTGTGGGGAGGCTTAGGTTATAGTATTTATAACTAGCTCTATATGGGGAGGGGTGTCCTGTAAACCATATGTTATGGAAACCGAATCTCCTCATAACGATAGTAATACCAGTAATTTTTTAATCATACAAAATGATGTTTTTTGAAAATGTAAAAATGCAGAAATTTTTTCTGTGATGGGTAGGTTTAGTGTTATGGATAAAATATACAGTTTGTACAGTATAAAGATCATTATGTCTATGGAAAGTCCCCATAAAACATGGAAACCCTGTGTGTGTGTGTGTCTGTGTGTGTGCAGAGGCTTCCACCTGCTGGCTTGCATTTTTTGGAGGCACTGCTTCCTCGAAAGTTAGATTGCATATAGCAGATCACTTCGGATGACTAACCTGCAGCAGGAGGGGAGCAAGTGCTTTTTGATTATGGATGCTGGCAGAATTTCAATATAGACTTTCCATTAAAAATATACAATATCTAGAGAGACACTCGATTATACACTCATTTTCATTTCTGCTGATGTTTGGTTATTGCAAGCACTGAAAGCAGGGTCCAGAATGAACTTTGTCAAAAATAATTCTTACCATGCATACTTGCTGTTAATTTATTATTTCTTTTATTATTATTCATTTATTTACTTTATTTATTTATTTTATGCTCTGCAACTACAAAAAGGGTGAGACATCAAATATCAGTAATGCTTTGTTCTGTTCCCATCCCATCACAGTAACAGGAATAGGTTGACTTGGTAACAGCTGTGTGTGATGGTACTCTGTGCAGTTTCTTTGCTGAGAGGCTTCGCCTCAGGATAAATGTCTAGTTTTGACTCGGTGTCTTTTCAGTTATGTATCATATTCTGATGTGGAATATTGAAGTTTAAAATAGTTAAAAATAAATAAAAAGGAAAATTACGTCTAAATAAAAGGTTATAATTAAATGAATAAAGTTCAGTGAAGTAAAGGTTAAGCACAGCAGGCTGCTTAATTAGAGACTGTACATGTTAACAGTATAGATTTGAAATGCACAAGCACTGAGTTGCATTGGTTAACTCTTTTTTTTTTTCCAGATTACCCTCACAAGTATGGAGCAGAAGGTGGCTGTGCAGATCACTCTGTATTTGAGAGGATGAAGAAATACCAGGCATCTGCAGTGGAGGAGCCCACCAAGGTCAGCGCCAACAACCCTTTATACAACTCAGCTGAACACCACTGATATCACCAGCTAGCACCACGATTCTGATCTCACAATACAAACAAACAAACATAAAAACCCCGACACACAGGGAGATCTGGAACATTTCCTCTTTCCCATGATTCTGAAGTTTAGATTTCAGTTTGATACCTTGCCAGAATACACCAGAGAAAGACTAAATATTGATTTGAAATAAATGATTCTCTATATCTCTGTGTCTTTCGTCTCAGTTAAGTTCTTATGTGTCCTGCCGTTTTCTCAGCAGCACACAGACCACTTCATTGATGAAGAGATGGCTGATGGGCCGGTGATCTTGAGGAAACGTCGTGCAGCACAGCCAGAGAAAAATACCTGTCAGCTCTTCATCCAGACAGATCACCTCTTTTTCAAATACTATGGCACCAGGGAGGCTGTGATCGCACAGGTACACCTAAAGCACAGGTGTCTTAATGGCAAATGGTGCCTGCTGTGTTTTATATTACACATTTATAAGGTTGTTCTTTTGGGTTATGCAGATTTCCAGTCACGTGAAGGCCATTGACTCCATCTATCAAAGCACGGATTTTCAGGGCATCCGCAATATCAGCTTCATGGTGAAGAGAATCAAGGTGAGTGTGTTTCTATCTTCATTTTTTTCTCCCTCTACATGCGATGTGGTGCACTCTATTATGTGAATGTCATTTCCTATTGGAATTGTAATATGCATATGTAGTTAATGTAAGAATGTCCAGTTCTTGACATATTTAATCTGTGAACTTAAACAGGATATTCTTCTTCTTATCCATCAGGATTACCTCGAATACTAGTTACATATTGACTGACCTATCTTAAGATGTTACAGTTGTACAGAGGGGTTACAGATCTCACTCAGTATTGACCAGATGTCAATAAAAGCTTGTCAGTCCATGTACTGCAGTTCTTTTTAGTCCTGGACTACTGCTCTACAATTAACTCTTTTGCTGCTTAAAGGGTTAGTTCATCCAAAAATAAAATTTCTATCATTAAGTACTCACCCTCATGTTGTCCAAAACCCGTAAGACCTCCGTTCATTTTCAAAACACAGATTAAGATATTTTTGATGAAATCAGAGGGTTTCTGAACCACACATAGGCAGCAACGTCATTGCACCTTTTGAGGTCCAGAAAGGTATTAAGACATCATTAAAATAGTCCATGTGATTAAAGTGGTTAAACCTTAATGTTATGAAGCGACGAGAATACTTTTTGTGCTCAAAAACAAAACAAAAATAATGACTTGATTCAACAATTTGAACTGTTGTCATATGCTGTTGACATAGTGAACGCAGTGCAGTGTTTTTGTGTTCTACATCAGAACGCCGACTCATTATTGGCCAGCTCCTGCATCAGCATCACACGCATGTCGTGCTGCTCACGTGAACAGCCTCGGTCAATACTGAGCCGGTGTTCGGACAGAAGTGGGTTTTTTGAGGCACAAAAGCAAAATTTAACTTGACAGTGTTTTAAGGCAATATTCTTGAATGTGACAACCATCTAACACTTTTACATAAAAAAAATGAAAAAACACAAAGGAGGACACAACATGTAAGATCCGTCCTAGATCTCATGGTAGACTGTACAAATAATACCCAACTTTTGTATTAAACTGAAGTCTGTTTGTGTTTCTATTTTAGATCAACACTACCAATGATGAGACGGATCGCTCTAACCCTTTCCGATTTGGCAACATCGGTGTTGAGAAATTTCTAGAGCTCAACTCGGAGCAGAATCATGATGACTACTGCCTAGCCTACGTCTTCACAGATAGAGACTTTGATGATGGAGTCTTGGGTCTGGCCTGGGTCGGGGCTCCTTCAGGTATGATCGGAACTGCACATACAGGGTCTCCTGTATCATTTTTAGCCTGAGAGGTTTTCTCTGTGTGTGTGTGTGTATAAGTGAGCTAGTGTCTGCTAATCAGAAATGAAATCAGCATGCATGTTTGGAGATGAGGCAGAGGAGGCAGGGCTGAAGACCTGCAAATCAGGCATGATGTTGATGAGTATCAGTGCTAATGCTTGAATATGGGACTGGTCATGTTGTCTCAGCCTGACAATAACTATATCAATGAAAGTCCTCACACTGTGTGTGTGTGTACACGTGTTTACTCTGCTATACTTTGGGGCCCTAATTGTCCCTAGAATTTAGTTAAAGGGTTAGTTCACCCAAAAATTAAAATTTTGATATCATTTACTCACCCTCAAGTTGTTCCAAACCTGTATGAATTTCTTTCTTCTGCTGAACACAAAGGAAGATATTTTTAATGATGACAGAATTTTCATTTTTGGGTGAATTATCCCTTTAAATGTGTCCTTTGGGAACATCTGCAGTTGAAATATTGATTAAATAATAATATAAAAATAAATAGTATTATTTAAATTAATTTTAATCATAATGAATTGCATGTAAAATAATTTTAAAAAAAATAATTAAATACTGTAAAAAAAAATGCTGAAAAAATTGTTTAGGGATATATATATATAATTTTTTTTTCTTTTTTGTAGTTATATAAACTGCATTAGTCTCAAGGTAAAGAGAAGTTGAGACAAGGGCAGAGCGACATCCATGCTTTGCATACAGAATAGATCCATAAAGCTAAAGACAACTTGCCTTTCAGCTCTGCTTGATAAAAACCCTATTAGTGTTCTCACATATTTGCCTTTCTTTAACACAAAGTTGCACACCTTGAAAGTGAGAGATTCTTTTCTTCACCTTTAATTTGTGTTCGTTTCTATTCATGTATTCATGTTGCTAGGGAGGTGTGCATCCCTCTCACCTCTTTGGCTCATTCAAATTGTGAGATCACTCTGAGCACTTCAGTTCAGTTTTCTGCCTGCTGTACAGACACTAACTATTAGACAAATGCACAGCTTGTTGCATAATCACATAGTTTCTGGTTAATTTATTAAAAAGTTTTGTATTGATTTTTGTTGCCTTGTTTAAAGGACTTGAAGACTTATTAAGATGCGTAAACTATTGTAAGGCAGTTGAGTCCTCATTAAGGCAATTGAGTTTTTTCACCAGATGGCACTGAATGCTTATGCATATTTAAGTTTTTAGTTCACGATACAGATATTTTTGAGCATAAATCAAGCTCATATCTACATAACTTTGTTTTTCAATGTCACTTTGAAAATAAAATATCCCAGAGAACAACAGGATCTGTAATTCAACAAAAAGGGAGAATTGTCTTTTTTTTTTTTCTTTTTTTTTTTTGCACTTTAAGTACAAAGCTTTCTAAAACGCTACATTTACACTTTAACACTGTTCTTGAGGGGGAAACACACTCAAATACTCGTATACTTGTATAGTTTTATTTGTCATTAAAAACGTTGGCTTAAGATGACAGATTTCAAAAATATGTGACTCTCAACTCTTGGCATAAAGATTCTCAATGTGAGATGTGTAGCCCACCTAGCACGTGCATTACTACACTATACTACTTCAACCAGTACACTGTTTTCTTTAGCCAAATTTGAACAGAAGGTGTGTAGGAGTACTTTCACACAGAACATTTTTACAGGTATTAGTGGCACGTCTTTGCCCTCTGTCTAGGTATGCTACACTGGTCGTTTGTATTTGGTGCTATTCGCTGCCTTTGTGGGCATCTGAGCCACAGCTACAGTGAGATCACTTCATTTCTACACTTCTCAGTGTTGACTATGTAATCACATTTAAACACCAGTGTCACCAAAGAATATTTTGCAAACATTTCCCCCCATCTTCCATTGGTTGGACAAACCGATCCCCAAGTCTCATCCCCAAACTCACACCATTGGTTGAGCCAGTGTTGCTGTGCCAGGATGGTTGCGATACTCAAACAAACAGAGCAGCAGGTTGACAGAGCCACAGTATTTATACTATAGCTATAATATAGCTATCTCTGCATTTTTAAATTAGGATAGAAGTTTGGCTTTCAAAAATTACCACTTTAATTACATTCAGTTGAACGTAGGGCTGAACGATTAATCGCATTTGCGATAATATCGCGATATGACAAAACTCGATTTTTTTTTACGTGACACGCGAGTAAGCAGTCTGCAGAGGAAGCATCAACTTGACACACTACGCATATGCCTAGCCTACAGGAAAGCACAGTTTATGTTTAATCTATCTAATGTTGTGTTGTTCATACTATACAATAGAGATGGGAGAAAAGATTCTCTCTCTAACGATTCTGAGCTTAGTTTTTAACCACAGGTGCTCGATGGCGCTGCGTGTGCTTTAGAAACTTATTCTGTTTGCTTCCAGTTGCTCGCTCTCTCTCTCTCTCTCTCTCTCTCTCTCTCTCTCTCTCTCACACACACACACACACACACACACACACACACACACCACTCGAACCATCTAGAAAATAATCTTTAATAAAGTTCAGAAAGTTTGAAGCGAATTGCACAGGATGTGAGAAACGTGTGCTTTGCTGATGCTTGCATTGTGTCGTCTCACCCGCCGGTATTTTCCTTACAAATGCTCTGTTATGTCGTCATGTCAATTTCAAATGCTGATGCGCGCTTTGTGAAGTTGACACTCAGAGGCTGTGTTCCAAATCACACCATATACCCTCATTCACTATTCCGTACATTAGTTCACTAATTTAGTCCACTTGACAAAGTGAATGAAAAGAAGTGAGTGAATTCAGACACTGATGAACACCTGATAAGCAGAATCACTGAAGGACGGAGAAACAAGAATAGAAAAAAGAGAAGAGATGAGCAGAAACACAAGAACTACAGCTGACATCAGCCACATTGAGTGTCAAACCAGTTCACAAGCCTGTTTGACATTATTTCTTTCATACATGTACAGAAGTTCTTGTTGAGAATTAAAAGATTTGGATGTTGATGTTTTGTTTAAAATAATAAAGTTTGTAGTCACCATCACGGTGACCAGTGTTTGCTTTAGTTGGGCTCTTGACTCTTTGGCATTAGTTTTCTTTGGCTGCTGTAACTGATTGTTTATAAAGCAAATTTGTAATGGCAAGAAAAAGCCAACAGGAAGCTGGTCTGGGGTTTTTGGCTGTTGTGATGATGTTGTAATCATCTTGGACTTGTCTAATTCCCTGATCTCTTTCTGTGTCTAATCTTTGATTTCGTGGGTATTTTGCATTTATTGATTATACTATGTCTGTGATTTTAAAAGCATGAGACCCAGGAATGTTTCAGTAATCAGTTATTTAGAAGAATTATGAAGTCATGTAGTGCATAAGACACTGCATGTCTTACAACAATCAGCATATGAATCTCAACAATGGTGACATTTAAAGGTTTAATGTCGCAGTGCATGCTGGGTGCCAGCATAGTACAAAACTCCCAGCATGCACTGCAGCATGAATAAATTATGCAGTTGAATTTTTATTGCCACCATTGTTGAGATTGATGTGTTGATTTTTGATATCTGTGTGTGTCTATATGATGCTGCTGCTGGTTTTTTTTTTTTTTTTTTTTTTTTTTTGCATGGTGTTTAAAAAAAGTTCTTCATTGTTGTTGGAACTCTTGCTGTAGTTTTACAGTGGCGATAATGTAACTTTAGTATGTTAACAATATAACACAAGGGATTAAACAGTGAATCAAGAGACTATGTGGTAGTTATACATCTTCATCAATACATATTTATCAGCACTCAATGACCATTTTTTTCCTCCACCTTTGTTTCTGCCATAACAAATGTGGTTTGCAAAAACAGTTAAAGCAGCCAGAGGAGGAGAAAAAAAAAAACTGATGTTAAAAAGTCAAGGGTCAAGAACTAATCTCCTTAATGGTGACATCAAACCAAACATTTTCAATTAAACATCAACATCTAAACTTCTGTTAATTCTCAATAAGATCTTCTGTAGAAATAAAGTCAAGCTGGTTAGTAATACATGTAATAATATGTAATGGCTTTAAGACAGTTGTAGTTCTGGTGTTTCTGCTCATCTCTTTTTTTTTTTTTTTTTTTTTTTTTTTTTTTTCTCCCCTGTTCTTCTTGTTCCTCTTCTCTTTAGTGATTCAGCTTGATAACAGTAGGTGTTCATCATTTATGCTCAATCATCACTTACACATTCACTTAATTATCTCACTGCAACACAGCATCAATGTTACTTTTACTCTTTGTATTGTGGACACTAGAGGATGTTCCTGTGGGGTTGAAAGGGTTAAAGGTGCAACATAAAAAGACACACCCAGAAAATGTATTTTAATAGTAACAAACTGTAAGTTAAAAAAACAGTTATATACTGGCAACACTGTTGCCAGTAGTTTACCGTAAAATTGAGTTTTGTGGGTCACCATTGTGCTGAAGAGTAGAGCCTGTGCTTAAGTTCAGGAGAAGATCAAGAACTGTTGATGATATGCTGGTTGTTGCTTTATTTAATAGATAGTTACTGTGCAGTTGCTGTTTCAGTGATAATCTCTTTATTTAAAATATTTGTGGTGAACTCTAATGAAATAAGTTTACAATAATAATATGCTCACATTATTAGCATTATATAAATATCACATACTTGTTTATATTTCAAATTTGCACTCATCATAACTGTACATACAAATTGTCTATATTATATATTGTTTTTTGCTCTTTTTGCACTCTATCTTGTATATTTGTGTATTATTCTTATTCTTTTTATTATCTGTGTCTTGTCTTGTCGCTGTCACTCTGTTGCACTGTGAAGCTTCTGTCACTAAAACAAATTCCTAGTATGTGTAAACATACCTGGCAATAAAGCTCTTTCTGATTCTGATTCTGATTCTGAAACTAATATCAGAATCAGATTCTGATTCTGATTCTGATATTAGTTTATAAGTTTAAATGGCAGTCGGACAATTAAAGACAGTCCGTTTCTGCAAATGAAATGAGGTAACTCAAGTTTTAATTTAGTGAATGGTTATCTTTACAGTAACATACTGTAGTTTACAGTAAATAACTGTACAATCAACAGTAAATTACTGGCAACAGTGTTGCTAGTATTTTACTGTAAAAAAGCCTGGCAAAGTCTAACAGTGTATATCAGTGCCATTGTTTTGCCCCAAGATGCACACCAGTAATGTTTTTTTTTCTAAGGCACGTTTGTAAAAGCTACAACTAAGGCCTAATCCTGGCTTAATCTAAGCCCTGTCTGTTTTTTTTAAATTATTAACATGCAGTTGTTTTAATTACATTTTTAATGTGTAATCATTTTAAAAAGTACTTATAATTACATGTGTAATTAAATAATAAAAACCTTTTATTAATAAGACTAATCAATAAGAAAAAAAGATCAAGAATCGTTTTGGAATTGGACTGTGACTCCCAGAATCGGAATCAAATCGAATTGTGAGGTGCCGAAAGATTCCCACCCCTACAATGATTTATTGCTTGTCTTTGTTGAATAATACAGAAGATAAAGAGCTTTAAAAAAATACTTCGCGTATTAAATCGCAGTCGCAATATTGGTAAAAAATAATCGCAATTAGATTATTTTCCAAAATCGTTCAGCCCTACTTGAACGTCTGATGGTCTTGGGATGCTTGTATAATTACTTTATTAATGTTTATGAGTAAAGCAAAAGTGTGCTCCTTAACGAATTCACCACTTAAGGATTATGAGGATACTGGTATCATCATTTATCATAGTTATATATATATATATATATATATATATATATATATATATATATATATATATATATATTTTTTTTTTTTTTTTTTTTTTTTATCATTTCATTTTAATTTTATTTAATTAATGCTTCTCTTATGTGTGGTTTCAGGCAGCTCTGGTGGGATCTGTGAGAAGAATAGACAGTACTCGGATGGAAAGAGGAAGTCTCTGAACACCGGCATCATCACAGTGCAAAACTACGCTTCACACGTTCCCCCTAAAGTCTCCCACATCACCTTCGCTCACGAGGTCGGACATAACTTCGGCTCTCCGGTGAGTCCTTCACACTTCATGTGCAACATCCTAGACAGATTAGCAGTAGACTACACACCTCAGCTGAATCCTTTATGAAAAATTTCATAGCACACATTACAGTACTGCCTTTGAGGCCTTTAAAATGTCAGATTGATCTAGCCAGATTGTTATAATATCCTGACCTAGTATTTGCTCAATCCTCTGTAGCTTGTTTCAGTAAGCAATTGCCAAGAACTGGCCCATGGCCCATTGAAAAATAGTGTTGGATATTTTCAGTCTAGTTTTTTATTAGCTGCAGCCCAATTAAGATGCTTCTTGCTTCTGCCAAATACATAATAGTTCAGCTGTGAGGAGAATATTTTTAGAATAATGATATTTAGTTACCTTTATAAAGCACTTTTCTCACACTCTAAGTTTTTTAAAGAGAATGTAAGGGATATTTGCTACCGCCACTAATGCGCAGCATCTTCAGTACCTGAATGAAGCAATAGTAGCTATCGCTGCTGGGGGAAAAAAAAAAACCTTAAACCAACCTAACCTGGTTTTCTGGTTTTTAGCTGCTCTCCCAGTCTGGTCAGGCTGTCCAGCTAAATATCAGCTTGGCCAGGCTGGGAAACCAACCAGACCATCTGAAGACTAGCTTTTCAGGTTTCAGGTTTTCAGCAGGAATAGGATGCCAACCTGTGCACATGAGGAATATTACAATGCCAATATTGGAGAATTTGGCATTCTAATGATAAAATAGATACAAACATACTCTCAGGAGCACCCTGAGATTTTTAATGATCAGACAGAATCAAGACTTCATTTAAGCATCTTTTTTTTTTTTTTTTACAGTATATTGTCCCATCCCCATTATGTTGCAATACGGCCTCGACAGATTGCAGGGTGAGCACCCCCTGCTGGCCTTAGTAACACTTCCAAAAGCAACCTTAGTATTTCTTTTTCATTCTTGTACTGACCAGGTTTCCAATTCCAACCCTTCTTGGCTTCAGTGGCAAGCTCTGCAGGGATGATAGTGAATATTTCAAGTGTGTTTGTATGCTTGTTGCTGATTATGCTTGTCTCTCTCTCTCTCTGTTTTCCAGCATGACTCAGGAATTGATTGCACTCCAGGAGAAGCTAAGGCTCCGGACCAGAAAGAAAGAGGCAACTACATCATGTATGCCAGAGCCACATCAGGAGACAAGTTCAACAACAACAAGTTCTCTATCTGCAGCATTCGCAACATCAGCCAGGTGCTGGATAAGAAGAGATCCTCCTGCTTTGTCGGTGAGATTTTAACCTCCTACAAGAAAATGGTGCATGGTAGTGTTTAAGGCTCAGGGCTGGTAACCATGAGTGAGCCATGAGATATCATGGCGATAGACTCAAATGAGGTACTCAACCTGAGATTGCTCCAGTAGGATTGTCACTGTAATGAGCTCATGGTGCTGTTCTGTAGCTACCTTACAAGTCATAAAAGTCATAATCATTCGGCAATGATTAAACAAATACTTATTTTTCTGTCTCCCTTTCTGTCTCTCTTACTGTCTTGTTCTTTTCCAGAATCTGGACAGCCCATCTGTGGTAATGGTATGGTTGAGGCTAATGAACAGTGTGACTGTGGCTATAGCGATCAATGCAAGGACACATGCTGCTATGATGCCAATGCGAAAGATGAGCTGAAGTGTAAACTAAGGCCAAACGCAAAATGCAGGTGCGTAAGAAGAACCTTAACAGTCTGCTATAACCAGTGTTGTTATTCTTATTTTAAACTAAAACTATTAAAAATCATTTTTTGTTAATTGAAATGATCCTGAATTGCCTTGGCAATTAACTGAAATGAACAAGTTTAAGTACTATAATTACTAAAACTGAAATAAAAATTAAATATAAATATAACAATTGACAAAACAAAATGACTTAAACTTAACTAACTAATAAAATTAAATTAAATTAAAATGAAACCTGAAAATAAAAAATACAAGCTAATTCATAATATTAATACATGCTATAATAGTACATAAATAATACTAAAATAACACTGGCTTTAACATCACAACATACAGTATGTTCATTAGAATCTTTTATCCTTAGATCAGTTTTTGCTTAACAGAAGTTCTTTAAGGTGTCATATAGACTGTAGTTTATGTCTTTTTTGCAACACCTTTACTATAACCTCTGGTCTTGACTTGCATTACGTAACACCAGAGGTTAAGGTTGCATTAACTATACTGTGTCATTAGCAGTAATTTTTTTTTTTTTATAAACACATTTTTCATTAAGTGCAATAAAGCATTCATTTCTCAAAACTTTTCTCTTGCAGTCCCAGTCAGGGTCCATGCTGCACATCGGAGTGTACCTTTAAGGGCAGTGATGTGAAGTGTAGGGATGAATCTGAATGTGCTCTTGAGGGCAAGTGCAATGGAAACACCGCCCAATGCCCCACCTCAACGCCCAAAGCAAACTTGACATCTTGCCACTCAAATACCCAAGTCTGCATTAATGGGGTAAGTTCTGCATCATGACCTATGTTTTTGTTTTGCGCAGTACCTGTAGAATGATTTAACCCCTGTGGACGTTAATGTTTTGTTGTTTACAGCACTGAATCACTGACAATGCTCTAAAAAGACAAGAATTAAATGAAAACAGATTTTGGGTTTAATAACTAAAATACAATTTGACCAATTTTCACCTTGGCATTAAAGAATATTTTTATGTTGGCCCAAATGAAATCCTTTGTTTCAGTGCTAATAGACATGAAGACTTCAAAGCATTTAATATTTCTTACAGTCTCTGTATATGTGCATTTGTGTGTGTAATATGTGTCTTTGTTTTGAGGACATTTTGTCTGAATTTCTTTCTCTTTTAGGGTTGTTCTGGCTCAATCTGTCAGAAGCATCATCTAGAAGTTTGTACTTGTATCACTGAGGAGGGGAAAGACGAAACAGAGCTGTGTCATGTGTGCTGTATGGAGAAGGGTGAGAAATGCATGCCATCACTGACAGCTTTCTCAAAAATGCAGTCCAGAACCAAACAAATATCCAGCACCTAACATAGCTTTTTTTAACATTGTCATTAAAACATTTTTGAACAATTTCCTCCAAAAGTAATTGCACAGATTCTTTCTTTTTGTCTTTGTAGGTCAGCCCAACACTTGCAGCAGCACTAGCTCAGATAGATGGGCTAAGTACTTTGAAAGAAAGGTCATCACATTACAGCCTGGCTCTCCTTGTAATGACTTCAAAGGCTACTGTGATGTCTTTATGAGGTGTAGGCTGGTGGATGCTGATGGTCCTCTGGCAAGGCTTAAGAAGGCCATCTTTAACCCTGAGCTTTATACAAGCATCGCAGAGTGGATAGTGGCAAGTGTCTCAATTATGTAATCCCTAAATACTCTTGTTCCCTTCATTTGTTTGTGGGTTTAATCACTATAAACGACATGAGAAGTGATATTTCGCTGTCCAGTATTTTTTGTCTCTTTCAGTGTTGATCTCATGTTGAATATTTGTGTTTCAGAAACACTGGTGGGCGGTTCTCTTAATGGGCATTGCTCTCATCATGCTGATGGCTGGATTTATCAAGATCTGCAGTGTGCACACACCTAGCAGCAACCCTAAATTACCCCCACCCAAACCACTGCCAGGTAATGTACCTTAAATGACCACCATATACCCCAAATTTGAAAAATTACCTCAGACTTTCCCCTACCAAACTACAACCAGGAATATGTCCCAGATGACCACAAACTACAGCCGTTCACCAATTCCCCTTTCATGCACATCGGTGGATGGAGTGGTGATCTGTGTGTAAGAAAGTCATAACTCTAAATCTCTGTGTGGTCAGCTAGATCAAATACAGGAAATATCTCCCCCCCCAAAAAAGAACCGATTCTGAACTGCCTGAAAAGAATCGTCAGTAATTCCAGTTTTTGTTCCTTCTTAAACTTGCGTAGGTTTGTAAAAAATTTGCGTAATTCCAGCCTATGCTCTTCATTGGCTGCTTGCAAACAACGTCTACTTTGACCTGCACTCAAACATTGTTATGCAAATCTGCAAGTCATGCACTTCCAAAAGATGAGGACTGAGGTTCGAATTGATATGGTAAAACAGACGCCATCGTTACTGTTCATATCACTGTAGATACAAGTGCTGAGGAAGCTTCCAGAGCTGAAATTCAAATATTCCAACACGCGCTGTAAGCGGTAGACCAATCACAACAGACTGGATCATCTGGACAATCAGAGCAGAGTAGGCTCTCAGAAAGGATTTTGTTTTTTGACCTTGGATGCATGTCAACCTATTGTAGGAGACCTCCAAAAACAAAATTAGGAACATTTAAAATAGCATAATAGCGGCACTTAAAAAAACATGAAATTAGAGTTTTCGTGTCTGTTAGCTCACCTGTATACTACTGTACACCTAAATGTTGACATAATTCACTTTTAGCAGATACATGCATTTAAAATTCAGTCTTTCTCTTCCAAGAAAGAGATCAGAACTGATTTTTCTCCAATTAAATGCTCTCTAGAATGAGAATGTTCCTCTACCAAGTACTACAGCTGAAAGCATTGCCTTTCAAAGTGTACTTCATTTCATAGCGTGTGTGAACACAGGCGCTCAACACATATATTTGAAAGTTTCATCATTGTCCAGTGTCTGCGCTATTTCTTCTTCTTCCAGAAGTTATGACTAATAAAAATGTCTTGGTACTTTAAACTAGAGTTTAAACTAGAGTATCTCTTAATCCTCCTCACACAAGCGTTCGTCAACACTGCCGTCTGTTGTCATTGTCGTCTTCAGTAGTTGTTGTTGTTCTGTCTCGTTTGTTTCTTTATCGGCTGCAATACAATGGACAAACTAGTCCAAAAAAACATAGCCACATACTATGCTGAAGTTAAAATTCACGTTATGCGTACTGTATGCATAAAACCCGAAGTATACTTTGAGTTTAAGCCGGAGTTTTAATCCAGACGGCAACCTTAAAATATCACACAAACAAAACTCCCACATCCATTCTTTAATAGAAAAACTGCGAATTATTGCAAAAGACTTGTGTATAAAGATCAGTATGAAAAGACAAATACTTTTTTACTCTACCCTAGCCAGAAAAATATAATTAAGGTTTATTATAGTGATGGACTCTGGTCAGGGGCGGACTGGGGCAAAAAAGTGGCCCTGGACTTTCCGGCACAAAGCGGCCCATCACACGGTCTGCAACACCTCACCATAAAACCCACCAATTTTTTTTACACCACTTACTAACATAAAAATATAAATGCTATTTGTACAGAAATATAAATGCTATAAATGCTATTTTTTTTTTTTTATTGAAATGCTTATCATTAACATTAATGAATGACTGGCATACTTCTTTACGTTATAATTTATCTTGGTGCACATGGCAAATAGTAAATAATTTTGAAAAAATTTCAGATCTCTTTTCCATAAAGGGAAGTTTAATATCACTTAAGTTCAATACCTACCATTAAATCAGTCCATATATAACAATGCTCTGATATGATCTATAAGACTTAGAATGTAGTGCAGAATGTGGACTGATTTATGGTGCCTTCCTAGTATTTGTCCTTTCAGGGGCTTGACAATTGTCATTTTATGGAATAGAGGTCCAGTTGTGGAAAAGAGTGTAAAAATTCTTATGTTTATGAAAAATACAGCATATTAGAATTATTTCTGAAGTATCACCTGACTGAGGACTGGAGTAACGATGCTGAAAATTCAGCTTTGATCAGAGGAATAAATTACATTTTACAATGAATTGATATAGAAAACATCTATTTGAAATTTTATTAATATTTTATAATTTTGTTTACTATATTTTTGATAAAATAAATTCAGCCTTCCTCTTTCAAAAACATTAAGTCTTAATTCAAACTTTTGATTGCCAGTGTGTAAAATAATGCATGTGAACTAATTAGCAAATCATATTTTTATTTTAGACACTTTCCAAACATGGGACATAGGCTACTTTAATATGAAAGTTCCCAGTTTTGCATGTTTTAGTGTAAGATTGAGAATGATATTTTGAGTTTTATGAATCATTTTCAAATGATTGTGAAATTACTGAAGAAATCCTGACAACTGACAACTCTTATCTGATGTGCTGAAAACTGCTACGTTAATGTTTCTTTGTGCATTGTGTGACGAATAATGTAAATGGCATTAAAATAGGAAAAATTCAAAAAGGCCAGAAGTAGTTAGCATCCCTGGAAATTAATGTCCGTCGTTTAATATTTTTTTTTTTTTTTATCGTAAACAGTCGGCAATATTGCTCTAGGCCTATATTGTCTCGTCACGTTCAGCTGCTTATCTTACCTCGGCTCGCATTCTTGAAGCATTAAAAAGTGCCGCGCTGCTCGGTTTCTTTGGACAGTAAATCCCGCCTCCTTCGAATTGGACATCTCAAACATTTTGACGTTGACGAGCGCTTTTAGACAGACTGAGCACGCTAAACAGATTAGAGTTTTTGCATCAAGTGGGCCGTGCCCGTGCAAGCAATTAGTCTGGGCCGACGGAAGATATAGATTGCGTAAATTTACTATACTTCATTCTTCATAAATATTTACTTTGCAACGGGCCGGCCCACATTATCCAGCGGCCCACCGGGAAAACTCCCGGTACTCCCGATGGCCAGTCCGCCCCTGACTCTGGTAGACCAGATCATGTCACCGGTGTTTAAGAGTTTTTTTTAACCCCTGCAGGTAGGGTGATTAATCATACCTTTATGTGTTATTCTCTAGGCACACTGAGGAGAAGTAGACCCCAGCATCAAGCTGCACAGACTCAGCCACAGCGCCAACGCCAGCAGAGAGAGAACTACCAGATGGGCCAGATGCGACGCTGAATAAGCCTTCTCATTGCCTTGGTTCTTCCTAGTGCCTACAGTGGGAAACACTTCACTCCAAAGAGTTACCTGAATCAATCAATGAGCCCCAACTACAAACTAAGAAACTAGCAAAAATAAAATGGACTTCAAAGGACTATGCTTAAGAAAACAACTGTTTTAAAGAGTAAGAAACCACTGCTCTGGGAGCCAGCAAAGCTTTTGTTGCGTAGCTCAGAGAAAAAATCAGAAGCTAGTGATGAGCAAGAGGACAGAATCAATCATTTTTGTTCTTTATTTTTTTTCTGCTTTTCATTTTCTTTTTCAAGTTATTAAAACCATTGTTCTCTCCACTAAAGTTTTCCCCCATTTTTTGCCTTTTTTATCTTTTTTTTTATCATTATTTTTTGGAATTGCCACCCTCCTGTGGAGATGAGCATGATGGGAAGTCACAGATTTTTCCGCCAATCATTGATGGCTGAGAGAGACTCCTAAAGAGACTCCTTTTCCAGTGTATAATTAAGATGTTTTTAAAATGCAAGCAAAGGATTAAAAAGCTTTTATTTCTGAAGCTTTCTCATTGTTTCCTGCGTACAATTGTACAGAAATCACAAAATACATTGAGGGTTTTTTCAGTCGTGTCATTTTTATTCTGTTGGAGAGTGATAATTAAAGATGTTTAATTGACACTCAGGATTTAACAAGAAATAACAGCACAGAGAGTTTCTATTGGTGGAATTTACCAGATTCACTTTGCTGAAAGTGACGTATGCATTTGAGCAAAGCACTTTCACCTGCTTGAGTTGCTTTTTTCCCTCTAGCTGATAACCACTAAAGAACTGCAGTTCTTCATTCCACGTGGGTGAGGGAATTAATGAGAGGGAAGATGTTTAAACAAAGATTGTAATTGTCCTGGTCTGCTGAGAGTCAATGTTATTTTATGTTCATCCAGTAACACAATGATCCTTCTGATACACGGTGAATGATATTGTACATAGAAGACAAGACAGACTCGAGAATATAAGCACAGCAACATCAGGAAAGATTGTTTTTTTTTAATACATACAATACAAGGTTTTTCTTTTGCTATAAGATGTAGGAAACATGAAAGTGTGGACAGTTACACACATGAGTAAATCTTAGCTGTGTGCATTAGTGAAAGGATGAGCTGTGGAGCCTTTAGAGTGTTTTTACACACCAATCAATATTTATACAAAGAAACTTTTATCAATTTTCAGTCATTAGCTGAAAAAGAAAAGATACAGACTAGCAGCCTATATAATCAATATTTATGCCTTGTGTTGCCTATATAGTGTATCTAAACCAGCCCCTGCTAATTATTTTCAACACAATAACACCACTGAAAATCCTTTCATTCTCTCTAAATGTGCTTTTGATTTTCTTTTTTGTGCGACTCTTGCAAAGACAGAGGGTTACAAACAAATCATGCATTACAAATGTCTTTTTCAAAGTTTTTTTTTGTGCGTGTGTGTATATCAGTTCTGTTTCAGTTTGTTGAATGGGTTCCTATTAGTGTGACTGAGAGTCCAATGTTTCTAAAGTCTGTCTTCTCAAATAACCATGCATCCTTTAAGGGCATGCATTTAAAATATAGATGATTTGCTTGTTTCATGAAGATGAGCATTCCTGGCTATCAGTCCTCCTTTAGATCTAAATCATCATCTTGTTTCTGTATGTCTCTTGAAATATTAATGGGAAAGGGGTTTTTAGTGAGCTTGACTTAACTGCTCAGACTGCAATTGGCTTCAAAGTAATTAATACATTTCTGTGTTGTTCTGTGGTAAATGGGTTTGGTTGAATTTCGAAGGGGATTTGGCCTAGAATTAATTTTTTTTTTTTTTTTAAATATATAATTTTGTGCTTGTCTTGCTTTAAGTTTATAAATAATGTGCACTGATATGTAAGCATGGTGTGTGGACAGAATATGAAAAATAAGATGGAAAAAATGTCTAATACTACTGTTTCACTTTAATGTCCGCTGTGTTTTATACAGTTTTTCTTTTTTGCTTTATTTGTAGTTTTTTTTTTTTTTTTTTTTTTTTTTCTCTTTGCGCTCACTTTTGAAAATTTTTACTAAGTACTTTGCAAAAAGTATTGTGCAACAAAATGTAATTTTTTGAAGTACTTGAAATGCATTAATAAAATAGTCTTGATCAGAAGCTTCTTTCACTATCTGGTAATATATATATATATATATATATATATATCCACGTGTTGAAGTAAACAGTATTAATTGCCTGTATTCTCTGCAAATCTACACTAGTTCATAGGTTTTAAATTGGTTTGTTGTGTTTAAAAATATATTTCAAAAGAACAGCTGAGGAAGTCTTCAACAAGCCATTACAGTCACGCATCATCCATTCACGTTAAATTTGAATTGAGTCGCATCAAATTATAAAATCTAAATGGGGGTATGAAATAGAGTTTAAAAAAACTAATATGGCTAAAAATATTTCAGGATGTGTGATAACTAGAAGAAAGCATCTATATCTTAATGCCATAGAAATGACTTGAAAGTGGTCCAGTCATACATATTCCCCAATGTTAGGTCAGGATTTAAACCAGGGTACTTTTCACTCTAAATAAACAGCTGTCATGTGGTCATGTTTCATCTCGTACCAAAATAAATAAACGTGCATGATGCATCTGATGTTACTTCCCTATTTTTTACTGTGTTATCATTAAGGGAATTTATGAACAATTATTCAGACAATTGAAAACACATTGAGCACAAGCACACACCACATACAGTACTTAAACATATTTTATTACAGGCTGCTTACATTGAAGATATCTACAGCACACAAATGCACAGAGGATGTTTTCTTGAAGTTAAAGAATGTAGTTGCCGCAGAAACTCAAGGCCTTCATATATCCTTAAAGGAATCCTGACTTTTGTAAATTATATGAAATGGGACAATGTTCACTCTGGTGTCGGGAGACTGATAAGAGTCAGTCAGAAATGTATATCCAATCCCATAATGCTACCAAGCCAAGGAGCTGCCTGTTTCAAATAGTTGGGAAATTAAATAAAAAAGACAGAGACATCAGCTCTTAACCGTGTTCAAGTGCTATATCAGGTACCAAGTAAGTTGTTACACTTCTGCAGTTGTTGCTATTACTCGTGGGTCAAATTCAGGGTTGCCAGGTCTGCACAACAAAACCTGCCCAACTGCTAATCAAAATAAATGTAAAAGTAGCCCAATTCCACAGCAAAACCACAAACTTGGCAACACCACAGGCTCTTAAAGGGTTAGTTGACCCAAAAATGAAAATTCTGTCATTACTCGCCCTTGTGTCATTCCACGCCCATAAGACCTTCGTTCATCTTCGGAAGTTATTTTTTGATGAAGTCTGAGAGTCTCTCCATAACAAAATAACAACTTTATGACAATATCTAGTGATGGCCGATTTCAAAACACTGCTTCATCATGAAGCTTTGAAGCTTTACAAATCATTTGTTTCGAATCAGTGGTTCGGAGCACTAAAGTCATGTGATTTCAGTAAACGAGGCTTCGTTACGTGATTAGTGTTTCGAAATTTCAATGGTTCACCACTGGGGGCGTGACTTTGGCAGTTTCATACACGCTCCGAACCACTGATTTGAAACAAAAGATTCGTAAAGCTTCATAAAGCAGTGTTTTGAAATCGCCCATCACTAGATATTGTCATAAAGTCGTTATTTTTATTTATTTTATTTTTTTTGGCGCACGAAAAGTATTCTCGTCGCTTCATAACATTAAGGTTAAACCACTGTAGTCATATGAACTGTTTTAAATATGTGTTTAGTAGCTTTCTGGGCACTGAAAGTGTTAATTGTCCTGCTGTCAATGGAGGCCTCACTGAGCCATCGGATTTTATCAGAATATCTTAATTTGTGTTCAGAAGATTAACGAAGGTCTTACAGGTGTGGAACGACATGACGGTGAGTAATTAATGACAGAAATTTCATTTTTTGGGTGAACTAACCCTTTAAAATAATCTGAAGGAAGCAAAATATCAACAGCAAAATAGAGAGAGCGCGGGTGCTTTTCCAGCCAATAAAAAACGCTCTCTGTTTACATTTGAGGGCAGGATTTTGGATCGAGAGCGAAAGGGTGTGTGGTAGCATTCAGGTTAGCATGAGAGAAATGTAAATGTCTGATACACGGTTATCCATGTTTAATATCAAACATCTTTATACATTTTACCATTAATTTCTCTTAAAAAATACAAGTTAAAAAATGAAGAATATATTACAGGAAATCCATAAGTCCGGATGTGAACACATGGCATGTGTGAGGTGAGTTTTCTTTAGCCGTGCTTCATCATTCTCCACTGCTGCGGCTTCTCGCGCTTCTTTTCACAGCGCACGAACACCTTCTCCTGCGACGGCCCAATATACATGCCGTCATCTGTCTGTGCGCAAAACGTAGTTCTGAAGAGAAAAGGACTGTTAGGAGCTCCAGTCTTGGTACGCTTTGCTGTTTTGCCTTATTAAAAGCCCTATCCGAACACTAGAGGTCGCTAGAACAACTAAACATGAAAATGTTTTCAAAAACAGAACCATTTTGGTGTGTGCTTTAAAAATTAATTCATTGTTTTTTTCAGCATTTCTCTACTTCAGTGTCAGACATCAAGCTAAGATACTGTCTTATCTGCACAGATATATTATGCCTCTGGTGTATTGCATAACTTTTTCCTCTCATCTTTTTTTTTAACTGTTTATTCTGTCCATTTGTATAAAACCTGGGGCATTAAAAATGTTAGATCATTAAATGCTGAATCCAAGCTTTTAATCTCTATAGTAAGAATATGTGACCGCACAATTAATTTCTTCTTAATCTAACAGTGATCTGCTTTTAACAATCCCATTATCTGTGTTGGCTAAATGTTATCTGTCTTCTCTCACACTTACTTCCTCTGGGTCTCTCCAGATTTCACTGTAATCTTCCCTACAGTGAGCTGTGGTCCTCTGCTACTTTTGCCCCAAGGTATCATGGTCTTAACTGTGCTCCACATGTTTGCCCACATAGGGCTTCCCTCCCAGGTAAAGCGCATTATCATCAGGTCACCTATATCAGTATCCAGAGTGATGAGGAACGTAAAGGTCTTGTTACCTGAAATCTCCTCAACTCTGAAAAAGACGGAAGAAGAATTAAGGAGAGTGATTGTTTCATTCAGTTTTTGGATTCCTATAATAAACAAGCCCAGTTTGCTGAAAACACACTGTATATTAGCCGGCATGAGAGCGATTGTGTGCCCGCTCTTGTTCGAAATGCTATTTTAGTCCATTGCATTTCTGTTCTCTTTTTCATGTTCCCAGCACACATGTATTTCATTCATTCATGCGAACTGATGAGTGCTCTCTGTGTGCTATGAACACTAAATTGAGCAGTTCCCCGTGAAGCGAGGGAGCTTTCAGCTTTTTAGAGCCCAGAACATGAAACATTAATGATATTCTTCATCCTAGATGTTATCATGCAATCTTTCATTAGGGAATCTGTAGCTTACTGGTAAATCGGGAGCTTCTGCTACTGTCACATTAATTTGAACTCTTACTTATGAAACAACAATAGTTATAAACTGTACTTGTGAATTTATTTATATAATTTATTTATCCATTTATTCTTGTATTTATCACACCACCAAAGGGATACTTTTTTCATAAAGGCTATATTTTGCTTATAGCGGATGGTGGTTAACGGCAAAGAGTGTTTTTAAATGGTCGAAACCTCAAATGCATCCGTATGGTGAGAAAGTCAATACAAAGCTCATTAATGTGATGCTCACTGACACTTTACTGAGATGATGTTATTTTAAGATTCAGCTGTTCTAAGTGTTCGTATCAATGTAAATTGCACACTTACAGTGTTATGGGTAAATTTTCACTTTCTCCCAGTGTGCCGGTTAGAGAGACCGTGAGGGTGGGGTCGATCTTATCAGTTTGGTTGATGAACTGGATCCTGAACTGATAGTGGAACACTGATGGGGAAGGAAAGTGATGGTAGATTAGCACTGATCATATTTTACCAAGAACAACTGGAAATTAATTACAAACATTAATTGCTTGAAAATCCTATTCTCAGTCAGCAACTTTGTCTTGTTTCTTGTTTTCCAGTAAAATATCTAAACATCCTTAAAGGGTTAGTTCACTCAAAAATGAAATTTCTGTCATTAAGGACTCACCCTCTTGTCGTTCCACACTCGCAAGACCTTCGTTCATCTTTGGAACACAAATTAAGATATTTTTGATGAAATCCGAGGGTATCTGATAGGGTATCTATAGGCAGTATCTATATTTATAGGCAGCAACGTCATTGCACCTTTTGACGTCCAGAAAGGTCAAGTCAAGTCAAGTCACCTTTATTTATATAGCGCTTTTTACAATGCAGATTGTGTCAAAGCAGCTTTACATTGATAACTGGTATATAATTTTGGCTGCACAGCAGCTCTTAAAGAATAGTGTCAATGCAGGCAGATCAAAGCACTGTTCAATATCAAATGTCAAGTGTCCCCAACTAAGCAAGCCAAAGGCGACAGCGGCAAGGAACCCAAACTCCAACAGGTGACATCAGATGGCAAACAGGTTGTTGAAAACATTGTTAAAATAGTCAACGTGACTGCAGTGGTTCAACCTTAATGTTATGAAGCAACGAGAATACTTACAAAATTAACGACTTTATTCAACAATTTGAACCGTTGTCATATGTAGTGAACTAAGTCCCTTTAAGACAATTAAAGCTGTCATTTCACTCTGCGGCCATCTTTAAAATGCCTCTCGGGCATGCAAGTGCAGCTCCTATCTCTTTGAATTCATAGTTTTCAGTCATGTGACTGCCGTGGAGCCATGGAGGGCAAAACAGCCATGTAACTGCAGTACAAGCCTGTAAATATTCCATCTTAAAAAAAAAATATGTGAACAAGATGTGCACCTGTAGTGATTTCAATCACTAAAAAAAGTGGGACGATTTTTAAAAAAACTAACGTGAAAAACACAAGGGTGGGTTGTACCAGTTAAATTAAGCAAAGTTTAACACTAATCATAGATTTGTTGATCTGGGTTTTATTTTAAATCGAGTTGTGTTGCACCACTTAATTTTAAATAAAGATTAACTACGCAGAAAGACCGTTAGAATGAAAGGGCTGATCAAGCATAGGTGGAGGGTGAACCAACTCCAGGCAAAGAATCCTTAGTGCAACCCACCCTTAAAGTGCCTTAATGTACTAAAACAGTGATATTAAAAGATCAAGTTCAGTTTAACCATTTTTGATGATGCATACAATATACAGGCCAGATGAGCCCAGAATATGGATGCAACGCGTTTTTTTATAATGGTTTTCGATGGAAAAAAACTCTTAACAAGAAACCTTGTGTTACATTAATATTCTGTGTTCAATTGTTTGCCTGTACAAAGTATGCATAATCAATAAGGTGTATGTTGAATTTAGTCTTTTAATATCACTGTCTTACTGGTAAAAATGACTAGCATAGGGGGGCGTTCCCCTCAGGGCATGACGTCATGTGAAAACTATCAATAGGGAAACATAATATTCAACAAAACTGTTTGCCAAGCTTTCGATTTAAATTTCATATTTGAAATCACCAAGAAAATCTGACAAACAACTGTCTCATAAATTTTGTCTTAATGTCTTAATGTATTACATTATTTCTCTTGTGGCCCATACATAGTGAAACAAATGAAAAGAATAGTTTTTCGTGTTAAACAGGTTGTTTTTTTTTTAAAGTCAGTGCTTTAAGTAAAGCTTAACTTAATTTTCACTGATGACTGCAGTGTTAGGAAATATTAAAGACTGTTAATAATTTTAATTATAGACCTATAATTCATTGTATAATAGACCTAAAAAAATGTTTAAAACATTTTCAAAGATGAGCTAATAGCCTAATCTTATGCGGTGATGCGCTATGAAATTATTGCGGGGCATATTTATCATAATATTAATTTAATAATAAAAGTAGCCTAACTTAATAGTAATAATAATAGATTAGAAGAATGTAACAGACCTACATCATTTGGAAATGCCAAATCCTCTTAATATTGCCAATATTTGATGCTTTTGACAATATCTCTGGCTATCGTCAGACAATATCTCTGGCTATTGATCACCGTCTGTCGACGCAACCCGGGTTATCTTGTTTACGTCCAAACGCTAACTCCGTATTGGCCGAAGCTGAACACATGAGCAGCACGACACATGCATGTGCTGCTGACACAGGATCCAGCCAATAATGAACCGGCATTCGGACGTAAACAAGGAAGCCTGCACTGAGTTCACTAGGTATGACAAAGGTTCAAATAGTTAAATAAAGTCGTTATTTTTGTTTAGTTTTTGCGCACAAAAAGTATTCTCGTCGCTTCATAACATTAAGGTTGAACCACTGTAGTCACGTTGACTATTTTAACGATGTCTTTAACTACCTTTCCGGACGTCAAAAGGTGCAATGATGTTGCTGCCTATGTGTGGATCAGATACCCTCGGATTTCGTCAAAAATATCTTAATTTGTGTTCTGAAAATGAACGAAGGTCTTATGGGTGTGGAATGACATGAGGGTGAGTAATTAATGACAGAATTTTCATTATTGGGTGAACTAACCCTTTAAACAAGAACATTATAACAGTACATAATAGTAAGAAGTGACTGTTTTACACTTTTTGTTGGGTGTGATAGCTCACTCACATTTGTATGGCATGTGTGAACGGGTTCTGAGGAACAATCTCTTGCTTGTTCCAGTGCGGACTTTCTTGATGTCATAACCCAAAGTGTTACAGCGGTTTTTTCTGCAGTCCAGACAGTAGCCCTTATCGAAGGCTGTGTTGTCGCTGCACTTGTATGCCATAATCTGCTTGTCTTTGTTCAACAGGGAGTCAATGAAGAGATGCACAGCGCGCTCATGGGCACACTTCACAGTCTGCTCAAATCCTGAAGTTAGATGGACATAACATGAGACTTTTGCGCTACATAACAAGCAGTTAATCATAGATTCACTCAGACGTTTAGTTTCTCATTCTCGCTTTTTTTGTGGTCTGCTGTGTCCAGTTGTAATTCAGTGCTTTGTAGCGAATTAGCAGTGATGCAAATACTCTACATTGTGATGCTATAAACTACAGTTCAAAAGTTTAGAGATTTTTGTTTTTTTTGATGAATATTAGAAATTTTATTCAGCAAGGACACATTAAATTGATCAAAAATGGCTGTAAAGACATTTATAATGTTCTATTCATCAAAGAATCCACAAAATATTAAGCAGCAACTGTTTTCATCAGTGATAATAATAAGAAATGTTTCTTGAGCACCAATTCAGCATATTAGAAGGATTTCTGAAGGATCATGTGACACATGGAGTCATGATTCTGAAAATTCAGCTTCATCATCACAGGAATAAATTACATTTTAAAATAGAAAACAGGAATTTTGAATGTAATAATATTTTCACAATATTACTGTTTTTACTGTATTTTTGATAATATAAATGCAGGCTGGCTTAGCATAAGAGACTTCTTTGACCCCAAACTTTTGAAAGGATGTGTGTAATGTATAACTATCTGTCTCCAATTAATTTTTACAGTTACAGTTGTCCCACCCATGTTCATTGCAGTGTGTCTGTCAGAGTCATGGACTCATCATTATGTAGTTGCTAAAATTAAGGATTTCAGGCCCGTCTTTCTGCTTCAGTTTTTCCCATAGGGATATTTAATTGCCTGGAGGCATATCTCAGTAGGAGAGCAGAAACTAAGAGGGATTTGGAATAATTAAGTTGTGAGGATGACAGCTGCTTTTATCTGTCTATGCCTTTCATCTGGAAATCTGTCTTTAGTAGTTAGCAATTCTCACAGTGTCATTAATGGGATGTTTTGAATGTATCTCATCCTAATCTGACATTTATGGTATTCATTTGAGGATGAACCTGCCCCTTTCCTCAGTCCATCCATCCAGCCATTCATCCATCTATTCATCCAAGCAGCTCACCCATAATCCCGTACTGGGCTAAATGTGAATAAATGTTTTGCACGTGCAGCTGGCACCCTGGTTGAAATGATCCTCCATTGGGGTAGAAGTCAAAGTGGGCAACAGGCTGTTTGATGCCCACACTGAGTCCCATGCGCTGTTGGGTAAATGTATGGATGGCATCCACAAACCTAGCATCCTCAGGTGAGAGTCTGTCAGTATGAGACATTCCCTCAAACAATGGACCTGCAGGATCCAAACCTATACACAAGCAAGACAAACTTTAAATATTTTACCATTAAACAGAAATTAATGCAAATTTTTGTCATGCTCAAAGTGTTTGCTGAGAATTAAGATCCATTTTTGTTTTTATAACACCATTTATTGGACTGTTTAGACTGACAAGAATATCTCACCAGTTATTCTTCCCAAGGTTTTCCCAGACACAGCTAGGTTACTCCCAGCAAATCCCGATATATGAGCACCAAGGCTATAGCCAATCAAATGCACTTTTCCCAAAGAAAATTGTTTGAAATCCTGTTATGGATACTCACAGATTAGTGTCAAGTAGTAAATGTGTTTTTTCATAAATTTTTGCAGTTGGTAAACAAAGCTGTGTGTGTACACTATTGTTCAAGTTTAGGGTCAGTGTTTTTTATTTTGGTTTTTTTTGTTTTGTTTTTTAAGTAATTGATTATTTTATTCAGCAAGGATGCATTAAATACAAATAAAATAAAAAAATAAATAAAGGTTCCAAAAGGAAGTTTTCGCAGTGATGCAAGAACTATTTTACGTTTCTAAAAAACATTTAGGTGAACGATTCTTAAAAGAACTGTTTTTGTTTTTTTTGTTTTTTAGTTAGTGTGAATAACATTTTAATAATCTGAAGAACCATTTTCCACTATAAAGAATGGTGAAAGGTTCCATGGATGTTAAAGGTTTTTCATGGAACCATCAATGCCAATAAAGAACCTCTATTTTTAAGAGTTTTGATCAAAAGTGACATGTTACAAAATATTTGTATTTCAAATAAATGATTTCTTTTGAACTTTCTATCCATCAAAGTCCACAGCTACAGTGCATGCTGTTTGATTGACAGCTCCAGCGACTGTAAAGGGAGCGTTCTTTGATCGAATTTATTCACTGTTTAAATAACAGATTATTTTCATCCTACAAAGAGAAACAATGCGAAGTTGACCGTTTAGTCACTGGTTTGATTTACTGACAATAAACGATTTTGAGACAAAGAACATCTGACTGTACATGAATCATTACATATCAGAAATCACTGGTCACTGGTGATTACGTTAGACATGTAGACATAATCCATACATATCAAACGATCTGTAACAAAGCAATAGTGACACAGTAAAAACTTTTTTACTCACATAAGTGTGTTGCGCTGTTTCAGCCAGATCCACTATAGAGGGTACAGCATCGTTTTTTTTACTTTAGGCTCTTTGCAAATCCAATGCATCTACTGTGTTTTTCCACAACCTGGCACTGCTCAGCTTTTTGCACTCTTCAAAGGCAAGTTTATCGCTTAGTTGCTCGATCCAGTGTTAGCGTCACTTCTGTTATTTACCTACTACTTGTCATGCGCAAATCAGTGGGCGGGGCTACGGTGGTAACGATGTAGAAGTAGGTGTTGATCTCTTCATCTGCAGAGGCGGTCTTTCACCTATCTACAATGTAATAAAGAGGCATATTCCACAACGAGTCGTAATCTCGCTTGGTTTCAATAAAGGCTGTTTCTGGACTAACAAGGAAGCTCTCAGTTCTGAAACTTACAGTATATTCTTGTAGTATGATGACCTGTTATATGTCAAAAGCTCAAGGAAAGTTTGATTTCTCAATTCATGACCCCTTTAAATTGAGATCATATTTCACAGTATAACTGTTTTTACTGTATTTTTGATCAGATGAATTCAGCCTTGGTGAACATAAGAGACTTAATTCAAAAACATTAAAAAACCTCACCGACCCCAAACCTTTGAACGATAGTGCATATACGCTTCTGCCAAAACATCCTACTGAAAGTCTTTCAGTTCCATGATGTAAGGACCGCTGTAAGACTTACCTCTAGCCACCTCAGCAGATGGGCAATGTCCTGTCCCACTATGCGTGTGTTCTGAGCTGCTATAGGATAGTGCTGGTGTGCCAGAGTCAGCCAATCTGCAATCACCACATTGATGCTTCCCTCTGAGCTCTTTAGTGCTGATGCCAACCTGGAAATCCAGTTCTCCATCATTCCGTCCACCTACAGCACAGGGAGGAGGACTTTTTTTAAAGAACTGCTGCTCTCCAGTTTTGTTTGTAAGTCAGTTTCTCCTTTATCAGACGTGAAATAACTTTGCTTAGCTGTTTGCAATGCATGCCAAGGTCTTTGTGACCTTTTGTACTTTTGAACTATTGATCTGTTTTTCTATTAAATCAATGAACTCAACATACCGACCAGCCATGAATGATGATGGCCAGAGGATGGCTGCTATTGAAACCACAAGCATCCAGTGTGTGAGGCTGGAAAAGCTCAACTGTGCACATATCCTCTATGTATTCCCCATCAGTGTAGAGCCTGAAGACTGATTTAGGTTCATAGGACATCTTCATCCCCTTTCCAGGCTCAGTGTCTGTTAGAATGGTCATACACAAATTGAAAGTCTCAGTTTATCACTGTTGTTGTAAACTGATAAAACTTACATTGTAGGTTGTACAAGTCCTGGAATGTTTATATCTGTGCATTAACAGCAATGCAATAATCTTGAATTAAAATGTTACAAGTGAAAATGAGAGAGAAGCATGTTTATATCCCATAGTTCAGGGAACTTTGAGCTTGATTTTTTTTGGGCTTAAGTCAAGGCAAATAAAATGTGTTTACCCACAACACTTGCTGATTAAAAGATGTTTGATATGACACATTGAATTCCTCATATGCATAAAACTTTTAAGTTCCATCACCACATCAACATATGTAACATGGAATGGTTCACGAAACTGACAATTACCCATGAGTTTACCCCATCTTTGATGCATGCTCTGTAAAAAAAAAACACCACAGTCTTAGATTCCCACTATTTGACCCACTCTTTTGATCTTTTTCCTATGCAAACATTTAGTTCTCTGACTGTCTCTGCATTCATTGACTGAGGAATTGATCAAATTGCAATTGTAAACATTTTATGAAAGGCCAGAGCATCCACAATATATATAATATATATACACTTTTTATGTGAGATTGTGTAATGCTTAAAATGAAGTTTCAACTTCATATTCTGATTCAGCTTAGTTTTGATGCAGTTTTTGCATATGAAAACTGCATGTTCAGCAAGGCCAACATGCAAATGTCAAGGTATTTATTTCTCTTTCAGTATTGAGCCTTTTCGTCTTTGATTTCCGAAAACACGATCTATGAAATTATTTATGTGACTTTATAAATTTTAATAGATATTTATACTACAAGCTTTTATCTCTTACACCAGTGGGGATTAAATCGGACACAATACAATTAATGCTGACTATCACTATAAATTCACTATAAGTTCCTTGACACAACTTTTTCTAAAGAATAGTCAGTGCTTGAAGTGGAAAATGTTTTTTAATTTCCTATCATCTCTTGGAATATCTGGAATGTCTAATAATCATTATTAGCAGAGCACATTGATCTGTTTTAGATCATGTTTGACTTTCTCCATAGCATTTTAAAGTGGTACATTCTCAATAGAATTCAAGAGGGTTGCACGTATTATCATCAGCATCGTGATAGGAATGGTGTTGTGCCAAATTTTGACCCCCCTGCCAAATTATTACCCCTCTCGTTGAAGTCGCTGCCTGATTGCCTAATCTTAACCCCACCCATAATCCTAACCCCGCTCCACACACACCTACTCCTAAACCTACCAATACTAGCAGGGTAATAATCTGGCAGGGGGTCGAAATTTGTTGCACAACACCAGTACATAAGAAAAAGTGAGGGTACGCTATACAGATCAAAATACAGTACTGCGTATCGGCCCACTTCAAGCACTGTCAGTATAATTCTCATTTACTCATCAATATGTTGTACTGTATGTGTGTGACTTTCTTCTGCAGAACACAAAATATATTTTGAGGAAAGTTTCAACTGTTTTTGCCCATGCAATCCAAGTGAATGTGGTCCAAAACATCTTTTGGAATGACAAAAATCATTGTATGGAAAACATTTCCTGAATTTTCATTTGTGGGAGAACTATAAGCATAATTCACCCTCACCTGCTCTGTTACCCCGAAATTTCCTTCCATCAGTCAGTTGTGAGATGATCAGGCAGAAGAACACAATTTTAATAAGAGTCTTCATGTTTAGGCTACTTCAGGAGCACAGACAGATAATCCAAATATTTCCTCCCTTTCTTTTCCTCCGGTAAGAAAGGAGAGCACTGTGAGACTGTCTAACTTGAAACTGTCTAACGGAAGGGATCAGTAAATATTCAAATGGAACTGAGCCCAGAGGAAACGTTAGGATGCTAGCAGTTCACTCCTCTGCTTGAACTTTGAAACCTTTTGTAGTTTTGTACCCAAATGATAGGCTGCATGTTGTTACATAAGAAGCTACGATTGGTGGGAAAAAGTCTTGTCAGAAACGGTTCAAAAAGGCACATGCTGACCCATTGCTGATAACATTACTACTCAAATACCATGTCTCTAAATGTCATTCAGAGAAAAGGGATATCCAGTGATGGTTTAACTCACTACATGGTCATTTGCACTTGTTCTAGTCATATTCCTGTCAGTAGACCCGGTTTATTTGGATTATTATTTACTAGATCAAATGCTTACAAATAAGTATGGGTAACGCTTTATTTCGATAGTCCACTTTAGACATTCAACTAACTATAAATAACTTTGCACCTATGTCAACTAGTCATTAGAGCAGACTGTGCTTAATATCTGCACTTTATTTCGATGCTTCCCCTACAGACATTATACTGATTGTAAGTAACTTTGTAAGTACATGTCAACTTATTCTACTCTAACCCTAACCTAACAGTCTACTAACAGGCCTACTCTAATGAGAGTTAGTTGACATGTAGTTGCAAAGTTATTGACTATTTCCCTATCAGTCAAAACAGGTACACTTTAAAATGCCAATAGTGAAAGTAATTCTTCCCAACGATAATGATGATGATCATTTTTAAATTATAATCAGCTTTATATAGTTTTCTCATGTAAAGCATGTTTCATAGAATGGTTGGCTGATGAACAGCTACAGTCTGATTAGCAGAAACGGAGGGCGTATGTATGCATAAACTCAGTGAACTCAGTGAGCTAATGGTGATGGACAAAGATAGCGATAATAATTAAATCAGGTCAGATACAGTTGTGCAGGTCAGCGCGGTCAGAGCTGGTTATTTAATCTCTTTCTCTTGTATTTTACTACTATTTAACTTTACTTCTAGCAGCATGTGGTTTATCCACTGGTCTTCTGCTTATACTGGATATGCTGAGTTGCAGTAATGTTGTCTAAGTTAATTAATTCACAAATGAAACAATACTAGAATACAGGAATATAATGGTTGCTGTGGTCTAAATCCTCATTCACAGAAAAACAGACATGAGTTATGCATAACAGTATGTTTATTTTATGTCAGGTCTACATTAGCAGAATGACAGTACTGTCTTCAACATTTTGAATGTAAGTAAATTAATCTTAAAATTTTCATGTATGAGAGAGTAAAAAGTAAAAAAAATCTGAAACTGAAATAACGATAAAAAGACGTTATCTCTTTGAATTGTACAAACAACTGCTATTAATTCAAGTGCCAAGAAATAAATTACTAAAATCATTTTTAAAAGAGAAAAAAAACACATATATGAAACATTTTCCCCATAAACAATAGCTATGAAATACCTCCTAAAGTTGTGACTGATGCATTAAAAAGATCACATTAAGCATTGCCTGAAATGTGAACATTTCTGAATGTGGTATTATGCACAATACTGCTCCTTTCATTTCTTCCTAAATTATTTTCTTCTACGTTTGACACTGTAGCATAGATACACATTTATATTATCTTCTTAAGCTTATATTTAATATTTCATCGCTGGTTTATTTTTAGCATGTGCTGCAACATTCATCCTGTTACCTCATGCATGTTATTTTATCAGCAGTTATGCATGCAATTAGTTTATATGTTGTTCTGATTCGTCCTGTTTACAGACAATGAGGACTATTCATCTTTGAGTAAACAGAGTGGACAGTAAAGTATCTTCCTTCGTTTTAGTGAGAGAAAAACATGTATCTGCTTATAGCAAGGTTGTCAGATGTCTGTGAAAGTTAATGTGAGAAGAAGACAAATATTAGTAGGATTGGACAAAGGAATGAAGGACATTATACAACAATCCTAGAGTAGTTCAACTCTCTCTCACTGAGTCTGAACAAACTGCATTGACTGTGTCTTATGAAAAAAGGAAACCTGAGAAACCAGTCGAAATCATGATTATTTTTAAAACAATTCAGAGTAATTAATATGGAGGATCTATTAGCACCTGCAATTTTTTACTGGCAGTGGTGTGACACTTGTTGACAGTGAAGAAAATACCTGAATGTTTCTCTTTGCTCCATGTTGATGAAATAAATGGTGCTCTTTAAACATTCTTTATTGTTCTACTTCTGTTAAAAACATGAAAAATAGCTAGAATTATGCCTAATTAACACTTGCTGACTCTTTCATAGCTGCTTGGGTTTAATGAATGTACTTGGCAAAAGATTTAGAAAAGAGATCTAGAGGAAAAGACAGAGAAGAAAATGGAGCTTCTTGCTTGAGGTCTATGGTGAAGGAAAAGATACCATACTTTCCCTCTCTTTTTAGTTGACGGTGTTTAATTCATATTTATCTTTGACGCTGTTGCTGTCTTCAAGGTTCGTCTCAGGCAAAGGATGGTGCAGCTCAATCATTAGGAAGTAGATCACTGCCCCAACCACACCTCCCACCATCGGTCCGACCACTGGAACCCACCACCAGCCTCCTCCAGCACTGAACACACACACACACACACATGCTCACATGCATGGCACAGGTGAGAATAAAGTCAGGGCTCTGCAAAATTCTGAATGTAAGAATTTTCAAAGAAAAATATTAATTAGAATTAGAATTGTACATGCAGTATGCTGAGCCAGAGTTTGAACTGAAATGACAAGAAGAGGAATTTGCTTGATTATAATTCAAACAAATCTAATATACTGTAGTCACACAATCCTCACAAATTTCATTAGTCCATTACAACCATTACAACAGATCACTTTTAAGTTGTTTTTGTCTGTGACACACACACACACTACCATTAAAAAATTTGGGGTCGGTAAGATTTTTAGGGTATCAAGGCTGCATTTATTTGATCAAAAATGCAGTAAAAACAGTAATATTGTGAAATATGATTACAATTTAAAATAACTGTTTTCTATTTTAATATATTTCAAAATGTAATTTATTTCTGTGATAAAAAAGCTGAATCTTCAGCATCATTACTCTAGTCTTCAGTGTCACATGATCCAGAAATCATTCTAATATGCTGATTTGGTGCTCAAGTAAAATTTTGCATATTCAATGTAAAAAGAAAAGTATTGATTTTAAAAAGAAATATTTTCTAGCATTATAAATGTCTTTACTTTTGATCAATTTAATGCATTCTTGCTGAATAAAAGTATTAAATTCTTTAAAAAAAAATTACAGACTGCAAATTTTTTAATGGTAGTGTATGGTAGTGGTAGTAATGGTAGTGTACGGTGGCCAAGAGAGCTCAACTCAAGAAAACACTTGCAATTAGAAAAACACCAGCAAATTAAGAAAACATCTTCATCAGCTTGACAACACATATGCTGCAAATGCTTACAACGCAATCAAATACAGAAACGTGCTGCAAATTGCACAGATCACAAAGGAAATGTTTCAAGTGGACCCCAGCAAGTGACGAACCTGGCTGGGACATGCTTATTGTTAAATGTCTACTCGTCAGTGGTGTTGACGATCACCTGAAAGGTGTTTTTGTTTATTTTAACATCCTAATCGCATGTGTGTCATGAGTATTTGCAGCGTGTTTCTGTATTTGGTTGCGTCCTGAGTATTTGCAGCATGTTTCTGTATTAGGTTGCGTTGTATTTGCAGCGCGTTTCTGTATTTGGTTGCACTTG
The DNA here is from genome assembly GCA_037950665.1 of Hypophthalmichthys nobilis. Taxonomy (NCBI): domain Eukaryota; kingdom Metazoa; phylum Chordata; class Actinopteri; order Cypriniformes; family Xenocyprididae; genus Hypophthalmichthys; species Hypophthalmichthys nobilis. The sequence goes on from CM075470.1 coordinate 38,313,284, forward strand.
ACATTTGATATTGAACAGTGCTTTGATCTGCCGACATTGACACTATTCTTTAAGAGCTGTTGTGCAGCCAAAATTATATACCAGTTATCAATGTAAAGCTGCTTTGACACAATCTGCATTGTAAAAAGCGCTATATAAATAAAGGTGACTTGACTTGACTTGTGATCATTTGCAGTGTGTTTCTGTATTTGGTTGCGTTGTATTTGCAGTGCGTTTCTGTATTTGTTGCATTGTGAGTATTTGCAGTGCCTTTCTGTATTTGGTTGCGTTGTGATCATTTGCAGCACGTTTCTGTATTTGGTTGCGTTGTGATCATTTGCAGCACGTTTCTGTATTTGGTTGCGCTGTGAGTATTTGCAGCGCGTTTCTGTATTTGGTTGCGTTGTGAGTATTTGCAGCGCGTTTCTGTATTTGGTTGCATTGTGATCATTTGCAGTGTGTTTCTGTATTTGGTTGCATTGTATTTGCAGCGCGTTTCTGTATTTGGTTGCGTTGTGAGTATTTGCATCAAGTTTCTGTATTTGGTTGTATTGTGAGTATTTGCAGAGCGTTTCTGTATTTGGTTGCATTGTGATCATTTGCAGCATGTTTCTGTATTTGGTTGTTTTGTGAGTATTTGCAGAGCATTTCTGTATTTGGTTGCGTTGTGAGTATTTGCAGCAAGTTTCTATATTTGCTAGCGTGTTTGCAGTGCGTTTCTGTATTTGGTTGCGTTGTGAGTATTTGTAGCACGTTTCTGTATTTGGTTGCGTTATGAGTATTTGCAGCAAGTTTCTGTATTTGGTTGAGTATTTGCAGCAAGTTTCTGTATTTGGTTGAGTATTTGCAGCGTGTTTCTGTATTTGGTTGAGTATTTGCAGCGTGTTTCTGTATTTGGTTGCGTTGTGAACATTTGCAGCGTGTTTCTGTATTTGGTTGCGTTGTGAACATTTGCAGCGTGTTTCTGTATTTGGTTGCATTGTGTGTATTTGCAGCATGTTTCTGTATTTGGTTGTGTTGTATTTGCAGCATGTTTCTGTATTTGGTTGTGTTGTATTTGCAGCACGTTTCTGTACTTGGTTGTGTTGTGAGTATTTGCAGCGTGTTTCTGTACTTGGTTGTGTTGTGAGTATTTGCAGCATGTTTCTGTATTTGGTTGCCTTGTGAGTATTTGCAGCGTGTTTCTGTACTTGGTTGTGTTGTGAGTATTTGCAGCGTGTTTCTGTATTTGGTTGTGTTTTATTTGCAGTGTGTTTCTGTATTTGGTTGTGTTGTGAGTATTTGCAGTGTGTTTCTATATTTGGTTGTGTTGTGAGTATTTGCAGCGTGTTTCTGTATTTGGTTGTGTTGTGAGTATTTGCAGCATGTTTCTGTATTTAGTTGTGTTGTGAGTATTTGCAGCACGTTTCTGTATTTGGTTGTGTTGTGAGTATTTGCAGCACGTTTCTGTACTTGGTTGTGTTGTGAGTATTTGCAGCGTGTTTCTGTATTTGGTTGTGTTGTATTTGCAGCATGTTTCTGTATTTGGTTTTGTTCTGAGTATTTGCAGCGTGTTTCTGTATTTGGTTGCATTGTGAGTATTTGCAGCGTTTCTGTATTTGGTTGTGTTGTTTTTTTAGCATGTTTCTGTATTTGGTTGTGTTGTGAGTATTTGCAGCGTGTTTCTGTATTTGGTTGTGTTGTGAGTATTTGCAGCATGTTTCTGTATTTGGCTGTGTTCTGAGTATTTGTAGCGTGTTTCTGTATTTGGTTGTGTTGTGAGTATTTGCAGCACGTTTCTGTATTTAGTTGTGTTGTGAGTATTTGCAGCACGTTTCTGTATTTAGTTGTGTTGTGAGTATTTGCAGCATTTGGTTAACATTTGGTTGTATTGTATTTGCAGCATGTTTCTGTATTTGGTTGTGTTGTATTTGCAGCGTGTTTCTGTATTTGGTTGCATTGTGAGTATTTGCAGTGTGTTTCTGTAGTTGGTTGTGTTGTATTTGCAGCATGTTTCTGTATTTGGTTGCATTGTGAGTATTTGCAGCGTGTTTCTGTATTTGGTTGTGTTGTGAGTATTTGCAGCATGTTTCTGTATTTGGTTGTGTTCTGAGTATTTGTAGCGTGTTTCTGTATTTGGTTGTGTTGTGAGTATTTGCAGCACGTTTCTGTATTTGGTTGTGTTGTGAGTATTTGCAGTGTGTTTCAGTATTTGGTTGTGTTGTGAGTATTTGGAGCATGTTTCTGTAGTTGGTTGTGTTGTATTTGCAGCATGTTTCTGTATTTGGTTGCATTGTGAGTATTTGCAGCGTGTTTCTGTATTTGGTTGTGTTCTGAGTATTTGTAGCGTGTTTCTGTATTTGGTTGTGTTGTGAGTATTTGCAGCACGTTTCTGTATTTGGTTGTGTTGTGAGTATTTGCAGTGTGTTTCAGTATTTGGTTGTGTTGTGAGTATTTGGAGCATGTTTCTGTAGTTGGTTGTGTTGTATTTGCAGCATGTTTCTGTATTTGGTTGCGTTGTGAGTATTTTCAGCGTGTTTCTGTACTTGGTTGCGTTGTGAGTATTAGCAGCGTGTTTCTGTATTTGGTTGCATTGTGAGTATTTGCAGCGTGTTTCTGTATTTGGTTGTGTTTTATTTGCAGCGTGTTTCTGTATTTGGTTGCATTGTGAGTATTTGCAGCGTGTTTCTGCATTTGGTTGTATTGTGTGTATTTGCAGCATGTTTTTGTATTTGGTTGTGTTGTGAGTATTTGCAGTGTGTTTCTGTATTTGGTTGTGTTGTGAGTATTTGCAGCACATTTCTGTATTTGGTTATGTTGTGAGTATTTGCAGCGTGTTTCTGTATTTGGTTGCACTGTGAGTATTTGCAGCATTTGGTTAACATTTGGTTGTATTGTATTTGCAGCATGTTTCTGTATTTGGTTGTGTTGTATTTGCAGTGTGTTTCTGTATTTGGTTGCATTGTGTGTATTTGCAGTATGTTTTTGTATTTGGTTGTGTTGTGAGTATTTGCAGCATGTTTCTGTATTTGATTGCGTTGTGAGTATTTGCAGCATGTTTCTGTATTTGGTTGTGTTGTATTTGCAGCATGTTTCTGTATTTGGTTGCATTGTGAGTATTTGCAGCGTGTTTCTGTATTTGGCTGCATTGTGAGTATTTGCAGCGTGTTTCTGCATTTGGTTGTATTGTATTTGCAACATGTTTCTGTATTTGGTTGTGTTGTATTTGCAGTGTGTTTCTGTATTTGGTTGCACTGTGTGTATTTGCAGCATGTTTTTGTATTTGGTTGTGTTGTGAGTATTTGCAGTGTGTTTCTGTATTTGGTTGCGTTGTGAGTATTTGCAGCGTGTTTCTGCATTTGGTTGTATTGTATTTGCAGCATGTTTATGTATTTGGTTGTGTTGTGTGTATTTGCAGCATGTTTATGTATTTGGTTGCGTTGTGAGTATTTGCAGCACGTTTCTGTACTTGGTTGTGTTTGAGTATTTGCAGTGTGTTTCTGTATTTGGCTGCATTGTGAGTATTTGCAGTGTGTTTTTGTATTTGGTTGCGTTGTGAGTATTTGGAGCATGTTTCTGTAGTTGGTTGTGTTGTATTTGCAGCATGTTTCTGTATTTGGTTGCGTTGTGAGTATTTGCAGCGTGTTTCTGCATTTGGTTGTATTGTATTTGCAGCATGTTTCTGTATTTGGTTGTGTTGTGTGTATTTGCAGCACGTTTCTGTATTTGGTTGTGTTGTGAGTATTTGCAGCGTGTTTCTGTATTTGGTTGTGTTGTATTTGCAGCACGTTTCTGTATTTAATTGTGTTGTGAGTATTTGCAGCATGTTTCTGTATTTGGTTGCGTTGTGAGTATTTGCAGCACGTTTCTGTACTTGGTTGTGTTCTGAGTATTTGCAGTGTGTTTCTGTATTTGGTTGTGTTGTGAGTATTTGCAGCGTGTTTCTGTATTTGGTTGCGTTGTGAGTATTTGCAGCGTGTTTCTGTATTTGGTTGTGTTGTATTTTCAGCATGTTTCTGTATTTGGTTGTGTTGTGAGTATTTGCAGCGTGTTTCTGTATTTGGTTGCATTGTGAGTATTTGCAGCGAGTTTTTGTATTTGGTTGTGTTGTGAATATTTGCAGCGTGTTTCTGTATTTGGTTGGGTTGTATTTGCAGTGTGTTTCTGTATTTGGTTGCATTGTGTGTATTTGCAGCATGTTTTTGTATTTGGTTGTGTTGTGAGTATTTGCAGCGCGTTTCTGTATTTGGTTGTGTTGTGAGTATTTGCAGCGCGTTTCTGTATTTGGTTGCGTTGTGATCATTTGCAGCGTGTTTCTGTATTTGGTTGTTTTGTTAGTATTTGCAGAGCATTTCTGTATTTGGTTGCGTTGTATTTGCAGCGTGTTTCTGTATTTGGTTGCGTTGTGAGTATTTGCAGCAAGTTTCTGTATTTGCTAGCGTATTTGTAGCGCATTTCTGTATTTGGTTGCGTTGTGAGTATTTGTTGTGAGTATGTTGCTGTATTTGGTTGTGTTGTGAGTATTTGCAGCACGTTTCTGTATTTGGTTGCATTGTGAGCATTTGCAGCACGTTTCTGTATTTGGTTGCGTTGTGAGCATTTGCAGCATGTTTCTGTATTTGGTTGTGTTGTGAACATTTTGCAGCGTGTTTCTGTTTTTGGTTGTATTGTATTTTTAGCACATTTCTGTATTTGGTTGCGTTATGCGTATTTGCAGCATATTTCTGTATTTGGTTGAGTTGTGAGTATTTGTAGTGTGTTTCTGTATTTGGTTGTGTTGTGAACATTTGCAGCGTGTTTCTGTATTTAGTTGCGTTGTATTTGCAGCATGTTTCTGTATTTGGTTGTGTTGTGAGTATTTGCAGTGTGTTTCTGTATTTGGTTGCGTTGTGAGTATTTGCAGCGTGTTTCTGTATTTGGTTGCGTTGTGAGTATTTGCAGCATGTTTCTGTATTTGGTTGTGTTCTGAGTATTTGCAGCACGTTTCTGTATTTGGTTGTATTTGCAGCACGTTTTTGTATTTGGTTGTGTTGTGAGTATTTGCAGCATGTATGTTGTCAAAATGATTATGTTTTCTTAATTTGCTGGTGTTTTTTCTGTTTGCATTTTCTTCAGTTGCAGCACGTTGAGCTCTCTCAGCCACCGTAATACATGACACATGCATATTAGTACAAACGTAGTTTTGAAGCAAAATTGTGTTAGAAAAGTTCTAGTATAATTTTTTTGCAGATGCCACTTGGTTTGATATTTTGCATTTAATGCAATTACATTCAGACATGTTTAAATGTTTTAACTGACCAGATATTGCACAAATTGTTCAAATACTTTTAGGGCCACTGTATATAAATAAAATGCAAATTTATATAGGTATCATTTTGCATATTGATCATTCATATCTTGATCATTTCATATCTTGTATGCATTTCTTTGAATTTCATTTTAATTCTACATCAATAGTAAATTAAAATTACAATTAAGGTTAAAGGTTCAAGTAGACTGGACATGCATGATTGATTAGGAATGTGCTTATACATTAATGCCGTATCTTGAGTTTGAAAGTGTTGTTCTGTTTTCAGACTGATGGATGATGTCAACACAGTGTTGGTGTCTAGTCTCGCTGCACAGACACTAATGCATTCATTGTAATCTGTGCTTAGTGTGTCACTCCTGTGCTCCCTGTCTGCAGCACTCTTTCCCTCCCTCAATCCCTTGATCCTTTTATAGGCTACTGAGAAAACAAGTGCTCTGTGTCCTTCAACCTGCTCTACAAACAGGTTAGCAAAGGTAAATGTAAACAAATGCATGGCCACTGCATACAGACACTTTGCTGAACTGAATTTATGTAAAGTTCATGTACACTATAGGTTTTATAATGCACATGCTTGTTAGTTGCAATTATGACACCAGAGCCATTTGCACTCAGGTGACCTGTAATCTGTCTTCGAGTTGGAAGAGAAATCAAGCAGACAGATCAAGCACTTCCTCGCATACATGGACGTTACCCTGTATTTGTAGTTGTAAAGGGCCGAATAACAAAATATACAAAAATATTTGACAGCTGAATGACCAATCAGAAGTATCCCAGAGAGTAATGTAATGTATCAGATGTGAATAGTAATGAAAACCTGGAAAATGCCAGTTTCAAGAGATTTGCATGAATGAGTCAAAGGACTACAGTGTTTTGGAGAGTTTTCACTTCTGAAATTTTCTGATTGTAAACACAGCAGTATTCTATTTTATCCACCTATATTGCATTACAATTATTTTATTTGACGCTTCATTGTTCTTTACTCTATCCTTTTGGTGTTGAACTGTGTATAAAATCAGACTCTTTTTGCTGTTAAAGAGCAGCAACAGAACCTCTGTCTGACAATGACCTACATACTTGTGATAGCTAAAAGCAGAGTTATAGTGAAAGATGATAACTTTTTTATTCTTTAATAGGAAAAGTTAGAGGAATAAAATACATCCTGTCTTTGGTCGTGCCACATTTATGCAAGGAAACTGCCTCACGTACATTTTTAAAATTGCTTCAATATGCAGGAGATACACAAGTGCATTAAAAATTCATTTGCTCTGTCAGAAGAATGGTGATAGGCCTTTGCACTTAAAGTCTATTTGGAGTTTCTAAAAGTACACAGATGGGAGGCATGCCTCTGTTTCTCACATGCTGGTCGAATCTTGTGCAACAGGGTAACACTTCTAGGTCTATTGTGTTACTGCACATACCCATAGACAAACTTCCCTGTTACAACATAAGCAATAATACGTTTAAAGGGGGGGTCTAATGCTATTTCATGCATTCTGATTTATTTACACTGTTAAAGACCTTGTATAGGCACTTTTCCTTGTATAGGCACTTTTCCCTGATAAGCGTGCGCACACATCACCAAGAGCAAGAGTACGCCCATCAACGCGCTTCATTTGGGTTATGGAAACCGAGAGATTTTTCAACAATGTCACCAAAGGAGTGTGTTTTTGGTTGTGAGGGAAAGATAATGTTTTTCAGCTTCCCAAAGAACCCAGCGTTAAGGGAACAGTGGATGCAGTTTGGTTTTCTGGAGGAGCAACGGAGTTCTGCATGTATGTTTGTTTGTTCCCAGAATTTCGGTGATGAATGTTTTGTAAACAAGTCCCAGTTTGACGCAGAATTTGCAGATCCCAGTGATAGATCCCGGTCATGAGTCGGAACCACAGGTGGTGAGTAAAGCTGCATCAAATGTCTGTGTTTTGTTGGCAATCGGCAGGGAAGTGCATATAATGTAAACAACACAAACGTTTTTGTTCCTTTTTTATTTATAATGATGTCACAGTTTGCAGACGATCTCTATGCAAAAGCTGTGCGCGCTCGTGACTCTTTAGCTCTGCCCACGGCACTGTCGGCAGGCATGCCTCCAGGAGCTCGGCTTTTTTCAGAAAGAGTCAGTACGGCATATCTATCTTTTATAAATATGATAAAACTAAAGATTTTTCAGAGATATGAAGGATGCACTACTACTCTACAAGTACTCAAGATTAACATGAGATTGGTGGAAACTGTGTGTGTTATGTACCCTTTAAGTGAAGAAGTGGAAAATCCAACTGAACAATAACAAAAAAAGTTTTCTGTACCTGAACACATCTAATCCCCATCCTGCTAGAGCAGTGAAGAGCCGCGGTCCCAAGTCTCTGGCAGGGTTGATCGGATAGCCGCAGTTCAGCGCCATTGACACTCCGATAGCCAGGATGCTCAGACCAATAACCAGAGGCTCCATGCCTTTAGGTGCCCCGATATTCTTCTTATCTACTATGGCTAAAATACAGAGGACCAGGGCACCTGTGCCGATCATCTGTGTAAATAGAGACTAATGATCAGCAAAACATTCTCTTATGGAAGCCTGTTTTATCTCAAAGTAAAAAATAAAAAAGTAATTATGAGATAAATTTTAAAATGGAAAATAAGTGCACATTGTGAGATATAACATTTAAAGTATATTTTGTTTAGTTTTTTTAGTCTGATTTCCATACTTTATATTTACTGTTTCTTTCTTTTAACTCCCCTGTTAAAGAAACTGTAGCCTATAATTTAAACCACAAGTTTTAAAGGGTTAGTTCACCCAAAAATGAAAATTTTGTCATTAATTACTCACCCTCATGTCATTCCAAACCCGTAAGACCTTCGTTCATCTTCAGAACACAAATTAAGATATTTTTGATGAAATCCAAGAGCTCTCTGACTCCTCCAGAGACAACAATTTAACCACCACTTTCAAGGTCCAGAAAGCTACTAAAGACATTGTTAAAATAGTCCGCGTGACTGCAGTGGTTCAACTTTAATTTTATGAAGCAACGAGCCAGCATTCTGATGTAGAACCAGGAAGCGCTGAATGTAAACAGTGTAAGAGAATGACACAAAAGAGAAGATATTGTTGAATAAAGTTGTTATTTTTGTTTTGTTTTTAAACACAAAAAGTATTCTTGTCGCTTCATAACATTGAGGATGAACCACTGTAGTCACATGGACTATTTTAACAATGTCTTTAGTATGTTTCTGGGCCTTGAAAGTGATAGCTAAATTGCTGTCTATGTTGGAGTCAGAGAGCTTGCGGATTTCATCAAAAATATCTTAATTTGTGTTCCGAAGATGAACAAAAGTCTTACGGTTGTGGAGCGACATGAGGGTGAGTAATTAATGATGGAATTTTCATTTTTGGGTGAACTATCCATTTAACACCATTTCACTGTATAAAAAACAGTGAGATCATTTGATATTTAGAAAAATGAATTACTGTGTTACACTCACCTGATCAATAAATCCATTTAACAATGAGAGATGTTCACGTGGATATGAAGCAAAGATATTTGCTGTGGCATTTTCACCAGTTACAAGCAGCTGTCCATCAGCAAAATTTGTAAAGGCACCTATGGACAAGATCATTTTTTTAGGTATTATTTATTTTATTAATATATTATTAATTGATTAATAGGAAGTAATTTGATGACTGTTCAGAATAATTGTACTCTGGAATGTTAAATCTAATGTCTAATCCAAATCTATCCAAGGTCAGACCTGAACAAGTCAATTTAGTTTGAGTTGTTTGAGTTGTGTGTGTCTAATATAAGCATGTATGTAAGTATACTTTAGCAGACTGCTATAGAAGAGGAGTCCATAACCGAAGCAATAACATAGAAGTGCCTTGAAAACTTACCATAGTACAGACAGTAGACAGCACAAGACCCAGCAAAGGCACCAAGAAATTGAGCAACCACATAGACAGGAAATTTCTTTATTGGGAGTTTCCCAACAACAACCATAGCCAGAGAAACAGCTGGGTTCACATGTCCACCTGCAATGAGATGCAACAATTGAGAGACTGCAAACTTTTGATGACAGCAAAGTGTTTGTATTGGTTTTAGTGGTTCACTATTGTATGGTGATGTTGAATTGATTGAAGTTTGTATAAAAACATGCCGAGGTTTTTTTTTTGTTGTGATACGGATTATTATCTATTAGAATCAAAAGAATATACTGTGTTATTCATTTCAAAACTCACAGTTGTAATTTCTCTCATTGCGATATAGGTATACAGTATACTCTCACTTTCCCCCTCTTAATCCAGAGAGTTCCTCATAAACACTGTCAATAGGAATTGGGTCTGACATAATCTGGCTGAGTCTTCTGACATCACAGCAAGGCTTAGGAGTAACTCTGCTTTGACATAAGAGCGCTCAGAACTGTCTCTGACCCCACCGTACATGTCGCTTCAGCTCTAATGCGAGCAAAACAGAATGGAAAACACTGGCTTTTCCTGACCTACATAAACTTGAACTGATTTCTTCACAGATTGGTAGCTGATTAAATGTATAAACACAGCGAATCAGGACCTTGTCTGGTTTGTTAATTTTTCTTGATATCAGTTTTCACCCATTATAATGATTAATTCAATCTTGTTGTTTGGGTTTTTTGAAATTCACATTGAAGAGAGCAGAATCAAAAAAGCAACATTACATATTACACAGTAAAACACAACTGATTGGATACGGGTTTTTTTACATTACAGAAAATATTTTTTCTATTGTGTACTTCATGTAGAGTCAGTAAAATACATAATGACAGGCCAGTGCCTACACCTGACTTCAACCTGGGACATATGCTCCAGAAAAGCTCATTAGTTCAATACTGTACTCATCATCACAGCATGTAAGATTATCACATTCACAGTCATGTGGGCTGCTGGGCAAACCAACTTATTCATGCACAAATGCACACTTTTCACAGCAGAACTCAGGCTATATTTAACATTGCATGCATATAGATTCATATATGGCTTTGACTTGTCACCCCTGATAATTCAGTTGCATGCATCACCAAAATAACACATGCACCACTGTATGCTCGAGGTCTAGATGCTGCTACTGATGGATAAACCACAGGGCTCCGTGTCCCTCAACATATCTCATGGTATCGCATGGAAACCACCTGTTTGAAACTCAAAAAAGAGCATCCATCCATCATAAACGTACTCCACACGGCTTCGGGGATTAATAAAGGCCTTATGAAGCGAAAAGATGCTTTGTGTAAGAAAAATTTCCATATTTAACACGTTATAAATTAAAATAACTAGCTTCCACCAGACCACCTTCGTATTCAACTTACAAAAAAGCCTAACTGATGTTCTGTCAGTTACACTTGTTTCGTAATTTGAATAGGGAAGGCGTGGGATGTAGCGTAAGCGTTTTGAACTGCAAGAGGCATTACACTTTCTTCCTAAGTTGAATATGAAGGCAGTCTGGTGAAAGCTAGATATTTTACTTTATAACATGTTAAATATGGATTCGCTTCAGAAGACCTTTATCAACCCCCCGGAGCCGTGTGGAGTATGTTTATGATGGATGGATTTGCACTGCCATTATAAAGTTTTGGAGCATCAGGGTGATTATTAATATAACTCTGATTGTATTCGTCTGAAAGAAGAAAGTCAATCCGTTTGAGTTTGAATTAATGGCAGATTTTTTACTATAAATTACGGACATGGCATCTGAGTACTAATTCTAGTACTCAGTTATTTTGCTTTAGTACTAAAGTTATTTTGCTTTATTTCCAGAATTAATCATAGGCTCCTTCTTACATACTACAGCTCTTCAAAAATGGCACTTTAAATCTCTTGACAAACTAAAAGACATAAATGGCATTTGTATATTCAAAATAAAAGATATAGTGTATATATCTCTTGTGTGTTTCTTCCACATACAATATATGAATGCACAACACATGAGCATGAGACATGCTTTCTGACAAGTCTAGATTTAAGCTACTGAGATTATCTGGAGTCTCTTCACCATAGGAGTGCAGTGAGGTTAGTCTAAGTGGATCTGTGTGTAGTCAATTATTGCCAATAATGTTGTGCCACTTTGTCTTCTCTTGTAAATGTGCTCTTATTTACGTTTTTTTCCCCTCTCATTTAAAAGGAAATGAAAAAGGACATTCCTGGAATCATCAGCATTATTGTAACACATTATAATAAAAGCTTCACCTAATCCTTGAGGAATTCACTTAATGTAGGCCAGACATACGATTACAATTGGTATATCAAACCCGACACACACGCCTCCACTTGACAGACACTAAGCCTTATGCAAGTTTTAAGAGCATGTAATTGAACCATCATTTCCTCTTCCACCCGTCCATCACTACTGTATATTTTTGAGAAGAAGAAAAATACCGACACTTTTTTTCACAATGTCAGAGAGCACAAGGCTTTCATCCTCTATTACGTCGTTCATTAATCCTAAAATTTATAAGGAAGCACAAGTCTGTTATGCATTGAAGCAAATCCACCCTTCACTCTCTCTCTCTTTGGGGTCAAAGGTCAAGATGGAATACTCAGCATGGGGCATATTTGATCCAGCTGTCTAAGGCTTATTACTGCATGAAAGGCTTTTTCTGCCTCACTAGCCATTTTACTCCTTTGACCAGATTTAAGTTTTAATAGAAAAAACATACATAAACTGCAATAGAGGAATAAATTGAGCCGTTTATGTGGTATCGATTTATATTATGGATATTGTAGTGTGGCATATGGCGATTGGTGAGTAGATTGTATGTTTTGTTGAGCATGATCAAAGATCACAAACAACTGTGAAAAACAGCCCTGATGGATAGCTAAATATGACCTTTGAAATGAAAAGATGCTTTGAACTCGGCTGTCCTAGACTATTGCCTTTTCTCAATCAAATGAGCATGCGTTTTGGAATAATTTCAACAATTTAATTGCAAAGTTCCATGAAATGTGTGTATTATTTTTATAGAAGACTATAGGTAAATGTCTGTAAGGTGAATTGAAGTTTATACAGTGTGTGTGCATGCTACTGTCTATTCTAGACTTCTCTATTGGCTAGAGTGACCAGTCACCTGACACGCCTCCTGCCATGTACACAGCCAGCATCACCCCTAGAGTAAAGCCAAAGTGGATGGTGAGAAGTTCTCCATGTGTGCCTCTGCTGAGGACAGTTTGGGCCACTGAACCACAACCGAACAGCTGTAAACAGGAAATGAGCAGAGGGGAGACAATTTAGGAAGACAATTAGTGGAAAAAGCCACTGCCATGCAGATAGGAAAAGCACTCTTGTTGTGGAGCACTTATTCAAAGCTAATTAGTCGGGCAGTTTGTTCAAAAGCACAGTCCATTATGGTCAGGGCGGCACCCCAAAGCAACAAGATCTGTCTTACTGAATCAAAATCTTTTCACTTAATTAACACCAGCAGAATACACCGTAGAAAACGTCTCTGTGTATTTCATGTTACTCATCAAAACATCAGGTAGTAATTTTTGTAGTAAAATGTACTTCTCTTTAAAGTAATACGGCATGTTGTAAGTCTATATGCGATAAGTTGTCAGATCTGACATCAACAGTAAAACAATTATGAAGCACAAACCAGTTCACTAAACTACAAAATGTAAAAAAGTACAATATGAACAAATATATTTATAACATTTAGTAAACATCTAGACATCTGACTTCATGAAAAATACACTTGTCCTGAGAACAGTTCATCTTTACAGTTAAAAAACACCTTTACAGGCTAATATACAGCAATAATAATAATAATATTATATATCCTATATAATATAATATATCCTATTAATGGAATTTATTTTGGTGAACAGAACTGTCAAAAATTGTTGGATGAGATTTTAGAGGGTTTTGAACGAGGTGCTTTCAAACTAACATACAAAACCACTGTGAGTGAAAATTTGTGTTTGTCTAATTGGACTTATTTAATATATAATTACACAATTAGAGCTGATCAATAATAAGCATAAATAAGAAGACACTATTGTTTACATCTCTAGAGGGTGTTGCATTTAATGCAATGCATTTAGTCTAAAATATTATGTTTACATATAGCTACTACTACCACACTAAAATGTGGTCACACGTTTATAAGATAAGTGCTTCTTAAAAATTAATGAATATCAACCTCAACACAACATAGAGGCTACGACAAAAATTAAATAAGTTGACAGACTGTTTTATTAATAATAACAATAATAATAATAAAGGACACAAAACAGTCAATTACACTTGAAACTTAGTTTCAAGACTTCTTGGTTCTGAAGTCCTGACAGGTAAAAGACTTACTATTAATACGAATGTCCCCAGTAATTCCGCCAGAAACTCTCTTATGATGTCGCGCCTCACCATGCATTTCCCCCTCAAATTTCTGATGTTTTCGAGCTCCATAGTTTCCCCGACAGCTGAGATGTGATGTCCAGACAGACAGTTGAAGTGCTGATCTCGCTGGAGTTTAAGTGTCTTAGGCTTTAACCTTCCCCGCCCCCCCCTGCTACTTTAGATGTCATTAAACACTCTGACATGACAGGTTGGTGGTTCCTCTTTGCTCTCACTCTATCCATCCTATTCATGCCGAGAAAACTACGAGTCACTATCATTAGGCAACGCAGGTTATTTGTTAATAGCCTACCGTCTGCGAACAAGTGACTAGCGTTCACTTAATCTTTGTTTACGAGGTGTAAAAAAAAATGACACATTTTACATAAATATTTAATAATGTTTTATTATAAGGTATTAAAATTATTAACAGAAGTTGGAGTTGACTGAGTAAGCTAGATACACTACATTTCAGTTCGATAAAGCTCAATGTAACACAAAATACAGTAGCTTATGCAGTAGCTACAATATGAAATGAGATGTGACGATGATTTGTTTCTCCAGGTCTAATAAAAATATTTTTTTTAAAAATGCATTAAAACACTCACACGTTGTGAATTAAAATACATGTCCGGTTTGGTTGAGCTTGAACAAAAAGGCTAAAAAGGAGCGGGGAGAAAACGTGCAATATTTTATTATTCACATGATGTTGACACAATCTGTAGGCCTACTTTATATATTTATATATAAATTAAACCAAGATGGATACAAACTTAAATTTCCTAATCCTCATCATCAATAATTTGATATTGTCCTATACAGGACATAGGCTATGTGAGCTGAAAAACACATGCACAAAAAACAACAATTTAATTTAGCCTAACGTCTTATATTTTGCATATCCTACTTGCTATTCATTGGGATTTCTTATTCTTGTGAGTTATCGTCTCATTCGGAGAAGCGTCGACACAATTACAGCGCAGCTTCAACGTGTAATGCGTATATTTGTCCACCGGGTGGAGCTATTTGACAAAGTAAAAACAAAGAGGGCCAGAGTTCGGCGGTGGCGTCCCATGACTGTAGTGACTGTGAGCCGAAGAAGTGATAGGATGGTAGGGGTATGTTTTGTTTGCATTAATCACTGTCACTTGTTCTGGGGTGTCGTCTTTGATGTGAGGCAGACACTGTCAGTGCTGTGAAATGAGGGGGATGTGCTGATGGAGAAAAAGCACCCCAGTGGGTTCTAACAAATTATAACACCCCGTCTTCATCATCTTAACAGCCCTCAGCCCCTTCGCATGTCACACATTATAACTATCAGGAAAGCTGGGCTTTTTTTTTCTAATTTAAGTTATAGATGGCTGTGTAGGCAAACGTAATTTAAGTTTAAGTAATTTAAACGTATAGATGACATAACTTTGACCTATTGGGTTTTATGGATTACAAGTATTGCATTTGCAGGCCATCATACAGAGAGAGCATCTAAATGTTTCCAAGTCCATATACGAAAGGCAGTTCGATCTTTTCCTAATATTTTTAATTACTTAATATTTATTTGTTTAGACACGGTGAGAGCAAAAACATTTTTAAAACAGGACTGAGAGGTTAAAATGATAAGGTTTCATAAACAATTAGATTGTTATGTAGGATTTGTGATTGTTCCAACTAAAGATCAAGTTATTTAAACGCTCCACAACTTCCAAGACTTCTCCGGTTAGCCCACCATGGAAGTGTGAAGGCGATTATTTGTTTTATTTATCTGGGACATACTCGTAGATGTTCTCGTCGCGATTCGGTGTTTTCAAGAGCTTCCTTATCCACCAGTTACATGGTGGAAGTGTGAATGTCTGTGTTGGCTAATCCTTTAAACCACTAACTCTTTGAGAGTGTTAAAAGCCCTTTTAGATGGTCTTTAATGTTTATTGGATATTCTGAGGTAAATGCTATCTGAGTCCTGGCGCTGCAGGAGGCACGACGAGGAAATAACCTGTGATCGCTTGATGTAGATGGTTGAATAACTTTCTGACGGGATATATATGTTATAGGAGAATCTGTGAGAATCAAAAGGGCAAACGGGCTTTGCCAAAGAAAACTTTAACGTTCACGTGGCAGTTTGAGCACCCTAATGGAGAGAAACACTGGCTAGCCTTTAATATTGTAGCCTATTTTTATTGTTAATTTCAACAAACAGGCAGAAGTCTGTCTGCCAAATACACATTATAGATACCCTAGACTGAAAAGAAGAATATATTTAATGGTCTACTGTACAATTTCAATCCACCAGACTGAGTTTCATACCGTTTAGCCTACATATAGAAAATGTATTATTATTTTCAGCAACCTTAAGAAAACTGTGAATAACATATACCTTTGTTGAAATGTAGTGTTGTGTTAAATAATAAATAATAGACTTGAACTGATTATTTAGATTTTTACCACATAAAACATTTTTACCTGACAAAACATTTTTACAGTGCAGTTTACTACTGGCTGTCAGCTGAATTTCTTCCTGATAAATCCTGCTACTCCTACATTGTCTTGAGAGTGGGTGGTATCTCTCACTCAGTATGGTCAGAGAGGGAGAGAGAGTCGTTTATGTAAATGCTCCATTTTAATTATATTAGGAGGACGGCCCTATTCTCTGCCCAATAAAAATGGACCAGGGCTGACACCTGGTTATAAACACAGGAAGGATTCCAAAGTAGTAATAGCAAATCGGCAGAAAAAAACCCAACCGGCATCTTCAACAGACGCAATGACCTCCAGTAAAGTTGAACTGCCAGGAGAGGTGAAGAACGACCCGGCTGCGCTCATGGCATCTCTTCATCTGGTGCCCTCACCGGTACCCAATCCTGAGATCAAGTACACCAAGGTTTGTGAGACTTTTTCATAACTACTTTGAGGGAGATAAAACTGCCTGAAGGGGAAATGCAAACTTCGATATTAACACGTTGAATTTGTTGTGACCGCGCGCAAACAAATCACTGGCCACGAAACGCAACGTGTTGAAAACATTGATATCAGACTCATATTCTATGAATTTAAAGCAAAAGTGCCAGTGTTATTTTTCAGGTATTTCGACTTGTAAGTACGGTCCATGATGATGATTAGGAGGCTTGCACATGCATTTGGTAACAAATAGAAAGGTTTGGTTATGGACTAGTTTTACGCAGTCTTATTATGTGCTATTTGCAGTAAATATAACGATTCCCCTTTTTATTCTAATCTAATAAAAGTTGTTTTTTTTTTTTCATGTCCGGAATCGGATAAAGTGTGTGAAAGTCCAGATCTGCCTGTTATCTATCCTACAGAGGTGCATCGATCATGAAAGATTTCTCGATCTTGATAGCCTATAGTGACAAATAGACTGTCCATTGAGATTTAATAATCAAATTTTCACTATTTAAGCAGTTTTGCCTTGAACAGGTTGTCATTACTTATGACTTAAGTTTCATAGGCATATCGGTGCGCGTTAGAGATCCGCCTCTCTCAAACTCTTTCTATGTCGTACAGTCTATAGATCAGCCTACATCTAAATTATTCATAATTTCATTATGTTCTGGACAAAAAAGTCACAATGTTCATTACTGTGACCACAATAATGTTTCAATATTTGCAACCCGTATAATGTCTAAGAAGTTTAAGGACGCTTGTGCTCATGAATACAACCCAGAAGATTGACAGAAACATTGGACAACTCAATTTTGGACTTTTTTCAGATGTAATGAAGTTTCAGTACTATTATATTGTGATTTTAATGTAGCCATTCCATATTATGCTCTCTGAAAATAAAAAAGAAGTGCTGAATCATCCCATAAATGATTATAAAAATATAATCTCCCTTGTTTTGTTGGTTAGGTCATCTTAAACGATGCCGGTTTTGACTTATAATTTTATTGCTGTGAGGTGAGAGGATAAAGTCAAAGTGCAGTGCAGGGAACTTATCGCTGTGGTAATGAGAGTAAAGTTCAGTCAGAGCAAGAGCTGGAGACACCTGTGACATACACACACACACACACACACACCCTGCAGCTCCTGCTCCTTGTCCTGCTCTCACCTCAAACCTTGTTTCAGAAGCAGATGGGAGTGAGAGAAGGATTCATCCTTAGGAATTTGAATTATCTGGTGTGTGCTGGTTATATGGGTGTGTGTGGGGTTTCAGTTTGGGCATTGGTGATGTGAACTCCCTTCACACCCTTCTCCATCTCACTCTCTCTCTCTCTCTCTCTCTCTCTCTTCCCACCCCCCTCTCGATTTGGATTTTGTTGTGCCTGGTGCGGCGTAGCACAGGCTCTGATGTAACAGTACAAATATGCCCAATCAATATTATTCTTTCAAATGTAGTCTGTGCAGAGCCAAGTTTTTTATTATTTGTGTAAGTCTAAGGTTAAAGCGTTTTTGCGAAACTCCTTGGAGACTTATTAAGTTGTGTTTTCTGCACTGTTAATGAGCAGTGCTTTATGCCAGAGATGCTGAGTTATGGAAATATCATTAATGGTCGTACTTAACATCTCATTCCTCTATCACTGTCAACCACTTTTGTAAATTCCAATTATGTAAATAATGTGATTCAGTATATTTATGCACTGAATCACATCCAGTTCTGGCATTTAAAGTAATTAATATCAAGCATGGAGAGGTACTGGCAAATAATTCAGTCAGGTAATGCAATAATCCTTACAAAACATATTTTATTTTACTGGTTTGTTGCGAGCATCTGGTTATTAGACACAATGCTAGTAATATTTTATTATAATAATAAATATGTTGTGCATTACTATTTATGGTATATTATAATTATTTATTTGGTCCCACTTTATATTAAGTGTCTTTACCTATGTACTAACATTTAAATGAATCATTTGATACAGTGCTCTTATTGTGACATACATGTTTTTACATTGTACTTGTATTTAAAAAATACCTGTATCTGCAATTACACTGTTGACCTATCACTTACACTTACCCATACCTCCAGACCTGTCCCTAACTTTACCTGTATCCCACCTCAATAGTAGCAAAAGTGTTCTGCAATACAACATGAACATAATAAGAACATTGTACCTAACAGTACTTTTTACATAGTAGTTAAATAAGTTAATAATTAATAATAAATAATAAATAATAGTAGTTAATAATTTTATGGTCCCACTTTATATGAGATGGCCTTAACTACTATGTACTTACATCAAAAAATAAGTACAATGTGCTTATTGTGTTCATATTGTATTGCAAAAAACTTTTGCTGCTATTGAGGTGGGACACAGGTAAGGTTAGGGACAGGTTTGGAGGTATGGGTAGGTTTAAGGGTGGGTTAAGGTGTAAGGGATGGGTCAACAGTGTAATTATAATTGTAATTACAGAAAATAATTACAGATGTAATTACATGCAGGTATTTTTTAATATATAAGTACAATGTAAAAACATATATGTACACAATAAGTGCATTGTATCAAAGGATTAATTTAAATATAAGTACATAGTAGTTAAGGCCACCTAATATAAAGTGGGACCAATTTTATTTATTGGAAGCCTTATTCGTAAGATTAGCACTCAATACAATGCGTGCTGGAGTTTTTATTTCATTTCTCATGCTAAATACAAATAACCTGAATAGTTAAGATTGTTTCTCGTATAGTAAAATGACAGTAAAATTGCTACAACGTGGACTTTGTGCTCCCCAGTAAACTTTTCACCCCACCAATTACGTTTGTGCTCATTATGTGACAGTCACTACACCTGCACCGGTGTGTATTTGTTTCAGACTTGAGATTAAACACACAGATAGGGAACTTATCTTCCCTCTGCCCTGTCATTGAACATTCATGACTGAGCTTCCATTTATCACTTACACCGATATGTTGTTTGGTGTAGACACCTGAGCATGATACACTTTACAGTCTTACAAAATCTCCTCCTCACTCCACACAGCATATAAAGAGCGTATGTTTGACTGGTCACGGGAGAGCTAGTCTGGTGAAGGAGTCTCTCTCTCTCTCTCTGTCTGCTGGCCCACTGGGCTGATAATGGCACTAAGGAAGCCGTAAATTTGTCTCTGGTGATGGCTGGTTATTGATGTTTTCTCTTCTTTTTTTCTCTATGGTTGGAAGAGCGAAAAGGAAAGGTTATGTTGATAGGTGTGTGTATCAGTGTAATTGATTGGGACCCAAGAGCCTTTTGAAAAGAGAGGTGTTGGATTCCAGCAGGCAAAGTGAGGATGTGCTCACGCCATTCAGTTATAACACATAAGTGAAGCAGACTCTTGAGATTAAAACCAAGGAAACAGGAGACAGACTATTACTCTCTCGCTTTCTCTCTCGCTTTCTCTTGTGCCTGATAATTGCATATTTGTATGAAATGTGGTTTCAGTTAGTGGTATTTATCAATGATATTCAATAAAAATGTGTTTGAGTATATGATTTTCACATAGAATTCTGGGTTTTCTAATGAATGTAGTTTAGTTTTTCAATGTAGTTCACCCCAAAGTGTAAATTCTGTTATTGTTTACTCACCATCTCGCCGTTCCAATCCTGTATGACTTTATTTTTCTCTGTGGAACACAAAAGAAGAATTTTGTAGATGGTTATATATATATTTCTTGTTCTTACAATAAAAGGTAAGTGGGGTCCAAAACAACATTTGATCAAAAAACATCTTCATTTTTCCTAATATCTATAAAATACGAATGAGTAAATGATGATGGAATTTTCCTTATTGGATGGACTATCCCTTTAATATATGTATGTGTGTGTGTGTGTGTGTGTGCTTCTAAACTGAGAGCTTCATGGAGAAAGAGATACTTGATAGCCATTTGTTGGACATGTCTTTATATTTTAAGGGCTTAAGCGTCCAGCCAGGACAGTAGTGTGTGCTGAAGTGAGGACTTTTGTAAGCTAATCTGGGAGACAGCTTGAGTGAATGAGGTAGGCCCCATCAATCCGTCAGTGCATGAGATAGTACAGATGGGAGTCAGGGGGGTTTTCTGCTCTAGAAGCTGTCCAGCAGGGTGTAATATATGGCCGTGTCTCACTGTTAGGGTCAGTGGCCCTGACTTACGAGAGTCTGTCCCATACCTCTGGAGTTTTTCACTTCAAAACCCACCATTTCTTCACATCAAACAGCGCCAAAGTAGAGCATACACTGAGAAGCTTGATTTATTGTAAGCGGCACAGTGAGGACTCTCTCTCTCACACCCTCTTTTGCTTTGACTTATAATTTTCCCCCTTTCTTACTCTTGATCTTTTCTTCACATCTTCCTCATTGATTATCTTTGGCCTTTGGACTGTTTTTCTCCCTTCTCGGGAACAAAAAGCTTGATTTGTCTCCGTATTATTAGCAATACCATGCCTGTTCTTGCTAATTTCTTTAAGTTAAGCACAAATATGCTAACAACAACAACTATGTTATATTTTTTGCTGTTAAAAGAGTAATGACACTTTAGCTGTAACACTTTACAATATGGTTCAGTTTTGTTAAATGGATAGTTCACCCAAAAATAAAAATTCTGTCATCACCCTCATTACTCACCCATGAGTCATGACTCATGTCATTCCAAATCTGTCTGACTTTCTTCTGTGGAACATAAAAGAAGATATTTTGGGAAATGTCTAAGTGTAACCCAAACTGTTTTCAAAATTCTTGTATCTTCTTTTGTGTTCCACAGAATAAAGAAAGTCATTCATGTTTAGAAGGATATGAGGATATGTATAAATGATGACAATTTTTTGGTGAACTATCCTATTAACACAGTTAATGTTAGTTAAATATCACAACTGAACAAGCATTTATTAATCTAGGTTGTATAATAAATATGTCGATGCATAATGTTAATTAATATACTAAATAAATATAGTAAATTTATACTAAATAAATATAATATGCTATTCATATTTGTTAATTTATGCAACTTTAAAGGGTTAGTTCACCCGAAAATTAAAATTCTGTCATTAATTACTCACCCTCATGTCGTTCCAAACCTGTAAGACCTTCTTTCATCTTCGGAACACAAATTAAGATATTTTTGATAAAATCCTAGAGGTTTTTTTTTATCCCCAATAGAAAGCAACGTAATTACCGTCATTCAAGGTCCATAAAAGTACTAAAGACATCGTTAAAACAGTCAGCGTGACTGCAGTGGTTCAACCTTAATGTTATGAAGTGACGAGAATACTTTTGTGCGCAAAAACAAAACAAAAATAATGACTTTATCCAACAATATCTTCTCTTCTGTGTCATTCTCTTACGCTGTTTAAGTTCAGTTCTTCCAGGTTCTACATCAGAACGCCGGCTCAGTATTGACCGATGCTGTTCACATGAGCAGCACAACGCCTGACACAGGGGCCGGACAATAATGAGTCGCCGTTCTGACGTAGAACCTGGAAGCGCTGAACGTAAACAGGGTAAGAGAATAACACAGAAGAGAAGATATTCTTGAATAAAATTATTATTTTTGTTTTGTTTTTTGCACATAAAATTAGTACCTCGCTTTAGAAGTCGCTTTAGTACCTTTCTGGACCTTGAAAGTGGTGGTTAAATTTCTGTCTATGGAGGAGTCAGAGAGCTCTCAGATTTCATCAGAAATATGATAATTTGTGTTCTGAAGATGAATGAAGGTCTTGCGGGTTTGGAACGACATGAGGGTGAGTAACTACTGACAGAATTTTTGTTTTTTGGGTGAACTAACCCTTTAAGGACATTTTAAAAATGTATATGGAGAAATCAACATTAACCAAAATTAATAAATAAATACTAAAATATTGTTGATTGTTAGTTCATGATACCTAATTCATTAACTAATGTTAATAAATTGAAACTTTTTGTAAAGTTGTATCACATTATGCTTACATTTTTATACTTTTACTATGTAATGCTTAGTAGTGGTGTCCCTGTGAACCTGCACTGTAGGCTCTGTTTTTCACAATCTCACTTGTGGTAATTGCAATGAATTATGTTACAGAAATGAGGGAGAGAGAGAGAGAGCAAGCATGACATGCAGCCTCATTCCCATGTCTTAAGCTCCCTCTTCTCCTGTCCCTGAAGAAAAAATCCTGCAGCAGGTATTTTTTGCATGCTGGAACCAGCATGGGATACTGGTTGATAGTTTGCTGGTCCCAAGCATGGGAAGCAGGAGTGATGATGAACCTGTTACACCAGCTCAGTTTTGCTTGAGAACAGCATGACTATGCTGGTCCACCAACAGCTCTAACCAACCTGGACCAACATGAAATTCATACTGGTTTATGCTGGATTTTTCAGCAGGGGTAACATCAGTAATTATCAACATCTTGAAATGTGTCCAGTTACAGAGTGAAAGTGAGCTGCTCTGGAAAGGATATGAAACTTCCTGTGCAGACAAGACCCAGGCTGCAGATGCCCTGTTCGAAACCGTCTGGCTCTGGAATCCATGAAAACACAGATAAAGTGCACATATAAAAAAGAATCTTTTTACAATGGCCAAGAAATGTTTGCCATTAAATATCCCTCATGTGTCTGAGCCATTAGAAGGTGCTGGCGGCCAAACAGATGTTTCACTGGCTGTAGCGTGAGCTTTGGCATCCTCCGTCCCCGTTCCTGCTCCGCTTCCTCCTGCAGTTGTGCGAAGCCTCCAGAGAGCTCGCCGGGGCAGATGAGAAACGGATCAGTGTTCTGCAACTGCTAGAGTCATTCGAGGCACCCCCCAAAACAGGCTCTTCTCTAGCTCTAGCTCTCCCAGAGGAACAAAGTTGACCTCCTGCTTTTGTGGGCGATAACCCTTTTTCCTGTGTGAATAATGCTGGTGATAAAAATCTCGGCAATAAGGAGTATAAGCCTAGTGATGCTGTCATCGTGTGCTGTGGGTCGCTCTTCCACAATCTGTTTATGATAGGCACTGCATATCTCGCCATCTAATTAGCTTTGCAGACGAGCGCAGTCAGCACCGTGAGACTGACAGCTTGAATAAAAAACTTAGAGTGATTCTAAATGTTTGCAGATGTCTTGTGCTGCGGCCTGCATGTAAAATCTCAACCTATGCGCAGTCTGTCCGCTTTCGAAACGGCCTGTAGTACAATGTGTAAGCGCAGGATGAACTGGCAGCGCTTCTCTTTCTGTTTGTGTACTGCATCAAGTGGCTGTTTTGTTTACAAGATAATACATTTTCTGGCCCCCTGCTGTTGTAAACAAAATCTAGTTGTCACAGCTTGGCGGTTAGTTTTTCAGGCTCAAGTTTGAAACTTCTTCCAGCACTCTGCCTCAAACAAACTGTATTTTCAGCTGAAGATAGTTGATGAGAATTTAAGTTAAAGAATAGGTCAGAATGTTACTCATTTAAAAAAACATGCATGAGTTTTGCACTATTGCAGTGACGATCAAGCTTTGTACAGCTCAGCTATGTAGTAATAATTTCCTAATATAACCAGTATCCCGAGACCTCTCACTAGGAATTGTTAAACTTTAATTCAGCAGCAGCTGATCTTATAGGTGTTTGATAATTGAATATAGATGTTTATAGACTGTTCGTTGACCATGTTTACACTTGAGTCAGGTTTGTACATATTTAGCAATGCTATAATTGATACACTACCAGTCAAAAGTTTGGAATCTGTAAGATTTTTAATGTTTTTAAAAGAAGTTTTGTCTGCTCACCAAGGCTGCATTTATTTAATTAAAAATACAGTAAAAACAGTAATATTGTGAAATATTATTACAATTTAAAATAACTGTTTTCTGTTTGAATATATTTTATAAAGTAATTTATTCCTTTGATCAAAGCTGAATTTTCAGCATCATTACTCCAGTCTTCAGTGTCACATGATCCTTCAGAAATCATTCTAATATGCTGATCTGCTGCTCAAGATACATTCCTGATTATTATCAATGTTGAAAACAGTTGTGTACTTTTTTTTCAGGATTCCTTGATGAATATAAAGTTAAAAAGAACAGCATTTATCTGAAATACAAAGCTTTTGTAACATTATACACTACCGTTCAAAAGTTTGGGGTCAGTAAGAATTTTTATTTTTATTTTTTTTAAAAGAAATTAAAGAAATTAATACTTTTATTCAGCAAGGATGCATTAAATTGATCAAAAGTGACAGTAAAGACATTTATAGTGTTACAAAAGATTATATTTCAAATAAATGCTGTTCTTTTGAACTTTCTATTCATCAAAGAATCCTGAAAAATAAAATTGTACAGAAATATTTTGTACAGTTGTAAACAATAAATGTTTCTTGAGCAGTGTATGTTTTTATGGTTTTTATTTTAAGATTTTATTAAAGACAGTGTTGTGGTCACTGAGGAAATGTCACTTCATAAGGACAAATTTGGACCATAATTGTGTTTCCACCGAAATAAATGTATTGGCTTATCGTAAAGGTTAGCGTAATTTGACTAAAATGAACATAAAATGCAAAAAAAAAGTCATTTTGACCTGTGGAAACTTTTTTTTTTTTTTTGTACTTTAGGCGTTTAAATGAAATCTATAACAAGTAAAAAGCATCTTTTTTAGCGAGTAAGAATACAAGTATTCCATTTCAATAGTGAAGTGCGAATTCCCTGAAATAATGCTTAAGTATACTAATGAAGTACAATTACTCAAGTTCTTTACAGCCTCGCTGAAACCTCCAGCAGGGTTACGGCAAAGAAGCGGTGATCAATATGAATTTTTGCACTTTTGCACTTGCGTTCTTATCCCTTTTCTTTAATCAAAGCCAAAGTATAAAGAAAGCTTGAGAGTTGATTTACTGAACCGGCCTGTCGCTCTTTATCAACTTTCTCAATGGGAAGAGACAAAAGTCCGAGAGCCCCCAGAGCTCAGGGAAGACTGGGCCAAATGGCCTCTAATGGTCGCCTTTTTCTAGTCGTGATTTAGATGGTGGCCCAGTCCACTGCTCTCCCAGCATTCCCCTCTCCTCCATTCCGGGGTGCCATAAGTGTGGGGTTACGAAGAGCATAAAGCTACCCACCGTCTGCATTCTTCCCTGGCCCACTGGCCTGTCACAGTCTGCCCCTGATTTAAGGCATTCCACTACAGTGGCCTCTATAAATTTTAAAACTAATTCGCTCCTCTACGGGGCTTTCTGTTTTTGTAACAGGCCCTCGGCTCGATGAGGCCTCTGACACTTTTATGAAGTGCTCCAAATGAGAGTCAGATTAAAGGTGGCCTCCTTAATGCAAGAGGCCTGTGAGGAGCGAGCGAGAGAGGGAGGGAGAGAAAAAAAGAGTCTGAGGTAAATGTATCGGAGAGGAATCAGCATGGTACAGACTGATACCTACCCTGTCCAGGAGTGATTTATTCATGCCAATTTTAGGGGAGACACAGAGAGGGAGTGACTGAGGCAGATTGAACCGCCTCCAAGTCAACTGGCATTTTATACCTGTTCTAAAGTAAACACGCCTCATGGTTTACAGCCAATTAAATTGTACTTAAGCCTGTAAGTTTACATTAGTAAACATGTTGGTGAGTTTGAGGAGGCCCAGGGCTGCGGTTCACTTTCAACTAGACGTCTTCCTCTACACAGATGACAGGAAGAGTAAATTTGTACATGCAGAATTTGGAGCCAGCAGATGCTTTAACACCATATCTGTCACAGTTTTGTTCTATAAACAGCAACTTTTTGCACAAGTCTTCAACTGAATAGGCTATGTGAAACTGAAATCACACTTACCTTTTATGTATGCTGTGTCCTTTAAAAACAGTTTGTGTGCGTAAAGAAAGATGTATTTTTCTTTTCTTCTTTATCGAGCTTGAAAAATCCATCTTTTGGAATCTGAGGCGGTTGTTTTACGGGCCGCTTCTTTTAACGCATCACCAGAGCTAGAGTGCGGCCGTGTTTTATGATATCGTAAACGAGCAGTGATGTTGTGAAACGTGTGTATCTCTGTGTTTGTGTGTGTATATGCGCTCTTGTATCTGTGTGCACATTTGTGTGTGTTGTGTGTCTGATAGGGATTTATCTCTCCTTTCCCCTTTCCCCCACCTCTTTCTGTCTGGTTGCTGGATCACTCCCAAGAGAGTGATATTGGGCAGCCCTGCAATAGCACACGGTTCCCAGAGATTCCTCTCACACCACAACCATGAAACACACAGAGGGAGAAAGACTGTTTCTTTTAATTCTGTGCATCATCATGAAGTTAAACTAACTCACTGTAACTCCTCATACGAGTCTAAAGATGCACATTTTATGGATGGTTGATGCAGTGAGATCCAAGCAATGATTATGTCAGAGATCTAATTTGAATCAGGAATAACACATGTATTAGGTAAAAATGTGTAATTATAATGACAACAAATGAATTAAGTAAACATGGAAATTGTAATAGCAAATTTAAACAAAAAAAGATCCATCTTATTTAATAGTTTATAAAATCCAAAGTATTGTAGGCCTATCTAACAGATGAAGATTGTGAAGATCATTGTATAGAGAAAGTAAGAACCCAAACAATTTGCAGAATGAAAGGAGAGGTAGAAGAGAAGAATCAGAAGTGATGAACAAAAATAAGAGCAAAGTTACATCCTCCTAAATTTGTGTTTTGGTCTGATGAGAAAAGGTCAAACAGACTTATTCATTATGACATAGTAACGAAATAGGTCTGCATGATCTGTCAAATGCTACGGTTGCGAAGATAGATGAAAATAGATAGACGAGGTGTGGTTTTGACACCTTTAAGACCTTTAAAAGAATATTGCAGATCTTGTAAAATCTCATGTCTGCAGCAATGGAAACAGACATATTTTGATACGAAGGTACAACATAATCAATTTTGATGGAAAATACACCCACTTGATCTTACAGCACAGAAGAGAAACCAAAGCTCTTACATTTGGAAATAATCGAACACATCAGAGCATATAGTAAAAAATATATAAATGATTAAAGAAATCAATAATATGCAAAGTATATTTAATGCAACATAAGGAATATATCTGTTAATGATGATTAAATGAATACATAGCAATGACTAGAATTCATAAAGAAGAGATTAATAGGATTCATAAAAAGGAATAAATAATAAAAGAAATAAACAAAAGACATTAATCAAAAGAATAAATTTGAAAATGAATAATTTTGCATACACCATTGGTGTTTGACATTATCTGCATTAAAATGATTACTTCTCTTGCTAACAGTTGTCTTGGTTTGTTACATCAATTTTAAGCAATGGTGGACGAAGTACACAAATCATGTACATGAGTAAAAGTATGTATTTTTCAGTTAAAAATTAAGTAAATATACTGCTCAATGAAATTATTTTTACAGTTTTATATGCTACTTACTACTGCTTTTAATACATATCTGAGGAAAGAGGGGTAGTAGACATGAAAACAGAATAGAGCTTATATAGGTTATAACGACAATACTAAAATACGGCATTAGTAACTTATTTTCACAGCATCAGTCAAAACCTCTGTGCACTCAGCCTCTGAAGATTGTATAATTCCCAGTTCTTGGCATGTTTTGAGTTGGACATGACTAATTCAGTGAGTTACCTGGAGAATGGCTCCAACTAGTGCAATTTGTGAACCAATTTAATAGGTTCATCATAAAAATCATCTCAAAAAGAATAATTTGTTCAAGATTTCTTCAGTTTGAAATAATGAGGGACAATATTTTTTGAAGAAATGTTGTGAAGTAAAAGGTAAGATATGTTTATGTGTATATATGTATATGTTTTTTTATGTTTATGCTTTATTACTGTTCACAAATGATTTTAAATTACTCTGTATTATGACACACTTCCACCTTGTTCTTTAAAAAGTGGCCTCGCTGTTGTGAAAACTAAACAGTATCTTTCTCTTCTTTCCCTGTAGATTTTTATTAATAACGAATGGCATGATTCTGTGAGCGGTAAGGTCTTCACCACATACAACCCGTCTACAGGGGAGAAAATCTGTGATGTCCAGGAAGCAGATAAGGTTTGTGTGTGTATGTGTGTGTGTGTGTGCGTTTTTGTGATTTATTAGGACACAAACTTGTATAATGGCATGGGTATTACACTGGTATTACGACGTAAACATAAAATATGAGGACATTTCATGTGTCCTTATATTTAAAATAGCTTCAAAAACATACTAGTGTAGTGTAGGGGGATAGAATGTACAGTTTGTACAGTATAAAAACCATTACGCCTATGGAATGTCCTCACTAAGATAGCAAAACAAACCAGTGTGTGTGTGTGTATGTGTGTGTGTGTGTCCGTGTGTGTTTTTGTGACATATCAGGACACAAATTTGTATAATGACATGGGTATGACCTAGGTATTACAAGGAGAGGGTGACTTATGAGGACATTACCCCATGTTCCCATTTTTCAAAAGGCTTATGAATCATACAGAATGAGTTTTTGTGAGAAAGTAAAAATGTGCAGTTTTCTGTGATGGGTAGGTTTAGGGGTAGGGTTGGTGTAGGGCGATAGAAAATATGGTTTTTACAGTATAAAAACCATTACGCCTATGGAATGTCCCCACAATTCACAAAAACGACCCTGTGTGTGTGTGTGTGATTTTGTAGTGTGTTTGTCAGCAAAGTGTGCATTTGGTAATTGGTCAAACCATTGCCAGAAACAGGTTTGGCACAATTGCTCTGCTGGACGACATTTAGTCGTCCAGCACCGCTATTGTGCTTCTCACTTTCAGCCTTCACTCAGCATGAATAAGCATCCAGAATTGAAAGAGAGGGAGGGAAGGGGCTGTAGTTCACTCTAATGTGGTTAAGCAAGCTAGAGGCTGTAGTTCCTCTCTGTAAATCAGGCAGAAAGTGTGGAAAACTAGAATGGATACAGGAAACAGAGACCCCCTGAACGTGCAACTGGGGAAGTCATTGAGACTCATCCGGAATGAATGGATTTCATTTGTCCCAGAGGTGGACAAACACCTGTTTACAGGATAAGGTTATATCATTAAGTGCTCTCCACTCTCTCTCTCCTCTTGTTTCTATCTCTCTCTTTCTCTGTTCGGTCCCCTCTCTTTGCCTTTCTTTTAGGCTGATGTGGACAAAGCCGTGCAGGCTGCGCGTTCGGCCTTCTCCCTGGGTTCAGTATGGAGGAAGATGGATGCATCTGAACGTGGGAAGCTGTTGTTCAAACTGGCTGACCTAGTGGAAAGAGACAGTGCCTACCTTGCTGTGAGTACTCTTGACACACCCAAAAATAAGCCTCAAACCACATATATCTTTAAAATACAATATATAATCAGTAACACTTACATTTAGGTTCAATCAGGTTCAACATTAGTTAATGCATTAGGTATCATGAACAATAATGAACAATACTTTTACAGCATTTATTTGTCTAGGTTAATGTTAATTTCTGCATGTTCTAATATATATTTAACATTTAAAGTTTAACATTAACTTGTACCTTTTGGTAAAAAAAAGTTTTAAATAAATAAAATTAAATAAAATGTTACCATTCCTAAATATTTCACTAAGATTTGCAAAACAAAGATTGTTTGATTGTTTTGAAGTGGGTTTCCTAAACACTCCCCCATCTGTCATTGGTCATCAAACAGGTAGTCCCGCCCCACTGGCAGAGATCCACATTTAATTTTTTTCTGATTGATTAACATGTGGGTTTTATATATATATATATATATATATATATATAAAATATAGGGCTGTCATAAGATACATTTTATTTCTCAGGACATCTATTCCAATGATAGATGAGACAAATATATAATATACATTTATTTAATATCTGATAATTGATTCCAAAAGTTCTGCTCAACTAGAACCAAAATGTCTGACCCATGCTCTCTTGTTGACATCAGTCCTGACTCCCTCATAACTATCACCTTCACTCACGAATCAGTGGTCTTCTGGGCAGAGTTAAAACAAGTCTCATTCTAGTCAGTGCCAGTTTTCGGTGAGTGAGAATCAGATTTAACGGGACAGAGCCATCTGAGCAGACAAAGACGCTCACAACAATAAGCAAGTGTCTAATGAGTGGGCCTGTCTGTCTGCCTCAAGCTTATTGAAGCTTCATGGCAGGAGCTGTAGGAGTTGTTGTTTTTCTAACCATTTTGATTTGCTCTGCAAATGTCTGAAACCCATGATGATGACAACACCGAGTTGGGAC
The DNA here is from genome assembly GCA_037950665.1 of Hypophthalmichthys nobilis. Lineage (NCBI taxonomy): Eukaryota > Metazoa > Chordata > Actinopteri > Cypriniformes > Xenocyprididae > Hypophthalmichthys > Hypophthalmichthys nobilis. Next base: position 38,343,952 of record CM075470.1, read on the forward strand.
ACATGACCTTTGGGTGCTAACGATCACTTAGGTTAGGAGCGAAACGTAAAAGAGAGGTATTGTTCAATGCCATGACGTGCTTTTATCTCCGGCGTTCTTCCGCCATGGACATCTGCTTTTACTTCCCACTCACGGAGATGTGTCTGAAGAGACAGATTCAGAAACAAAAGTGCTATGCTTGTCTTCGTGCATGCAGCTCTCTAGAGCGTGCCGTGGCCATTTTGGATAAATCTCTTACATTTTACAGTTTAGACATCGTCTTAAATGGACTGAAACAACAGATTTTCTCCATCCAGCTCTGAACAAGTGTCAGAGTGAATTGCTTTGAAAGAGAAATATCGATGTCCATGTGGTTACGATCACTCTTTATATCAATCTAATCCCACGTCGATAAGAAATCATGGCTGGCTGACACAGAGATAACAAAGTCAGGTCTCTGGTGATGGCTATATGAGTATCATGTTTTCCTAGGGGAGCAGATGTAAGTGTGTGCTTTAGATATGCTTAGTCTGAATGCAGCATGGGGGGTGTCAGGTTTAATTCCTTTGAGCGATTTTTCATCACACGCCCACACTCTCATCTGCCTTCTCTCCTCCCAGACCCTGGAGTCTCTGGACAGCGGGAAACCTTTCCTCCCCTCCTTCTTTGTGGACCTTCAGGGAACCATTAAAACTCTCCGATATTTCGCTGGATGGGCAGATAAGATACACGGTTCCACAATTCCGACTGGTAAGCTAACATTCATCCTGTCATAAAACTCCAACTAAAATAATTAGACAGATTGTAAATTATGGGGAAGTTTGAGGGGTGGGGCGTCTGACCACCCTAATTAAGGCCTGAAGCCCCCCAACAAAAGAAAATCAAAACAAAAGGTTGGGGCTTTTAAAAGTGTATTTACTTTTTTTTACATATTCACAGACTGTTTCAGCTGGGTCTTTCAACATTTCAGTAACCACAAAAGTTAGCCAGGATACAAAGATTCACCTCACAGTAAACTGGTGCTTACAAACATAAACAATGTAAACAAAATGTAAACAAAGAACATTTTTTGTTAGGATGTATTAAAGGATGGAACAAAGAAAATATTAATATTGTCATTATTTGACACTTTATTATAGATTTCCAAATATATCACTTAAATATTAAATAAAAATTATTTTTAAAAATGTATAAAATTCATATTTTTATTAAAACATAATATTTAATATTAAAATTATGTTTAAATTACGTTTGGGGACTAAAGTACATGTAAGTTCGTTGCAAGATGTCCTATAAAAATTTATAAAATAAATTTTTAGAAAAAAAATTCAAATAAATGCTGTTTTTTTAACTTTCTTTTAATGAAAGAATCCAGAAAAAAAAAGTATCATAATTTCCACAAACATATTATACAGCCCAACTGTTTTCAACATTGATCATAAGAAATGTTTCTTGAGTAGTAAATAAGCATATTAAAATGATTTCTGAAGGATCATGTGACACTGAAGACTGGAGATAAATTCTGCTTTGCCATCACTGCAATAAATTGCATTTTCAAATATATTAAAATACAATTACATATTTTAAATTGTAATAATATTTCAAAATATAACTGTTTTTAACTTCTTTCAAAAACATTAAAGAAATCCTACGTTCGTGTATATTAGTTTAGCATATTGGAGTAAGGTACATTATATATCCAAAATCGTATAACATTACTTATATAAACTGTATGATTATGAAAACCGGAGACACAACAACGCAGCAGCAGACATTTCGGAGAGCATGGAGGATACAGACGCACTGGACTGGAAACTGTCATTATGTGAATGCAGCCCAGACCTTTAGGTGCAGGCCCATCCTAGACATTTTAGGAAGTTTAACCTTGAGCGGAGAGAGTGCAGCTTTAAGCTGGGGCAGAGCTGTGTTTTCTCTGAGGCCTGCAGGAGATGTTGTGGGGTTATGGAGGTGCACTGAGGGTAAACAGACGAGGTCCCGTAACAGTTATAAATCTGAGTGCTAATGGCCGCCCTCCTGTGGAGCGCTGCCATCGGTGGAGCACAGTGACAGCTACGGGGCCGAGGGGCACTACGGGGCACGGGGGGGCACTGGGGGTCTGTTCTGGCTAATTTAGTTGTTTGAAAGGAACGCGGCAGGGAGCCTGGAGACTACGGGACAGCAGCAGACTTGCAGCTCTGATGTCACGGTGCAGCCATTAGTGTGCAAATATGTGTGTGTGTGTGTGTGCATGGGGGAGATTGTGGAGCCGCCCTTCAGGGCCCCCCTGTCACATGGGCCACATGGGTTAGAGGGAAGCAAGAGAGGTGTCCGCCGTCGGGCGTCCGTGTAATTATTGTGCATTCCAACACTGTCTGTCGCCACCGCTTTCCGATTGGCTCGCGCTCTAATATTTCCGCATATACTGTTCTATATGATGCACACAATCTAGTCACTCTTGTATTTGATAATGTCTCTGTCATATTCACTCTCTCATCTTACACAAACAAGCACTCATGCTGCTGCATGCTGTTATGATACGATTTTCACAGCAGGAGAAATAAAAATGAAGAATGGAAGGGAAAAGAACTGTAAATCCCCCTGTCAGCGCTGGAGCTCAGCACTGGGCCTTTGTTGTGTTGCTAAACCAAACTTGCATAGTGGGAACTCACAGTGATTTGCTTTATTTCATTTCCAATCTCATCCGTAATAGAATTACAGCACAAACAAACAGAATGTGTGTTTTTGGCCTTCTCTTATCTGGCCACCAAGTGAGATGAATCACTGGCATGCCTCTCGTCCAGATGCGTTACGCCAACTGCATGTTTCCACAGCGAGGGATGAAGTGATTGCACTCTTTTCCATGTTGCTGTAAGACAAAAACAGGGTCTTTTGTAGACAGTTATAGTATCTAAAGTTCTTTTGACTGAAAACTAGTATGATCCTTCCTACTGTTTCTTCTGCTCTGACACCAATGATCTTAAAAACATCCATGTGCAATATATAATGTCATTTATTTTCATCTTTCAATTTCATTTCAACAGTCTTGATGTATTGTCTAAGCTTAAGTATAAAGTGTATTTGACACCATTTTACCCCTTGCTGACTAATATTCTGGTTCCTTTTGTTCTTTTTTTCACACAGATGGGGAATATTTCACACTCACTAGGCATGAGCCCATCGGAGTGTGTGGACAGATTATTCCTGTGAGTTTTTTGTAATATATTTCCTTAATGGGGAGTTATTTGAACACCTTAGTGAGGGATGACAGGCTTGTTGAGGTTTGGGTATAGTGGTTTAGTTTTAATCAAAAAGGCAGCTCGATCATCTGGTGAAATGACAGACTTCTCTTCTCTTTGATGTACTTCTACAACCATTTAGCTCACTTAAATCCTGCCTCTTATTTACAATCGACTGCAAGCTTGCTTTTAGATCTGCCTCCATCCAGTTAACAACTGATGGTCACAACAAGTCCCTGCCCTTCACTTTTTCTTTTTCTGTAATTTGTTTCACTCAGATGTACATCACAATACATGCAGAAGATAAGATCTGTCGCTATTTCCATTAAATCTTGACTTTAAAATATATCACACAGGCTACAAACATATAGTGGCAAAAGAAGTCATGGCCAGTGCTAGTGAGGCAGAAAAAGAAAGAAAAAGGAATTGAGAAATAATGAAATAGAAAGGCAGGGCTGAGTGGGAGGCATACTTGAAGAACAGAAATAGAAACGAGGAAGCAGAAAACATAGATTGTAATGATAAGTCTTTGCTTAGACTTCATGACATGAGAAATGACAGCGCACACCAGATATTCCCACTAAATTCTGGTCAGGTCATTGAGCATGTAGGAGATTGACAGGCAAAAAGTTACAAAGCTAAATTGATAAGAAGTTGTGCAACTCTGTTTTAGAAACATTTGGTTTCCAAATGAGTGTGCGGGACTCTGAAATCATTAGTGAAGGAGTTATGGTCTGAAGAAACAAAAATATGAGGTTGTCTGAATGAGCTCCCACACTAAGTTCTTAACCTATGTCTGTACAGTGGAACTTCCCCCTGGTGATGACAGCATGGAAATTGGGGCCAGCGCTGAGCTGCGGGAACACTGTCATCCTGAAACCTGCTGAGCAGACCCCTCTCACCTGCCTCTACATCGCTGCTCTAATCAAAGAGGTACGGCAAAATGATTTTACCACATTGTTTTGAATAAAGGGATAAAACATTATGACATCTGTCAGTCTTTTCTGACCATAATACAGCAGTAAAATGATCAAAGTGATACAAAAGCAACATCAACACACATTCATGCAAATAAGTGATATTTCATCATTCGTTCCTCACTGCACCCAGACCTTTGTTGTTCTGCCTCTCCTTTTCTCTGGGATTAAGAGGCCGACTTTCTCCTCTTCCTTTTGATGTTCTGTCCATCCTGTCTTCCACAGGGCCTATAGTGAGGTCGGGGTGGGTCTGGATTCCCCCTCTACGGCCTGTGGTGTTCTTGGCTCAACTCTCGTCTAAAGCTTTTTCCTCTCATACTGTTTTCACAGGCTGGGTTTCCACCGGGAGTCGTCAATATTTTGCCAGGCTACGGGCCAACCGCGGGAGCCGCGATCGCTTCACACATGGGCATAGACAAAGTGGCGTTCACAGGATCGACTGAGGTAATTTTCCTATCGGACAATGGAAGAATCACACCCTCTTCCATCATCCTCTTTTGCGCCTGTTTGACACCGGCCTCTTGATGTGGACACTCAGTCTTGTGGTCTTCATCAAGAGTCCATAGGGTGTCACATTTGACATTTCAGGAATTTTAATCCATGTGGCAAAGTGTACACTTGATGGTGGCATTTGGGACCACTGGGGTGAGCAAAAATTATACATTTAGGGTTACAACAGCTTGTCACTAGGGCAGCACTCTTAAAGGGACAACTCTGTACCATATTTAACCCTTAAAGGTTCATAGTTGTACCTTAAGAGTACATATTACTACTAGGTACTAATATGCACCTTTTATAAACAAAGATAAAATACAAAGTTGTCCCTTTAGCCCACTTGAACTGCCCCAGTGACAAGCTGTTGTACCCCTAAAGGTACAATTTTGAAGGCTTAGTGTGTTTATACTGCTGGTGACTATAATGAGAAGTCTGAGGAAGTTGCATTTATAGGGGGACTGTCTGATCTCTTACTTCACGCTCTCAAAGCGGACCACCTGGCTTTCCAAAATCATTTCTAATAAACAGGTTTTAGGTGGATGTGGGAGTGAGATGTTAATCCACAGGTGGTCTGTCATAAGAACAGAACAGAAACAAGAAATGGACACCATGCCCCTAACTTGATTTGTTCCGTTAATGCCGTGCCAGTCTGGTTGGACACCTGAGTTCATTTACACTTTATAAGTGTCCTGAGCATACTGTATAATGACTACCCGTTCTATTGAGCTCTATGCATCAGACATTAGACAGTTACATTGTGGGCCCTGGAGGAAGAATGACTCTTTGAAGCCAGCTGTATAAATTTAATAGAAAGCCAGGGACTGAAAATAGGCACCATGTTAGGCACAGAGAATTTACTGCTTGAAAATAGGCCTCGTTGACAGTGGCATAGCTCTGCTGTGACAGCGTATTTTAAACAGTGATTATTTCTCGCTACACTTGCCTCGCTGGTAAGAAGCCTTAAGCTCTTTATTCAATTACAGCATCTCATAAATCGAAATATTTCAGTGTATGTTTTGATCTGTTCCTACACATGTAGCATGTGTTTTGTTATTAATTGAAGTGAATTTGGTGATGTTTAGAGTAGATAGAGCTAAGGCTTATTAGCTTGACCGGAAAAGTGAGTTTGTTTACATGCCCAGTTATAATCGAGCTACAGCAAGGGGGTGGGGAGGGGGTTTGCATAATGGAGCTATAGTCTTCATCTTTCTGTCAAAGTATACATGAATATTTGGATTACTATGTTGCAAATTACTTGTCTTTTGAAAAAAAGAAAGAAAAAAAAAAGCACACAGTGGTGAGGTCACTTGTTGTTGGATTAACATGGATACATGCTGGATCTGGAGCTGCAATCGCATTATCTAGGTCTATTAGTCTAGCTTTGCAAAAACCAGACTGGATTTCAGTCAATTTCATGACATTTTAAAAAGATTATTTTTTTTGTTTTAGTCTGACTGAAACTGAACTTTTAAAGTGCATATACACTACTGTTCAAAAGTTTGGGGTCAGTATTTTTTCAAAGAAATTAATACTTTTATTCAGCAAGGATGCATTAAATTGATCAAAAGTAACAGTAAATACATTTATAATGTTACAAAAATAAATTAATTTCAAATAAATGCTGTTCTTTTGAACATTCTTTTCATCAAAGAATCCGGAACAGTTTCCACAAAAATATTAAGCTGCTCAACTGTTTTCAACATTGATAAAATAAATATTTCTTGATCTCTAAATCAGCCTATTAGAATGATTTTTGAAGGATCATGTGACACTGAAAACTGGAGCAATAGAGTACCTCAGAGATGACGTGTTTTTGTAGGCCAACCCGGAAGTTAGCGGCGCACGGGTTCCCTCGATCGAAAGCCTATGCATTTTTCCCATAGACTTTTGGAAAATCGCAAAAAATAAGCTCTGTGTTTAACAAAGGGTTATAACACTTACACGTTTTGTCTATCAAGATAATCTTTACAAGTTAACACAACATTTATACATTTTTAAGCCTAAATAAAGTCCTCAGATATAAAAAGCTAACAATTGGCTATAAACGGGCTACAGCACACCATGGTCGCGGATCAATGTCACCACCACCAAGCTTCCTCAAACTTTATTTAAAAAACAACTTTATTTAAAAACATGCTCGCTGATTATGATCTGCTCTGTGTATGAATACTTATCCACTTTTTCATGAGAAATGCTGTCCAAATGTCCTGTTTGTCATGATGACGTCTAAAGTCCCTTCCAAAGGATTTAGTCCCTTTTAGCAACTTGTTAGCAACCGCCGTTTTTAAGACACAATAAAGGTTTAAAAAAATCATAAGCGGGTTATAACTGGTGTGTTTTACGTCATATATCAAAACGTGAAAATATTTAGAGGCTTGTTAACCACAGACCTTATTTCAGGCGATTTAGCAAAAACCCATTCAAAAAACCCATAGACTTTAAGGCGATGGAACCGGAAGTCCTAAAATGCTAACTCGCTTCCGGGTTTTGCATACAAAAACACGTCATCTCTGAGGTACTCTGTGGCAGCTGAAAATTCAGCTTTGCCATCATGGGAATAAATTACATTATAAAATAGATAATATTTCACAGTATTACTGTTTTATTTTATTTTTGAACAAATTAATGCATCCTGAATGAGCATGAGAAACTTCTTTTAAAAATATTAAAAACATTTACCGACCTCAAGCTTTTGAACAGTACAGTGTAAATGTACTTATTGTTTATCTTCATTGTTAATGAAACAGAGAATCGTGTTTATGGGTCTGTGTGAGGACACAATACTCCTCTCACTGATAGGAGTACAAACAGAAGTGTTGTTTCCACAGAAAACAAACTAAGCTTGTGCCCTTGAAAAGCACTTGTTGAAATGCAACAGATGTTTCTCTTTGTGGGAAATGACAGTTAAGTCATTTCCCAGTTCTCTGTTATTTTGATGACTGCGATGAGTATTTCTTTCTTTTAAAACAAAATGTTATTGATAAAACAAGAATGCGATGACTGAGACTTGGAAAGAAACATCAACATTCTACACAAATCCTCCAATGAGCGTAGCGTCTCTCTGAAAACTGTCCCAACCCACTCATCTTCACCCACACTTCCACTGACTGACTTTCACAGGAAACTCATCACCATACACCCCACCCTCTCGCCCTTCCTCTTCACTGGCAGCGGCCACACAGGGTTTCGCTCCTCTCCTCGTGTCAGCACTGCTGCTGTGGGTGTTGCTGGGCTCTGATCTGGACTTGATTAGGCAGCCGAGATCTCTCATGCTGTGCATGTGTGTACATACACAGACTCTGAGTCACTTTAGCCGACTGTGTATAAGGGAGGACTGGACCAGGGGTGGGGGGACAAAGGAGCATCTCCCCAAGGGAGTGAAGGATTCTGGTGTGTTATGACCAGCCCGTTGCTGCTATTTGTGGAATCCCCTTTGTGACAAGTGTGCAGTGTAATTTCTTAAATGAAGTAGATTTCATTATGTTTTATATGAATCAAAAAGCACCTTGAATCACATTTTAGTATGTATTATAAACAAAGTAATGGTCATACCTGCGGTCAAACTAGGAGTAACTATCAAAGTGGCATTAGTAACTTAAAGGGTTAGTTCACCCAAAAATGAAAATAATGTAATTTATTACTCACCTTCATGTCGTTCTACACCCGTAAGACCTTCGTTCATTTTCAGAACACAAATTAAAAATATTGTTGATGAAATCCGATGGCTCAGTGAGGCCTCTATTGAGAGCAAAGCCACTGAAACTCTCAAGATCTATAAAGATACTAAAAACATATTTGAAATAGTTCATGTGAGTTCAGTGGTTCTATCTTAATATTATAAAGCGCAAGAATACTTTTTGTGCGCCAAAAAAAAAAATAATAATAACGACTTTTCAACAATATCTATATGGGCCGATTTCAAAACACTGCTTCTGCTACTGAGCTTTATGAATCTTTTGTTTCGACTTAGTGATTCGGATCTCCTATCAAACGGCTAAACTGCTGAAATCACGTGACTTTGGCGCTCCGATTCACTGATTCGATTCATAAAGCTCTGAACTTTTTTGACAGTAACTCAAAATTGTTGTTTTTTCCAGTGATTAGCGTTACACTAGTTAGTGCAACCAAGCACTACATCATTTTCTTTTTCTTTTTCATGTCTGAGCTGAGGTAATCAAACACACTCTTGCTAAAATGTGGCATTTGAAAGTCAGATTCATTCTACTGAATCAATTGATCCTAAGCGATTCTTTCTTTTATATGTGACTTCATTCTAGTAAATTAGTTTGTCCTAAGCGATTCTCTCCGTTATATATGGCATTGGAAAGTGTAATTCATTCTAGTGAATTGGTTAATTCATACGATTTTCTCACTTATATGTGTCATGGGAAAATCTAATTCATTCTAGTGAATCAATTTGTTCAGATGATTCTTGTAAATGAACTGATTTGAGTTCCTACATGGCGGTTTAGATCAGTTTTTTCACTCCAAATCAGTCACGTATTTGAATTTATATTATATTTGAATTTAGTGTAAATTTAAGTTTGATGTTCATTCATTCAATTCAGTTTAATTATGAACTACAGGCTAATAATAGATAGTTATATACTACTGTTCAAAAGTTTGGGGGTCAGTAAGATTTTTAAAATAAATTAATAATTCTATTCATTAAGGATACTTTTAAATTGATCAAAAATTACAGTAAAGACATGTTACAAAAGATTTTCAAATAAATATCTTGGAGCTTGAAAACTAAAATAGCTTCCCCAAAACTGACAACAACACTTACATACATATAGTATCAGTTAGTGCTAGGTATTGACGTTCGTGCAAAGAGCCCAGCTTCCATTTTTCCACTAAGCGTGAGTGTCAGAGGGAATTGAGGAAGATTGTTTTCCCTCCGTCTTCTCCCCTCTCCCCTTCTCTTTCTGCTATCTGATGGAAAACAGATAGAAAAAATATTCAGTGTCAGTAAGTATGTTTTGCGGAAAGGAAAAATGTACAAATGTTTGTTTATGGTTAGGAGTGCTCTAAAGCGCTGAGCTGGCTGTGAAGATTGAGACAGTCTTTCTCTCTCTCAGACACAAACACACAGCCATATACACACACATGCAGTTGGAAAAGAATAGTTTAATGTGAGCATAATGTTCTCTGAGATGTGAGGCAACGCCACGGCCAGCAGCTGTGCGATGTCTGCAGTACTTACAAGGGCCTGAACAGCATGTAAGATGAGACCCAGTCCACCGCTAATGTGAAACTTTATGTGAAGAAAAGTGTGAAACTCAGTTTGGATGTGGATAGATTCAGGGAAGAGCTGCAAACAACATGGAATTATGAAACAGTAGACTTCTGTTAAAAAGAAACGTGCTCCTCGAGTTCAGAGAAACCAAAAACAGACCAATAATCACACATACATATGCTTTCATTTATGCACTAACAGAGCCAATAAATGCATTTTAAGGCTCTTGTTTCACTGTTATTTTGTGACTCCAAACAGCGTTGAGCATCCTACACAAACCTGCGGTCAGCTTTTCCTGTTCTCGATCAATCAACAGATACTGTTGCGTGTAGGACATTCCATTCTCTTTGGCTGCCACCGTGAGCACTAATATATATTTAAGATGTGAGCCAGGGCCTGATAATGGTGCTGGTTGTCTTGTCAAAGAGAGCTTCCTCATGCAGCAGGATTTATTAATGACAACATCCCACTGATGTTGAGATTTAGTAAAGCTCCTCTGTGGCGTCCCAGTGATTAAAGCAGCTCTCCTCTCTCTCCACAGGTAGGCAAGCTGATCCAAGAAGCAGCAGGAAAGAGCAATCTGAAGAGAGTCACGCTAGAGCTCGGGGGAAAGAGTCCCAACATCATTTTTGCAGATGCTGATTGTAAGTATTCAGACACTGTTTTACGGCCGCCCTCCTGTTGTCCCGCTGCAACAGTTTGTGCACAGGTGCTTCTCTGTCATTTCACATCAATGACCTTCAGGGATCTTTTAGAGCTGCATCTGGGCAAAAAAAAATTGAGCGTCTTATGTTTCGGAGAGGCCCATGTACAAGCAAATGAGCTTATCTCACTTCCTAGACTCCTGGTCCTTAGTTTCTCTGAGTAGCCCACCAAACCTCGGCGTAAGTCTGAGTTTTAAATGTTTTGAGCAGCCGTGAGCACGGCCCCCCGTAAATCAGCCGAATGGACCCTGCCCGGACCCATCACACCACAGCCGTAAATCTGCTGCTCCATTAACCCTTCAAAAGCCACAGCCTGCCAGTCCACCCTTTTCCCAGGTGTCCATTATCTCACACAGATGCACATACTCACATGTATATACGCATAAACATCAGACACACCAGAAGAACAAGAGAGAAACTTGTTACAGCTGCTTAACTTTAGTCTATTAATAAAAGACTTACTGGGATGTAGGAAATACATTCCAGATTTATTCATCACCTGTTGCTTGGGCTATATATATATAATTTTTTTTTTTTTTTTTTGACTGTTTTACATAATCCTGCTTATGCAATGATGCTTATGCACCATGTATAGTGCATTGCTGGCAGATGTTCAATAATGTGTTTTTTCTCTCTCTCTTTCTCTCTCAGTTGAACTGGCAGTCGAACAGGCCCATCAGGGTGTTTTCTTCAACAATGGTCAGTGCTGCACCGCTGGCTCTCGTGTTTTTGTGGAGGAGCCCATTTATGATGAGTTTGTGCGAAGGAGTGTTGAGAGAGCTCGGAGAAGGACAGTGGGAAATCCCTTTGACCCAACCACTGAGCAGGGACCTCAGGTAAGACCTAATTAATTGCCTAAAACAATAAAAAGATAGAAAATAGATCATAAATAAATAATATATACTACTGTTCAAAAGTTTGAGGTCAATAACATTTTTTTTTTTCAACTTTTATTCTGCAAGGATGCATTGAATTGATCAAATGTGACATTAAAGACATTTATATGTTAAAAAATTTCTATTTCAAATAAATGCTATTCTTTTTAAATCCTGAAAATAATGTATCACAGTTTCCACAAAAATATTAAGCAGCACAACTGTTTTCAATATTGATAATAAGAAATGTTTCTTGAGCACCAAATCAGCTTGTTAGAATGATTTCTGAAGGATCACGTGACACTGAAACCTGGAGTAATGATGCTGAAAATTCAGGTTTACCATTGCAGAACTAAATTACATTCTAAAATATATTACAATAGAAAAAGGAATCTTTTTTGTTACAATATTACCTCAAATACAGCAAAATCTATGAGTTCCATCAGAATTTAAGCAAAAAGCTGTACAATGAAACATTAACAATCAAACAAGATAATAGTTCCATATCATATAATGACAGTAAAAAAGGACACAGGATTCAGTAGTTCATCATCTCTGTTTGATTGTGTCAGGTGAGTGCGGAGCAGCAGAGACGTGTCCTGGAGCTGATTCAGAGCGGCATCACTGAGGGAGCTAAACTGGAGTGTGGCGGTAAAGCTCCTCCTTCTAAAGGCTTCTTTGTGGAGCCAACAGTCTTCTCCGATGTACAGGACCACATGCGCATTGCCAAGGAGGAGGTAAGCTTTCTTGATCCCTAAATCTAAATTTGAATGTTTAAATACAGAGTATTATAATAAAAAACACATTTTTGTAGATATTTGGGCCAGTTCAGCAGATCATGAAGTTTAAAACGATTGAAGAAGTGATTGAGAGAGCCAACAACACAGAATATGGTCTGGCAGCAGCAGTCTTCACCAGAGACCTCAACAAGGCCATGACTGTCTCTGCAGCTGTGCAGGCCGGCACTGTCTGGTAAGAGTTATATCATATCACCAGATCCTTACACAAAATAGAAAGCAACACAAACGCCATCCACTTGTTTTGTTTGGGTCCCTAATATTATTGGGTTATATGCAGTCACATTTATCTTTTTTTTGGTTAATTTTCATGGGCGAAATCCAGTCATTTAAATGAGGGCGAAAGATTTCCCCAATATTTCACAGAAATTTCGACAATGTGACCGCACCTTTAAGCATGGGAGGAAAAAATGATAGATTCACAGAACAGAATGTAATATCATGAAATCACTAAGATTGTGAAATGTATTTTTTGTTGTACAGGATTAACTGTTATAATGCCCTGACATGCCAGTGTCCTTTTGGAGGATTCAAAATGTCCGGCAATGGTCGTGAACTGTAAGTGCATTTATAACATAATAATTGTGTTTTCTATACATTCTTGTTTACACTGACAGCGTTGTTCGCTTTTTTCCAGGGGTGAGATCGGACTGAAAGAGTATACAGAGGTGAAAACTATTACGATGAAGATGTCAGGGAAGCACTCTTAAAGCACAAACACGTACGTTCCTAGCAGCGTGAAGTCTTCCTCTGAGGTTAACCACTAGCCATTATCCTTTGGTTGTCTATAGTGGTAAAATACCACACATAGTAACCACCCATCACTTCTACATTGGAGCATCTCTTCTGCTACATCATGAACTACCCTTCATCTCCATCCCACATCTGCTCGCAGCTCCACGTCCACCGCCACCATTAACTGCCTACACCCATTCCAGCTGTGTCCTCCCTTCGCCAGCTCCACTAACCATACTAAAGCACTCGGAGTCACGGTGAAGGAGGGCTACGCTTTTGACCACTGCACCAGCAGCGTGCAGACACTAACAGACTGCGACTGCTCTCTCTGATGATCTCCTACGTCAAGTGTTTTTACACCCTGGCTAAAGGAGCTCTGTTGTGTCTGAGGGGTGTCATTCTCAAACCTCATAATTAACTTACCTTTCCACTGGGTAGAAATCTAGTAGGCATATTTGTTTTTACTAAGACCACTGAAGCTCTCAGAAAAAAAGAAGTTTTCGTTGAATGAGTATTAATTCTAAAATTTGTGTAATTGCTTTATGTGTTTATTTTTTCATTTTATTGTTTGATTGTTTTTGCAATGTATAACTTTGTCGATGTCTTGACCAATGTAAACAAAAATGATTTACCTCAAAAAAGAAAGCAAAAATCAGTGGTGTGTATTTTTGACAAATGATTCCTCATTGATGCCCATTTATTGTTAGGTTTAAAGAATTATGTACTATGAATATAGAAGTTAAGATATAGAGTAATTTCTTCATTAAAATGTTTTACTCAAAGTATTCTCTTGAAGGTGATTTTTGTCACAGAATTATGACTGGAAAATTATGACTGTGGAAAAAAAGACTCATTAGTAAAAAAAAATAGCTTCATTTTGTAAGATTTCTTCGATTTCTGCTTCAGTTGTTATATTTTTCAGATGACTATGAGTATTCAGACTTATGTCACCCAGGGCGAGAACAGACTGAGTCAGAGATTGTTTGGTAAGAGCAGTATGAGCCAGATAAAAGAAGCACCCAGTAGTGCAACTACCTTAGAAGTCGCATTCCCAAAGAAACAGTCACAATGGATTTTCCCAGCAGCCCAGCCAATCTGCTGATATCTTTAGTCAGACCAACAAGAATGATGAAAAGACTTGGCTACATTACACAGCACTGGTCTAGATCTGGAAGAGCAGAAAAGGACAGCACAGAGCTTTGAACTAGACCACAGAAAACCACTACAGAGATAGTGGATCACATGGAAATGAGTCTCAACTGTTTCCTTATGAATTAGTATGTGACAACATTTGAAGAACAAAAGTGGGTTTTTCACCTCAAAGAGTGTTGCAGATTTTCATCAAGTGTGAACCAATCAACACAGGAAAGTGTTGGAAGGTTGCAAGCGAAAGGCCTTACAAGGATTGTTTAATCCATTTGACGTTGTTGCACAATGGTGTCATCGACCCTTCCCTCCTTAGGAGTCTGTCGAATAGTATTTATAATGCTCTGGAGTCTCATATGATTACAGTGTACCAAGTTCACACCAATATTTCTACATGACAGTAGTGTAAAATCGCTGCTTTTAAGAAAAACATGATAAATCAATAAATAGCATTATTACAGACTTATGTGTGATTCTTAAGGGTGTATTTTCGTTTTTATGACCCTGGTAGTGCATAGAGAATACAAATGAATATTAACTTTCTCACACCCTTACAAATGTATCTTTTTTTTTTTTTTTTTTGCTTTTTTTTTGCTTTTCAATGTGAGAATGATCACAACGATCACTGTTCCTTCGGGATCCTGATTTCAACCATCTTGGACTCTGCCCAAGGTTAAATGACGAGGCGGCATCCATCATGATCATCATTCCAATATCTCTCCTCAGAGACATACATTTATTAGATGAAGCACTTATGGAGTCTGATAAGTATCATTCACTGATCATTAGCCTATGGTCTTTTAGAGGATTTATGGTCAAAAAAGATCCATATAACCGTCCCATCTACTGAACTAGAGGGTGAATTAAATATTTGTGTATTATCTCTTAAATAGGCTCTGGCATATGTTTCCAATCCAATTAATCTTCTCTAAATATCTATGGATTTTCTACACTTTGCCAAATAGTTCATAAAACTAATGCAAGTCACATTTATAAATTCAGATGTTCGAAAATGAGATTGCAACATATGCTAGAATGTGTTCATTTGTCTTCATCGAGATAAGCGGTGAAAGCTAAGCTGGTGGGAACCGGAGAACTGCAGCACCCTTTACAAGCTCCTCCTCCAGAGGGAGACACTTTCTCCCTTCTGCCATATCTAAGAGATCAGGTTGTAATCATACAGTAGTGTGTTTGGGCCCACTTCAAAATCCCCCTTTCGGTTTGTTTCGTTCCCTCAGGAAAGACAAATCCCTTATGAGAGCTCTTAAATTTCTGAATTGTTTCTCCTAAATATCAATGAGGTTAACTACAGATTTAATATACACTTTTGTTTAGATATCCTGCCTCTTTCCTGATAAAAAAGACCCCAATAATCTCCTTAAGAGTTTCTGAAAAAATCTCAACATGCTCAATGGTCCAAAATAACAACGCATGTAATCAAAAATCAGAGTTTTGAGTGTGAACGCAAACATTTCACATTCTATTCTTCCAAGAACCAAATCATATTAACTATATACTTCACTGAAAAAACTCGAATTTATCTTGGTTTAAGAATTGTTTTACTGGAAACTGGTTCTTCCTAACATTTCTTTGTCAATAACCTGATATGTGATGCATCGTTCAGTAATTCCTCTATACCACAAGACATGACTAGACGTTTCACACAATTTAATGTATTTACCCCCTTCAAATCCACCGCAAGTCCCTCAGTCATAATCATCTGCCATTTCTAAATGTGTCTTCCCATTGTTGCATGACAAATTAATTAGCAAGACAAAATGAAGGGGCAGTGAAAAAGAAAAACCACTTGAAGCATGTTGGGCTGTAGCCAACTTCAGCTGGACCTCTGCTCCCTTAGTTGGGAGTTAGCTAGTTTCCTCTTTCCTCTGACATCACTCCTCAAGCCTCATGCAACAATAATACGGCCCAAATTGCATGACATTATAGCTTCCTTACATGCACATGGGAGGGCCGGGCTGAGGTCCCTCCTGACCGCAGCGTACTGCACTTAGTTCCCAGCTAGAACCAGCTGCACAGCTGCTGCATGGGAGAAACACAAATGGATAAAGAGATTCCAGTCTGTTTTGGGGATAAAAAGTTTCCTAACAGAGCACTTCCCATCTCTGGGCAGTCCATGTACCACTGGTAAAAATGCAATGCAGCTGTGTTGTGGTCCCAAAGGCACATTTTAGACTAAAAGTACACTGTCAATAAGGGCACCTGCCCCTTGTGCAATTAAAATCAGGAAACAGATGTATTAATGACAAGTGATTCACAGGCCAACCCATATTTAGTGCTTATTTTTGTATTTTTATACATGAATTATTTACAAACTGTATTTTTATGAGACAAATACTGTCTTTAGGAACACACTGTTAAAACTACTTGATCATAAGTGTCTTTTATGCAATCACTGGAGATACAGCCAGATGAATTACAATTGTGTTTTTGTTTTATTTTGTTTTTTTAACAACAGCAATAAATCTACACAAACTCGAAGCTCCCCAAGGAGTCTGGTATCTCAAAACTTTAGTGCATTGATTTTTTGAAATCAAGACTTTTCATTCTATTCTTTGATCTTAATTTGTTGTTTTAGCTTAATTTACAAATGCAAGCCAAATGCTAAAGCATGTGCCAATACATGCACAAACACAGAGTCAACAAAATGCACCTTGTGTGTGTGTTTGTTTTAATGTGGTCCAGATGTTCTTGAGGCACATGGAAACAGGTGATGATAGCATTAGCCTGGGATTGGACACAGATGGAAAGGGGCTTGAATTTATTCCTGTATCACCACCGGGACCGCAAATAATTCTTTTTCTCTCTGAATGATGAAAATTATTTCAAAGTGAATTATGCTCGGCCAACTCTCTGTGTTGTATAAACTTGCCATACCAAGGGTCCTCTCTCGGCGTTAGATCATCAGTCAAGAAAAACATATCATTCATGTCTTTCTTTGTCACATTCTCACATTAAGGCTGAAGGATTGGCTGGTCCTTGAGGGACAATATCACATTTAGGAGGTCTGGTCTGAAAGCAACATGGCTGAGATTATCCTGCCTAGGTTTTGTGTGACCGTCCAGCCAGACCATAACTGCTGGTAATTAGTATGTGCTCATTTTAAATATCTTAAAAAATTTCTTTAATTTCTTCTGTTATATTTCTTCTGTTCTCCTCATTTTAAGTTGCTTTGGTCAAAAATGTCTGCTAAATGATTAAATGTAAATACATACAGTTGCATGAAAAAGTATGTGAACCACTTGCAGAATCTGTGAAAATGTGAATAATTTTAACAAAATAAGAGAGATCATAAAAAATGCATGTTATTTTTTATTTAGTACTGTCCTGAGTAAGATATTTTACATAAAAGATGTTTACATATAGTCCACAAGACAAAAAAATAGCTGAATTTATTCAAATAACCCCGTTCAAAAGTTTGAGAACCATTGATTCTTAATACTGTGTGTGGTTACCTGGATGATCCACAACTGATTTTTTGTTTTTTTGTTTTGTGATGGTTGTTCATGAGTCCCTTGTTTGTTCTGAGCAGTTAAACTGAGCTCTGTTCTTCAATCCTGCAGATTCTTCAGTTTTCCAGCATCTTCTGCATATTTGAACCCTTTCCAGCAGTGACTGTATGATTTTGAGATCTATCTTTTCACACTGAGGACAACTGAGGGACTCAAACACAACTATTAAAAAAGGTTCAAACATTCACTGATGCTCCAGAAGGATTAAGACCCTGGGAGTAAAAACTTTTTTGAATTTGAAGAGCAAGGTAAATTGTACTTAATTTGTCTTCCAGGAAACATGCAAGTATCTTCTTCTGCTTCCGAAGGGCAGTACTAAATGAAAAAAAAAAAAAAAAGATATTTCAACAAAATAAGAAAAATTTGAACATCTTCATCCTGTTCAAAAGTTTTCACCCCCGGCTCTTAATGCATCGTGTTTCCTTCTGAAGCATCAGTGAATGTTTGAACCTTTTTTAATAGTTGTGTTTGAGTCCCTCAATTGTCCTCCATGTGAAAAGATGGATCTTAAAATCATACAGTCACTGTTGGAAAGGGTTCAAATATGCAAAAAATCTTTGAAAACTGAAGAATCTGCAGAACCTGGAGGATTTTTCTGAAGGACAGAGCTCAGTTTAACTGCTCAGGACAAACAAGGGACTCATGAACAACCATCACAGAAAAAAAAAAAAAAAAGCAGTCGTAGATCATCCAGGTAACCACACACAGTATTAAGAACCAATGGTTCCCCAAACTACCAATTTCTTCAATTAAATTGGTCAAGAATGACATCTATTATCTTACAAAATATATCTATTTCAAATAAATGCTGTTCTTTTTAACTATTCTAGTCATCAAATATTCATGAAAAAACTTTGATAAGAAATGTTTCTTCTAAATAGTTAAATTGTAATATGCCACAATATTACTGCTTTTAGTTTTATCAAATAAATGCAGCCTTGGTAAGCATATGTGATTTCAAAATCATTTAAACTGACCTCAAACTTACATTTCTGACGTAACCCTGTTTCATTCCAAAAAAAGCTCTTATCCTCTCTTTATGTAGAGAAGTTCAGTCTCTTCAGACCCATATCATGCTTGTAATATGAAGGATTGTTTCCAGTCTGGCCAAGTTGGAAACAAGCTTTCTGGGTAGTTTTAAAACTAATCAGTTATGATTGGATGGCTGGTGGGTCAGTCTGTTGGGATGAAGGAAAGAGCCACTACATGTATCAAAGAATTGAGTGAGGATAGACAGGAAGCAGAACAGAGAAATATGTTCAAACTGTGTAATTACACCTCTCAAGAGACAGGGATACTTGAGTGTATGAACAAGATCTGTCAAGATCTCAGTATACGGTGTATTTGTATAAGTCACAGCCGATTGTGCAGTAACTCAAAACATCATTATTATTTGAGGTTAATGTAATAATCTTGTGCATGATCCATTAATGTTAGGTGCATTCAATTTGGCCTCCACAATCAGAACTTGCTTTGGAGTAAGAAAGACAGACGTTGAGCTCACCAGTCCTTCTTCACATCTACTGAAATGGCCAGTTCATGTAATTACTCTATCACGGCTTCCAGGGACCCTCCCCCATATCACCTTAACGTTAAGCCCCCATCCTCACACCCCACATGGGCAGATCAACAGTAGAACCCTCCATGAAAGCACCCCAAATGGGGCAGCACAAAGTCTATGTGACAGCCATTTGGGAAGAGGGTCGTTCACTGTGATGGATGCATAAGAAAGCAACACGTTGTCCCAGCAAGGTGCCACGGAGCTGCGCTCTACTTCAGCCACCTTTTAACCACCATGTCGCAGTGTGAAATGATTCATTTGCGTTGGCAGACGGCTGTATATCCATGGCAAGACAGAAATCCCTGTTCTAAATCTCACACCCTCTGTTACATGTTTATGCAGCTGGATTGTTTTATTGGGCCAATTAAATGAAGTTGTGATAATTGAGCATAAGTATCAGGGTGGGGAACAGGGGCAGTCCAGCTGTCAACTGCTGGGCTCAATGAAATCCTAAACAAAGCTCTTTACACCTGTGCTCTTTAAATATTACAGCTGTGTGATGAAAAACAATAGGACGAGAACACAAATGTTGATTTTGAGTCATAGATGGTAGAATCAGTTCTGTGCTCTTTGAAGACACCCTACACTGGCAGGGAAGGCGCTTCAGTAATTTTGCATTCAGGGCATGAAAGCATCAACTCATTTCCTGCACATTTCATCCTGATCATATCCCAGCAAACCCCATGACTCACCCTGCAAAGGATGCAAACGTGGTGTTTGTTTGGAGCTCGGCAGGCCAAGGGATCTCCCAGCGGAGCACAGAAAACTCACACAGCTGCCTGAAAGCCCACTAATTTCGCTTTCCGTCCCCCCCGTGATAGCAACCATAGCTGTTTTGAGCATTTCCACTCCGTCACAAAGAAGATCATTGTGAACTCAGCACTCTTGTTAAAATATGTGTGAATTGAAAAAAAGAATAATACATCTCTGTTAACAATTCACTAAAAATATAATATAATGATTTTTCTGTTGCAATTTGTAAAACATGAAATAGAAACTTTAAGGGATTGTTTACCGAAAATTCCCAACATTTTCTCACCCATATCTGACTCCAAAAACTTGGAGTAAGGAATATGGGATACAGAAGAAAATACTTTAATAATGTTTTAGTGTTTTTTATACATAAAATGAAATTTATTATCCAAAGTTGTTTTGAGCCCCATCGTTCTTTAAAATAAGTATGTTTACATGCATTTTGAGGACAATAATTTGTAATTTTAAAATGTCACAAACACTTTTAGGGCTGGATTTACTAAACAGAGCAAATTAGCGTGAGAGCTCAATCCCATAAAAGCACCAATGGGAAAGAAAAGTTCTGTGCGTGATCTACTGATGACGCACAAATTAAAGAACACAGACAGAGCCGGATCATTTCCATAATGACCAACACATTCTATCAAGAGCAACACAATTTGCGACTGGTTTAAGACATGTTTTTTTGGGGGAGTTAAATAATGGCGCAAATACCAGCAAATTGACTAGCGGAAACCTTAGTAAATCAACTTGCATAATTAATTTAAATAAATTTTGCATCTGAAAGGGAAACTCCTACAAATGCATATGCAGGTCAGCTGCAAAATTTACTGTGTCCACTCCTTTTCAGCTCTAATGTCTTAAGTAAATCCTGACAGTGGTTTTTTAACACCAAAGGAGGGTTTGCGCTGACGCAAGCTGTTAGTAAATCTGGCCCTTAGTCTGAAATTGTACCAGTACAGTTTTTGCGAAGTCAGACTAACAGACCTAGATATTGCGATTCGGCCTGTCTAGCATGAATACGTGTTAATCAGACTATTAATGGGCCTCTGCATCATGTAATTGCTCTGGAAGACAGAGTTGACATTCAGTATATTCAATTATATACTAGTCTTGGACAAACCGACTGTAGCTCGATTATAATTGTGCATATAAACTGACTTGAAGTCTATAATCTTGAGCACTGATATCTTGCGTTACACATTCAAACTGAGCTCACTGTTAGCAGCTGTCTCAGATCTTCTCACTCACTCATAGGTGGCTTGGTGATTTCCTGTGATGAAGCTGGAAAATGTTTGGCAGAAAATTGAGAATACTTGCGATTCTGCAACACGAAATTTCTGCAAATATTAAACTAAAATGAACTGAATTCCATTTGGTTCCAGAATATCTGCTGGCAATGGTTTCCTCGGGCTTGAAGTTGTTCCACACACCACAGGATGTAAACCTTCTGTTTCATGTCTCAACAGCCAAGCGCACATCCATCACACTTACGCAAGCAAGACAGTGGTATTAAAACCTCCCCTCTTCCAGCAGATCGTCCTTGGGATTTGAGCTGAAATGATTTCATATGAATGTTATGGCACAATCCTGGCAGAAAGAGCATCGGATTCTACTACTAAACAGTTTATATTTTCAGCTTTTATGATTCACAGCTGTGCTGTCTGTACCATTCGCCTCAACATACAGCTGCGGGATGACAAAGCTGAGGAAATTGGATTTGACAGTGTTTTTCATTCTTTCATCCCGAAAATAACATTACCCATGATTTCCCATCCCTGACAATGTGATGATAATGGATGAGGGCAAAAGCTAAGTTTACAATAGGGGATCTTCATTTGAAGAAGGGGCCATGAGCAGAGATAGAGCAGGAAAACAAACGTTGAAGTGCTGATATGTAGAGCAGTGAGTGATAGAACATCTTTGCTGTTCATCCACTGAGGGAAGAGGCTGTTGACTGAGAGTCAGATCTCTTGCATTTCTTGATGCTTCCTAAAACTAAAGCTCCTTAGTATAAGCATACAGAGCTTTGGGCGTGCAGATCCTAAATGCACCATTTACATGTGTTTACATGCATTCATTGGTATGAACTTGCCCTACTGTGCATTTGTTTACCAGATATATAAGAACTCATGAAGGGGTCAAAGTAATTCAGTTGTTAAATAATCAGAGAAGAGCTAATTGTGATGCAACTTAAGTGGAGAATCAAATTTGCTCCTAGAAAAGTTCTTCCAGAACAAAAAATGTTTTGTCCATACAATGAAAATTAATGGGGTCCAGTGTTGTTTTGGACACCATGGACTTTCATGGTATGGACCAAAACAGTTGAATTATTAAAAATATACCGCAGAACAAAGAAAGCCAAACTAGTTGGGAATGACACGAGGGCGAGTAAATGATGACAGACTTTTTCTTTGGGGATGAACTATCCTTTTAAGATTATCTGAAATTCAACTCAAATAAGTATCATTTTTAAATAGAAAAAGAAGGTTTGTAAAGAAAAAAAAACTTCTGAAGTTGAAAGAAATTTAAAAAGTCTTGAAGCTTAAAGTCATCTGTTTCAAATTTGACTTTAAAAACTTTATTTATATACACTTCTTTATTTAACACATTTTATGGATCAGGGTGGAAAAACACTCAATTTCCAAGAATTCCACTGCCTGATGAATTCAGTAAATCAAACTTTCTGTAATACCAACTCAACTGTGTGGGGTGTGGCCAATTAAATTCAAATCCCAACTCATGAGTTGAAAGGAATCCACTTCTTCAATTCAATTTTGCCCAAACCCTGCCGTCAACATATATGGCTAAATATCGCAACTTTTAGAAGTTGGGGGTTTAAGAGAAACAAAAACAACATATCTTGTAAACATTTAACACTGGTGAAACAGAATTCCATGAGGAAATGATCAAAACTGAGGAACTCCAAACAGAATTTAGTATGACCTAATGCACTCCGATCATGCCAATGAGATGAAACCGATACTCAGAATAATCAACTAAGTATCACTCGTACCACCTGGTACTGCAGAACAAATGAGAATCGCAGCAAAATCCAATCAAAATACAGGAAATTGTGTGTATTTTCAATGGCAGCTCTATAAAGGACTGCAAATCCTAGAAAAACAATGTGCCATACTTTGCATGAAACTTTACTTCTTCCATCCAGCCTCCAGGTGTTGTGTGTCCTCACTGTGGCCGCTGAACACAAACCATACTTACATGTTTTGGATGCTGGAGGAACTGAGGCTTATAAAATAACAGCTAGAGCATTGACTAGCCTCCCAGGGAATGAAGATGGCTTCATTTGAATGAGAATAGTCTCCCTGTCCCCTGAGATAAGACTGAATCAACATGAGGTCTGACAATTCCAAATGGCTTTCAGCGCATAATGTGAAGGATAAAGTCTCTTTGCTTTTCCTTTCTTGGCTAATGCATTTGAGGTGCATCAGACAGGGTGTTTGGGGAGATTCGGCCTTGGACACTGCCAAAGACCTAAAGCATATCTGCTACTTTGCACAGCAATTATCCAGGTTTTCGTTTTTCCTCCCGGGGTCTCCAGGAGACTGGTTTTGCACCGTCCTCACGCATTACTTCTCGCGCTGATTGAAGACCGATCCTGTCACCCCGTGTTTTCCAGGCTTTCAGGCCACCCAGTACGGACGAACCTCATGCATGTCATCCCTCTGTGTGGTCCTTTCGAAAGAGAAACAGATAGACACAGAGGAAACGCAAAGCAAGTGCCAACGGAGAAAGAGATGTTTCAAAATCTGACAGTGTCATTTCTGGGAAAGGAAGGAAGAGAGGGAAAGGAAAGAAGGAGGCGGCGGGGGGAGCCCAGTAAAACAAGCAAAGAGTCTGAGCTGATTGTGAGTGTGGGACTCTTGCCATGCGATGAGAGCAGGAGACTGGAGGGAGGCCGTGCGTGTGTGGAGGGAGAGAGCGAGCGAGAAATGAGAAGAATCTCCAGACTTCAGTAAAACATTCGGTATTCTGCCCATTCGCACTAAACGCTGAAAGAGAGCCACAAAGGATTAATTCACATGAAAGCGGCTGCAGATTATACACAGCTCTGCTTAAAGAGATGAGAAAACAGTTATTTCAGTCCACAGGGCATCCAACTGCTTTGACTGATCATTAGGGGCTAGTTAGCAGCCTTTACCATCCCAGTCTCATCCAAGAGACGGAGTCGCCTTTCACTATAAAAACTCTGAAACGAGCGCAGTAAACACAACAATTAAAAAAATGCTCCATGTAAATCTATCTTTCAGCAGAAAAAAAAAATTAAAACACAACCCTTTCCTTTCTTAAATGGGGTTTATTTGTGGTTTGCTGGATTAAAAGGCCTGTTTCCGGCCCACATGTTGGAGATGCTGGTCGCCCCTGAAGGTGTTTAGTGCGAGCGAGCCGTGTAGCACGGGCAGCTGGGAGAGATTAATAAAGAGAGGGAAGGCTCGTAAATACTGCTGCCCTGCAGTGATGAATGCCTCCCCAGTCCACAGACAGCAGGATGGGAGATAAGGGGAGAAAAGACAAACACTCCATTTCAGCCCGGGACATGTTGCACCCAGCCAGGCCTCAACCTAAATGAGCATTTGGACCAAAGGTCTCCAAACACTAGAGGTCAGCATACCGTGGGCTTGGGAAGAAGTCGTGACTAGACAAAAAGTACAAATTACGAAAGGCTCATCTTTATGGTCCATCTCTCTCTCTCTCTCTCTCTCTCTCTCTCTGGGTTCATTTGCTCAATCTGATGGGAATGCTGTCTCGTGCAACAGCAAAAGATAAATAAAAGAAGAAAGGATATTTGAATGCTTTCAATTACCCATCTAGTAGATAAAATGACAAGTGGATTAACTGATTATGAGGAATGGTTATGTTTTAAATTACCAAAACTGTTCCTGTCTAAGATGTTTAAATTATAAAGGACTTTGGATGTTAAAGTTTGTTGTCGGTAAGATTTTTCAATGGTTTTTGAAGAAATGTCTTATGCCCACTAAGGTTGCATTTAATTGATCCAAAATACAGTAAAAACTGTAATATTGTGAAATATTTTTTATAATTTAAAAAATGTTTTTTCTATTCTAAAATGTTTTTAAAAAATTTTTTGTTTCCTGTGATGGAAAAGGAGAATTTTCAGCATCATTCCTCAAGTCTTTAGTGTCACATGGTCCTTCAAAAATCATTCTAATATACTGATTTGGAGCTCAAGAAACATTTCTCTTTATTATTAATGTTTTATTGACAGTAAGCATTAAACAGTATTTTTTGTGGAAATATTTTTAGGATGAACAGAATGTTCATTTATGAAACTTTATGAAAGAACATAATTTATTTGAAATAGAAATCATTATAAATGTCTTTGGTGTCATTTTGGTGATCAATTTCATATGTTGAATAAAAGTATTAATTCCTTTCAAAGAAAAAACATGCCTGTCCCAGATTATGATATGCATAGAAAACTATAAGTAATTAATCTGTATATCGATAACTGTGAACACACTCTGTAGTGGTATTAGAACAATCACCCGAGTATTTGTGAAACCTGCTTGAAAACAGTCCTTATTAGTTGCACAGAAATTATACACCAGTTTTATAGACTACTTGATTCAGCAGCTGTTTATTGTGACAAACAGGAGCCAATGATGTACACAAACATGAGGAATTCACATAAAACCCTATGCAATACACTGGAAATTAAGGGGGATGTATTTGCAGCCAAGCAGATGGAAGCTATTTATTGATATGCAAACAAGTGAATCAAGTCTCGTTTTACCAAAGAAGAGGAATGCTGTGGTTATGAAGAGAGGAGAAAGAGCAAAAAAAGCTAAATTTGGCCAACAGGAGAGGAAAGGAACGTTTAGTTTGAGGTTTATGGAGGAAATTTTCCTTTTGTGATGAAACATAGGAAAAGTTACAGTCATGCCCATGACAATCAAGACTGTAAAGCACACATCAGTTTAGCAATCTTGCAGAAGATAGAAAAGACAGTTCAAACATTTTGCACTAGATATTAGATCAGTTCAACGGCTGAAAAAGAATGCCTAAAACTTATCTAGACTGCCGACAAGATAATCACAAGTGTGTAGGCCTATCCATTGTTTAACAACATGTGCATCACACAGTTCTGCCAAAGGAAATAATTAATGACTCATCTTCTCTTCTTGTCTTTTTTGGGTGTCATCGTTGGCACATTATTAGAGTGTGGAAACATGGAGATATAACAAAAGCAGGAATAAGACAAAAGAAAATCATGAGAATGGTTGCAAGGAGGTGAACAGGAAGGATGCTGCCCACTGTTGTCTACTGGTGCTGTTTATAGCAGCTAAATAAAGATTTCTGTAACACATTTACATGTAAAATGTTGCTTTTTTAAATATAAATAAACATTTTTCCAGATATCTTTCTTTGGAAAGAAACTCATATTTGAGGTATATGATATATGTATGCCTGTAAACGGGTCATTGACTAATAAGGTTTTTAAAAGTGTAAAAAACCATAATGGAGATATAATTCATTTTGAAGTTTTATTAAGTGTTAACAATGTGGTTTTTCATAATCAATTAACACCGCTGCTTTTGAGATTTTTTACAAGATGTGCAAAATTTGTCACCAAAAAAGTAATTTGGTTTAACCAAAATTTCGGTTTTACCGAATGGCACTTTTGTTTATACCGAATGACGATATTTTCAAACAATGCTAACAGGCTGATATCTAGCTAGCAAGGACAATCAAACATTTTATATTTAGTACAAGTTTTTAAAATATTACAACATTTTCCATGTTTTATAGAGGTTGTACCGAATGACCTGTTGTTTTGGGACATGCATATGAGCAAGTGAAAATATGAATTTTTAGTTAGTTACTTTGCTTCACAACCATGTGGTCCTTTTAAGGTTGGTACTCCGAATGACATCAATGAAATTAATTTTTCCAGACATTCTTAATAATTTTAATACCATTTTGCACTATGCTGATATATGATGTTATAAAATTATGCCAGAATACAAAAATATATATATATTTACTACATTTTAAGATATTTTAATCACAAATGAAATGGCTATATTTGACACTTCAAAATCTTTAAAATACCTTTATATGTAGCAAAATAGAATTAAAATCTTTTGGATTCAATAAAAGAGATCTAATTGTACTACCTTACATACTTTGGATGTCATATCTTTGTTTTTTATTATTATTAAGGCCTTTGGACAAAAAATGACCCGTCACATCATTGACCCATACAGGTTTGGAATGACATGTAAATTAATTTTCATTTTTGGGTGAACTATCCCTTTGATTATTACTAAAAACTGAACAAGGCCTAATGCCAGATAATAAAACTGCCTATAAAAAAATGAACTGGAATAAAATCCCCAAAAAGTAGCTTATTAACATATCTACAATACATAGCAGTTGAACTAGATCAGGATGATCAGAGATTCCAGCAACAGTTCACTTTTTCCCTAACAGCACTTCAAATCAGCTAAGCAGTTATGTTCAGCTCTTGGCACTGAGCTGTCCAGTTCTGATGATGTCACTCAGACCTCTCTGACCCAGAGCTGGGTGTATCGGCCATGGTTGCGCAGGAAAGCCTTTCTCTCACTGCGGGATGTGTTTTTCTGGGCAGACTGCGAGGAGTCACTTTAACAGTGGGCGATTATTATTTAACAAAGCTCTGCACTGGACACACAATCCTCTTCAACACACACACACCTACATACACTTATATATATATATATATCTCCTGAGAGAGAAAGGTGTTAAGTACATTCCTTAATATGTTTTTGCTTCGGTCCTAATCGCAAACGCACTGGGCACACATTGACAGACAGTGCTGAGGTGTTCACACTTCATATCATGAGAACAGTGTGTGCGCACAATTATGACAATGGAAAATATAAAGGAATGATCATATTGAGCAATGCCTATGTTTACAAAATGGCATCCACTACCACACCCAAGGGAGGCGAGAAATGAGGGGTGAGGTTATAGCTAACAATGACATAAGAGCGTTTAAAAATCATATGTTGAGTAAAAATATTTGGGGAGAGAGAGACGAGGAAAAGTTAGGTAGAGAGAAACTCAAGCCAAGACCAAAGAGCCATTTCAGGGGGCCCTGTTTAAGCCCTGTTGGTGACCAAACAATTGCTTTATTGCCTCAGCGAGAAGCCAAAGCATTTTGTTCTGGCATGGAGCTGCTCAGATGTTCTTTCATATGGCCTGGCAAGGTTAAGGTAAGAGAATAAGCTTGGCTACAATTCAGCGGAGTCACCTCCTTCGAGAGCTCCCCTTTGCACCCTCAGTGATATGTGGCTGAACAGGGACAGCACATTAGCTTAATGGTTGGACAAATGACTCCTCCGTCGTCACAGCCATGTGCCTGTACACTTAATCCAAAGGTTTCATCACTTTGGTTCAATGTGCTCGAGCTGACACGCCGCCACTCTCAACAGCCGAATGGATCATTTCAATTAAAGCCAAAAATACCAGTAATGACTCAAGCGGTGATTAAGTAAAGATGTGTTTAAGGCTTAAACTGTTCCATACATCAGATGAGTATGGGTAGAGCACAGATGTTTGAGATGCTGATTTGCTCTGCTGAGATTTTTCTAATGGCATCATTTCCTGTCTCAGGACCTCAGAGCTATTATTTTAAATGCATATATTGTTTGCTTTGCTTCTCGTTTTCTATCTGTGCCTTTATTTTAGGCCTTTGTATAACACATCAAGAACATTCACATGCATTTTAGTCTGACTAAAATCAAACTTTTTAAAAGTAATAATTTGTCTTTTTTAATGTTATGAAACTTTTTAATATAATAATTTGTATTTTTAATGTCATGAGAAAATTAAGTACACTTTATCATACTTTGAAAATAATACTTATTACAGAAGTAATATACCTTAAAAAAAACAAGTGTGAACAATTAAAAGAAAATGTATCATAGTTGAAATTTATATTAAATGCAGTTATTGAAATTCAGTTGTTTTTTTTTTTTTTGTTGACTCACTTATGTAGAATCAAATAGACCACAATAAAACTATGATTTAAAATATACTTAAGTAAAAATTTTAATTTGTCATTATTACAAAGTGCACTTTTTTAAAGTCTACTTGAGTGTTTAAAAAAAACAGTCATGAAAATGTACTCTCTTTAAGTGGCATGTCATTATTATTATATTACAACCCGAATTCCGAAAATGTTGTTACATTTTTTAAATTTGAATAAAATGAAAACTAAAAGACTTTCAAATCACATAAGCCAATATTTTATTCACAATAGAACATAGATAACATAAATTATGTCCATCAATCCAATCGATCAACAAATTTGATGCCTGCTACAGGTCTCAAAAAAGTTGACGGGGGGCAACAAATGGCTGAAAAAGCAAGAAATTTTGAAAAGATTCAGCTGGGAGAACATCTAGCAACTAATTAAGTTAATTGATATCAGGTCTGTAACATGATTAGCTATAAAAGGGATGTCTTAGAGAGGCAGAGTCTTTCAAAAGTAAAGATGGGCAGAGGCTCTCCAATCTGTGAAAGAGTGCGTAAAAAGATTGTGGAATACTTTAAAAACAATGTTCCTCAACATCAAATTGCAAAGGCTTTGCAAATCTCATCATCTACAGTGCATAACATCATCAAAAGATTCAGAGAAACTGGAGAAATCTCTGTGCGTAAGAGACAAGGCCGAAGACCTTTATTGGATGCCCGTGGTCTTCGGGCCCTCAGACGACACTGCATCACTCATCGGCATGATTGTGTCAATGACATTACTAAATGGGCCCCGGAATACTTCCTGAAACCACTGTCGGTAAACACAATCCGCCGTGCCATCTGCAGATGCCAACTAAAGCTCTATCATGCAAAAAGGAAGCCATATGTGAACATGGACTAGAAGCGCAGTTGTGTCCTGTGAGCCAAGGCTCATTTAAAATGGACTGTTTCAAAGTGGAAAAGTGTTCTATGGTCAGACGAGTCCAAATTTGACATTCTTGTTGGAAATCACGGAAGAGGAGGGAGACCTTCCAGCGTGTTATCAGCGTTCAGTTCAAAAACCAGCATCTCTGATGGTATGGAGGTGCCTAAGTGCATAAGGTATGGGCAGCTTGTGTGTTTTGGAAGGCACTATGAATGCTGAAAGGTATATAAAAGGTTTTAGAGCAACATATGCTCCCCTCCAGATGACGTCTATTTCAGGGAAGGCCTTGTGTATTTCAGCAGGTCAATGCAAAACCACATACTGCAGCTATTACAACAGCATGGCTTCGTCGTAGAAGAGTCCAGGTGCTGAATTGGCCTGCCTGCAGTCCAGATCTTTCACCTATAGAGAACATTTGGTGCATCATTAAACGAAAAATATGTCAAAGACAACCACAAACTCTTCAGCAGCTGGAAACCTAAATCACGCAAGGATAGGACCAAATTCCAGCACCAAAACTCCAGAAACTCATAACCTCGATGCCCAGATGTCTTCAAACTGTTTTGAAAAGAAGAGGAGATGCTACACCATGGTAAACATACCCCCATTCCAACTATTTTGAGACCTGTAGCAGGCATCAAATTTAAAATGAGCTTATTTTGAGCATAAAATTGTAAAATTTCTCAGTTTAAACATGTGTTATGTTATCTATGCTCTACTGTGAATACAATATTGGCTCATGTGATTTGAAAGTCTTTAAGTTTTCATTTTATTCAAATTTCGGAATTCGGGTTGTATTTTCAAGTAGTTTTTTTTTTTTTTTAAATATATACTTTAAGATTTGAAGTACACTACAAATGCACATTTAATACAATTAAGCACACTTCTTTTTCACAAGGGTACTACGGATGAAACTGCACCAGTTCGGTTACTGCAAAGTTGTACTATCAGATCGAATAATGCAATTGTAGCTCTGCTTTGTTCAACATGTATACACTTTAATCAGATTATGATTAACCTCGCTGTTGTGGACACTCTCTGAAAGACAGATGTGTGACGTATTTAATTCTTTAAATATTCAATTACACATTGTGCATACTTAGAGAAATGGAAACTATATCTCTATTATAATTGTGCATGCAAATAATGCCACTTTATTCTACTAGAACAGTCCTCTTGAGATCAACATTCATCATTCAACAAATCAAACGTAACAATTCCCCAGCACAAACTTTGGTAATTATTGTCTCTATAATCAAACCTGAGATCATATGGGTTGCAGGTGTCAGCACTAATAGTCACATAGGAGCTCAAGTTCAATCACAGCTGCTTACTTCCTTTTGCCAGTTCCTGCTTTGCTTTTAAGAGATTCTCCTAACCCCATCATTCACTTTTTCTATATGTCATTCTCTGTGTATACTTTAATACCAGGGTGGGCAAGAGGGCAGGAGCTATAGGAAACAGAACTGTCTGGGGCTCTATGGCTGCATTTACACTGCAAGTCTTAAAGGGTTAGTTTACCCAAAAATGAAAATAATGTCATTTTTATTACTCACCCTCATGTCGTTCCACACCTGTAAGACCTTCATTCATCTTTGGAACACAAATTAAGATATTTTTGATTAAATCCGATGGCTCAGTGAGGCCTGCATTCACAGCAATGACATTTCCTCTCTCAAGATCCATAAAGGTACTAAAAACATATTTAAAACAGTTCATGCGAGTTCAGTAGTTCTACCTTAATATTATAAAGCGACGAGAATATTTTTGTGCGCCAAAAAAACAAAATAACGACTTTTCAACAATATAGTGATGGGCCGATTTCAAAACACTGCTTCGGAGCTTTGCGAATCGAATCAGTGACTCGGAGCGCCAAAGTCACGTGATTTCAGCAGTTTAGCCGTTTGATAGGAGATCCGAGTCACTGATTCGATTCATAAAGCTCTGAAGCAGTGTTTTGAAATCGGCCCATCACTGAATATGTGTGTGTGTGTCTTTCAAGGAAAAAAATAGATAGACATATAAAGTTTCTACCTCAATAATAAAGCTGCGAATTTTTAGTGCGAGTGCATACAGACACGTCTGCTTCATAATACAACATTAAAGCTACCTTTTAGTAAGCAAAGGTGTCGCCCTCGCCTTGTGGTGGCTTGAATTTCCAAGGGGAATCGGATATGCCTGTTTAGACGTAGGTCACATGTCCAGAGATCGGATATGTATCTGATTTAAAACCACATTTGGAAGTGGCTCAGATCAGATGCGAAAAAATCGGATCTCGTGCGGACTTTTGTGTTTACACGTGCAACAAATTCCGATCTATGTCAGATGTGAGCAAAAAATCTGATTTTTTTGTGCCAGTGTAAACGCAGCCAATGAGAGTGGGAAACCAGATGTCCCGTTGAGAGAGTCTGGGGTGTTTAGTCATTAAAGGCATAACCTATTTCATCATCACCTCAATGAGCCCGATCTAAGCCAATAATGGCCCAATGTGTGTCTTTGTAATCAATAAGGTTTGTTACAGAGAAGAAAAAAAGACGTTTTATTGTGCAAAAAGTCATTAAATGTTAAATATATGACAGATTGATGTCATAAATTTCATCAAATGCCATAAAGTGCTATATGATTTCTCAGTAACACTTTACAATAAGATTAAATTCTGAAGTATTAATTCATTATCATAGAATTTATAGCATATTAATCAAGGCTAATGTTGATTTATAAATATACTAGTGATAATTGTTAAGTCATGTTTGATTATAAGATGATGAAATGAGGTCATTATTGCAAAATAAGCTCCAATAGCTCCAAAATTATATATCATGACAACTCTTGGAAGAGCATAGTAATAGATATGACAATGTTAATGTATTTTGTCTTGGCAGAATAGATCTGCTAGGCTGCTGCTTTTGCTGCTGCAGAGCAAGTAAATAGACTTGCTACTGCCAACAATGCAGCTCTTGTGGGGTGTTCCCAGTCTGCAGTGGTCACTATCTATCAAAAGTGGTCCAAGGAAGGA
Source organism: Hypophthalmichthys nobilis (assembly GCA_037950665.1). NCBI lineage: Eukaryota > Metazoa > Chordata > Actinopteri > Cypriniformes > Xenocyprididae > Hypophthalmichthys > Hypophthalmichthys nobilis. The sequence goes on from CM075470.1 coordinate 38,376,926, forward strand.
ACAGTGGTGAACCAGCAACAGGGTCATGGGCGGCCAAGGCTCATTGATGCACGTGGGGAACGAAGGCTGGCCCGTGTGGTCCGATCCAACAGACAAGCTACTGTAGCTCAAATTGCTCAAGAAGTTAATGCTGGTTCTGATAGTAAGGTGTCAGAATACACAGTGCATCGCAGTTTGTTGCGTATGGGGCTGCATAGCCGCAGACCAGTCAGGGTGCCCATGCTGACCCCTGTCCACCGCCAAAAGTGCCAACAGTGGGCGCGTAAGCATCAGAACTGGACCACGGAGCAATGGAAGAAGGTATCCTGGTCTGATGAATCACATTTTCTTTTACATTACGTGGATGGCCAAGTGTGTGTGCGTCGCTTACCTGGGGAACACATGGCACCAGGATGCACTATGGGAAGAAGGGAAGCCGGCGGTGGCAGTGTGATGCTTTGGGCAATGTTCTGCTGGGAAACCTTGGGTCCTGCCATCCATGTGGTTGTTACACGTACCACCTACCTAAGCGTTGTTGCAGACCATGTACACCCTTTCATGGAAACAGTATTCCCTGGTGACTCTGGCCTCTTTCAGCAGGATAATGCGCCCTGCCACAAAGCAAAAATGGTTCAGGAATTGTTTGAGGAGCACAACAACGAGTTTGAGGTGTTAACTTGGGCTCCAAATTCCCCAGATCTCAATCCAATCAAGCATCTGTGGGATGTGCTGAACAAACAAGTCCAATCCATGGAGGCCCCACCTCACAACTTACAGGACTTAAAGGATCTGCTGCTAACATCTTGGTGCCAGATACCACAGCACACCTTCAGGGGTCTAGTGGAGTCCATGCCTCGACGGGTCAGGGCTGTTTTGGCAGCAAAAGGGGGACCAACACAATATTAGGAAGGTGGTCATAATGTTATGCCTGATCAGTGTATATAACAATATATAAAGTCCTTATAAGAATTATTGTAAAGTCTTGCAGTTTACTCTAAAATGCTTCTTTAATTTGTCTTCTTTTCCTTGGTTTTTAAGGAATTAGAAGTGGTTATTTTGACGGAACCAGGAGGCAAGTAAGTGGGAGAACAAGCTGGAGCTGTCAAAGCTTAAGCCGAAAGCACAAGATAACCAAAGACAGTTCTGACGTTGAGTCTGCCGTGAGGTGCTTTTATACAGTCTGTCTGGGTATCACATGTTTGTGATTATTTCTGGGAAGTAATGAGGAGAAAAAAACCCGAGAGAGGGGGTATTTTAAGTAGACGATGAATATAACATCAATGGGAACTGTATTATCTATGTGAAATGACTATCTGCAGAAATTTACTGCACGCAAACCTGTCAAAACATGAGTAGGACACTGCGGGAGCTTTTGAAAAAGATGCTCTCAAGAGGAACAAAGAATTATTAATGTTCAAAGAATGTCCTGTAACTAATGAATGTCCAGGATTATGTTTGGCCATTAAAGGTACTTCAATAACTGTCTGTGTTTAAAAAAAAAACAAAAAAAAAACACTCCACCCTTTAAGTCCTGCAGAGCGAGTCACTTTGTGTGTCGTCCCTCTTTCTGCCTGTGAAATTCACAATGCTTATTAAAGCATGATGAGACATGAGATCAGTGGGGGGCGTCAAATGACCTGTCACTTTTGCAGGGTTCCTCCCTCTCCCAAAGAGCCATGCCTGAGTATCCACACAGAACGAATCTGATATGTGACTGAACAGGGCACCGCTTGTGTGAGCGACACCATCTGTCTGTGAAGAGGTCCCACGCTGCATGTGAAATCTGATGAGAAGAAACAAAGAGAAGGAAAAGAAAAAAAGAAAGAAGGAAGGGCAAAATACATTTTCAATGGTAAAGAAGCAAAAGGAGGATATGGAAAGTCATCCAAGCTGTTTCCTCTCTCTCTTGCTCTGCTTTATATTAACTGTGGCACCTGTAAAAGACAGCATTACCACCTTGAGGCGATGAGCGATTGCCAGTTTATGATACATTTCAACAATTGTCACGGTCCTGTGCACAATTATGTTTCGTTTAATATTGGCACTGAACAGAAAAGCACAGGAAGACAAACATCCCGTTGAAATGTAGTTAAAGCACAGAATAAACTCCACGCCCGTTGAATCACTCCTCAGGCCATAACAAGGAGGTGTTTCTATGCATTCCACTCATTTGAATTCTGGCTAAGTAATACATTAGAAACAAACCATTTGAGGTCAAGGGTTATGATACTGACTGAAAAAATGACAGCGCAGAGGAAGAAGTCAATTAAAAGCCTGTTAAACCTAATTATTGCATTTTAATACAGTCAGTTTTCCACAGCTTAAGATCATTATGGGCTTGGACAGCATCTCTTCCCTCATTAGAAAAATATGTTTGCCTTTTGAGGAGATGAGGCTCCGATTTTCATGACAGAGGGATTGTGGAGAGAATGCTTATGTAAATAAACAAATTAGGATGTGCACAAACAGATGGACACACACATATAAAACTTGTAGTCTAATAAGCCAGGCTGCAGACTAGCAAAGTCAACACGTAGCTCCAATCAGAAACACCAGGGCTCCTAGCACTCAAGGTTGTCTTGGCACGCAGACAACATTACAACACATAAACAAGGCTATGGGTCCATATCAAGGCCCTGTAATTGTTATGAGCTGGGCTGAGGAGAACTGACTTGTTTTTACTGCATGCTTTTACTTCTGTTGTATGACCAAAGGCCCGGTGAGCAAATCTTTACAAGTCGTGCTGGAGTCGTATAATATAAGAGAATCTGACCATAGGGAAATAAATAAATAAATAAATCTAGAACAAAATGACCAACACCAGATTTAGTATACAGAGCAGTCAAGTCCAAAAAGAATGTTTTTTTTACCAATAGGTTAGCCTCTCTCGCACCTGCAACACAGCAAAGTGGGAAATGACAATATTTGACATGCCTCCGATTGTATTTCATGACCCTTTAAATGAAGTTAGCACTCTCCATTTGTAACGTCTGGCAGTATTCCCCGAGTTGCTGCTAATTCACACTCCTGGTGCTTGTCAATTGGTGCATTCAGAAATGAGAAAGCATGATTTCACTTGAATAGCATGGAAATAATTAAAAACAGCATTACACTGCATTCACCAGCAGACAGCTTGAGACTGACCTCATGTACACATGTACACAGATAGAGAGACTCATTGCTTGGAGATGGTACTGGGATGCCTGGTAACCGTAATCGATTTTCCTCGGCTTGCTAAAGAGCTAGAAACTCGCACAATATGCAAGTACATCTATGTGGAATCCCACCCAAGAGATGCATTAAACCGGCAATGCAACTGTACTGAGTAACTCTATGCTTGCAGTACCGCTGATGGATGGAAAAGGGAACGGAGGCTTTGAGTAATACGAGAGGGGGGAGAAAAAAGTTGGACAAAAGCACATTGTTGTTGTTACATTAATCTGGATACAAGAATGGGAATTTTCCTCCTCATTATGATCACACGCTGCTGGGCAAGCGGCTCCATTTTCTTCCCCCACCGTGCCCTGGCAGCTCGAAGCATCCCTGCTGAGGCGGCTTCCTCGCCGTGATGAGTTTTTGACAGGCTTTACAGCCGTGCCAGGCTGAGCAGTGGCTGAGCAGAATGCTGGCAGTTTTTTGGCGGTTATTAATCTCCCCATCTCTCTCTCTCTCTCTCTCTCTCTAAATGCTTTTGAGATGGACCAGCCATCTCATAATTGTTAAGCAAACTTCTTAGAACAACAGTTTGTTTAAGCACATGTGGACTATGATTTGAAACTATAGGATTTTCCCCAGATCTGGTAGAGCTCTGGAGGATCGTCTAGGGAATAAACATTATCTTCTGCAGGTGTAAACCCCACTCAGGCCGATATTATATAGTTATTAGAGCTCTGAGCTAAACACACAACCACAATTTCAGCATACATGTGTATCAAATTACCCATAACACTTTCAAGATGATTTAGCCATTGAAAGGAATGGCAAAAAGCTGGAGCCACTAATGGCGACAAAATGATGCTGAATCATCCTAATGAGCTCACATCAGTAAATTGCACTAAATACCAATATAAAAAAGATCTAATGGCTAAGAATAATCACATAGAAAAAACAGACAAAATACATACAAGATAGGAACCCTCTCAGTCAAAAGACTGAAAAACAGAGTTTTGTTCAGAATGTGAAACACAGAAGCACTGCTGCCATCTGCTGTCTGTTCAAAAAAAAAAATTTTTGGCTTACCACGGTAGGTGCTCAAAGCAAAATCCTGATGGTCCTTTAAGAAAAGGACACATATAGCATACAAAATGGCTAACTAATCATGCTTCTAAATTCAAGCATCCACTCAACTCCACTAAAAAATTAAAATTCTGCCATTGTGTAATCACTTTCATGTGATTCCAAACCTTTAAGACTTTCTTATGTGGTTGCAGTGGAACACAAAAGAAGATATTTTAAGATACATGAGGGTGAGTAAATGATGACAGAATTTTTATTTATGGGTCAAATTACTCTTTAAGAAAAGAAAAAAACTCCAGGTAAAAAAAGTACCAGGGTATCACCATTTTTATTTGGTATGGTATGATAGTAAAATAATGGTGTTCAATCAACAATTACCTTCGAGTGCTATTTAAATAACAAGGTATGACAATATGGTATATCAAAGATCTATGGCATAACTGTCTGAAACAATCATGGTGCCACCACCACAGTATTTTTGTCAGGGTTGTAAAGTCAAGTAATAAAGATAGCAGAGATAATCATTCCCACTTCTTTTTAGTACTTAAATATTCCCGTCATTACACTTATTCACATGGATGTGGTGAAGGAGCAGATGTGGAGTCATCATGTCTTTCCTGATCATACAACCGCATTGCTGGAAGACATCAGGAATGATATAAGTAGTGTTTCTCTCAACAGCGCACTTATTCACAACATTTCCAAAGCCAATCGTAGTCTACAGCATAAATCCAGACATCTTTGCAGCCAAAAGTCAATACTGAGGTTTCTCATTCTAAGCAATGACACACCCTCTCCTTTCGGCATTAACTGCTGTATCAAAACCACACACAACAATTTAAAAGCACAAAGCACAAAGATTTAAAAGCAAATTCATTATTTAAAAAAAAAAAAAAAATATTCATTGCTAATGTCTTAATTAGTCTATATCCAGTACAGAAACATTCAGTCAAAACAGGATGTCTTTTAGGGTATAAATTTCTGTGGTGTGCAGCTGAGCACTTTAGAATTAATTATTTCTATCAAACAGATCTGAACTACAGACTAATTGTTGGTGGAAAAAAACAGCACATTACATAGATTTAAGTGATTAAATTAGAGCAGTGGTTCTCAAATGGGCTGGGCCTACTAGGGGGACTCAACAAGCTTGTAGTGGGGCCCTAAAAACAAAACAAAACAAAAAACACTAAAAATAAACTGAATTTTTGGGTTTGTTTGTTTTATTACAACAGATGTACATATCAGATTCGATGGGAGGGCCTTTGAATATTGTCTCCAGTGTTGCCAAGTCTGCATTTTTCCCGTGGAATTGGGCTACTTTTAAGTTGTTGCCGCAGGTAAAAAACAATTTCAGCGGGTTGATTTCCAACACCCTCAAAACACCGTACAAAATCAGTGGAGAATTTGGATGTCGCATTGGGCTATTTTTGGGCTACTTTTGTTGCACAGACCTGGCAACCCTGATTGTCTCGGACAAAGAGGGCCCTTGGAGTTAAAAAGGTTGTGAACCATTGCATGTCTGCTGTGTCTTATTAGAGCCCAGATTTACTGTGAAACTGGACCTACAGGTAGACACAGAAAAGACTACGGAGAGAGACTCTGACAGATTTATGTCTTAAAGCGTCTATGTGAATCAAAATGCCTTTAAGACTAGAGAAATGCATTATGAAACTAGGGGTGTAAATTAAATGTTTCGTCACAATACGATCTGATACCGATTTTTATAGCCAGCGATACGATATTTGCAGATACCTCAAAAAAATTCTGCGATATAGATTATAATTCAATTGAGGGGTATACTGATCGATTTCCTGATATTATGATACTACGTGCCTATTTTACATAACCAGTCACATTATTATTAACTCAAATGCAACCAATATATATTATTAACATTTCTCTGGAAATTGCACATCCTGTATCACAATTGCGACATTTAGTTTAAATAATAAAGAAAAATAAATAATGGGAAAAAATCAAGTCACACATGAGATCAGTAATCTGATGACAGCTTATGACATGACAGCAAGAAAGTCTTTGAGGCTTCTGTGCTAAAATGTGCAATGTGTAAAATCTAGTGCAAATTCTCATTAGGAAACAGCAAAAATAAAGTACTCCAGAATGAATAGCCTATATAAAAAAAGAATTGCAAAAATAAAGCTGTTAAAACTTATTGGCAGGGCTCAACGATAAGGATTTTTTCCCCACAGATAATCAAATTACAATAGCACAAATAAATACAATAGAACAAAAGACAAATGAAATAAACAGTGCTTTTCAGATTTTTCAGGTAGGTCTAACAGTTTTCAGGGACAGAAATTGAATAAAGTAATCAAATGTAAAATAACACTGTATGGTCTTCACTGTATAAATTAAATATAGATTAATCCTTATTAAAGTTACAAAAGTTATTCAGTCAAGAACAGAGTGTTTTCTTTGTCTTTTGTTGTTTAATTAACATTAAAAACAGGCAGCAGCATGTTTATTAGGCTGCTGTCACTTTAAGACCTAATGCGCGGATCCAGTATACTGAAACACTCGACTGTTTACATTCACTTGACATAACCAATTGTGTTTACGAGTATACTCGCCAAGATTTTGACATAATTTTGTCTGTATTTATCCATGCAAGCGTAAAAAAGGGAAAGATAACTCAATTCAGTATTTGCGCTCCATCTGAGAGGCGTCTCTCTCTGTGCGCGTGCTGCGGATGCGTGCACAAAATGCACATGGAAAACTTCTCACACAGCGTGGGAGTAAAGAAATGAGTTCTTTTTCGTGTCTTCTTGCGCTTGAATGTGTAAATTGGCAAGGCTCAAAACACAGGCAACTGATAAAATTTTCATGAGGATTCAGCACTGGCCCGATCGGGACAGTTGAGAGTCTTTCACACTGGCCCTGGAGCATCATGCATTCCTTATTGTTGAGCCCTGATAGGTGAGTTTAAACGAGAATGAACGCTTTGGCAGTAATGCACAGACAGACATTGCGCTTGAGTGTCGAAATAAAGGTGCCTTAAAAATATATATAGGTATCGATATTTTACGCATTGCATTGATACATCATGTTGTTAGTCATTTGATCAATGTATCAATGTATTGTTACACCCCTAAATCAAAACCTTATTCTGTCCTGTACAGTAATAGTTTATATCTTCTACTGCAATAAAATTTGTTTTTTTATGGCAAGTCTGTTGAAAGGGCACTTAAAGAAACTGTATTCTTGTATCCCCCTCACAGCTCAAACATGTTGACCCTTCTCTAGGGCACGATTTTACACTTGAGGTAGATCATTTGACTTCACGAGCCGTTTATTGATCCAAGACGATGGGTGTGAGGGTATGTGGAAAGCAAAAACTCCAGCTAAAAAGGAAACAACTTAAAGACACAGTCAGAAAGCATGCTTGAGTCCAACTCAAGCATATCTACGTACTCACAAGCGAATCTGATCAGCACAGGAATCTAGTGTGTAATTGATAACAGTCTTTTTTCCTCTGTATGCAAGGTAGACTTAATTAATACCAGTAAAGAGGAGATTCTTTCTGGACAAGTCTGACATATTTATCATGGGACGTCTGGGTAAGGCACTCTGGAGTTCGTCACAGACAGTGTCTAAACACTAACCTGCCAGATGTGTTAGGATCTTTTTTCTGAGGCAGCAGTTCCCATCAACGGGCAGAAGCAATTACTAGAGGTTATCACAGGTCATCAACTGCAGAGCAGCAAAGATTTGGATTTCCTTCCTTCAAAATCCTTTTTCTCCATCTAAATATAAAGATTCCTGAATCATATGCAAAGAAAATACATTTTTACATCCTAAAAGGTTAAAAGAGTGAATTCTTTATCAGTGTTAATGGCTTTGGAAATTGTATTTACCATATGTCACATCTGTCTATCTGTTGCCATCCCAGAATGCATAGCCACTTCATGCAGTAACATGATCTAAATACAATCCAGATGTACTCCACCAATTGGTCTAATTCCTTCAAGCCTCGATATTTCACATTACATATATTAATCATCTGAGGCATGTCACAGATTTCTGCACTGATAACAACATCCCTGCCTTCAAACGCCGGCTGACTCATTCCAATCAAACCAGTGGGCCGGTTATCAAAACAATGCTGCAAAAAGGGAGGGAGACAGACAGACGTTTCCCAAGCTGTTGCGCTCAAGTGACAAAACATTAAGTGCTTCCACCTTTAGTTTATGAAACTGTGGTTTCTGTTATCCGATTCAAAGAACGAATCACTAGCTTTGGAGGTCAATTCAGAGCGTTTTGTTTTAAATAAACACTAAGAAAGGTCATACAAAAATATTCTATTACCATCTTCACAAGAACACATGAAGCACACCCTTGAAGGTACAGCTGATAAGAGCTTCAAATTATATTATTCTGTACAAGACAACAGGTGTGGACCTGCCAAGGTAGATTTTCGGCATCGGCTTGCCAAAATAATCTGTTACTGTTGGATAGTAACATTTCCAGATACAAAAATGTTCGGGTTTTCAACACAATAACTTTCAACTTGATTCAACCTGCGGTTTTATCTTCCCTGGCAGAATCTGAAGACAATGTCAGTGCAGTTCATGAAGAGCCCTTCTCTTGTCCTCAGGCTGAAAGCCTCTCTCCAGGGTCCTGAAGCATGGGCTCTAGGCCGAGAGCTGGTCCAGGGCAAGAGGCCAAACATATCAGCAAGCCAGTACCCTCCCAGCACGGCCCCACGATCAGTCCTCCTCTGAGGAAAGCTGGGCCCCATCATCATGCACCTCTCGGTAGGCTGCCAGTGGGCTTCCTTCTGGGTTGTAACTCTCCATCCTGATACTCAGACCATCTGCCAGCTTCTGGGCAGCTTGTTTGGCCTGCAACTCCTGAAATGAACAGTATACACAATTGCATGAATGTACTACTTCCTGAATACATAATGAGGCAGGAACACACACACACACACACACACACAAGTGGCAAATGTGTATAGGTTTTATACTCTTAGCTGGGAAAATTTAAGTAGTACTTCCTCTCAAAAAGGTTGGACAAAAATTGTTTTTGAGGCATCAGAGGCTTTGAAATGTCATTCGTCACTTTATCTTGGTCTATAAGCAAGACATCTTTAACCTACCAGGTTCCTTCTGGACTGCTCTTGCAGAAGGGCAGTTGACTCCTCTAATGACAGCAGCTGGACAGGACTGTAGTGCAGGGGTGTAAGCTTAGCAGAAGTAATGTCATCCAGGTGTTTTCGGTCTTGTTGTCTTCTGGCCTCTGCAGTTAGTGGTGTGGTGCTGCCAGAGGCCTGACTAGGTGATGAAGACTCCGATTTTTTTGTTAACCTAAAGAAAGCACAGACACTTAATACAAAGTGACTTACAGAGTATTTAAACTATGGATTTTGAAAGTTAATGTATTTCCTGGGACTTGAACCCATGATGACTTGGCTGTTGCTGGCACCATGCAAGGGCAAGTGACCCTGAGACCTGAAGCTATATAAGTGTTCAATGTTAAACGTCCATAAAATCATATTCCTCACATTCTAGATCAGTGATCTTAATTAAATGTTAGTGTGAACACAAGATTGACTAAAAATACAAAGACAAACACATTGTTTCTGTGGATTAATTTGCACAAATTCATTGTTCACCACAAGACTTGTAGAGTGCGCAAATAAAGTAAAAAGTCAATTTTCAATACACCTGGACAACTATTACAAACTATCCCCCGGTTTCACAGACGAGGCTTAAGCCTAGTCCCAGACTAAAATGCATGTTTGAGCTGTTTTAACTGAAAGCAACTTGAACTGACAGATCTTAAAATATGTCCGTGTCATTGTTTTGTCTCAAGATGCACACCAGTAGTCGGCGCTGATAGCCTGGTGGTTAGTGCGCCGACATATGGCGCAAATGCACTCATGGCGAACCCGAGTTCGATTCCTGTCTCGAGGTCCTTTGCTGATCCTGCCCCCCTCTCTCTTTGCCCAATGCTTTTCTGTCTGCTCTCTACTGTCCTCTCCAAATAAAGGCACAAAAAGCCCATAAATATATATATGTATATATTTAAAAAAAAAAAAGATGCACAACAGTAAGGCACGTTAATAAAAGCAACTTAAATGCCCTAATTGAACTAAGGCCTAATCCTGGCTTAATCTAAACCCTGTCTGTGAAATCAGCCTATAATAAAACTTAAGTTGCAAAGGACATATGAAGTATGTTAATATAGTACTCAATTTCAGCTTATTTTTAAAGAAAATACAAAGCCATGCAAGGTCAGTGTAGTTCCACTCACTGGTTTGGTTTGTATCTGGGCTTCCTCACACTTTTCTCTGTCTTCTCCAGGACTTCTACGTAATGTGGTTTCTTCTGATGATGTTTATCCAGAAAGGGTTTACTAGGAGGCAGGGTTTTGACAGTACTTTGATTGGAGCCGTTGTTGCTTTCAGCAAGCGTTACTCGTCCAAACGCCTCCACAAGCTCTGTGTCTTTCATCAGTGAGGCTGGTGCATTCCCATCGGCTGTTTCTAGTGTTTCAACAGCCTGCGGCCGGGATGTCAAAGACTCCTCTTGGCCAAACAGACCACCATTTTCCTGTATGTTAGCTGCATCGATATTAATATTGGCTTCGTTTCCGTCATGGGATGGAATAATCATGTCCAAATTTGAGTCTAAATGCTTATCTGTGCTTCGCTTGGCAAGGGCTTGCTGATATTTAGCCTGAAACTCTGTCCGGACAGATATTAAACTTGCTTGTTTTCTCTCCTCCTCCTCCAGATGTCCAAGTGCAAGGCGTACTTTCTCCACAAAGTCAGCAATCTTCTTTCCCTTATCTGGGAGGCTCTGAATAAATCTCCTGAAGAGATAATAAAAGTACAATTCATACTTAGACATGAATTAACAGAAAAATAAGTGTTAATTTTGCAAAATTCATTATTTACTTAATGTAACAAATTAATTTGTATTACATATAAAGAGGTGATTTTGCTTTGAATTATAAATTGTCCCAACTTTTGTGTGTAGCAGTGTGCAATGCCACTCATGGGATGCATGGATCTCTATTATTTATATGACTAATAAGCAGGTTTCTGTGGGGGCTCCAGTGGATCTGGAATGATCTAGAATATTTAACCAGCATAGTATTCTAGCCAGTAATCTTACAGCTTAATTTAGTTATTTATACACACACATATATATATTATGATTATATATTCAGGGTAACGTGGCTAAATAATATGATAGAGGTTATCACTTACTTATTTGACAGTAACTTTTCTTGTCGTGAGAGTATCTCAAGAAGCTCATCTTTACTCCTGCTTCTCAGATCACCCACTTCCCCCTGGCGCGCTGTCCACGATACAGACATGATCAGATCTGTGAAGAATAAGTAAACCAGTACAAATCTCACAGTGACAAGTTCACTCCATAAAGATTCATGATGATACGGGGCGCTAGAGATGCACTTATACCGCCATGTGTCAAAAATAAGCGAAGGCAATGAAGTAACCGACGATAATATCGCACCAGATATGTCACATTCATTACAAAATAAAAGACCTAAACCAAAACTAGCTTCTACAGTTGAACACAGTGACGTTCTCAAAATAAATAAATAAATAAATAATAAATAAAAACAATTAAATTAATTGTTTAAAAAACTATTCTGAATCTTAAAATGCTTACATTAACACGTAAAGTTTGGTGTCCGTATTTCATTGTTAAAATTATCGTTTACATAATTATTCGTGGAAGACACAAAAGGGTGTGTAAATTGCAGAATACATCTTTCAAAGGCTTTGAAAGAACTGAATCAAAGAAAGAAAGAAAGAAAGAAAGAAAGAAAGAAAGAAAGAAAGAAAGAAACGCTATTGCACTGGCGTCATCTGCTGGGCAAATTCATGTACTCCACTGTGAAGGTTCAAAATAACACTAAATTAAATTACTCGTTACAATAAATTACGTATTCAATTTTGTCGCATATGACGGAGATGACGTTTCTATCTCACTATTTTGAATTGAGCAGGATTATAACAACAAATAAAAATAATATATATTTATAATTATAAAAATGTTAAAATCACATAGATCTGAGCTCATCAATAGATTCAGAGAATAAAGCAAAAATATTAGTCTCTATTATAATTCCTTTTGTGCTATTTTAAATATACCTTATCTCTAAAAATAAGATGTATACGAGAACAATTTTTTTTTTTTTTTTTTTTTTTATGTATTTTTTAAGTAAAATAAATTGATGGTTTTTTAACATCTTCATGTGACGTAATGACGTCCACTGAAATCACGAGGCATGTTCACTTGGAGACGAGCTGCTGTGTTTCGACACTGCGTTGTCGTAAATCTCGGGTCCGCCAGCCATCATAAGTTCAAGAGGTAACGCCTGGTTGAGCTTTTCGCTCCGGCGACAACAAAAGAGCGATCATGACGAGTGGGTATTGATTTTTTTTTATTAATTCTGTTGACATTATATCAGGTTCTGCTGTTACTAACGGAAGTACTTAAATGGAATCCCGGTTTTAGGAGCAGTACGATAGCAAGGCTAACTAACTAGCCAGCTAGCTTATTCTGTGTAAAGTCCACGAAATGAAGCCACAAGATTAAGATTCTAAACCAGGTGAAAAATGCTGATTTATGGTGGCGTTAGTGAACACTGATTATTATATATACTACGACAGGGAAAACTTTTTTCAAACATTGTCAAAAAGTTGAAAGATGTTTGACATTAGCAAACTTATATTATATTGTTAATTATAATGCATCATTAATGTCACCCAGCAAAATACAACGAAAGTGTTTTTTTTTTTATCTTATAAGACATGTTTTATAAGACCAGGATGTTGTTTATTTTGTGATATCGTCGATAGTAGGTACTCGTTTTGTGCGGATGTTATTGTTATGAAGGCTCTCTGGCGCCTTCAGTGCCACGTCGCCTCACTGCCGCACATCTGTGTGTGAATACTCTGAACACAGATTTGCATGTTATACTGTACAGCATCAACCTTCCTCGTCTTCAAAATACACTTCCTGACACTGATTTGCCGATTGGAAATTTTTAAACAGACTGGCATCTTCTTGTTAATTCATGTTCCATCCTGACTGCAATCTTTGTCTTTTCAAGGGAGTAAAGCATGAACAAGCCATTAAGAGTTTTGAAATCTCTTGTCCTGCAGGGGGAAATCAGCGTGAGCTTGCCCGTCAAAAGAATGCTAAGAAGCAAAATGAAACTACCAAAGGGAAGAGAAATGAAGATGGACTCTCTGCAGCTGCCCGTAAGCAAAGGTACACCTAAAGAGAATAACAAATAGCTATTTTTAATTACAAAGTATATCATTCTAAATGTAAATATGCTTTTTTTTTTCCCCCAGAGATGCTGAAATCATGCAGCAGAAGCAAAAAAAGGCAAATGAGAAAGGAGACCCTAAAGCCAAATAACCAGTGTATGGGGTTGTGACCGACATGGCATCCAAGATCTTTTTTCTTTTGTCAAGAGAGAGTATCTTTCATTGTGTAGATGTGGAGACTTTGATTCTTTAATGTTTCATCCCAAACTCCATAATGTGCTTGAAAGGGCATATCAACTATACAGTACATAATGATTTGTGTTCAGCTATGGAGGAGGAGAGAGTTTCTTATGTTCAAATAATCAGAGCAAGCCCAAATAAATGGGAGCCTCAAAATGTCTGGACTGGACTTGTGATCTTGTATTTTTGTATAAAGTGCCCTTCTTAATAAAAATGTACATTTTAATTCACACCTACCAATTAAACTGTTATCCCTATAATATGCATGTGTGTATTAGAATTTAATGTTTTGAACAATTCTCATTTTTTTCCTTTCCTTATTTTATACTGAATTAACTGTAGTGTTCAGATGTGGTTACAGAGCAGAATTCTGCAAACTACAACCCATTAACCATATAATTGCTAAAGCAGTTACAACATGATTATTGACAGTATTCAAATTATGCAGTGCACTTTTCTAATTAGATTCAAATCAAGCAAAGAAATATTTGCAATGTTATAATGCAGTAGTGAACTCTCAGTGCCAGCTTCTCTGCTGCCATAACATGTATATAAATAAGTACCTTTTTACTCATTCATTCTCATGTATTTATTCATGGCTGGGTCCGAAATGGCATACTCTCTTGAGTAGGTACTTATTTTGAATAAGTAATTACTTCACGACCACTTAACAAAAAGCACGTTCTGTATAGTATGAATGTAATCTGGACGTCATCCGGGTACTTTTTTCTTACTCTTTTATGAGTACTGTGAATTCGGATAGATACTTTTGTCACTGTTTTTCGCCTGTAAGCGAATCAGCTAACTAACCCGAATCAGTTCTTTCGTACAGCTCGTGATCGCTTACATCCTGGCGTTGCATATTTACAATAAAATAAAGCTATATGTACACATTTTCCCGTTTATTACGGTTTCAATTAAGTTTTAGTAATAAGGGCGTTGTAAATTAGTGTTATTGTCTAAGTTCAGTTTGTTGCAGCAATGATTCAGATCACAAAATAATTAGTATTTGTCTAAAAATAAACATTGTGTGTGTTGATAACTGTCATATAAGCAGGTTTAACCTTTCTGCTATTAAAATTTTCGATGCATCAGTGAAATATGATTCTTAGTAAATCAGTCTGATTTATGAATCGCTCAAACCAGAAAAACATCCGACTCACAAACAATTCATTCACTAAAGCATCACTACGAATTGTTCGGCAAACTGTTCTTGCTGAGCTTCTCGGCATCGCCCAGATCCGTCTCATGAAAGATTGCTTTTTTATACTGCCATAGTAAAACAAACGCTACATGCTGAACTGCTCTGGGACAGGTTTTGTTCAAGACACCTCTATCTTTCATGATAACAGGTCGTAAACAGAAATTGGACCAATCAGCTGTGAGCAAAGGGACATAACTCTGACGTAACCAAGTCCATTCTCATTGTAAGCGTAGTAGCAAAATGGCTTCACCGTATCTGGATAATCCTGTAGATATCGGAGCCCAAATTGTACAAAGGGCTTTACGCAGAGAAAGAGTTATTAGAGATAAACAAAACCCCCTAGCATTTTCTGACGAGAACTTATACGAGAAATACAGATTTTCGGCGGAGGGAATGTTGTATCTTTGTCGGCTTCTTGAGCCCCATATTAAAAACCCGACGCGACGAAGCCACGCGACCACTGTCCCGCAAATGATTTGTATTGCTTTGCGTTTCTTTGCAGGTGGTACATACCTCTACGAAGTGGGAGATGCCGAGAAGCTCAGCAAGAACACAGTTTGCCGAACAATTCGTAGGGTAGTTATCGCACTCCAGAAATATATAAACACTTTCGTTGTGTTCCCTGGTCATTTACCCACTGTGGCCATAAAAGAGGGCTTCTCCAATATAGCTGGTAAGATTGATCAACACACTAATACACCATCTAATTATAGATATTGAGAGTTGGTAAACAGATGCTGTGATCTTTTGAAAGGATTCCCTAGAGTTATTGGAGCAATAGATTGCACACACATCCCAATCTCGACTCCAATAAAAGAAATTGAGGCTAATTATCTCAACAGAAAGTCGACTCACAGCCTCAATGTTCAGGTAGGTATATTGCATTTGACTTATAAGCATCTACTTTCTTTATATTGTAATGATAAAACATGGGACTCCCCTGCTGTATGTTCATTACAGATTACTTGTGACCATCAGTGTATGGTCACAAGCCTGGATGCCAGATGGCCTGGCTCGATGCACGACAACCAGATTTTCGAAAAGTCGTCGTTATGCCAGCGCTTTCAGGAAGGTATGGCAAAATGGGAACAGTAGATAACACTTTACATTAGACTGTTATTGTGATGCTTGTCTTTTTTCTGTTCATTGACAGGGCTGTTTGATGGTCTGTTGGTGGGAGATGAGACTTACGCATGTCAGAGCTTTCTGATGACTCCCTACCCTGACCCTGAGACAAAATCACAGCATGAGTTTAACATGGCCCTCAATCAAACCAGGCTCAAGATTGACACCACTCTTGCCATTTTAAAGGCACGGTTTAACTGTCTTCGTGACCTGAGAGTGTCACCAGAGCGGGCATCTCAGATTGTGGGTGCTTGTGTTGTCCTTCACAACATAGCCACTATAAGGAAGGAGCGAGTGCCAAATGAATATGATCTCCCCCCTGATGATGTTGACCCCATTACTCTGGACCATCCAGCTGGCGAAGCTGTCAGAGATGCCATCACAGCAGAATATTTCACTGAACATTCAATAAAAGAAAATTGACCATCCAAATAAAACTATCCAATTTGTACATATGGCTAAATTGCCTTTCATGTTGTTTGAGAGAAGAGTGTCATAATAGGCTGTAGTAATGCATTAACTTTTGTTATTTAAATTATTTCCATTTGTTCTCATGCTGATGTTAAATGCTCAATGGAAAAGCAATGACTGAAAATTAATTGATCTTACACATTAATATGCATTATTCTAAATCAGGTTGTGAATTCTCATAAATATGCTATGTAATCAATCAATCTGATGAAATAATCAGTATGAATCCTGCTTCTGTTAGTTTTTATATTTTTTTTCTTCAGTAATTTTCAATTTGATTGAAATGAAAAGTTTCTTAGTATTTTAAACTCTTAAAGCTTTAAATCTAAATTAGATTTTTGAATCCCAGATTTTTAGTGCAGTCTCAGGTTTTGGACCTCAGTGTATAATTATGTTCATGTATAAAAAATGTATTGGTCTTATTTCAAGAAGACAAATCATTCATAAAAAGCTTTCTGATTTTTCCCCAACTGTCCATATGAAATTAACTCTTAATTCGAAAGACAGATACTCAGACTGTGACCGCTTGAGTTTATGCAAAATTTTATTTTGCATGTCAGACTGTGGAGACACTCTTTCAGACATATTTTTACATCCTCTTTAAATGTACAAACCTGGTCTACAAAATCAAGACATTGACAGTGGCCTACCTCATTTACAGCTTACAAATACTGGTAGAAAAAATAAAGTGCGTGAATGTACAATGTAAAACAACAGCAAAACAGTGTCAAAGTATGAAAGATCACAATCTACTTTACATTTACCATTCAAAACACACAAGCTCAAAACAGTGGAATGTAACACATGATTAAACAACATCAAACATGTCACGGTTAATGTGGATTAAAAAGATTGTTCCAAGTGGAAGTCTATAATAGCGAAGTTAGTGTCTGTGTCAAAGAAGGTGTGTTTGAAGTCTGGAACTGGACATTTTCAGTCTTTTCCTACTGGAATTGGAGCTCTTTATCTCACTGTATTAGCCACATATGATTTCCTTGTACATGCTGTACTGTGCATTTATAATCAAATTAATCTACAGTGTTTATCTTGCATTACCTCACTCTTTACCAAATGCCAACAATACTGTTTTAACTGTATTTTTATTGTATTGTACAGTATCATTGTCTTGTTTCTGTCTGTTTAGACTCCATCCACTGCACTATATGTTGTACCACCAATGTGTTTGGCAAGACAAAATCTCATACTTGTGCTTTAAATTTCCATATAACTCTTCAAATGTACATTCAAAGGTATTAAGAAATATTGTTTCTTTATGCTCATTCACACTTGCTACATTTTATCTAAAAGCAAATATTATTTTTTTTTGTAATTACTCCACATTTCATATTTCCATATACACCATACCATTATTTAACACCAGGCACTTTGCTAATATGAACACATTTGAATCAGAATAGAAAACACTAATATACTAATTCCCGAAAAGGGCTAAGAATTAAAAATTGACAAAAAAAAAGGAATAAATAAAAATGATAGCAAATTTCTAAAATGTTTAGAAAGTAACCAAGTTCTGCAACACTAATGAGCTCTCTGGTTTGAACTGCCTGGTGTTCAATGCTGGTATAATGACTATCTGCAGAGGATGGGCTATTGGTTTCATAGTTAGCTTTTAAAGGGTTAGTTCACTCAAAAATGAAATTTCTGTCATTAATTACTCACCCTCATGTCGTCCCAAACCCGTAAGACCTTTGTTTTTATCTTCGGAACACAAATTAAGATATAAAGACATTGTTAAAATAGTCCATGTGACTACAGTGGTTCAATCTTAATGTTATGAAGCGATGGGAATACTTTCTGTGCGCAAAAACAAAACAAAAATAACGACTTCACTTTATTTAACAATTTGAACTGTTGTCATACGCAGGTGACGTGAACGCAGTTCAGCGCTTCCGTGTTCTACGTCCGAACGCCGATTCATTAACTGCGAATATCAACGTTGACTATTTTAACGATGTCTTTAATACCTTTCTGGACCTCAAAAGGTGCAATGACATTGCTGCCTATGTCTGTTTCAGAAACCGGATTTCATCAAAAATATCTTAATTTGTGTTCCGAAGGTCTTACGGGTTTGGGACTACATGAAGGTGAGTACTTAATGACAGAAATGTCATTTTTGGGTGAACTAACCCTTTAATAATAAAATACCCTCATTAAACACTTATGCATTGAATCTTTGCACAAAAATGGCAAAGTAATACAAAAAGACACATAAAACCTTTTTTTCCACCTTGAGTAAAGCATCAATACTCAAGTCTTGGCAGTGATAAAAGCACCAGTACCAGTCGTACAAGAAGGCTTGCTGCCCATTTCTCTCCTGTTCATACATCTGGTCCCTCTTTCTCCAATAGTTGTCTCTGACTACATCTCTAATATTTCAACACTCTTTCCCATAACACAATAAACTGTGTCATAACTTAAAGTTTAACATTAAAGAGTGAAGGAGACGTGGAAGTGGATTTGAGGGCATTGTCTTGAATAACTCAAATTTGGCAATACACACACTGAGCATGTCTCATCTACTCTCTTGTACTCAAGGCTCAGTACGCTTAGTCTTCATGAAAGCTGCCCATTGACTGTACCAAGTGAACATTAAGATTTTTTATGCATAAATCATATAAACTCATTGGCAAGGTCTGTATTTTACACCACAGAGTCTCTGATCTCAGAGCCTAGCCGTACCCGTGGACGAGGGCTAATGTCACTGACCTCCACATGACTTTCTTTGAACCCAATTTGTGGTGTTTGGGCGAGTGTCTGTGCTTCCTTGGAGTTGTGCTGCATGCTTGTCTCTGATGGAGCAATTATGTAACCACAGCTTTCCTCCAACGTTTGGTAGCTTTTGTGGTCGGATGGGGAGGTTGGAAGTGCACCAGCATTGAGGGGCAAACTCTCCCCAGGCATGGCTGTGCTCTTTTGGGCTCCTCCAGTTTGTTCTCCCCCTCTTAGTACCTCTTTCATCCGGCCCCTGTGTCGATAGACTATAGACAGGCCGAACGAAAGCACACACACGGCTAACAAAACACACACTACCGCCAGCTCTGTGCCATACGTCTTTATGCGAGGTTGGGCAGAGCGTGCTGATTCACCAAACTGGATGTCTGATGATATGCTTTGGATTATAAGAGGTTCATCCATCTGCCCAGTATTGGTTGTGGTCTCAGATAAAGGCTCTGCCTTTACACAGTAATTGGCCAAGAGTTGCCAGAAGCCATGTTCTTCTGACCAACACGAGAAGACCTCATCGCCGCCTGCTCGGCCGCTGACTACCAATCCACCATCCTGGCTGGGGAACAGGAAGTGACCCACATCTGGTTTGTATAACCATTTTCTGTGGGCATGATTGGAGCGAAGATTGCAGGGCAGCAGGCGAAGGGTGTTAGCTGGGACGATGATGATCACACAATCAGATGCTTGGGAATTTGGGAAAGAACGTGGTAACACTAGAAAGAGAGAAGAGATGGATATTATGACATATTCAGTTGGATGATAGATGCTCGTATATGTAAAAATTTGCAAGCTTACCTGAGCTTTCAGAGTCCACTCTGAACATTGTGCTGTTACATTTAGATGAAGTGTCAGCCTCCTCGATATCTTGCTGCCATTGCCTGAAACACACATAGGATTGTAAAAGATTGGTATTGGTACTAAAAATGATTAACTCAATACATCATTTGGAACAGGGATAGAAAGAAGACTTACTTTTGTGGTGTGTAACGTGTGACGTCAGTACAGTGTGTTCCTGTCCAAGCACAGTATGGGTCTCTGGCCAAAACACACTCACCACAGTTGTTATGGAAACTGCAGTTTGCCACTGGCAGCTGCACAATGCCAGAGTGTGACGACACAAATAACAAACCCTGTTTGTTGAGAGAGAGGATTGAGAGTAAAAGAGTGAAATACAAGAGTTGTAGAGAATACTTACAAGTAAATGTGTAATTCAAATGTTTGGGGGGGTAAGATTTTTTTTTTTCTGAAAGAGAATGCATTAAACTGATCAAAAGTGGCAGTATTGACATTTATAATGTTACAAAACTGTTTAAAAAAAAAAAAAGGTTTCACAGTATCCACACTCACATTTTTTTTTTTCAACACTGATAATAAGAAATGGTAGGCTACTTGAGCTCCAAATCAGCATATTAGAATGATTTCTGAAGGATCATGTGACACTGGAGACTGGAGTAATGATGCTGAAAATTCAGATTTACCACCACAGGAATAAATTTACATTTTATAAATATATTATAAATGGTAATATTTCACAATATTACTGTTTGTACTGTATTTTTAACAAATTAAATGTAGCTTTGGCAAGTATAAGACAATAGTATATCATTTATACATTAAAAAATCTTATTGACCCCTAACTTTTGAAAGGTAGTGCACCTTTTCTTAAGTAAAAATAAACAGTAACACTTTTTGTTCACATTAGTGAATGCATTAGGTATCAAGAACAAACAAGGAACAATCATTTTACAGCATTTATAAAAGGATTAGTTCACTTTAAAATGAAAATTACCTCAAGATTTACTCACTCTCAAGCCATCCTAGGTATATATGACTTACTTCTTTCTGACGAACACAATCTGAGATATATTAATAAATATCCTGACTCATCCAAGCTTTATGAATGGCAGTGAGCAGGACCAATGAGTTTGAAGCTCTAGAAAGTGCATCCATCCATCATAAACATACTCCACATGGCTCCGGGGGGTTAATAAAGGCCTTCTGAAGCAAAGCGATGCGTTTGTGTTAGAAAAATATACATACTGCCTTCCGTATTCAACTTACGAAAAAAGTGTAACTGATGTCGAGAACTGCGAGAGTTTTACACTAACTTCGTAAATTGAATAAGGAAGGCACTCTGGTGGAAGCTAAATATTTAACTTTATAACTTGTAAAATATGGATATTTTTCTTAAACAAACGCTTCGCTTCAGAAGGCCTTTATTAACCCCCCCAGACCCATGTGGAGTACGTTTATGATGGATGGCTGGACTTTCTTGAGCTTCAAACTCGTTGGTCCCATTCACTGCCATTATAAAGCTTGGATGCGTCAGGATATTTATTAATATAACTCAGACTGTGTTCATCAGAAACAAGAAAGTCATATACACAAAGGATGGCTTGATGGTGAGTAAATCTTTTTCATTTTAAAGTGAACTAATCTTTTAATATAGCTTAATGTTAAATATACTACGTATTCATGTTTATGAAATTGAAATGCTGTTGTATACGCAGAAATTAACATCAACCTAGATAAATGCTGTGAAAGTGTTTTTCACTGTTAGTTCATGATATTTAATGCATTAACCTTTTTGTAAAGTGTTACCGCATAAACACACACACACACACACCGTAGCTGAATCCAGCTCTATTTGTTGTACAGGTTGTTTTTCTGGGAACAGTTGGATCTCCTCAATGATGTGCATCGAACCAGCTACATTCACAGCCTTTTGCAAACGTCCATCATCTGTCAAATCACAGAGCACAACATCAACAACTTATTTTGAAAAGAAATGGAAATCAGAGAAAATCAGACACTCAAAAAACCCAACATACCTGTGCCGATAAACATCACATCGTAAGCTCTGTGGAGGCCTTGCACGTGGTGTACAGCAATTTGTGTGTAGTGCACAGAGTGCGTGAAGAGCACAGGATGACTTTTGACAGGACTGTCCATCAGGAAGTGGTCTTTCACAAAGTTTAGTACCTTATCTGGCATATCCAGGGATGAGTCTATTCCCAGCTGCCTTGAAGCATTAGTAATACACTGTAGAAAGTGGGGGGGAGACAATGGGGGACAATCTTCACAAAAAGCTTCACAGAAACTCAAAGATCCTTCACTTATTCAGAACTAGTATATGTGGGAGTGTGTGTTGTCTTACCATTCCAGGTCGTGGTTCGGGTACAGAGTGAGTGTGTGTGTACCACTGCTGCGTCTCTCTGTTCACCTCTTTGTAACGGCCAGTAAACGCTTGTTCTACCTGATCCATGCTGAACACACACACTGCTGAACTGCCTGCTAGACCTTTACTCCTACAAAATATATAGCAACAAATTAGAAAAAGTTTACATTTTAGAACAGACACACTAGAATTTGCAGTGTTAAATTAGAGCAAGCAGAGTTTCTAGTATATAGTATTAGTATAGAATTAGTAAAAAAAAAAAAAAAAAAAAAACACATTATCTTCCTGTGCCCCTCCATTTTTTCACTCACCACTGAGAAGTGAACACTGCATAGAGGAGTGTGTTTTTCTTGCGTTGGGCTGGAAGCACATATACATCCTGAATGATGTTGAAAGGAAAACCATCATCGGGTAACGAACACAAGAGCTGAGCTTTCAGAAATGTGGTCCATTTCTTCTGCAGGACTCTCTCTCCACCTTGGTCCTCCTGAGGTTATACACACAAACACACACAAGCAGCTGATTAACACTTTCAAACTAACTCAATATTTTACACCACTAGGGGGCATCAGAACTCCAGCCCTGGTTTCAGAGCATCTTGGGAAAAAAAAGTATTGTTGCAGTTCCAATGGTACAGTGATGGTATCAGATAGTGATACCACAGTACTGAATGATTATCATATTCATATACTACAGTATTTATATAATTATTCAGGGCATTTAAAAAATTGTCTAAAAAAAATGATCAATGTACTCCCATGTGTGTCAGGGAGGCAGGGAGTGTCAACGGGTGGGAAAGTAACACATATGTGAACATTAATAGGGCAGAGTTCACAGTCTCCTGTGATTCACCTTGTTCATCTGCTTCTTAAATTAACACGAAACTAAGGTGACCGGATGCCCCGGTTTCACAAGTGTCCAGACAACTCACCAAAAAAAGTAAATGTGTCGGTTTCATCTGTTAGGCGCAATGACTTATAATTAAATGACAATTTTGCAGATTTTTCAACCAGCTTTGTATTGTTACAATGCCAGTAGAACACTATATGTAAATGAACAATGTGTACTCTTTCTCCACGTTACCTGCACCCAGATCTCCTTTATTTGTCAGCTAAAGTTCATTGGATGATGCATCTGACTGACTTTTGACATATCCAGGCAGGGCTTTCATTAAAACTCTACTTCCGCATTTCTGCATCCCTCATCTCTGCACATTATAGGCGTTATAGTTTGGCAAAGGGACCACCAAAACCCCTTTTCATTAGTCAAGTAGCACCTTTCTACTGCATAAACAGTCAAGTTTTATTAAAAGCCCATCTTGCCAGTGGTGAATTACCCCTTTAAGTCAATGTCTTTCTAGGTACTGTCTCTGTCATCATTTGTAGTTCTCAATAGGATTCTCTCAAAATGGAGAATGGAGCCAGATTTAAATGTTTAGTTTTCAAAGACAATGTTAACTGGCTATTTAGCTACTGGTTAACAATATCTAATAGGCGACAAAAAAAAATTCAGAGTCAGAACAAATCCTTACATTTAAATGAATGATTATGAAGACTTTATAATAAGGATTTTGCATTATAACACCAGGAAACATGTATAAAGTAAACATGGTCAATCTTCATTTTCATTTAGACCTTTAGAGCTAAACAGGAATGAGATGAGGAAACTTTAGAAAATACAAATATACTAAGTGCACACTGATAGTGGATATATTGGGATTTCTGTATGCGTGTCAGTACATGTTTTTTCTCAGGTTTATGCTGACTTTATCAACACTGTGTGAACTGCTTAAACAATCTGTCTTACCTTACACACACGTGCAATCCTGGACACTATGGTGTTATCAAAGAAGTCAAACTCCTTCCCCATCTCGCTGAAGAAAAAATAGATCTGATCATCACTTCTCTCGCTGTCTTGACCAGTAATATGAGCAGAACCTACAAACGCTGGGTCTGACGGACCACAACACACACACACACAAATATAAACAGTTTCACTTAACATATTCCACTAGTATCAGCATCAGTCAGTAATTTTCTGTTTCCAACATGCGTGAGAAAGCAGGGTTCTGTAATCACTGATGTTGGCATTTATTTTTAGATATTTATCTCTTAGAAAGTCCCTTGTGAGGAAGTGTGTTTGTATATATTTACCCTGGAGCCAGTTGAGAGAGTTCTCCGTTTTGAGAGGGGTGCCAGACCCTAGACTCCTATATATGGTGGGTTCATTTCCCTGGAAGTTACTGACAGTAGCAGTGTACAGTTCCCCATCTATAACACAAAACATTCAAGCACTCATTAACTCTAAAGCAACCTTTTTATCAAACTTAATGATGTTTATACATAAAGTTCAAACGAAATGATTGCATTGTTTTTGCATGAGTATACTCACCCACTGTAATAGCTGTAGATCTGTATTCAGGATTAAATGGACAGCGTCCACGGCCGTCCTCCATAACGGGTTCCCCCTTTTCATCTCTTTCCAGAGAGAAACTTAAAATGTTCTACAAATTTCATGAAAGACATCATCCGTTAAATTAAATGACACCAGACACACTTGCACAAATGGGCCAATGACATGAAGCTCAGTTTTTTTGGCCTATATATTATTTTATTATAAAAAAAAAATACAATTTAAATATACAATGAGTTAAATACACATCTTTATTGCTGTTTTAAATTTTTCATTTTAATATTACTTTTTGGGGCAAAAAGTCAGAAATGACAGGGTGAAACAACTGTCCTAAAATATTATATAATGACCTGATCAACATCGTGAAGAAAAAAACGTACATAATATCTTATTATAAAAAACTATTTTACCAAAACAAATTCACTCCTTATTAAAATCTGGAAAAAGTTTTGTCCGCAAAATGAGTCATGTTGTTCACCCAACAAAAGAAAAAAAATTAGAATAAAAATAAAAATAAAATGACACCATAGAGAAACTTTCTACAGACCTTCATGAAAGTTTATTAAAATATCAGATAATTAGTTTTACTTTTAAAAATTACTTATAAATAATTACTTTTTATTTAATGATAATACCACATAACATTTTTAGAGACATTACATTTTTTTTCCAAAAGCATATGAATCTAACAGGAATATAAAGACTACATTTATAAGAACTTAATTTTTAAACTTGAATGATTTTTTTTTTTTTTTATTCTTTATCATGGACACACTTAAATATCATTGAACCAAATAAAGAGAAAAAGAGATGTCTCACTATGTAAGCACAGATGGGGCTGAAGGCATACGTTCCACACACATACAGATGCGTGCTGTTCAAATGCAATAAAATCTTAATGTAGTTGAAACAGTCCGTCTGAAACACATAAGAGGCAGATGATCTTTTAGTTTGTTTTAATATATTGAGTCACATTTATATTAACAATAACCGCAACACACTTATACCTGGGGGTCCTTTCCCTTGAAGATACACTCCTTCCTCTTCCTTTCTGGAGTGTTCCATGTGAGCTGCAAAAGATGCGAAACAATGCTGAGTAACATCAAAATGCACTCCTACATTCTACTACAAACATTCTTGCACGCACTTACTGTTTTCTGTAGATACGTCACACTGATGTTGTCCAGGCTTAGAGAGAATATGTTCTCCCTGGCTCCCACGTAGATCTTGTTTTCATCTGGGCTCAGCAGAAGAGTTGAATAGTTATACACACCATCCACGGAGAACTCCCTCACTGATCGCCCTTCTGCATCTGAACACACACAAAAGCAAAAATATTACTTTAAACATGCAGTTTAAAACCACCTCATAAAAAGAATAAAAATCCACGTCATCCAAAAAATCTTAATGTTTCGCACATACATACACGACCAGTCAAAAGTTTGGAAACGGTAAGATTTTTAATGTTTTTAAAAGAAGTTTTGTCTGCTCACCAAGGCTGCATTTATTTAATTAAAAACACAGTAAAAACAGTAATATTGTGAAATATTATTACAATTTAAAATAACTGTTTTCTGTTTGAATATATTTTATAAAGTCATTTATTCCTATGATCAAAGCTGAATTTTCAGCATCGTTACTCCAGTCTTCAGTGTCACATGATCCTTCAGAAATCATTCTAATATGCTGATCATTTATTGTGTACAAATGTAAAAAATATTTGTGTACAATATTTTTTTTTTTCAGGATTCTTTGATGAATAGAAAGTTCAAAAGAACAGCATTTATTTGAAATATAATTTTTTGTAACATTATAAATGTCTTTACTGTCACTTTTGATCGATTTAATGCATCCTTGCTGAATAAAAGTATTAATTTCTTTAATTTCTTTTCAAAAAAACTTTTGAACGGTAGTGTAAAATGTTACAAAAGCTTTGTATTTCAGATAAATGCTGTTCTTTTGAACTTTCTATTCATCAAAGAATCCTGAAAAAAAAGTACACAACTGTTTCCAACATTGATAATAATCATAAATGTTTCTTGAGCAGCAAATCAGCATATTAGAATGATTTCTGAAGGATCATGTGACACTGAAGACTGGAGTAATGATGCTGAAAATTCAGCTTTGATCACAGGAATAAATTACTTTATAAAATATATTCAAACAGAAAACATTTATTTTAAATTGTAATAATATTTCACAATATTACTGTTTTTACTGTATTTTTAATTAAATAAATGCAGCCTTGGTAAGCAGACGAAACTTCTTTTAAAAACATTAAAAATCTTACTGTGTCCAAACTTTTGACTGGTAGTGTATTCAATCAGTGTCTAAATAAAGTCTAACAGTCCATTCAAAAAGCATCTTGCATTCATCATATGGAATGCACCTTCAAAACTACACAGACCTGGCACACAAACCGACCCTTTAAAATTAAGTCAGTTTGTCCAGGTTTTCCTGTCAAGGGACAGAGGTCACTAAAGTCTTTGCTGACATAAAACCCTTTACAAGCCGTTTTGTTCTAAGTACAACCATTAAATTTGCATTTCAACCTCAAATGATTAATGAGTATGGCTGTTATTCTGTTACAGTACACCAGCCAGGGTTTGCAAATGGTTCTAATAGCTCTTGTAAATGTTTACAATCAAGGACTAAACCCTCATGTGTGTTTGGCTAAGATGAGTGAATGCAACATTTGGAACAGTCTCATAATGGGTCTTTCGGGAATAAGAAACTTCATGGCAGTTCAAGTAGCCCTAAAATTGAGCTAAATTATTGCAGATGAGTGGTAGTCTGAGGGAATCTGGGCCAGCAGAGCTTCTTCCACAGAATACAGTGCTCATTACTGACATGGCTGCTTTTGTGAGCATAAAATGCCATTTTATGCAACATTTCCATTTCAAATAAATGCTGTACTTTTGAACATTCTATTCAAAAGAAGAAAGAAAAAAATTAAGTTTGTACAAAAATATTAAGCAGCACAACTATTTTCAAGATTGATAATAATAAGGAATATTAGAATGATTTCTGGAGGATCATGTGACACTGAAGACTGGAGTAATGATGTTGAAAATTCAGCTTTGCCAAAACAAAAATAAATTACGTTTTAAAATATACTAAAACATAAAAGAGTTTAAATTTTCATAATATTTCACAATATTACACTTTTTTCTGTATTTTCTGAACAAATAAATGCAGCCTTGGTAAGAATGGGAGATATATAAGACAATTACTACCTTATACCATCATATAAACATACATAACTATAAAGATAACTATATAAGCATCCACACCAGCGGACAATATCATTCTGTTTATTAAGCACATGCTGCAGTTTTGTCGTCTATCACTTTAAATGCTCAAGCTCTTTCAAGCAGAATGGATTCTGATTGGCTGTCACTGTTTTATCGTTCATCATCTGAAAAAAAAAAGCATTCTGAATGTGATTCCAGCGCTGTTATTGTTATAGTTGTGGTGTGAACTCTGCTATCCTTTTAGGTTACACTTTATTTCGACCGTCCCCTTTAAACATTATCTGTTGTCTACAAGTAACATTGCACCTACATGTCTACTAACTCTCATTAGATTATTAGTTGAGTATCAGTAGAGTGTTAAAGGGTTAGTTCACCCAAAAATGAAATTTCTGTCATTAATTACCCACCCTCATGTCGTTCCAGACCCATAAGACCTTCGTTCATCTTCGGAACACAAATTAAGATATTTTGATGAAATCCGAGAGGTTTTTTTTTATCCATAGAAAGCAATGAAATTACCACATTTAATGTCCAGAAAAGTAGTAAAAACATTAAAATAGTCCACGTGACTACAGTGGTTCAACCTTAATGTTATGAAGCAACAAGAATACTTTTTGTGTGCAAAAACAAAACAAAATAACGACTTTATTCAACAAACTCCTCTGCTACGCTATTTTCGTTGCAGCTTCCATGTTCTACGTCCGAATGCTGGCTCAGTATTGGCCAACGCCTTTTCACGTGAGCAGCACAAAGCATGTGTGTGATGCTGACGCAGGAACCTGCCAATAATGAGCCGGCGTTCGGACGTAAACATGGAAATGCAGCACTGTGCCAAATGCATAACAGACTGACAGGGAAGAGGAAAAATTATTGAATAAAGTAGTTATTTTTGTTTTGTTTTTGCACACAAAAAGTATTCTCGTCGCTTCATAACATTAAAGGTGGACTCAGTATTATTTCAAATACACTGTTTGGAAGTTCGTCGGGCCGATACCAACAACAAACATGTAACCAATCAGCATATGAAAAAATAATAATAAAAAAAAAAACTGCAGAACGAGAGATGGGACACAATACAAAAGAGCTCAAAAGAATATCTCTGGAATGAAGGTTTATGACTGGGCAAGCGCTTTAGGACCCACATTTAGAAAAGCTTTCCAGCGCTGGAGAGAGCTAAGCAGGAAGGCCTGAAAACAGACGCGGAGGCTGCTTTGATTCCTTCTCATGTGAGTAACACTGGGTTTGATTGTCTGGGGCTGCTGTGTTGTTGGCGACTAACAACAAACTCTTGTTTGTATTTACTCTTGTGTACTGTACGTTCATTTTTTGTGCTTCCTTGTCGTTCGTTCATCATCTGCGGTTTATTTTTTGTGAAGCATTTTGTGAAGCATTTTGTTGCGCGTCAGCTGTGATAAACAGACATCCACTCTCGCATGTGTGTAACAGTGGCCAGATAGTGAGAGTTTTGCAGTTAAACTACTGCACACTGACGACCACTAGAGAATGCGGTGTTTAGCGTCATTGGTAGTGCATTTGCCTCGTATGCCAGCAGCAATCGGGCCGGGGTTCGAGACTGGCTCGAAGCAGGGTGGTTAGTATTGGAGTGTGAGTTTTGGAGGCGGAGCAATGAAGAGAGAGGCGGGTTTGTTTGGTTTGATTTCAAATATCAACAGTGTTCAACAACAAATTTGAGAAATCGCATACAGCACCTTTAAGGTTGAACCACTGTAGCCACAGTGACTATTTTAACAATGTCTTTACTACTTTTCTGGACATTGAATGTGGTAATTTCATTGCTTTCAATGGAGGATAAAAAACCTCTCGGATTTCATCAAAATATCCTAACATGTGTTCCGAAGATGAACGAAGGACTTACGGGTGTGGAACGACAAGAGGGTGAGTAATTAATGACAGAAATTTAATTTTTTAGTAAACTAATCCTTTAACAGTAGGAGTAGGGTTAGTAGAAAAAGGGGTTAGGGTTAGTAGAATAAGTTGACATGTACTTGCAAAGTTACTTATAGTCAGTAGTCATGTCTATTGGGGGAGAATCAAAAAGTGTTAGCAGAAATTGAGCAGACCATCTACTAATACTCTGATACTCTAATGTGAGTTAGTTCACATGTAACGTTAGTTGCAACGTTACTTCTAGTCATCAGAATGTCTAAAGGGGACCATCAAAATGAAGTGTTACCTTTTATATTTAGAACGATTTTTAGAACTTTATCATTATAGTTATTCTTGGTGTGAACGGGCCTTTACAGGAGTAAGTGAAGAATAAGTAGCTTTGGATAAGAAATCATCTGCTGAATAGCGAATTAATTCATGCACTTACTGTAAGAGAAACTGATACGTGCTGTGACATCATCTTCATTCGCCAAGGTTGCTTGTAAAACTCCAGCCAAAAAAATCCATATGGTCCAAGACAAGAGCCAGAGAGAGTTTGTGGTTTCCATGGATACTTTCCATTGGACTTTACATTTGGTTGCCATGGTTACTGCTTTGCAATTGAAGATCGTTATATTCCAGGTATCTTTGGTATTCAAATGTGTTTACACCCAGTCATTGATTCTTTCAGGAATACTTAAGGTCACCGAAACCTTGCCATACTGCAATTATGCCCTCAAAGAGGTCAAAGGTGAACAGATATCAGATCCGTGTAAGCAAACACACTTATTTTAAACAACACATTCCTCCTCTTAGGGACTATCCACGTAACAAACTCCAATTAGAGCGACTGGAATCTGCAGAGGGAGAAACAGAAGCATATTTAAATCACCATTAATCAGAAACTAACAGATTGAATGATGCGGCTTCCCTGGGAGGGAATAATAAGAATAATTTCTTTTTGCTACAACCATGAGTTATTGCAACTCACAGCTGATAAAAAACACATCAAGCCTGAATTAAAGTACTTAAGACAAATCATACAAATGACAGAAATGTTTCTCAGTTCAAAGGAAGCTGATCTCAACATCCACAGCACATGCTTCGGTGTTTTTGTGGGAAAGAGGCTGAATGTAATGTCCTCCTCTGCATGACATTATCTAAACAGAATTTGGAAATGCAACAACTCCTCCCTTTTAGCCTGATCAGATTTTAAGGCTGGTTATGTCCTGAAAACAGGAATGCTGTGTAGTCTCTGTAGCCTCAAACACAACACACAAATAAAATTACAAAATGCCATACTGATCATGCTCATGTTCTCAATTTCTATTTATTTTAAATATCTGAACTATTTATTTATTATTATTTTGGAGATAAATAAATCCAAAGTCAATTTCGAATCTGGACTGTCTGCCAGTGAATAAACTGTCAGAGAGATCAGGTGACAATTTTGTCTTTAGCACTGCAAACCATTAAATGCAAACAGTTTCGACCATTAAACAGCCCAAAGTTCAGCTATGTAAACATATAACTATAGATACATCAGCAATATAGCTTAAATCGTGCATAGATGTAACAAAGTTCCAACCAAATATACTACTGACGTCAGTTACAACAAGTACAAGATGCACACAAACACCCATACAGCCTCCGGACATAACTGCCCTGTGCTCCAGAGCACTTCTAAATGATTAAAGACAGTGATAAAAATAAAACATGCTGCGTACACTTTCAGAAACTACTGCCACAGCAGACAGATCACATGTACCAGTATGTCCACATGGCACATAAACAAAAATATGTCTCTATAAAAACTTCCCTTAGTATGAAAGCTTTCACCAATTGATGACCCTCCATTAATGCTGAAATTATCTTACTTACTGCATGATCTTAAAAGATTATGACTTGAAAGGGAGATTAATAATTTGACCTATCAGTATCAACCTGAGGATTTTCATACTCAAGCTTACAATTAATTAAAATTGTTATGTAACTTTTTAACAGCAGAAAAAATGCATTGTGAACAAACGTAAACATAGCAAAATCTTTTATTCTTAGGAGACTCTTAAAGGGTTAGTTCACCCAAAAATTAAATTTCTGTCATTTATCTCATTTATATTTCTGTCAAATCCGAGAGGTATGTGACTCGTCCATAGACAGCAATATAATCAACACTTTCATGGTCCAGAAAGCCATTGTTAAAATCGTCGATGTGACTGCAGTGGTTCAACCTTAATGTTATGAAGCGACAAGAATACTTTTTGTGCGCAAAAACAAAAATAATGACTTTATTCAACAATTTCTTCTCTTCCCTGTAATTATCCTTATGCAGCTGCCGCAGTAAGCACAGAGCAGGCTTCCGTGTTTACATCCGAATGCCGGCTCAGTATTGGCCAAAGCTGATCACGCGAGCAGCACATGTGATGTTGACGCAAGAGCCGGCCAATAATGAGCCGGCGTTCTGAAGTAGAATGCTGGAAGCGCTGGACATAAACGATGTATGAGAACGACACAGAAGAGATATTGTTGAATAAAGTTGTTATTTTTGTTATGTTTAGTACCTTTCTGGACCTTGAAAGTGTTGATTATATTGCTGTCTACGGACGAGTCACATACCCCTCGGATTTCATCAAAAATATCTTAATTTGTGTTCTGAAGATGAACGAAGGTCTTAAGGTGTGGAACGACATGAGGGTGAGTAATAAATGACAGAATTTTAATTTTTTAGTGAACTAACCCTTTAATGAAGCGCCATAAATGAATGTCGTCTCATTGTCGCCATAAGACAAATGTGATGCATTACATCATAAACTAGAGCATCTACAGGAGATGACTTGTTATCAAACAACTTATCTTTTACTTCAAAAAGATCTCTGATATATGCAATAAAATTTATAAGCTGTCTAGCATCTTTCCCCTAACACTTTTATTATACTAACTGAAAGAAGGCAGTATACCTACACCATTGGTCTGTTTCCTTTTACTGCTTCCCCTTTCAAGTCCTTAGGGCAAAAAGTTCAATAAAGGCATCTATATCAATGAAGGTCATCTACAAGTACAAACAACTGATATTGCACACGGGCACAGGCAACAACCTAGTGTTCATGTTTTCAGATTGTTAAACAGCAAAGGATCTTTTCCTGTCCTGAGGTGTGACATGGTGAGAAGAAGAAGAAGAGTCTTCCTCTGACAAAGTAATAAGCCAAATGGAGAGCTGTTGACTCCCTACAGACTCAAAACAGGAGAACTCGCACTATCTTTACTAAATAATATAAACATCAAACGGTTCTTTGATAGGACATACAAGGTATTCATTCTCTTGTCCTCATAGTCTTTGATCCAAAAGGCTGATGCTGTTCTAAAGAGAGCAGAGTTTATGTAAACAATAAAGGTCTGCTTTCATGTGCTCTCTTCATTCACCCACCCACTGAGAGGAACTACAGTTTCTACCTTTTTTTTTTTTAGCAACACTCATCTTTAGTTTTAGATTGGAAATATTAGCAAGTATCTCACAGTTTTGATTACTTGTTTTTTAATCCGTAACTAAAATGGTCTTTTGTGGGAAAAAATGTTTTGATCACTAATTTCATTTGAATTGTTATCTTATGTGTTAATCATTATCAAACCTCCCTCATTCTACACTCCAAAGTCACATGATCTGAAGCATAAACAAAGTTAAAAGTCTACCCGACACAATTAAGGAGGATGTTATCAGTTTTCTGATCCCACTCATAGTTAAAATGATTAATATTAATCATCAACGTTTATGAATGCACCACTTGACTGAAGTAGACTTTGAAACACAGGAAATTCACGTTATAGGATAGATTCAGCAAACGTGGGACAAATGAACTTCAATATCAACTTCCCTTTACATATCAAAAGTAAACAAATGTAATAAAGTCTTTTTTTTTGTACACGCTTTTATTTGCCTGACATCATCATAGTTAACAGTGAGCTTCAGTTTCAAACCGATAACTGCATTTGGTTATTTATGAGGGTCTGTTTTATGTACTTTTCCAGTTCCGAATATGTTAGATAAACTTTTACAGGTAGCCTAATTTACTTGTTTAGAACTGGCTTATGGTCAATCACTGGACTATTGAGAACATAAAGTAGACTATGTGTTACCTTTGTGATAGTAGTTGGTTTTACATGGTTTCTGGCTGGACCATGCTAGTCATTTGTGGTCAACATGTCTGGCCCAAACTGTAAACAGATGGGTGGACTACCAACTGATGTGCAGCGATTTACTAAGATCTTGACGAAGGTCTGGTAGGGTTGGTTTTCCCAACAGTGACACAGACAAAGATCTAGCTGTTATCAGATTCAGATCATTTCTTTACATTAAATGCAGTGGTCATATTTTGCTGTAAAACCACTGCCCCAGTTTTATTGATGATCTGCTCCACGTGATATGAAACAACAGTTATGAAAAGCAACGATCTAGATGATCTAAAATGCCAATGATCTAAAATGATCTCAATAAAATTGTACGCTAATAAATAAGTTTCGATACATTTACATTAGAGAGGGTGAAAACACCACAAAGGCTGATAGCAGGCTACACATCTTTTATCAGCGCCACATCACAAATATGACTATTTTTTCCATAGTTCACCCTATTTTTTTTTTTCTTTTACTCTCACACTTACTTGCAATATAGCTTTACTTTGCAGTCACTGTGTGAGAACACATGCACACAACCCAGCACCACCTTGTTTATGTGAGCCCATTTCCACCCACCCCCAACTAACTCACCACCCTCTAAAACCACTACAAACACACGATATAGCCTACACCCTGGATCCTAACACACCTTGGTACCAAATAATTTCTGTTAAACGAAAATAAAGTACTGACTGAAAAAGTGATGTTTTGCAACAGGTGATTTTACGCACACAACATTCAACAGATAAACGTGGTCAGTCCTACATATTCTACGAACAATACTGAATCCTCGATCGCACCTCTTGATCTACCCACTGCCCCCTTTAACTTATTGTTCATATACGCAACTTACCACGAAAGCCAATACATCTCTCTCCGAAGAAACTCCCAGCCAGTTGATATGAAGTGGAAATAAGCCTTTAGATTTGTATTCCAGCATGTGTCCTCTCAGTCCCGGTTAACTGTATAAAACTCAGCCGCTGATTTCTTTCCTCATAGATCTACCGCTGAGACACTCGACCCTCCTCCTCCTCCAACCATTCTCACTGGAGCCACACCTCTAACACACACACACACACACACACACACACACACACACACACACAAAACTAGAGGTACTCTCTTTATCCTACGTACTGACTAAGAAACCCTGTTTTATTCCTGGTTACAGTTGTAACCAGTGGGAAACTACACTCAAAATTTCTCAGCTGGTAAACAAGAACCAAAAAGGGTTTGTTTGTTTTTTACTATCAGGCAATTGTGGAGGACAAGAAATGATAGGCTATTCCAAGAATAAATTCACATTTCTTTATACTGCAATGTAACTTTAAAGTAATGTAATATTACTTTGAAATACAATTTTAGAATGTTTTTTTTAATTATTAGTTTATTATGCAAAATGGTTTCCCACTGGTCATAAATTTGATCAGTGGCATGTTTACATATATGAAACAGACATCTTAATAATAATAAAAAATAATAGGCCCTTATACAGCATCTGCATGTAGGCTACCAAATATTTAGTTCAATCTTTATTATGTTTAACACATCATTTCCTTATATGGAGCTTTGAGGCATACATAAACTTTCAAGTTTAAGAGGTCATGTGACTATGTAAAAATTTTCAAATCAAGACAGTCTGTACTTTCATTTATTGTTGGCCACTAAAAATCAGCAACTTTTTAAATTCAAAATGCCAAATTTTGGTCACCATTGTTATCTAGAAAACAATACTTTTTAAATCATATGCAGATCTTTGTTTGTTTGTTGTTTTAAGTTAAAATGGTTTAATAGTCCAACCAGGTGATATATTAGGTTTCTGGTTTTCTGGGACTCCCAAAGTTAGATAGTCCTTCAAATTGAGGAGAATAATTCATAGTGTAGTGCTCAAAGGAAATTACAGGGGATTAGAGGTAGATCAGCAGCAAGGGCCAGAGCTAAGCTCAGGCATCCATGAAATCTCTAGTAAAGTTACGACAGACTGGCATCAAATGCAGTTTAATACTTCTAATGAGCAGTTGTGCTCTTAGACAGGAGTTAGATATCAAAAGAATATTTGAAGTCACAGGTACAGTCTTTTCCATCCTCTTTTTACTTGTAATGACATTAATTCTTTTGAATCATTCACTCTATTGTGCACCTGATAGAGATTCAAAGTTAAAATGTTGCTTTGTTCACTTGGTATTCAATCACCAACTGCACCCTGTTTGGGCAGAAATGACAGAATCCATGCATGGAGAACTTGTGTAAATATAAAACAGCGTTTCATCTTTACCAGAGAGAAAGATTCTTACACTTCTGCATCATGCTGTATTCTTCTTGTACAGAAATAAGCTCAGCGTCTGTCCTTACCACCATTTAGCTTGTCTCCTAGGTAACCAGTATCTGTTCGGTCTACTCCACCATTGAACAAATGAGAAATGAGAGCCCTGAGTCATGTGCACAATACACTCTTACACAGTGGACCATATCAGCTTCGTCTACAATTTTAGGTTTGCTATTTACAGGTAAACTACTGGTCTTATTCAACATTTTTCTTATGCTTTTTTTTACTTTATCATGGTGAGTCTTCTATCACAGTTTTGTGCACCTAAATTCATAAATGTCATGCGGTTTTGGAGTTACACTGCTGTATATAGGGAGTACTGTGTGATTTCACATAAATCTCCCAAACATTTGTTCCTTTGGAAGAGATACTGTGCAGCTATAGATGGATGAC
Organism: Hypophthalmichthys nobilis; assembly: GCA_037950665.1. Lineage (NCBI taxonomy): Eukaryota > Metazoa > Chordata > Actinopteri > Cypriniformes > Xenocyprididae > Hypophthalmichthys > Hypophthalmichthys nobilis. The sequence continues at coordinate 38,413,826 of CM075470.1, forward strand.
TTATGACAATCCATCAAATGTGGTTTGGTGTGTAAAACATTGATAGAGCTGAGAGACCAAATGCATTCAGCAGATAGAGCAGACAACCAAAATAGTCTAGACATGCAGCTGAGAGACCGAGTGGCTTTTTTGAAATATATCTAATGGACTGGCTGCCGATGCTAAACCCAAATCCTCCCTGTCTCATTCTTTTTTCCTCTCTCTTGCATATACACGCCGAGTCACATGTGTTTGACTCAGCAAGCTGTCATATCCTCCACTTCAAATTCAAATGAAATCACAACATCCAAGAGTCACTAAACTGTTAATACTTCTAGGACTCAAGCCACTTCCGAGTGTTGCTGCCGGGCAGTTCTGCCCCTCAGTGCATGGCGTGAACAGTCTGATGAGTTGTGGCAAGGGAGAGGGATATCTTGTGTAAACACAGGGATTGCATTCCCAGGCTTGGAGACTTGACTGGTGATTAAGAACTGACATTAGTCAGAGTGACCAGTAGTCCATATAACTAAATAAACGATGCCTCCAACCAGCTTACAGGACCAGCCACAATCAGTCTTAGACTTTAGCATAAGTCTTAAAGGGATAGTTCATCCAAAAATCCCCCTCCAAAAAAATTCTTCTGTGGAACAAAAAAGAAGATGCTTTGGAAAAAAAAAATGAAAGTCAGTGTTCAGTGTTGTTTTGGACCCCACTGACTATTATTGTAAGGACAAAAACAGTAGCAACATTCTTTAAACTATCTTCTTTTGTGTTCCACTGAATAAAGTCAAGTTGCCTTGACTATAATTCTTCATAAAATACAGATTGTTTCAAAGCAGCTTCACAACAATAAACAGGAAAATAACCAAATCAATGATGCAAATATAAAATCAATTCAAATTCTGCAGTAAAGCAGCTCTAAAAACTACAATAGTGTCATTATTCATCTTAAGTCAGTTCAGTGTTGATTCAGTTCACTTCAGTAACAGTTATGAAACGAATTCAATTCAGCTTTAAGTAGCTCTACAGAAGACAACAGTGTCATTATTCAGCTCAAATCAGTGAAATAACAGTGCTGATGTTGCAAAATTCCTGTTATGAAACAAATTCAATTCAGCTATAAAGCTGTGGAGTTACATCGATAATATTATTGATTATTAAAGGGATAGTTCACCCAAAAATGAAAATTTTGTCATCATTTACACACCCTCAAGTTGTTCCAAACCTGTTTAAATGTCTTTGTTCTGCTGAACACAAAGAAAGATATTTGGAAGAATGTTTCTAAGTATAACTAAGTATAATAGTATTTTTATTTCCTACTATGGTAGTCAATGGGGGCGAGATCTGCTTGGTTACTGACATTCTTCCAAATATCTTCCTTTGTGTACAGCAGAACAGACATTTACACAGGTTTGGAACAACCTGAAGGTGAACTATCCCTTTAAATGTTTTTTAAACCCAAGTTAAGCAAGCAAAAGGCGACAATAGCAAGGAACCCAAACTTTATAAAAGAAAGTCATACAGGTTTGGATAACATGAGGGTGAGAATATAATGACAGAATTTTCATTTTTGAGTGAAGGATTATCCTTTAAATTCTAATTTGAATGATGAAATTAGAATGTAGTGGATATATTAGGAATGAGGATGTGACTTTTATGCGTATGCAATAAGTAGTGAATATTTTTATACTGATTTTAATACCTTTGAAATAAATTGAGAAAGGTAGTGGAAAATACTAACGCAGTTTCATAGCAGTTTGGTGAAGTTTTTATCAAAATGAAACTTGGCACTAATGTCAGTTACAGGCCTTTGTGGAGTCTATGTGGGTCAGCTGTGTTCTTGAAACATTAAAACAAGAAAAACAGACAAATGATGACCTGACCATGCAGCAAACTCTCCGAAATAATGAGCTGTCATAACTCAGTTTGTTTGTGATCTGTGTACACATAAAAATTGTTATTTCAGAGTAAAAAATGCTGATAAAGTCGTCATTACTAGGAATGAAACACTAAATCCAAGTATCGGCTTGTTTTCTGTTAAAAGGACACTCTTTGGATCGTTCAGGCATATTTGAATGAGAATTGAATAAGAATGGATAGTGCTCTAGGGACCGTTACCTCATCTCTCAGAGCAACAAAACAGGAATCAAGTGAGAGAAATGGTGAAAGAAAGATGGGATGGGGGGTGGGAGACTGTGAGAAGGAGAGAAAGACAGAAACTGAGAGCAGGATGTTTAAAGTCAATGCCCTGACCTTTCTTTAGCGACTCAACAAACGGATTCCAGTTTCTCTGTCAGTAACAGGTTGGTTTTAAACAAATCCAAACTGTGTAACTGAACATCTTGACAGAAAAAACAAAAATCTCTCCGGATCTCCGAAATGAAAGTAACACTGACACTAATAAAAGACCAGTCAGGATATGAAGTGCTGTTTTAGACCTCACTTCTCATCATTAGTTCCACTCAGTATGCCCAGGCTTGATACTAATGAGGGTCTTGTCCTAAAACACTAGGACAGCTCTGCATGATGGGAACTGGGCTAATACAGACCTGTCAACCTAGCGCTGAATGCTGCTCCATTCACATTGTACACAGGGGGTGGAGTGTCACTGAATGTGGGAGAGTACATGTGCTCCATGTGTTGTGTGTGTGGATTTGCTTTTTATGATTCATTTAGCACTGAATTACAGCCAGAAACTCTCAAGCTAATCTCTCCCACTGGATCTATACACACCCTGCTGTGGGTGTGGATACACACCCAGAGAAGGAGAAAGGCTTCTTTCACACATTCAGATGTCAAGAGCTGAAATAATGTTCTGGCTTATTGCACAGTAACCACCTGTTGGTGTATGTATGTGTTTGTGCACATGTTTACAAGATACATACTTGTGTATGTGTATAAGCGAGCTGTATGATTCCTGCATTCAGGACACATCTGAGTCACAATTATCCGACCAGGTGCATCCCGATGGGATGGGAACTAATAAGATTTCAGTAGGGTCAAACACACACTCACATGCTCAGTTTTCCAGCTTGGAGGTCCCAGTGGTCACAGATGTTGAGGGGACATGATGCAATGCAAAGAAACAGATCTCTATCTCAGTTCGGATCAGCACTAACCCTGAGCAATAACTTTACGAGAATCCAGCAGAAAAAAAATTAATCAAATTATAACATGCATTAATTTTATAAAAAATTATAATATGCATTTTTATGAAACACTGTGTAAATAAACTTTTCAATTTTCAATATATCGAAAGCTATTTTATGTGTGCTTTACAGTTGTTTGACACTATACAAATGAAAAAAAAAAAAAAAAAAATCTTGGATACAAAAAAAATGTTTAGAAAACAGGTGAGACACCCTCACCTCAATTATGAATTATGAATTTTTCCACAAGCACTTGATCCACAATCATTAATGCACTTTTTATACTTCCACTAAACCCTTGCTTTGTACTGTTTTACTGTCACACCTAAATCCCTGTACAAGCATGTAATTTGGCCAAAATTGGTCAACTTTGGAACCCTGAATTACAGCACTTTACACTGATATAGCATTTTCACACACTCTAAACATGTCACAGAATGGGTCCTTTACCACCATCTGTGTAAATGGGAATAATTAGGAGGCCATGACTGATAAAGGACAATATGCAAAGTGGCCAGGATGCCTAGGTTGCACAATTGGACCCCCACAGACCAAGCACCCTTCTTTCAACAGCAATCATAGTATTCCCCAGGAAGTCTCCCATCCAGGAACTGGCCAGGCTCAACCCTGCTTAGCTTGAATGGAAACCAGGGGAGAGTTGCAGAGTGATAGCTGCTAGATTTTAAAAGGTTTTATCTTTTACATTAAATACACTAATGTTTTGTAATTTACTCGCATTTTGGGATTAATTCACCATATATAATGACAGGGCGACCTCTCCTGTTAGTGCAAGAAACTACACATGCTGCTCTAGAGATGCTTAAATAAGGGTAGTGAAGCGTCCTCTAACGTCCATTGTTTGTATAAGTCTTCTAATTTATATAAATTACCCAAAACAAAAGTGCACGTTGAACACAGACACAGAATAAACATACTTCTTTATGATTTAAATCAATATATTCAGTGCTTTGAAAAGAAGCATGTCATTATACTTCTCAAATTCTGTCAATTTCTTTTACAAATAGCATTGTCTGTGTTGCCAGTGTTTGTATTAAATTCAAAAGGGTACATATTTTTGTGTCTATGAGCTCCATCATTTACTTGTGACAGCGAGGAGGAGCCCGGGCTGTTTATTCGTTCACGTCACTCTTTCTCTCATTCCCTTCTTCCTTCCTTCCTTCCTTCCTGCCGAACACAGAGAACCAGACCAGCAACAATTCGAACTAGAAAGCGACATTCAAATCTTCCAAAGTGTTTTCTACGTATACACCCGATTTTTGGAGCGTGGTAAGTTCGACAATGGTCTGTTCATTATTGCCATAGAAACAGAAAACGAAACTGATCGAATAGCCCCCGAAAAAAAGCCCGGCTGTCCCACTGTCTATCCCAGCGAAACTCACCGATTTCTGTATAACTGGCCTCAAAATATAATGTGCACTCTGAACTGGATGCTGATATTTACATTTCCGCTTTTCATCCGACATCTACATTACGATTTGCGCTAGTATTTCCGAGGGTGCGATTCCGTATTTAGGTCATTTTATAGAGCCAAAATGTCGCGGTTTCTTTTTACTTCCACATTCTCTCATGGCACAAACAGATGGCGTCGGGAGGGGAATGGAGGGAGTGTAAAAGAGCCGCATAAACGAATAGAGCAGGCCACACTCGCCTTCGGTTAGCCTAGCTCACTGTATGGCCGGAGCAAAACTTAAGACAGGCCCATCACCGTGCAGTCTGGATTCAAGTTTCCCTCTCTGAAGTTTCTTTTCACAACTCTTTACATTCGGACGGAATGTAGGCTAGCTGTGATGCTGAAGAATTTGGCGAAGTTTTAAGATGTAGCTAGCTGGCTAGTGAATTTGCGTGGGATTTGTTGAAGTGTGGTTTATGGGTATTCGTTGCCATATTTATTTTAAAGATAGTGAGTGAGTGCATGTATTAAACACTGATGATGACCTCGATTGTTTGTCAGCATCAGGTCAGGTGCATCATTGCCACACACCATCTTCAGATCAGATGTTCTGCGTGCTGAAAGAATATCAGCATCAGAGTTTGTTTAGCTACTTTTACCGCCTGGGTGACAGTTTATGCATCTCATTTGTTCAGACTCTTCTTGCATGAAGCATGATGTTTAAATTTGACTTTTGAAGACCATGCTGTCCAAATGTTCATTTATAGGAAAGCATATGAAGTGTATAGTTTTGTTAAGTGATAGACCAATATGAAAAATGTGAAAATAAATTACTACACCTACTTAAGATCCGTTCACACCGAGAATGATATATTCATCACGCTTTAAATGCTCAAACTCTTTAATGTCGGGTGGATTCTGATTGGCTGCCAGTGTTTTGTTTTCTTTTGTTCCAACAGTATCATTCCTTATGAGTCATTAAAGGCCATTCACACAAAGGACAACAACAACTATAAAGTTGTATCATTCTAATGGACCATTCACATCAAGGATGATAATGATAAAGATAGTTTTAAAAATCGTTCTAAAATTTAAAGAATAGCAGAATTAACAATATAACGATAATGGCACAGAGGAACGATATCGTTGGAATCACTTTCAAAACTATTTTTTTTCCCTCCTGACGACCGATGATAATTGACAGCCAATCAGAATCCACATGCCTTTAAAGAGTTTGCGAATTTAAAGTGGAAGACATATATACGTTTATAATAATAATAATAATAATGTGGACGATTCCCTTTTAATATCGGTCTCAACGTTGCGTCATCTGCGACGCTACCGGAAACCAGCGTGATGCACGTCATCGGCATCTTCATCTTCATCAGACTTTATTTTGGTTAGGTCCAGATTTATTTGCAGTTGTACTCTGTAAATTTATTAATTTATTTACAAAATAGCAACTTAAAATTTATTAAAATAACTACATTATATGCATATTTATCTTTGAGTTGAAAATATTATTAATTAGCCTAAAAAAAATCTTTAGTAAAATCTTTCAGTCACTAGGGGGGACCAGATTACCCGGCCCCCCAACAAGCTATGCCCATGCTGCCAGCCCAATAGATGACTCTGCTACGCACCGAAGAAACACTGGATATGCGAACGAGGAGCTCTTCCGCGTGCTGTCTAAAGAAGTGGAGGAGCTCAATCTGGAGTGGAACCAGAGTGCAGCAGGTTTGATGAGTGGTTCTTCCAGCCTTGCTGCCTCTGCTCCTCAGAGACCAGCCCCGTTTTTTCCCAAGGTACACACAGAGGTCTCTAAGATGTGGCATGCCCCATATTCGGCTCATGCCCACATCGCTGGCTTGATGTTGCTCACTACTGACAACAGCACAGGGATATATAAGCTTCCCCTCTATGGAAGAAGCCACCACAGCTTACCTCTGCCCCTCCATGTTGCTTAGGGTCAAGTCATCATTAGTGCCATCCCAACAAGTTGTGCCACACCACCGCTAACATCGCCAGGAAGGCCTATGCAGCAGCGGGCCAAGCAGCCTCAGCCCTACACTTGATGGCTGTCCTGCAGGTGATTCAGGTGAAGATGTTGAAGCATCTTGATTAGCGCAGCCCTGATCCGGAGGTCTTCAGACTGACCTTGCAAAGCAGGTTACTAAGATGGCAGCCCAATCCGTTGGCCGCACGATGGGGATTTTGGTTGTGTTGGACCAGTACCTCTGGCTGACTCTCATTGATATGAAGGGCGCGAAAAAGGTCATCCTTCTTAACGCCCTTCCAGAAAAGCGACTGCTTCAACGCTTCCTTCTCACTGTCGCTGTAGCTAGATGCACCGCTTAAACAGTGTTCTTCTTCAGTAATGAGTTATGTTAAGCACCGAGATTTGCCACTTCTATCTCTTGTATTATTCTCTCGCTTACAGCGAAGTGCTGTTATGCAACTTGTTGTGATAAATATGTCTTCTAATGCAGTATTTCTACTGTGAGACATTGTGCTTAGGGCCATTAGCTCCGCTTGTGCTTAGCACCCTTCGGATGGCGTGATTGGAGCATGTTCCCCATAGCGTCACAGATGACGCAACGTTGAGACCGATATTGAAAGGAAACATCTCTGGTTACTGACGTAACCTCGGTTCCCTGAAATGAGACGTTGCGTTCATGCAATGTTACTGCTATGCTCAGAGTTTTTCGTAAGTGGCTTATTCAGTCAAAAGATTCTGAGGAAATGTCGTTCAGCACCGCATTATATAGGAGGCGTTCCCGCTTCTAAGTCGTGTACTTGAACGGCATTGGCTATTGCGGTGCAATAGCGTTATTGCAATCAGGCAGTGTTGCCAAGTCTGCAGTTTTCCTGCGGAATAGGGCTACTTTAACACTGTTGCCGCGGGTTGTTATTCATGTCCGCGGGTTGAAGCACCCCAAATAATATATTTAGCCCTTGGAATGTGAATTTTACCAGGGGAACCCCGCCAAAACACATTTTACCCCCCGGAACGCAGTTTTTACCAGGGACCCCAAAACGCGATTGGGTTAGTTTTGAGTAGCAATTGGGTGGGTGATTTTGTTGTGAAATCCTGGCAACCCTGCAATCAGGCTTCAGTATTTCTAGGAGAAAGGTGTTTCCCCATAGCGTCACAGATGATGCAACGTCACGTTCCTTCATTTCAGGGAACCGAGGTTACGCCAATAACCAGAGACGCTATGTTTTATAATTATAGTTATATTTATAGTTATTGTTCTTCGTGTGAATGGGCCTTAATTCTATGATAATAGGGGAGTCCAAACCACAGCTATGACGATAACGACACAGAGGAATGATATCACTGGGAAAATTTTAAGACTAATTTTTTAATCTGATGAACGAAAAAAAACATTTTGGCCAATAAGAACCCACCCGACCTTAAAGAGCTTGAGCTTTTAAAGCAGCAGATGACATAACTGCGTTGGTGTCTATATAGTTATTGTTATGGTTATCGTTGGTGTCTATATGGTTATTTTTAGTTTAGAATTATTAAGACTTTATAGGTGTCGTAGTTACCCTCCTTGGTGTGAATGGGTTGGTTCACATGCGTAAATCAATTTAGTCTTCCAAGCAGCTTTGTATATAATGCACATTTATATTTTTGAATTAATTTATTAATTTATGAATTTTGAATTAATATTGAGAATATATATTTACACATTTGTGGTATTTGGTGCACACTCATTTGTCACTAATTGTTTATGTAAATAGCAATACTTAAGTACAGTATATAGCAGCAATTGGTCACTCTGCTATCCAGATAGTGGTATCGGTCTTTGAAAAACCCATGTCAGTCCACCACTGTTGTTTTTGTTTTTACACATGTAGGCTATATGGTAATGAAAAAGGTTTGATTAGGCAAAGAATGGCAAAACATGTAGGCCTACAGATGTCAATTTGTGTTACACAAGGTGTGAATGACATTTTTTATTTTAAATCTTCGTTCTTATAAAGTTGATGAGAGATGTGAGGTGTCAATTATGCTCTATGAAGAATTTACTATTTTCTATGCCCTTTTTTAATGCTGTAAAATCACACAGCCCGTTTCCCTTTATCACACACTCCTTAGTGACATAACCAGTTGTGTTTCACCTAGGTATCTGTAGATGAGAATTATATTGGTGGTCTTTATTACTAATATAACCTAAAAGTCAATCTTTATAAAAGTAGCTCTTTGTGAGATGCTTTGGCTGGGACAGCTGGTAGTTAAATTCTTGTATATGTTTCTGCTTGCTTGCCTGATGTAATACTCTATATTTATTGCTGTTGTTGAAATTTTGTCTAAAAATACAGTTTTCTTATAAAAAATAATGGCACAATTTGTAGATAATGAAGTAGCACAGATGTACTTCGTGTTATCATGCAGTGATGAGGCATGAAAGATAATAAATTACAATGACTGTACTATATTTGTGAAATATAGATGCAGTTTAGACTGAGCTTTAATCACTGTGACTGTTTAAAGGGTTTGCTACATGGAATAACTTTTATGTTATTATTCTTGCTTTGTTCTAATGTAAACCTTATCATGTGATGTTTCTGTAGCACAGCATTAGGATTGACTGACCTAGATGATATTGGAAACATAGTCCAGTGAATCATGCCACAGTTCTCTTTATCTGGGTATTGCAGCTACCTTCTGTACCTTCACTGTAAACACGAATAAGTTTGCAAAACTCGGTTACATCAAAATTTTTAAGTTAAGAAATTCCAAGTTTAAGAAAGTGGAACTTATTTTGTACTCGTACATTTTAATTGTTCTTAAATTAAAATATTTGAGTAAATAATTCATATATTTAACTTAAAATTATCCTGCATGCTGGGAAATAGAAATCCCATTCCAGTTTTAGTTAAACTTAAGTTTGTCTAAATTAAAAGAAATTAGTTCATCAAACTCAAAACAATGAAACAGTTCAGTTTACTTAAAATATGTCAGTACTGTGAACTCGAAAGAAAAAGAAAGTGCTAAATACTCATAAAAGTTAATTTGACTGAACTAATTAGTTTAATTTAAGTTTGTCCTACTCAAACCAATTAATTATTTTGAGCATTGGGGTTTAGTGTTTGCTGCTCTGAAAACTCTCTACATGCAGTCAAGAAAAGCAATCATTCCCTTTATGTGGTCAATCAAAAATAGTTTCTCTTTGCATGTAGCCAGCATCTATATTAGTTGTACGTTTGAGACAACAAAGACAATTGCAATTTTCCAAAAAATTTTGCTTAGTGATACAAGATTTTTAGTGGGGATGCTAGTGCAGGGATCGTTCTGTCCTTGCCATTCAAGATTATAAAATCACAACTTCAAAGTAGTTCAGATGGTGGTTAGTAGTGTTTTATTTGTTGCATGCCTGTCTGTTTGTATTTTGGTTTAATTAGTTAGTTGTCCTTTGCCAGTGCCTTTTACGATTCACAAAATGATACAAGACACCAGTTTTGCTACACATTTTGTCAAAACACATTTTTAGCACTTCCAGTGTTTATGAAGTTACTGTGTTTTGACTAGGGTAGAAATGCAGCATTGGGTACTAAACACTATTCATCAAGACATTTAGGGAAGCTGCATATTCAAAACATTGCTCATACCTGATCTGCATCTTGTGATTGTCCTTGCTGAATATTATTCAACTTCTTCGCACACTTGACTTCATAGTATTGTTATTAATTTGAATTCATAACATTGTATCAAATTTCTTTGTATATTACTGAGATGTGCAGACCTTTCTCAGGGGAGACCCTGTCAATATTTCTCTCTCTCCCTTTCTTCTTTCCCTTCCCCCAATGTTTTAAAATTCTCTCTACTTTTTCTTTCTTTTCCATTTGTTCCCATTTAATACCCCCACAACATACACTCTAACGGAGTTAACTTTTTCTATTTTCTTACTTTTTTTTCCTCCATCGTTCCCTTTTGCTATGTTTCTCTCCCTTTCCCATTTTTCTCTTTCTGTATCTTTCCCCCTCCCTCCTCTCTCTCTCTCCTCTCCCTCTCCTGTTCTCTTTATCTCCTCCCCTCTCTCCCTCGATTTCTCTCTTACCATTTGCTCTCTCACAATACCCCCCTCCCTCCTCACTGGCAAAGGCTTCTCTTCTCCTCCCTCATCCCTCCATTTTCTCTTCTTTCACAATGCTTCTCTCTCTCTCAGCCATTTTAAATGGAGGTATATTTACTTAACTTAAATCCATTAAAAATCAATACTTGCTCAATTATTGTGAATTAATGTAGAATTAAGGTGTTATAAATTAACTTTAATCACTTATGAACAATGAGCCTCATTCATGAAAACCAGTAGAATGAATTTCTGTGGAGGAATGGTTCATAAAACCTTTCATCCAAAAGCTTAAAATGCTGCCTTTGGAGGATGCATTCCAAGGTAGGAAGGCATCAAGGCATGTCCGAATCTAATTTTAGCTTCACTTCCTATTTCCTGAGATACATTCATTTGATTGATTTTTGAAGGCAGCATAGATGTATCCTTTGCGTCCTTTGATATCCCACGATTCTGTGCGTTCCATTCTGTGACAGTTGAGCTAAAAAATAAAGATGGTGTCTGTAGGTTGCGGTTGGTGATCAGTCTGTCTAAATGTACGTTTTTTGGCCAACGGTTTCCACTTTTAATGTCATTTCAAGTGAGAGATCCCTATTGTAGTAATTAAATATTTGCTTAGTTTTCACAAAAGCGCTCTTTTTTTTTGTTGTGGATCATTAAACTGCTATGGTGCCTCAAAAGTCTGTGCAAAATCAGTTTCGAGAGGTACTTTCGTGTCCAAACACTGCCTGCAAAGTCATTGCCTAATAGAGCAGCGAAGTTGCGAAGTCAGCTAAGTTTTTGGACACAGCATAGCACAGCTTCCCATACCTTATTGCTTAATTGTTTACTTATTGTGGTTTGAATTTAACTAGATGTCAAAAAAATGTTTGTTGAAGCTGTGATGTAACAAATGCAGCAACAGATCTTTTTTTCTGTATTGTGATGGACATCCGAGTAAAATGGATTATAAAAAAAGAAGCGATACAGCAGCGATTTGGTTCAATTCATTGGTTGTTGATTGGATGGAGGCAGATGGTAAGAAAGGGATGGGTGTATGCAGACCAAATGATTGGAGCAGCATACACCACCAGAAAGAAGTCTGTGGTTTCATTGGATGATCGAGTTATGACATTTTGAAGAACAGCGAAGCATAAATGCATCATAATAGCTTGACAGTAAAAAATGAATTATTGTGTCTGAGAACATAAATGCATATCACAGTGTCTGCTGAGCATTAAAACAGAGAGAGATGCTGAACGCTTCTGTTTCTCAGGGTACAGGCCAAAAGGTCCTCGTCTGGCACAGAGTCTCTCAGATGCATGTATGCGCTCTCAGCCTCTGTTCTGTCAGCCTGCTAGACATAAACTTGAAGCTGTCTGATGATTTCCTTTTTTCCCCTCTGCTTATACATATCCATTTTGTACTCCTCTTTAATTTGATCTCATATCCAGATTGTTTTATAGAATGTTTTCTGTATTTCTTCTAAAATACTTGCAGCTCCCATCTGTTTTTACGCTCTGTCAAACACATCTTCTCTTTGTGTGTTCGCTGTGATGTACATGTATGCCTATATCTTTATGGCTGAGCTCACATTTTCACAGCATGAATGTTTGTGTTCTCAAATGTGTTTCGCAAGTGTATGCAAGAGAGAATGTCTGAGAGAGACAGTTGGAGAGGGAAGGAAAGAAAGAAAGAAAGAAAGAAAGAAAGGGAGAGAGAGAAAGAGAAAGAAAGAAAGAGAGAGAGAGAAAGAAAGAAAGAGAAAGAAAGAAAAAGAGGGGGAGGGAGGGAGTGAGTGAAGGAAAAAAGCACTGTGTATGTGTGTGCTTGCACCAAAGAGAGAGAGAGAGAGAGACAGAAAAAGAGAGAGGAGAGTTGGGGGAGGGGAAAGCAGAGAGAGAAAAAGAGTGAGAGAGGAAAAAGAGAGCACACATACACAGAGAACAGAGAGAGAGTACGAGAAACACAGAGGAGAGAGTGTCTGTTTTGGTCCAAAGAACATATAATGTATGAAGGGGAGGGCAGCGGGTGAATTCAAACCTGTGACTCTGCCTCAGGATGAGATCTCTCAAACACCTGAAGCCACAGACCAAGAAAAATGTGGTGAGTTCCCCTCGCAACTGCTCCAGTGCATTCTGAGGGCTGTTTGTTTAGCAGATTGTTTGTGTGTATGTATGTGTGGGTTCACTAAACTGAGTGGCCTGATCAATTGGCTCAACATATTTTTGTATATATATTTGATTGATTCCTGTTTTTAATTACCACGTTTTATTTGCAGTGATTTTTAAAAAAAATAAAAACATTATTTGATCTGTTTCGAAATTCATCATAGTGTTTCAGCTGCTTTCAGTCGGCATTGTCTCTCTTATACCCTAATCCTTCATTCTGTCTTTCATTTTTTTCAGTCTCTTTCTATTTCTTTCTCACTCAATCTTTCTTGCTTGCTTTCACTCAGTAACCCAGCCACTCTCTGCCCCTCCCTCTCTTTTTCTACTTCTCTTTCTGTTAACTCACTCGTTCTCCTTGCTGTATGTCTTCTTTCCCTAGTTCTGTATAGTCTCTCACTGTCTTTTTAAAGATACACGGTTGTTCTTGAAAATACCTAGAAATGTCATTATTACATAATTACTTTTGTTACATGATTTGCATGATGTTCAAGCAGACTTTGGATTTTCTTAAGGTGTGGAATCCTCCTTAAAAAGGGTCACCTGTCTGAGGGAATGAGGCTTTGTGTTGAGTGAGTGAGATGGAGAGGTAGCAAGTATGAATACTAGACAGCGCTGACTAGGTTACCTAGTTTTAAAGGGAGAGTTCACCCAAAAATGAAAATTCTGTCATCATTTACTTACTGTCATGTCATTCCAAATCTGGAATGACATGACAAAATTTTTTACTTCTGTGGAACACAGAAGATATTTTGAGAAATGTCTGTTTTTTTTTTTTTGTTTTTTTTTGTCCATATAATGACAGTCAATGCTAACCAAAACTGTTGGGTTACCAACATTCTTCAAAGTTATACAGGTTTGGAATGACATGAGGGTGAGTAAATGATGACAATTTTCAATTTGGGGCAAGCTATAGGTTTTTTAGTTGAAGTGCATTTTTTTTTTTTTTTTGCACCTCTAGTGGCACCAAACAGAAGTACAGTCATTTGTTTTAACAGGCAGACATGGCAACATCGGTTCAGTCAATGGCGTGATTGTCACAATACCTTTACCACACAATATCTTTAGTTAAAAGTTTGCAAATGATTTTGAGTAGTTTCGATCTAATAGAGAAACTGGCCACGTTGGCCTACTAAACTAATCTGCTTGTGTTTATGTGTGTGCTCTACAGGAGGAGAAGACACAGCGGCTGGTCAGATGTTATTCTGAGGCCATGCACCAGCAGATGGACGCAGGCACACAGACAGACCCTGTGGTGGTCCTGTCTCTGGCCCAAGCAGCTGTGTTGGGACTCATCTCACAGAACGAGGTCTTTGGCGCCACCATCGCCCCCAACGGCTTCTACACCGGAGACCCCAAAGAGTCCCCCGCTCCGCCAGGTGAGAGGATGGACTACGAATACGCCGACCAGCTTATAGGAGCCAACGGCGACTATCTTGGAGAGAATTTGGGCGAGGATGGGAACATGCACTCCAGCTGTGCCGAGAGAAGGTGGCAGGGGCAACCCGAGAACAGCAAACCCTCTGTAGAGCACCAAGACATGGCATCACACGTTAAAGGAGAGGCTGTGACCCCAGGTTTGCCCTCCTGCACTCATATGATGAATAACATGGTGCCCAGAGAAGGCATGCAGATGGTGGACCCCTCCAGCTACAGGGTCCTGCCCAAACCCCAACCCAACAACTGCTGCTCCACCTGCGTCAGAGACCCCAAGAGTACGCACCCTCCAACTGACCAACATTTACACCCTCATTCCCACAACCACACACCTCATGAGGTTCCTTCACGCAACAGGAGCCACGCACATGAAAAAGGAGTAGATGAGGTAACCGAAGACAGGGACAACGGGAGAAATGGCATGGGGAAAGCAGGAAGCGGTGGCGAGGAAATTAGCAGCTATTTTCAGGCTAACGAGGTTGGCTATGAGGGCGGTGAGATGGAAGGGGTTGGAGACTTCGATGAGAACAGTGAGGGGATGTTCTGGACAGAGCCCGTGGAAGGAGAGGCACCCCGTGGCCGCCGTATCGACCGATTGGACATTAACATCCAGATCAATGAGTCGTACTGTGTGGACGTTGGCGAGGGCCTGAAGCGCTGGAAGTGCCGCATGTGTGAGAAGTCGTACACTTCCAAGTACAATCTGGTCACGCACATCCTGGGCCACAATGGCATCAAACCACACGCATGTCCACATTGCGGCAAACTCTTCAAGCAGCCCAGCCACCTACAGACGCACCTGCTGACACACCAGGGCACACGGCCACACAAGTGCACTGTCTGCAAGAAGGGCTTCACCCAGACCAGCCACCTGAAGCGGCACATGCTGCAGCACACCGACGTTAAGCCCTACAGTTGTCGTTTTTGTCGTCGTGGTTTTGCCTATCCCAGTGAACTCCGTGCTCACGAAGTAAAGCATGAACGAGGCCGGTGCCACGTCTGCTCACAGTGCGGCATGGAGTTTCCTACCTATGCCCACCTGAAGCGTCATCAGGTGAGCCACCAAGGACCTTCCACCTTCCAGTGTAGCCAGTGCAACAAGTCGTTTGCCTACCGCAGCCAGCTGCAGAATCACCTGCTGAAGCACCAAACGCAGCGCTCCTTCTCCTGCAGTCAGTGTGGCCTGCAGTTCCTTCAACTGCATCAGCTACGCCAACACTCCCTAACACACAAGACAAACAAGCCTCAGGCCCGCG
The DNA here is from genome assembly GCA_037950665.1 of Hypophthalmichthys nobilis. Lineage (NCBI taxonomy): Eukaryota > Metazoa > Chordata > Actinopteri > Cypriniformes > Xenocyprididae > Hypophthalmichthys > Hypophthalmichthys nobilis. The sequence goes on from CM075470.1 coordinate 38,429,288, forward strand.
CTACCAAGGTACAGAGTGTATTTGTGTGTTTTTGATCAGCTGTATATCCTTGCTGTTGTTGTATTGGTTTCTTTCTGTTCTGTTATGGTGTGGTCACATACTGTGTGAACAATGATTGAATGATAGTAAATTTTTCAGAACTGTAAATCAGCCATAGTTTAAATTAATGGTATTGGTTATACTGGGTCATTCCGACTGTTTTACATTTTAGATCATCATCTAACAGTAACACAAAGGGATAGTGATAGATTACGGTATAAACTCTGTAGGGGTTAACCCTTTGTTTGCTGAGTGTGCTCCTAGAAATATATTCCATCTCTCTCTCGATCATTCACTGATTGATGGCAAAGGCTTTTATCCTTTCTCATCTCTCCGTTTTCGAATCCCTCTCAGCCATTTTCCTTTGAACAATGTCCATTGTAGCTCAAGATCTACCTAGCCAGCATTAGTACCTAATACAGTTTAAACACTGCAGTATAGTATTTCATTTGATACCATAACAAATAGTTCATTTATATGCTAATTGTTTAGACTAATGTTGTCATAAAATTCAAAATGATTTAAAATGCACAATTTGCATCAAACCTTTTGTGACATTGCCATGGTTTATTTTAGTTGTTGGTTGTGCTTTTTTTTCCATCAGGGAACAAAGGGGTTTAAGTGTGACGTATGTGCCAGAGAGTTTACATTGTCTGCAAACCTAAAGAGGCACATGTTAATCCATGCCAGTGTCCGGCCATTCCAGTGTCATGTGTGCTTCAAATCTTTCGTCCAGAAACAGACCCTCAAAACTCACATGATTGTACACCTGCCTGTGAAACCCTTCAAGTGCAAGGTAAGGCTTAAAATGCTCTTCACACCAGCTCTTTGACACTTTCTCAGTCTGGTATGTAAAGCTCTCTCGATTCTTTTTCCACAGGTGTGCGGAAAGTCATTTAACCGAATGTACAACCTCCTTGGCCACATGCATCTCCATGCAGGCAGTAAACCCTTCAAATGTGCATGCTGTTCTAGTAAATTTAACCTGAAGGGCAATCTTAGCAGACACATGAAGGTCAAACATGGAATGGACGTCTCTCCAGATGGACAAGGTGAGAAGAATACAACCATATTTGATCAACATCCTCTAACAGGGCAGTTAAATGTTTCTAATATACATTTCATTTTGATTTTTGATACAGATGGCCCACCAGACATGGAGCCTCATGAGGACTATGAGGATGAGAACTTCAGTTTTACAGCACCAGAGAATATGGAAAACAATGATGCACCGAACCTAACTAAGCTCTCTGAAGTGGCCATCCAGGAACTTGACTATTATAATTTTGGGAAAGATGTGGGAAACTACAGTACAGCATAAAAATATTTTGAATTAAAGTCAAGTTGAGTAAATGTTAACGAACAAATGGGCTGTGCTGGCACTCATCAACCATGAGTTGATTGAGATGTTCCTCCATGAGAACCAATGCTCATCTTTTTGAAGTTGCTCACCTTTGGTAGTTGGAGGCCATCTTGACCTCCTGGGGTTGATCTCATGGGGTAGCTACTCCAGTTCTGTCTCAAATGAAATGGAACGATAGTTTGCAAAGAGTCCTTTAACTCTTTTCAGCTCTAACAAACATCAACGCTGTATTTTTAGTATGTTGTGGATCACATGGCTACATCAATACCTGATAAATTAGCATCATGACATGCAGGTGCAGGGTGTGTATTAATTTGTGGAAATTAAAACACACCCTCCTCCAAATATAATTTTGGTTGGGAATATGGAAATAGGAGATGCATGCAGCCTTGTGGCCTTCATCGGTGTGGTACCTCAGAGCAGTCTATTGTATTAACTTCAGTTATTTTCATTTATATTGCCTTCACTTACAGTAACTCCAAGAAAAACACCAAGAGATTTTTGGAAAGAAAAAACCTGTAAGGCCCATGTAAATGGTTGGATATCTGCATGAGTAGATAGGCTTGTGTGGGTAAAAAAAAAAACAACAAAAAAACTGTGAGCGTGTGCCTGGGCCCTGTGTACCAAAGCTAAAGCTCTTCATCGGGTACAGGACCATATGCCCATTCCTGAGCACCACTACTGTTGCCAGAATCAAACTAATCTAAGTTTGGTTTAACAACTTCTGAATGGAAAATTACTGTCCCTTTGTATTGATTTGCTATTTATTTTGCACTTTGGAAAAGTCAATTAATTACTTAAAATGAGCCTCTTTCTTCACTGACTGAATTCTGGTTTAACTAAAGGAGATAAAGCCTGTGTCACATCCATAGTAAACTGTTTCTCAAGGCAACTCTGCAGATTCTTAAATAAACCTGTTTGTTTTTTAAGTTTATATGTATTGGAGTGAATGTTTTGATGGATAATGTGTTAAACTGACTTTTAGATTAGACTATATAACCTTTCATTACATTTCAATTCAGGATGAGCATGTGTCCATAAGAAAACGGGTACAAATCACAATCAGCTACTGTATCATGTGGCATTATTTGAATGAAAAAAAGATATGACTAAGATAAAATTATTCAAGTCTTCATATACTCTTCTTTAATATTACATATGTAATGTTACAAGAATGAAAACAAACAGCATATTTTATGTAAAACAACAGGCTAGTGCTATGTTGTATGCATTAAAAAAACAAACTTTTCAGCTCGAACAAACATCAACTCTGTATTTTTAGTATGTTGAATTTTTAGGATAACATGGTTACATTAATACCCAATACATTAGCATCATGACATGCAGGTGCATACATATGCAGCCTTGTGTAAAGTAATACACACCCTCCTCCAAATATAATTCTGGTTGGGAATATGGAAGTAGGTGTGGTACCTCAGAGCAGTCTATTATATGTATCGGAGTGCATGTTTTGATGGATAATGTGTTAAACTGACTTTTAGATTGGACTATAAACTTTCTTTGCATTTGAATTCAGGATGAGCATGTGTTCATAAGAAAACACCAGTATGGTATTATTTGAAAGAAAAAAAAAAGATGACTAAGATAAAGTCTTTATATACTCTTTAATAGCACATGTTAATGTTACAAGAACGAAAACTAACAGCATATTTTATATAAAACTACAGTACAAGCAAGTGCTTTGTTGTGCGTATTAAAAAAAAGAAGAGGGAATCAGAAAAAACAATACAATCAAATCAACAAACAGGTTAATAAATTGATCTTTCCTAGTTGATGAAACAGTCAGTAAAGATATGCAGCCTCCCACTTGAATTGCCTCCAAGCAGAGTGTTCCTGCTTGGGTGGAACGCTGTGATGGAGCACACCGTGGTCAGGTGGTCCATGTTGCGAAAAGTGTGAAGGAGACGACCGCTCTCGTGATATACCTTAATTCGACGAGGCTTGTCCATGCTGCCAATTACAAAACATTCTTGGTGCTTGGGGTCCCATACTGCACTCAGCCTGGACAACCACCGACCTGTCTGCATGTAGTGCCTACATAGAAAGAATTTAACAGGCTGTTCAATGGACACCTCTGATAAAAAAAAAAAAAAAGTTCTAGTTCAGGAAAAAAAAGTGTTCCAATGTAGAATATTGCAGAATAATCTACACGTCTAGTTAGAATAAAATATAAGCACAAAACACAAAATAATGTTTTGTTGCTACTGGTAAAAACTGCATTTAGTTAGAACATGTAAATATAGGATTCTGGAGCCCACTTAGTGTGGGGCCTTAAAGGGTTAGCTCAGTCATGACAACTCTCGGAGTGAATTAATTCAACCAGCATTTATTGGCATGGGGCATGTAATATGCATAGCATGATTTTGGCGCACAAGATCTGCTGCGCTGTGGCTGCTGCTGACCAAATTCAACAATTTGTTCAGCTTAGTCAAAATAACAAACAAAAAGAAAGGCTGCTGCTGCAAAAAAATGGTAGAACCCCCGTTGCAGATCTCTACAGGTGGCGCTGGGGAGGAGGAGGAATAACAGAAGCTTTCATAATCGCACATAATCCCAACCGTAGGGTAAGGTTATAGTTTCATGCCTGAACTATGTATTTCACCCAAAAAAATGAAAACTCTGTCATCATTTACTGACCCGCATGTCATTCCAAACCCGTAAGACTTTCGTTCATCTTTGGAAAACAAATCATGATGCTTTTAACGAAATCTGACATATTTCTGTCCCGCCTTCCTCTAATACATAAGAAATGAGCAGGTTAGTCCAAATTTTTTAAAGACACTGGATTGCTTTATATGATGAACAGATTTAATTTAAGCTTTTATTCACATATAAACATTCTCAAGCTTGTTTGCTTGACATGCAAGAACCAATGAGGTTCCTTCTCATGTGTTATGCAACACGTTTGAGCTTCCACAAGAACCAATGAGGTTTGTTCTTGCAAGTCAAGCAGGCTCGGTTTAGCTTCTGTTTTATGTTCGCTGATCGATATTTATATTTGAATAAAAGCTTAAATTAAATCTATTCATCAAATAAAGCGATCGAGACTTCAGAAAATTTGTACTAAACCACTCAATTCATAAAAAGTAGTTTTAGTTCATAACTCTATATGAACACTTTGAAGCGTCAAAGTGGTAGTTGCGTACTGTCAATGGAGGGACAAAAATCTCTCAAATTTCATTAAAAATATCTTTATTTGTGTTCTGAAGATGAACAAAAGTCTTATGACTTTGAAACGACATAAGGGTAATTAATAACAGAATTTTCATTTTTGGGTGAACTAACCCTTTAAAGTGTTTCATATGATGCTAGGCTCAGTTTTGCAGCCCTTTTTACACCATGTAATTCTTTTGATTTTAAAACAGGTCTGTATCATAATTTTTGTAAAGATAGAATACTGTTCAAAAGTTTGTTGTCAGTAAGATTTTTAATGCTTTTGACGGAAGTCTCTTAAGCTCTCAGCTGCAATAAAAAAACAATAACAGTAATATTGTTAAATATTAGTATTAGTAATATATTTTAATATATATTAATATATTTTAAAATGTATTTTTTCCCTGTTAATGGCAGCTGAACTTTCATTACTCCAGTCTTCAGTGGCACATGATCCTTCAGAAATCATTCTAATACTTTTAGTGCTCAGTTTCTATTATTATATTATTATACATGTTGAAAACGGTCATGCTGCTCATATTTTTGTGGAAAACATGATACATATTTTTTCAGGATTCTTTGATGAATAAAAATTTCAAAAGAACAGCATTTATGTAAAAATGTAAAAAGTTGTATATGCAAGTAAAAGTAATGTAAAAACCTAATGTCAAAGTTACTGTACTGAACAGTAGTGTGTAACCGATGTCACAAAAGATGATTTTTACACATGTGATAACATCCATACTTACGAAATTGAATTTAGTACAGGAGTATTGCCATCCATTTGGGAAGTGTTGAATATCCTAAAACAAAATTGCAAAAAGGTTAATTTTTAACATAACATTTATATTACAAACTGTAATGCATTTCTAATTCTTCAGGCTCCAAGACCCTACAGAGGATAAGCGGTTTAGAGGATGGATGGCATTTACAATTCTTGGAAGACTATTTTATAGCCTATTCAACCTATTCTGACACATCAAATATGGTCATAGCCATGATGCTCTGGCACCCTCTATTGGTACATTTGCAAAAAGATTTAATACAAGCACTTCTAGCAGTGACGCTTGTGATCTATGAGCACCTGATCGTGTCGTCCATGCAGGTGGTCAGAACTCTGTTGCCTGTGAGTGGGGAGAAAAAGGCACTGGAGACGCTGCGGCTATGACCATTGAGTTCACAGACTGCTTGATTGTTCCTTCTCTTTAGATGGCGCAAGTCATATATGTTCACAAAACTAAAAGGGTAATAAGACAAACATAACAAAAATAATATACTTCTGTCTGCAGGGTATGTAATTTACTCAGCAATTTGTGAAACATCATGTTGATCATTATTTGGTGAAAATGAACTGAAACAGTCTAGTTTAGAAGAGTTGTGTGATACCTGCTCTCTGCCACAACAAAGTAATGCTGTTGCACAGGATGGACATGAACAGAGCGCAAAGGTTTTGCAGCCATGGTATGCAGAGATTCATATTCCCTGCAATCACACATTTCCTTTATAATTTATGATGTAAAAATATATCTCTGTCAGTGGTTCCCAAACTTTTTAATATGGAGTACCCCCTGAAGCATTTACCATCCTTCTGCACACCCCCTCTCTTCCACTTAGACTGCACCTTAGATTACCCCCTAAACTGACTTTCCAGTGCATTTTTTAATCTTTATAAATACCTTTACAACATTAACAATGTTTTAAATAAATGAAAAAAATAGAGTAATATGCAATGATGATAAAAAACGTGAAAAGTGATTATTTTAAATATTAAAACCGCCAGTAGGTGGTGGTAAGTCATGGTCTTAATGCGTGAGTCATTCATTCATTCATTCAGTAACGAAGCAAGTGGCTGTATTTATGAATGAATCATTGAATCAATGATTTTCACAAACTTGTTCAAAGCCGCAGATTCGTTCACGAAACACCGCTGTGTGTTGTAGTTCTGCTGTGGCTTTCATTGGAACTATTATTTCATTGCAAAATAGAGTAATTACTGGCAATACTGTGATGAACATCACTTAGTTAATATTACCCTTTTGTTTGTTGAACTGTTGTATAAAATCAATGTCACATTTGCAATTGTGTGGATATTTGAATTTGCAGTCTTACTCATAAAATATTAACAACATTAAAAACAAGAACTTACAAAAGGTATGTTTTGTATCAAGAGTTTGAATCTTAAATTGATCTCTATGCACCTTCTGTGCCAGGATATTTGTTCTTCATGCTAGTAAGTGCTAAATCTACAGGTACACTGTCGAGAACGGCAGTAATTTAGTGCAATTTGGCTTTGCTAAGGCAGCAGACTGCACACAACCTATATGCACCCATATGCACACTGCTTATGTGGAAATGGATGCAGTCAGTTCTGAACGCAAAAAGATTTGGTATTTTGATTGGATGTCATGTATTTACAGCATTGTGCCTGTTAGAAATACATGCTCGTTTTTAATGTTATTTTAAGGTGGGGAAGAATTAAATGAACAGCAAAATTTAGCATTTTGTTCACGCACCCCCTCTGTCGCCTCACGTACCCCCCCAGTTTGGGAACCACTGCTCAGTGGGGTATTTAGGTTTAACATTTATGTTGGCATTTCGGTCTTACCCAGGAGTTCTACGGTCAACAACGATAACCTCTCCATTCCAATCACCGAGTAGTAATGTGGAGCAGTCATTTGACAAAAAGTCAAAACTTCTCAGGACAGAGGTTGAGCGATACACCTGAGTACAAAACAGTGGTGTTATCTGTAAAGTGTTGAAGGCTGTACATCTGTAAGATGGCATCAAGAAAGAGGATTAAAAACCAGATATTGGATGGTAAGATGATTTACTCGAGATACACTAATGTGTGTAAAAAAATGGTTTTGTTTTTTTTGCAAATGACAGATTCCATTATTTCCAAAAAATACACATTCCAATATTTTGTTACTGTTCTCTTTCTCATGCTTGTAGCCAATATGGAATTTCTTTGTCATTTATACACTACCGTTCAAAAGTTTGGGGTCAGAAAGATTTTTTTACGTTTTTGAAAGATGTCTCTTATGATCACCAAGGCTGCATTTATTTGATCAAATTTAGAGTAAAACCGTAATATTGTGAAATATTATTGGAATTCAATATAACGGTTTTCTAGTAAAAATTAAGATACATTTTAAAGTGTATTTTATTCCTGTGATGGCATAGCAGAATTTTCAGCATCATTACTCCAGTCTTCAGTGTCACATGATCCTTCAGAAATCATTCTAATATGCTGATTTGGTGCTTAAGAAACATTTTGTATTATTATCAATGTTGAAAACAGTTGTGCTGCTTCATGTTTGTGGAAACCATAAAACATTTTTTGATAGATATAAAGTTCAAAAGAACAGCACTGATTTAAAATAGAAACCTTTCATAACATTATGAATGTCTAAGGGGCCGTTGACACAGAAGGCGCTACTTTTCCACTATTTTTCAATATAAATGTGCTAGACGGACATCATTCTTTAACTGTTGCGCTCGTGTATTTTTGCAGCAGCTTGCGCATGACACGGCATTCTAAAAACGTGGCACTCAAGTTAAAATAAGTTCAACTTTTAAAAAACGCATCTCAAGACCTTGTGCTTTTTTTCCCCGTGTCTTGCGTTTTTAACAGCAAAAGCGTGTTCTGTGTGAACTGGCCCTTACAGTCACTTTTGATCAATTTAATGCATTCTTGCTGAGAAAAAATATTAAGTCCTGTTTAAAAAAAAAAAAAAAAAATCTCACTGACCCAAACTTTTGAACAGTAGAGTATGTGATGTGCAACAACAGGCACTGAATTCTCCAAATATTCAATTAGGCCTACACACTGTGGCATATATATGTGCACAAAGACTGTAGCTTGACTATACAAAAACCTGCTATCGCAACTTGATGGTGCATCTCTAGAAATATCACACAATAAATATGTGTGCATGACCAGTGTAAACATTTCAAAGACCGGCTATAATTTTCACCTCGTCAAACACAGCCTTCTCCAGGTCCATGCTGCGTGCAGATCCATCATAGCTGACTGTGATGAGGTTGCAAGGGTGAGATGAGAAGGCCATGCTGGTAATTATACGAGAGTGAGGTTCAAAGCAGAGTACACCATCATCACCCCATTCAGCATTCTTAGGGAAACACAGAAAAGATTGTACATTATGATAGGCATAACAGAGAAAATCTGGATTTAGTCACTTAATCACATTCCCACTATCCAACGTTCACAAACATCTCTCCTTTGTATCACCCCATTATACTGTTATCTCACTGGTTTCCAGAGCCCCAGGTGGCCCGACGTGTCTCCTGCTGCCATGAGCAAGCTAGAAGCAGAGGGGTGAAAAGCTGCTGACCAGATCCGATCTTTCACAACTTTCACCACACAACCTTCATTGATAGATAATTTCTGCAGCATTTCTTGGTACCTGAAAACAAATATGGTAATACATTTAAAACAAATGATATATTCCAATTGTGTAAAATGCTACCAATTACTACAAGATTAACCCTATTTGAAACTGACAGAAGAGACACCAAAATGACATGCATAGATAAACACTCTCTTTTTGCCATGTTACTCACGATTTCAAATCCGATGTCTTTGTATCTTGTTTTAATGGGACCTAAAAAAGATATAAATCATACAGATTTTGGGTTTATATGTGTTGCACAAGTAACTGGAATATCCCCAAATTCCAATTAATATAGGAGTGTTTTTGTGCATGTGTAAACACTGACCTCATTCCAGAGATTTAATAAATCTTCAGGTACCCTGAAATCTTCATCCAGGTTGATTGGATCCAGTGGTATTGGTCCTGGGGCTTTTTTAACTATGTTTTCCTGAAATAAGACATATTTGTTTAATTTCAGATTCAATTATTTCATAGTGTTTTGTCAAAATTGTGTTAAAATTGAACATTAACACTTTAAATTCAGATGCATGTCAGTGACTTACGGATCTTTTGCCAGTAGAAGGGGTAATTTCTAGAGTAACAGCTGTCTGAGGACCCCTATTCTGTAGCCGCAGTGACTTGCGAACAGGGAACATCTCTGTTTCTGTCTTTTCCCTAAAGTAAATCATTTCTTCAGTTAGTGAGACGATGGAGTTTTGGACCATTAAACATTAGGACCACTTCAACTGAAACTAATACAAATATATTAATAGATAATACCATTATATTGAAATAAATATTATTTATTTATTTATTATTTACGTTGTTTTCATTGTGCCATTTTAATAAGTTACTGTTAATAGTTACTTTTTCAGGCCTTTCTGAGTAGGCTTTGGCTTGGGTCTCAGAGATTCAGAAATCTGCAAAAGAGTACCAATGTATTAATTCATTAAGTCAATGGCATAAAGTCAAGAAAGTTTCATGTGAAAAACAGCCAAGTTATTAAAAAATGACTCTCCTGCCTCACTTCAAAGTTTTACCTGAGGCAACTTCAGGGAATTGAGGAAGGCCTGGTTCTGTCGGATATTCTCCAGTCGCTCCAGCTCATATTCAGACAAACCCTCACGATAACCCTGTTTGAGATGACAAAGAAAAGGTGGATTTTGCCATTCAGACGGAAAGTCGACATTTTGGCTGCAGACGTTTGTACTTACTGGAGGAAATTCTCTGTCGTTGTCTGCTTGTGTCTCTTGAACATTTTCTTCTTCCTCACTGTCATTTTTCTAAGATAATATGTAATAGTCAATATACATGTTCACAAACACAATTAGTGCTTAAATGTTCCATAAGGGACGTCTTTACCTTTCTCTTGACTACCTTTCTGGTGTTTTTCACCTCAGACCTAAATGTCAGACATTTTGGGGATAAAATTTGTTTCTTTTCTTGGTTTTGCTTCTCTCTGATACGCCGGGACGTCCGAAGCACCGGTTCATCCATTTCAGGATTCTGAGGCGGTGTCCTCTCCTAAAAATGATAAGTTTTACATTAAAAAAATAATCCGGCCTTAACGACCAGCATGTTTCTGTGTCGCCCTGTGTCATACAGGGGGCGCTATAATCACTGCATTGGACTGCAGGAGTTTCTTCTTCTTAGTATTTTTAACGAAAACAATATAAACACTACAACACTGACCGAATCTGTTTTTATTTATCCGTTACAATAATTAACTTTATTTTCTTTAAATATAATAGTCTTCGCTGTTGCTCAGTGCCTCAGTTATAAATAATCGAAATAACGGTTAAACCGGTTTCAATATTCTCATCTCGTCGTCAGCCATTCGTGTGAACCAAACGTCATTTACGCATTCTAAATACACGTACAAGGCAATAAACAAACTGTCTCCATACATATATGTATATACTGGCAAGATACTTATGACATACCGACTAGTTATCAGCACACGTGTGCTTTATTTCTATAAAGTCTTGGGAGTGAGAAACGTTTAGTAAGGGAGCGAACCTCACCTGTAAAAGTTGTATCTTCTTTAAACTTTCACTGTTATCTGCATCCATGTCTATGCAGGTGAGATTATTCAACACACTTCCTTTGAATCACGCTGTTATGAAAACTCCCGCGTTACTGATCTGTTTTGTAACTCTCTCCGCCCCTTTTGTTATGGAACTGAAAGAGTGAAAGTTGATTTGATAATCTCTTAAGACAATTCTGATATTCATCATCCGGGAGGTGTTTCATGGTTAGGTAGCATATTTATTTAACCCTGCTCACTACTATAAACCGGTGCATGTGAGGTGCAGTAAACTAGCACAGCGTAATAAAAATGAAAAGCTTAAGCTTTAATTTATTTATTTAAAGCTATTTTTAGACTACGAATTTGTTAACGATTTATATAGTTTATTCTTGCTTTACATTCTATGAGCTAAATCACTTCTAACATGTTTATTAACCCTTAAATGTGTGTATCTTGGTTATAGAGACATTTGTGAGGCTTGTGAAGGGACAGTGAGTAAGAGGGCCCAATTTCTGAGAGAAATTTCTGGTCTTGCAAATAGGCCTTAGATACTGAATACTTGAATGACTTTTTTTTTTTTTTTTTTAACTTACAGTTGTACATTTACAAGCAATGACTCGCAAATACTTTTTGGTTAACTTTCTTAAATGAACCTATAATGAATGTTCATTGAATAAATAAATAGTAACATTAAAAGTGCTAAATAAAATAATCTAAAAACGAAAACTGTAATTGTAATTTATAACCCTAACCTTAATGTTGCACTGGCTGTTCAGAATTTGTAACAGCATACTAACATACTATTCTTACTATTTCAGCCATATAAAGATATTGGCTGCGTCCAAAATCCCATACTCTATTGAGTAGGTACTTATTTTGAATCAGTACTTACTTTGCAAGCATATGCTTTATATAGTATGAATGTGTGTAGTATGAATGAAATCTGGACATCAGCTACCATGTTGTCATTATCATGTGACTTGCAGTGTCAGTTGCCATTCACAAATCCTCTACTATGGCCTCATGGGACAGTAAAGTGTCCATTGTATGGGATGGTACTCATGGTAACTAACCGAGTACTTTTTGCCTACTCTTTTATGAGTACTGTGAATTTAGACATGCTTCTTTTGTCACATGCTGTTTTTCACCTACTATATAACAGGGAAATGTGCGATTTTGGACACAGCTGCTGAATTCGGAACCGCATAGATTCTAGTATACTACACTTACTACTTTTACAATATCTTTCTATGACAGAAACTGTAGTATGCTAGTGTGCAGTTCCATATGCTGCTCCAGTCAGGATAAGCCAGTACCAGGGAGGTGTCTCCCTCTAGTGGCTGAGCAGTTGAAGAACATAAAGCAGCAAGGTCGTACGTATTAGGTCTACGCCTAGTTACTATAGAGTTAGTTGCATACTAAGCTCTCTTCTGTCCATTACAATTGTATTTAAAAGGATAGGAAAGGTAGAAAATAATCTGATATCAACAGTTTAATTAAAAAATATTTACAGAAGTCCTTGTGTGGCTTTTAATTTAAATTGTATATTTAGTGTAAATGTATGTTTCAGTTTATTCCGTATGGTTGTAAAATAGTAAATAATAAAGCCCCTTTAGTAGCTTCAGTGTACCAAGCTGTTTTGTATCTTTTTATATGAGTAGCTTCACTGTAGTCTAACTGCTTTAAATTATGAATATTTTAATAGTTTTCCAAACACTGAGGACAAAACTAGTGATGTGTATCAAAATTGTGAGGCTTTAGCTTATGTTTGTCTAGATGTGAAAATGTGAATTAAAGCTGATAATTGTATTTCTCAGAAATAACCACATTTCATATTTAAAGTTTAGTATTAAAACTTGAATTAAGTCCAAGCGTCAAAAAAAAAAACATTCCACTTGAAGGTTTTTTTTTTTGTTTGTTTGTTTTTTGTTTTTTTTTGGCAGTTATTTTTTGCAAGTCAAAAATTTGTAGCTCAGGGTTATTTTTTCACAACTTCTCATGTTTCAGCTCAAAGGAAAAAGGGGTCGGTCTGACTTTGCTCTTTCATATAAAAATGTTGTATCAGACAGAATATAATCACCTGAAAATAAAGCAAGGGATATATGTACTTTACATTTTAACACTTTAACATTTGTTAGTGTGACAATGGAAATATATGCTATGGCTGTTCTTAATGTAACATAAAATAACCACTACTATTTTTAAGAATTAAAATAAAGTACAATTTATACAATTATTTATATGTTTTGAATAAAATTTAATATTGCAGTAATGCATATATCAACCATAATATTTATGTTCAGTAACTTTACAACAATCAGTAAAATTTAAAAAATCTGTGAAATTAAGACTTTGGTAGAATTTGTTAAAAAAAAAAAAAAAAGATGCCTCTTGAATAGTATTGAAAGCCATACATTCTTAGTTATGTTGTCCTAATTCAGATTATAGATAATTAAAAGGAAATGACACAATAACACCCCAAATATTCACAAAAAATGAACTATAATGTAATGGTTTTAGAATTAAACTTATTTTAATGTTTTTTTTTTTTTTTTTTTTTTTTTTGAAGAGGAGATGACTAATAGTAATGTTGGGAATGTGTGTCCTGTAATCCTGCTCCGGTGCTGAAGATGTTTTAGCATTTATCCCATTAGCCACATGAGTGATCCTGATGTCTGATTTGGACGGAACTCCAGGATCAGATAAAGGACGACTGAAGCTTGTTTGCTTTGCATGCGACTTTCACACCATCCAGAGGAACTCAACTAGATAATTGGCCACAAAGCCCACAGAGTCACTGGCTCTCTTTCCCTGACACAGGAATGCTAAGACATCACTAACCATCACTCGCAAAACAACCAGTCAGGCGGAACGACTGCTCATCTCTCTGCAGTAAAGTTGAGTCCATGTGCCCTTTTTTATGTACTACTTAAATTTGCCAAATAAAATCAATGTTCTGTAGCAATTTTGATTTGATTTTTTATACTTTTTTTTTTTTTTTTTAATTTTATGTATTTATTTTTGCTATAAAAATAAACCTGCTATAGGCAATCCACAGTTTTCCAAGAAAGAGTATTTATCAAAGAATATAATGGAACTTGAAACTGGGTTTGGTTTCTAGGAATTATTCCCCTGGTTTCACTGACCTAGTCCCAGATAAAATGCATCTTTGAGCTGTTTTAACTGAAAGCAACTTGTACTGACATATCTTTAAATATGTCAGTGCCATTGTTTTGTCACAAGATGCACCCCAGTAATGATTTTCTCTAAGGCATGGTTATAAAAGCTACTTAAATGTCCTAATTTAACTAAGGCTTAATCCTGGCTTTGTCCTGGCCTGTCTGTGAAACTGGGCCTTAGAAACTAAAACATCTATTAACTTTGACTTTTATTAACATTTATTAACTGTGAAGTTTAAGTTCAGTTTAGTGTTATAATAAACCAATGCACCATGTTCAGTCTATGAAGCATTTGTTGAGTCTGAGTGATGAGCGTGATTTCATTTGTTAGACAGCTGTCTGGCCTCCTCCCAGATGTGCGTTTGAATGTCTGTGTCCCCTTCAGCCAATTTTGTACCAGACATAAGCGTTATATACTTCTTATGTCTCTGACATCCATTACACATGATTGCAAGTGATAAGTTCTTAGTTGCATTGAAGGATGATTAAGCTTTTTACTTGTTTTAACTCGTCTTATAGGCAGAGGCCGTGCAATGAGTTTGTATTCCCTGGAATGCTACAAACCTGCATTCTCACACCACCTTGAGGCACATATGTACAATGACAAACACACACACCCTAATACAACCTGTGGTGTGTCTGTGTGTGGGGTAAAAGTTAAAAAAGTTAAAATTTAAAATCCTGTCATCATTTTACATTTTCAAAAAAATATCTCAATATCTCTTTTTTTGGGGTCCAATGTTACTTTAAAAACAGTAAAAAAAAAAAAAATTAATTAATTTGTATTTAGCAGGTTTGAAATGACATGAAGGGGAGTAAATAATGACAGAATTTTAATTTTTCAGTAAACTTTGCATTTAAGGGCCTACCCAGCTAATAAAAATATGTTCTATTAATGTTTTGCTAATATTCCCATTAAGTCATGAAAATGTCTTTCTTGGTTATGTGAATGTTAGAGAAACATTAAGGTAATGTTTTCTCTATTTTATCATTTTGCAAGTATTATAGAAACATTATGTTTTCATGTTCTATGAAGCATCTGAAAAAGTAAAATTTAAAACAGACTAACGTCCAACTAAAATGAATGATGTATAAATAACATTTTTGTGCTAATGTTTTGACAACTTTATAAAAGACCAAATAATCTTGAGCGAATGCACTATTAATGTTACTGTAAGAACATTTGTTCAACTTTGAACAAGAACAAGGTCTTGCACAAGAACCTTGCCAGAATGTTACGCAAAGTTACTGAGAACGTTCCCTGTTGGGTATATCAAATGACTGAATGGAGAAAGTGTTTAAAGTGACTTGATTAAACTCTAAAACTCAGCAAAAGCTTTTCCTTTTTTTAAATTTTCTCCTCTTTGGTTTTTCAAACCAACTCTATATCATTGTACAGTCCTATTTCTTTATCGAGCATTAAGTGACAAGTGATGCTGAGTGATTTTGGCAGGTGAAAGCCCATAAAAACAACAGCAGGAAGTGTTCTGTCTCTTGTCTGAAAAGGGTGTGTTGTAGCCAGGGAAGCAGAAGAGGAGGAGGAGATGGGCAGACAGGTATGTGAAGACTGGAATGTTCATTTCAGTAACACCTGGGATGAACACACCTACCGAACCTGGTCTTTCCTTTTTCATTGGCTGATTTGATCATAATGGACAGCGCAACCAACAAATAAACACTCTCTTTTGGCTGCTGAAGGGGTTTGACCTATGATCCCCAATTGTTATCCAATAGCATGTCAGGGTTGACTTGCAGATAGGTGGGGTGGAGAGTGAATAAAACTCATCCGTGGGGTGTGTCCACAGTGGCATACGTAAAGACTGTGAGGCTGTAGTATACAGTGCAGATCTCCTGCTTCTAAATTATGGATTGTGGAAGACAGACTCAGACTTATCCTGGTGGAAAGCTACTGAGAGCCACTGGAAAAAATCACAGATGTCCTCCCAAACCTGGTAATCTCAGCTGCAGCTACCTATATGGGGAGACATGTCATGAAGACTTATTTGCTGTTCTTTTGGCTGAAAGAATAAAGGTGGACAGAGCAGGTGGGAACTTGTGCCAGAGTTTTGTGTGGAAACAGCTGGAGTTCTCAGCAGGACTGTTGAGTATATGTTCAAATGGTCGCTCACATCTCCTTATCACTTTTCCAGCCCAGCTAAAGATGGTGAATCTGTTGGACGGAGAACTGATAAGGGCATGTGGCTGACACATACAGCTTTGTGTCTGCTGGGCACTCAGGTCAGGGTGCGTTAGTGATATTTGCACATTTGTGAATGTCAATGACTGAATAACTGATAGTTGTTAATAAGTTTAACTCAGTATTATTTTAAAACCTTTTCTAACTCATATATGATTTAATTTTTTTTCTCCAGATACTGCTTAAGTAGCATAATTGACTGTCATTTCATGTCATACTTATACATATAACCATCATGTTTGAGTTTTGTACATCTAAATTATGATCCCAATGCGAACTACTGTTTAATAATTTAACCATGTTACTTTTTTACTCTACTAAAACTGAAATGTAGGTCTATGTATGTATGTTTCAGTGTAAACTCTTGGGCTGTACATGAGTTGATGTTTTTTTTCAGTCTCTTTTTGTATTTGGTTAACATAGGTTCACATTTCTCAATCATATTCATCTCTATAATATTAAGTTAGCAGTGGATTAGATTAATTGATCTTGCAAATTGGTAGAGTATGTTTTACTTTTTTAATATAGACTTTGTTATCTTTTGATGACAATAATGCTCACGGCTTATTGAAAACAATATCAAAGTTAAAAGTTTTAAATAGGAACGATAAAAAAATATTGTTTATGTAAGGGGAAAAGAATTTAAATATTCAAATTTTATTCCATGTCATGCTACGGCTTTTACTGAACGAAATGCTCTTTACCTTTAATGTATAATTCATTTAATGTCTTTATTTCATCATTCAAAAATAGGCTTTGTTAACCTACATTCATGTTATGCATAGATTTATTGTGATACATGGTATCAAATTACACAAGCATTAGCAATGAAATTTGTATTTAAAAGATATCAAATGTCTAATTTCTATAGCTGTGCACAATATGGCTAATAGCATTAAAATCTCACAAATTATTTAATGCTTAAATTTACACTTCATATTGCAGTTTATCTTATTGCATAGGCATCATCCTGCACACTGAAACAGGGTGAGTTTCCTACATTCTTACTCAAACAGGCTCTTCGTTCTTTATATAAAGTAAGCAGATTTAATAATCTGAAAATTTGGAATGTAAAATCTAGACAGGAAAAGGTGACACACGTTTTTTTAAATGAAGAGAGTGATTTTCAATGGACAAAGTGTTGTCTCAAGCCAGGCCCACCATGGAAGCACTGAGATCCCACAGTCTGCGGGCTGCAGCGTCATCCCTACCCTGAGGAGCCGCCTCTTTGGGTGCACAATCACTGCGAAATGACCAAAAGAGGGCAATAAACCACAGCATCCTAATTGAACTACAATGCTCAGACAACACTGTGTGAATAAAAGCTTTAAAACAGTATGGAAAAAAGTTTGTTGTTTTCCATTTTGACTGTATTAAAATAATGAAGACATCCATTGTAAAACTTAAAAGCTTGTTCTGGAAAAATCATTGTCTCAAGTTTATCAACTTCTTATAATTTGGTGTCTATGATATCTTGGGAGAGGTGACACACATGCAACCTTGTTTGGGGTTAAAACGCTAACTTTAGAAAGGTTGTTTACACCTTTGTGCATGCCTTGATGAGCAATATCATACTAAATTGCAGAAAAAGCTACTGACCTGTAGTAAAGCCCACTGGTCTTCTGCAGACTCTCATCCACAGCACAATAGATGGTGGTCTGTGAACCCTGCCAAGGTGTTTTGACAAAGAAAAAAAAGGGCAAGAACATAAGCCTCTTCCACAGAGGCAGAGTGGGTAAAAAGTATCGGCCGAGTTCAGTGTGGATCACCCCAGGATGGAGTGAGTAAGTTGTCACTCCTGTGCCTGAATGATATACAGGGAAAGTGTTTAAAAGCAGCATGATTGAGAGTGTGACACTGTTATGTTTCACTACAATAAGAGTGAGAAAGTTTTCTTTATAGCTTACCTTTCAACCTGACAGCTAGTTCACGGGTAAACAGAACATTGGCCAGCTTGCTCTGTCGATAGCTTCTGTATGGATCATAGTCTTTCTCCAGGTTTATATCATCAAAATAAATCTTGCCTATCCAACAGAAAATAATTTGAAATGTAAAGAGTTACAAGCCTGTTTACACTTAAGGGGCACTATTTTAATGATCTAAGCGGATGGTCTAAAGCATACGGCGCAAGTGCACTAGGGCGTGTCCGAATCCACTTTTGCTAGTTTAACGATGGGAAAAATGGTCGGCGCACCCGGTGCATGGTCTAAAAGGGTTGTCCCTATTCTCTTAATGAGTAATGGGTGTGTTTTGGGCATAACATGCAATGAACCAATCGGAGTCTCATCTCCCATTCCCTATAAAAGCCAGTTACGCTCGCGCCATGGCGGATTCGCTATTTACATGGTGTAATTTGCAAACAGAAAAACTGAACACAATGCACACAATAATAATCTTTTACATTGTAATTCTTTTATTTTTAATATTTGGCATGTTTGTGTGGTGCTGCGTCCCTGTGTGTGTGTAATAAGCAGAGTGTACGTGCGTAGTGCACACGGATATAGGTGCATATTACTAGCGCGCTTATTAAATAACAAAAAAAAAAAAAAAATATATATATATATATATATATATATATATATATATATATATATTGCCCCATTGACTTTAGTTGGTCAATGGTGCAGTCTATTTCAGTTGCCTCAAAATAGCAGCGCCAACAATGCCCTGAACACACCTCGTTTTCAGACCAGCACACCCATGGGCGCACAAATGGCCGCAAATGCATTTGCTATTTAAACAACGTGGCACAGGACGTGAAAATGATAACTGCATTGGGGCTAAAACTAGCAAAAAACACCTGGCACCGCATTGCCCCGGGTGTATGATAGGGCCCTAAATGTATTTTCATTGTAATACATAATACATTCAAATTAACATAAAAATGATTGTATGTTGGAAAATAATACCATCAATGCACACTGACCAACAATGGTAAAATACCTTAGAAAATACCTTACATTTTGTAAAAACTGAGCATCTTGTCAGGGATTTGGATAAGGAGTTCAATTACTGCTTACAATAATTTAGAGACAAAATTATCAAATTGAGCAAGCTTTGTTAGGCTTACAGCTAAGCACATAAAGACATAAATGGGATTCCACACCTTTCTCATGGGCCAAGCTAGAAACATTGACAACACGGCTGGGTGTTGATTTCTTTAACAAGTCCAGAAGCAAGTTGGTAAGCAGGAAATGGCCCAGGTGGTTCACCCCAAACTGCATCTCAAAGCCATCTTCTGTCTGCCACTGTGGGCACATCATTATCCCTGTTGGCAGGAAAAAAAATTAAACAAACGAAAACAAACAAACAAATAAATAGGTTTAATTTGCCGACAGAGTAAGCCTTGTAATCTGTTGCAAAAACTACTATATTAACCATGTGCATATGCATTACAATCTGTCTGACATTCTGTCTTACCAGCGTTATTAATGAGAATATCCAATCTCTCCTCAGTCTGCTCTACATCTTTGGCCAGAGTGCGGACAGACTGCAAGGAGGCCAGATCAAGCATCTTCACAACCACGTTGCCATTTCCGCTCCTCTTCCTGATCTCATCCGCTGCTTTGTTGGCTTTGCCCATGTCTCTGCAAGCCAGAATCACCCTTGCACCTGAACAATGGAAGTTTATAAACAGAATGCAATGCCTTTCTACAACCATCAAGCCTTCAACAAATACAACAGTACTACAAGGCTCTTATGCACTGTCTTGCTGACCACAGAGGTTTCTAAACATGAAAGTATGTCATTAAACTCAGAACAACAAACTGGGCCATGTTAGTGTGGTTTCATAAGTAATGATTGCTTAATTAAACCAGTTTTATCTTCCTGTGAATTTATCATCCCTTTCAAACCTATCGCATAATCCATTAAGAGGGGTACTGAATATCAATCAGTATAAATAGTAATCAAATAAATAAGATAGAGCCTCCATCAATCATCTAACCAACCTGTTTGTGAAATGCAGGGACATAATTTTCATCTGCACTGTTATTAGGGTCATTGATGTGATGCTCATTTTGTGTTTGGAATTGGATTAAAAAAGTTATTAAAAAATACATTAAACATTCAATTCAGACCAACAAATTGACTTGAATACACCTCTACTATGATAAATATGTTATCAATTTAATTTTTGTGGAGCTTAAAAGTAAAAAGTGCCAAGGTCTAGAGATTGTAAAAATATTGGCTTCAGTATTTTTCAGTAAAAAAAGCAGTGGAGCTATTTTGTTTTAAACTATAATATTTGTTTAAACTTTTGTCCTCTAAATCAAGGTCAGTTTTTTGCGAAATCACAAAAAAAACAAAAAAAAAAAAACTGAGTGGACCTCTTTAGACCCTCATGACTGTGTTGTAAGGTTGTAATCATCTTGAACACACTGAGACAAAAATGCAACAATTACAAAAGAGACTTGCTACTATATAGACCTAACATATGATGTCAGTTCAACTAATACTTTAAAACAACATTAAAATGATCTGACCTCTCTTGGCCATGTCCACTGCAGTCTCTTTACCGATACCAGTGTTGGCTCCCGTTATCAGGACAGTTTTGCCGTCCAAGCGCGCTTTGCTGCGGCAGACTCCACCAGCCAACCATCTCCGCAGGGCAAAGAGACCGACACCTACCGGTACAGGTGCAACATTACTCCAACATCATTACCTCACCTCTAACCTACTCTCATAACGTCGGTACCTCTGATAAGCACAGGCAAAGGTTATCCTAAACACATGCACGAGGCTTATAGATATATCAATAAGATAATATAGCCTATAAAATCTTATATGTATCGTTTTTTCATTATATTAAATATAACAGGTTTCCAGCATCTTTCAATTAATAAAATCCCATGACTTTTTATTTATCTTTTACCTAACTTGCAAAAACCAGCCGTTCATGATTACTGGAAAATGTTTTTTTTTAATCATTTGACAAATGTTGCACGCACTAAAAACAAGTCGTGCGCCGAGCTACTGCAAAAACATTGTATTCACAATCTATTTATGAAATCCCTTTTTAAAATTGCCTCATATTTACATATTTTTCGTTGCCGAGGGAACCCTGATTATTCTGGGAAGCCATTATTTTATCGAACCAGAAACATGCAAACTATGATTTAACTTTTGCCTACCCGTAACCAGGACAGCTGTGACGCCCGTAGGGTGTTCTTCCACAAACTCCTTCACTGCCTTTGTGTATTCCTGCATTATCACACCTGGTAGATTCACCTTCAACTACGACATACGGAATCCGGATCCTTCAGCAGCGCAAGTGCCTGCAGACATACAGGTCGCCGCCCCCACACTACACAGGAACTCCGGACTAAACACAGTGGACTCACGTGCTACAGTCTCGAATTTCAAAACAAGAGTCCAACAGTAGTTTCATAATAAATTTGAAATAATTAGTGGTGCTCTGATTTAAGCCTGGTGGACGATAAAACGGGCGAAAAAATACACAATGGGTGCTTATTAAAAAATTAACATGGGTGCTCTTATCAGATAAAATTGGTGTGTAGAAACTTAATCAAAGTAAATATTTCCCTTTTTTTCTCACACAGGAAAAATGGGCCTTTATACATGAAAATATATAACTTTATTAATTTTAAATGAATCACATGTGTGCGTGCGTGCTCCCTCCCCAGATTACTTTATTGTGTTCTGTTGGTGCCACATGTTAACTGTTGGTCCTACTGTGAATTTAGTTGAAGACTTATAGATTTGTTCAGAATTTAAGAGTTTTGTAAGGAAACCTGTGCCATTTTTGTTTAAAACTGCTTTTCTATTGGTTATCTGTGTAGTTAGGGAGATAGAGAAGTTCATCTGTAATTTTATTTGTATGTATAGATGCGTTATGGTTAAAACAAAAGTTAAACTTGTGTTGGCCTTTGCTCCCTCCCTTCCCTTTTATTTTATTTTTTATTTATTTTGATTAAATTAACATCTATTTAAGTTCCTCTGGTTGTGGATGTGTTCCTGGGGCTGGAGACAAGTTCCTCTGCTCTCTCTCCAAAATTTGTTACTGCTATGCCTATTACACCTAGACTAAAAGAGGGCTAACATGTAACACTTATTTACATAATGTTTGAAAACCCCTGTCTTAGTAAATACTGAGAAAACTGACCAGCCAGTTCCAACATAGTGGCCTAGGGATTTGGTCAATGCCATTTACATTTTCTTTATAAGGTCATTGTAATTTTCAGAGTAGTTTTTGTGTGTTAATTCACATTATTTGTATAGCGCTTTTTCACAATACATGTCGTTTCAAAGCAGCTTTACAGAAAATGCATGTCAACGTTTCAGTTTAGTAATCCGTTATCAGAGGTAACTGTATCCAATTTGTCATTTCAGAAATTTACATATACAAATCATGCAGTTAGCTAACAATGTATTAATTTAAGGCAGAAACAATGAGCTGTATTGTAATTAGTGTGTATTTAATGAGAACTTTCTATACAGGCGAGGAGCTGAAACATGGATGAGCACATTTTGTGTACATAACCTTGTGCTGCATGCCAAAGTTTAAGGCTCCAGACTATTTTTTTATTCCTAGCCAATGAAAAAATAATGATGAGAAAGGTCAACATTTTGAAGGCTGTGTGGAAAATCAAACATTTGAAAATAATTTAGATCATAATACTCGCAAGCTTCATGCAGATTTGTTGTTGATTGCTATACAGCATTAAACAGTGAAAAAAATATGAATACACATATTTATTTTAAAACTTCTACTTTGTAAAGTAGGCTTATGTTCAAATATATAGCCTAGTTTTTGTTAAATTGTTTCTTTTTATATGTGTGGTATTTCCTACAGTTCCTGACTTTACTCCCTATAGATAGAGAGCTATCAGAACATGAAAACTTTTAACTACTAAGTGTGCACCAACTAGTTTATGTGCTGGAAACAGTTTTGCTTTGTCTAAAGTAATAGGACATTATAAAAACCATGAGGTAAGAACTATATTATTGCTTTCTTTACTACCACCCACCTTCTGGTAACTGTATATAGAACTACAGTCAGGAACTTAGAATTGAAAATAAGAGCCCAACTACATAAGGACCAGTATATAGCATTATAATTTTTCTTTTTTTTTTTTAATAACAATAATAATAAAAAAGGGTTTTCCCTCTGGACAAATTACCGACTTGTAATATCTAAAATAATCACACTTTTATTTATTTTGAAAAATAAAACGCCAAATAACCCGGAAGTTTACCGTCCTCCTGCCACGTCAGTGGAGCGTCGCTTCAAGCTGTCAGAGTGCGTTCAGCAAACCAGCTAGAACTCAATGGAGGAGGCTTTCTGTGCATTGTAAAGAATAAGTTAAGTTTTCTTCCAATTAAACATCATGAGACACCCTTGTCTTTTACTTTTGGCTGTGTACATAGCCTTTATAAATGCCACCGAATTAACTTTTGAATTGCCCGACAACGAGAAACAATGCTTTTATGAAGACCTAGAGCAAGGAGTCAAGTTTGATATAGACTTTCAGGTAATTGTCTCTTTTTTGTTTTGCAATGTTGTTTTTTTTTATTTTTATTTATCTTTTGCTAGTCCAAGTTTGTTGATTATTTTCCACAAACACTTATTACCGTGATTTTGCGGCTTCAGAAAATGTTAAACATTATTCATATTCCCAGATTCCAGTATTAATACTTTCCTTTTCATCCAGGTTATTGCTGGAGGAAACTATGATGTTGACTGTTTTGTGACAGATCCATTGAATAACATGCTGTATCAGGAACGAAAAAAGCAATATGACAGCTTTTCCCATACAACAACCATGAAGGGAGTGTACAAGGTCTGCTTCAGCAACGAGTTCTCCACCTTCTCTCACAAAACTGTTTACCTGGACTTCCGATCTGGAGAGGATGACAGATTATTGCCTGACATGAACAGAGCGACAGCTCTCACACAGGTGAAACACAAGCACCATGCACTCACATACAGCATGCACTCTGCATATATACATTTGATATGAACCTCTGAATAAATCATGCAGATGGAGTCGGCCTGCTTGTCTATCCATGAGATCCTGAAAGTGGTTTCAGACTCTCAGACCTGGTATCGTCTTCGAGAGGCTCAGGACCGACTCAGGGCTGAAGATCTGAATGAGCGTGTGCACATTTGGTCCATTGGGGAGACCATCATCCTGTTTGTGGTCTGTATTGGCCAGGTGCTTATGCTTAAGAGTTTCTTCAATGAGAAGAAAGCCAGTGTTGCCACCAGCACATAGACCTAGATCTCTAGTTTGCTGTCTTCTCTCCTTTAAGATAATAAGCTGATTCATTAGTCTGATCCCCTTAAAACAAACAGTCTTCACTGTTGCCTACAACCAATAAAAAATTACCTCTGTCAAACAAAATGCCTTAATTACAGAGTAATGTAGTAAAAGCTGCACATAGTTCATTATCTTGTATTATATATTCAAATTGGCCTCCATGTGCATTGGTCACTGTTGCAGTAATGAAAATTGACCTGCTGAAACTTTTATTATGCCACATCTGACCAGTGTTGTTTTGTTAAAAATGTATTTTGTCCACTTGAAGTGTGCCTTTTTCAACTTCAAATGCATATGTCTTGACATACTTTATATAGAAAACAAAGAATAGTTTTGGTAGTTTTTGTATGGTAATTATGACAATATGATAATGAATGATTATGTTACTGTGTTGAACCTCTATTTTTTCTATTTAGCAAAGCCCTTGTTTGTTTATCCCACATTCAAAATGGAAAAATCCATGCAGGTGATTTATTTATATGTATAGATATATCTGGCAAAATCTGAAATGCTTATTAAAATTCATACTTTTTAACCCTTAAAGGGGTCATGAATTGAGAAATAAATATTTCTTCGCTCTTTTTTTATGTAACAGGTCATTGTACTATAAAAATATTCTATAAGTTTCAGAACTCAAAACTTCCTTGTTAGTGCAAAAAAAACTTTTATTGCAACCAAGCTTTTGATTTAGTCAGATAATGCCGTAATAGTGCGATGAGAGACCGTCTCTGCAGAATCAGATCAACGCCTTCTTTATGTCATCACATCTTTGGCCCTGCCCATTGCCGCATTAGTAGAGAAGAGAGATACAGGATCACTGGACTAAAAATAACGTTACCTTCCGAAGGATCCTAATACTAGGAACGTTGTTATTTATTTTCAACTATGTGAATGTCTTTTATTTGTTTGTTCAGTGCATTTCACTGTGGATTCTTTGCTAAATCAGATGCAATTTTGGTGCAGGCTTTGCAAACAGACTTACTGTAAGATATGGATCTGACGGTAAAGCCACAACATGCAAGTAACCGTGTTAATTCTAATGCTTGATCTTTGATCACTGGTTTCTGATATGTAATGATGCATGTACAGTCAGACGTTCTTTGTCTCAAAATCGTTTATTAACGTTTTATGTCAGTAAATCAAGCCAATGACTAACCTGCCAACTTCACATTGTTCCTCTCAGTAGCTTGAGAAAAAAATAAGTTATTTAAATTGTGATTAAACTATACCTTCCTTTATATTTGCTGGTGCTGTCAATCACACAACGTGAGCTTATCAGTAAGCGAGTTCAACTCTCGCCAAAACTCCCGTTATAATCGATGATGCTGTCTACACTGCACAATGAATCTCTCTACATCTTTACATATTTACATCATGTTTGCACTGTTAGTTATGATGAAAGCCTTCATGAGTGCAGAAATCGAGTTGCAAAGACAAGATCACTGCATTCATGTGTTCAACAGACATGTCTGTCATCGGCTGCAACCTTGCATGTTACAGGAGAGTGAGGAGACTATCTAAATATGATGCTATAATCAACACTTTCCATGATGAATTAATCTCGACAGCTGTAATAGTAAAAATGTAGAAAAAGATTTCGAGAGAGTTCCACATGTAATGCTTATTTCATATGCAAAGATGTTAGCCAATCATAGCTCTGGGTGTTTACACTTAAGTCTCAAAGCAGACACGCCCTTTCCAACAGAGCGTTCAAATCAGAGGCTAAAATCGGGGTAGAAAAATGGCCTTTTGTTTCTAAATTATGACAATTTTTGATGTAAAAAATCATACTTGCATTATAAGTGCAACTCAGAAAACACTATATAAAAAATAATAAAATGCAGTTCATGACCACTTTAATTATAAATCCTGTCAAGTGCCACTGCATGCACACAATTTGTGGGTTTTCCCATGCAACCGAGTTAATTTTGGGATATGAAACAAGCAAGGGCTTACATCATGTTTGTTACATATTTTTGACTATAACTGAAACATCAACTTAACGTGCAATTCAATAGCTATTTTATAGACATGTTTCATATTCCTCAAATATTTGTACTCTTTTTTTTTTTTCATACCTCACCCCATGTAGTTAAAATTATGATTTGTGAATTCATTGATTATTATGTCATTAGTACCTTAAATTGAGTTGTTTATATTCCTGCCTTATGTAAATTGAACAATTAAAAGCTTTAAAAGTTTGGGATTGATTTTATGAGTCATGTTAATATCATATAATCACATATTAAAGCGATAGTTAAGAAGATGCCATAGTATAAGAAATACCCTCTAACTGTGTGGATATAATAGTAGATGTAAACAATAATGTAAAATACATTTTGTTAGACAGAAACTCAAGTTATTATAGTGTTCTTTCTTAGATTTTTAATAAGTGTTAATGATCGTCTACACAGTTATGAACATCGACTCTCACTGCCTTTCAGTTTATGAATACATTTCGCCTCAGCCCTCCCTTGAAATGATGCATGAATATGGATGGGCTGTTGTGCCTGAGTCTGTTCAGTGCATTGGACTACCTCCAACGTTGGCATAAAACAACCAACGGCAGAGGAGACCACACCGTCCAGTCCGAAGGATAATGATGGGGAGGAATGACTCAAAAGGGCTTCTGATCACCGAGAAGGGTCTGTCTAGCATGTCTGCAGTGAATGACATGTTGCGCTCGTCCTAAACGCTCGTGCGTCTTTACTGACTGGCCAATATGTTGAGCCGACTGATGAGTGGCAGCGATCGGACTCTTGACAGGGAATTCAACTGTACAGTGCGACTGCTGGACGACTCGGAATACACTTGCACGGTCCAGGTCAGTATTAACATGTTTTCAACATCACAAGCGGGTGATCCCCATCACCGACACACGTGTCTTAATGCTCGTGCTGCTGATGCTGCGCATTCAAGCGGGAAAATCCGCGAGCATCTGTACGAATCTGGACACTGCACAAGGGCTGCAATGCGTAATGGCTAATTAACGTATTACGAAATTTCCTTGATGAATGAATCAGCGCTAGTTTCGGTGACCCGTCTGTTTCCTTTAGAGAGCAGCGGGTCACCTGTCACGTAGTGCCTGCCGCCAGCCCGAGAGACCTGAGTCACATTCAGTGGGAAGAGGCACTAGTGGAAAGGTTTCATATAGCCTATTAAATCGCCTCTCGGGGGGAACTATCCACGATAACAGCTGCTAAAAGATTGTTGTCGCCTGCGTGCAACACTGTAATGGTCATTCAGTAGCTTCTTGTTTGGCCAAACATACTACAAGCCACACTGTCGTGCAATTCAGCTATGTTTCTAGACAAATTCCCAGACTGTTTCAATATACTGTCTTCTTGATGCATTTAGAGAGATGATTTGTTTCCAATACTTGTCTAAGGCAAGCCTGAATGGAGATTAATTGATTTAATTGATTAGAAAAAGTCATTAATGCCTTTTATTGAGTTGTATATGCATTGCTTCATCATTGTATTAAGTGAATAATTAAAAACAAAGTTTGGGATTGTTATAATGAGTCATCTTTATCATAACAAAACCATTGGCTGGGAAGAGATGCCAAGTTGCCAAGAAGAGCAGTGATACAGATGAGCTTGAAAAGCTAGAGCAATGAAAATGTCTCAGGTGCAATGAAAGTGTTAGTCATCTTTTTATTAATGAGTTTCCTCCTGGGCTGAACTATTCGCAGATGTTCAGAATCAACAACAGTTGCTGAAAGATTGCAGTAGCTATATGTGATACTTTGGTGTTACGGCTGCTCTGGCTATAAAAGTGAAGACCTATAAATTGTCAGTGACCGATATTTTAAAGTTCTGTTTGACAAAAAGTCAACACAATTGACATTGTATTTTGGGCTAAATGCTTAAAAAAGTAAGTTACTTATGGTCATGTGTCTGAAATGGGGTTAGGGTTAGAGTTATAGGGTGGGACAGTTTACCATGCCTGAACTCCACATGAGCAAATAAAGGATTATGTTTGATTAAATTCAGAGCTCAGCTGAGGCAGAATTCTTAAACACTGGAACAAAATATATCCTAAGTTTATGGATTTGAAATAGTATAAGTGTTCTGTTTATAAGTTACATACACACAGGATTTGACAACCACAATTTTAAATTTCTTTTATGCCAAAAATCATTAGGATATTAAAGGGTTAGTTCAACCAAAAATGAAAATTCTGTCATCATTTATACACCCTCAGGTTGTTCCAAACCTATATACATTTTTTGTTATGTTGAACACAAAGGAAGATATTTTAAAGAATGTGGGAAACTGAACAGTTCTGGGGCACCATTGACTTCCATAGTATTTTTTTTTTCTACTATGGAAGTCAATGGTGCCCCAAAGCGGCCTGGTTACAAACTTTCTTTAAAATATCTTCCTTTTTGTTCAACAGAACAAAGAAATTTTTACAACAACATGAGGGTGAGTAAATGATGACAGAATTTTCATTTTTGGGTGAACTATCCCTTTAATTACTCACCCTCATGTCGTTCCACACCCGTAAGACCTTCGTTCATCTTCAGAACACAAATTAAGATCTTTTTGATAAAATCTGATTTCTCAGTGAGGCCTGCATTGCCAACAAGATCATTTCCTTTTTCAGTTCCCAGAAAGGTACTAAAAACATATTTAAAACAGTTCA
Organism: Hypophthalmichthys nobilis; assembly: GCA_037950665.1. Lineage (NCBI taxonomy): Eukaryota > Metazoa > Chordata > Actinopteri > Cypriniformes > Xenocyprididae > Hypophthalmichthys > Hypophthalmichthys nobilis. The sequence goes on from CM075470.1 coordinate 38,458,595, forward strand.
TGTGACTACAGTAGTTCAACCTTAATATTATAAAGTGACGAGAATACTTTTTGTGCACCAAAAAAACAAAATAACGACTTTTTTCAACAATATCTAGTAATGGGCAATTTCAAAACACTGCTTCATGAAGCTTCGAAGCTTTACGAATCATTTGTTTCGAATCATTGATTCAGAGCACCAAAATCCCATGATTTCAGTAAACGAGGCTTCGTTACATCAGAAGTGTTTCGAAATTTCAGTGGTCCACGTGATTTTGGCAGTTTGATACGTGCTCCGAACCACTGATTCGTAACAAAAGATTCGTAAAGCTTCAAAGCTTCATTTGGACAACTTTAAAGGCGATTTTCTCAATATTTTGATTTTTTGCACCCTCAGATTCCAGATTTAATATATAGTTGTATCTCAGCCAAATATTGTCCTATCCTAACAAAGGTTATTTATTCAGCTTTCAGATGATATATAAATCTCAATTTAAAAAAATTGACCCTTGTGACTGGTTTTGTGCTTCAGGGTCACATATAAAACATTAACTCTTGGAATAGTGCATTTGGTAGTGGTTGTCATTCACGGTACTAGTAGTGTGAGGTCATGTTTGTCGTATGTCTGGGAATATCAGCCTCAGATTGTGACATTCCATTGTCCTTGGAATTCTGTGTGATGCTGTGGTCTCCATGGCAACAGGCCGATTCTATCATCGGTTCCCAGCTGCTCCTGCTCACGTCAGACAGGATATGAGCACACGTGTGCAAACGCACATACCCGTCTGTTACACAGGGTTCACTCAAACATGGCAGGTGTACATTGCAAACAGAGACAGTTCTCTCCTGTCCTTTCCTCCCCTGTCACATTTGGGATCGTCCTCTGTAATTGATTGATCAGGACAGTGGAGTTTGGTTTGTGATGAAATGCTTATTAGTGAAATATGGCCTCTCTCTTTTGAGAGACTGCTGACTGGGTTTGGCTCCTGGCAGTCACATATCAAGAGACCAGATATCTGAGACACTCACACATATACCTTTATTACAGAGCTCACCTTTGTGTAGGTCAGCGGTTGCCTCTCAGCTATATTTGACTGCTTATAGTTTGGCCACACATACTACATGCCTGTCAAATGCCAACTATTCAGATGATTAAATTATAATATGTTATATAATTTGTTCAGTGAACCATTCTTGACTTATCATATCTGGGCTGCATTGTTCTAATTAGCATTTCAGAATCATAATTAACTTGATATGAAAGTACCAGTTGTTGAGGGCATGTCCTCAGGAAGGCACATCTTACTCAGATTGCAGTGTTTAATTGCTTCTTTTTCTTCATATCTCAGAGTAGCATGCATGAACATGAGGCATTGTGATTTGCAGTTGTTTTCACGGGGGTGGCATCTCTTTTTCTCAATAACACAAATTATCAATAATTTTTTATGAAGTCCTTTGTGGAATGAAAACAATGGTATTGTATTTTTCTATTCCCTTTCTTCCAGTTGGTGTTGTATTTCATGGGGAAAGGGTGAAAAGATGCAAAGATTGTGGTGTATACAATCTGTGTTTTTTGAGTGATTAGATGAAGGGTTATTGATTACAGGGCTTGTGTTACTCTTTATCTCTAGATATCAGCAGACCCTCATTTTCATTCAACACAGAACCAGGCAGCTATCAATGAAGCGCACAACTTCTCTTAGAACCAGGATATTTCTTTTCCACAATACATATATTATATTACACATATTTAGGAGTGTGCTTATATCAGATTATCAGATGTTAAGCACTTATGTGGAGCACTTGTCCGGTTCAGGACATGCAAGTACAGTAAGACACATGGGTGGCAAAACACCTGGAGATATTATGCACAGCAACAGCAGCAAGATGATAAATAAGGCAAGTATTTTGTTTGTTTTTTATAAGTGTGCTCATGATTGGAAGGGAGGCAGAGTTAATGTCAGAAACTACATGTAATATCTGACGCTAGTCATCTCAGTATGTTCTCAGATCTCCATTCACTCGAGATTAAATATTCGAATCAGCTCCATATCAGCATCACAAACAAACAATATTAATAAATTATGCCTTTCAGGTCATGAGAAGGGAAACCTAGTGAGGAGTAAAGGTGTGATTTGTGTAACTGTTTGTGTGTGTTTGTGCATGAGAGAAAAAAAGAAATAAAGAGAGAGGCATATAAATGGCTCATATAGTTCTCTTGGTAAATAGGAGGCCCATTGCATAAACTGCTAAAACTAGACTTACAAGTTATCACATTTTTTTTCTTTTCTTTAAGACTGTTCATAACTTTTTCAAATCAGTTACAAAATGTAGATTGGTCTAATTTGATACCAAAAAGTAAGACTGATTGCCCCTTGACTAACTGCTAGTTGGTCATAGTACTTAACATAATGGCTATGTTTATGCAACTGGCTGAGATTATTGCTTGTTTGCTACTAAACAGTGCATATACTTTTGAGGAACAAAATGTGTTCATGTGTATCGTGGAAAAGAAATATCCTGGTTCTAAGTGAAGTTTTTGGCTTTATGATAAATGTTTTGGTTTGTACATATTTTAAAAAAAAATGTGTGTGTGTGTATGTATATAATATAATATTTAAAATGTTACTTTTCAAAGGGGGTGTACTCATTTACTCTGAGCACTGTATAGTGCTCAGCGTAAATGAGTACACCCCCTTTGAAAAGTAACATTTTAAACAATATCTCAATGAACACAAAAACTATTTCCAAAATGTTGACAAGACTAATTTTAATATAACATCTGTTTAACTTATAACATGAAAGTAAGGTTAATAATATAACTTAGATTACACATTTTTCAGTTACTCAAATTAGGGTGATGCAAAAATGAGTACACCCCACAACAAAAACTACTACATCTAGTAGTTTGTATGGCCTCCATGATTTTTAATGACAGCACCAAGACTTCTAGGCATGGAATGAACAAGTTGGCGACATTTTGCAACATCTATCTTTTTCCATTCTTCAAGAATGACCTCTTTTAGAGACTGGATGCTGGATGGTGTGTGATGCTCAACTTGTCTCTTCAGAATTCCCACAGGTGTTCGATTGGGTTCAGATCAGGAGCCACTGAATCACTTTCACCCTGTTCTTCTTCAGAAATCCAACAGTGGCCTTTTAGATGTGTGTTTAGGATCATTGTCATGTTGGAAAAGTGCACGACGTCCAAGGGCTCTTTCAGTATAGAGCAGTACATCTGTGAATTCATAATGCCATCAGTGAAATGCAGCTCCCCGACACCAGCAGCACTCATGCAGCCCCACATAAGGACACTGCCACCACATTTCACTGTAGGCACCATGCATTTTTCTTTGTATTCCTCACCTTTGCGACGCCATACAGTTTTGAAGCCATCAGTTCCAAAAACATTTATCTTGGTCTCATCACTCCAGAGTAGTCTTCATCTTTGTCAGCATGGGCCCTGGCAAACTCTAGGCAGGCTTTTTTGTGCCTGGGCTTTAGGAGAGGCTTCTTTCTTGGACGGCACCCATGCATGCCATTCGTCTGCAGTGTACGCCGTATTGTGTCACGGGAAATAGTCACCCCAGTTTGGCTTTCTACTTCTTTAGATAACTGCAGTGAACTTGCACGCCGATTTTCTTCAACCCTTCTCATCAGAAGACGCTCCTGTCGAGGTGTTAACTTACATGGACGACCTGGACGTCTCTGTGAGATGGTTGCAGTTCCATCTTTTTAAAATTTTTGTACCACTTTTGCTACAGTATTCTGACTGATAAGCAAAGCTTTGCTGATCTTCTTGTAGCCTTCACCTTTCTGGTGTAAAGAAATTATTTTCTTTCTCAGGTCTTGTGACATTTCTCTTCCATGTGGTGCCATTGCTGACAGCATGAAATGGAAAGGGGTTTTAACACCCTTTTATAGTCAACTGTCTGCTGGACCAATGTTCCCTCTAAGCTGCGCGCGTGTGCGTCCGCGCACTTCTGATGCCGCTGCCGCACAGAAAGAATAAATGCCGCGCAGAGGACAGACTCAGAAGAGAAATGTGTGGGGAAATCCATTTAATTGTAGTTTAAATGAGAAATAATTGCAGTGCTCTGGTCAACCGCTATTGAGTTATTGTCGCTATAGAGTTAGTACCGGTAAATGCGGTTTACAGGTTTCATAGAAAGAGAATGATGTGAGCGCGTGTGAGCGGGCCTGAGCCAAATCAGTCGCGGTAAGAATACTGTCATGTTTGCAGACTAAAATAGCTCAATACGAGAGGCAACGCGAAACGCAAAGACATGTGAAATAAAACGTCATCATGTTTTAAAGAAGAGTGGGTTAAGCGGTGGAAATAACGGATGATGGGCACAGAATGCTAACAAAACTGAGATATTACGAATACACACCCATCACAGGTGTTGCGTGCAAACTCAAAATACCTCAGTTTAAATAGATTTTTGTGTGAGGTGTGGGTTTCAGGGATGTTTAGATAACTATTAAAGAGTTCACATGTTAACTTTTCTTGAAAAAAATTTAGCCATTATCTGTTTAAATGCTTCAGTTTGTTTTAATATTATAATAATATAATAGTAAAACAAATTGAAGCAAACTGATTTAAGATATCAATTTAAATAGAGTTAGAACCGATATAATATATCAGTTTAAATACTTAAATTATTTTTATATTTTATGATGTTATATTGTAAGCCTAATAAAGCCTTGCCATTAAAAAGTTTGAAACCCACTGATATAGAAAATCTTGGAAATTTAATTTTGATGGTTTAATACTTTTTAATTTAATTGCTAATAATTGACTGTACAAAAACACATTACGGTTGTCCCAAACCATCTCAGTGTAACTGCTCATATTATTATTATTATTATAAAGAACTGAACTGTCCTGTCGGTGATTTTTTTAAATAGAATTACTTGGTAAAGACTGGTACAGTTAACACAGCACTGTTAAAAAAAAAAAAAAAAAAAAAAAAATCTCAAATAACCTAAAATGTCCTTAATTTAGTGACTGAACTGCTTGTTTTCGAAAATGCTTTAAATATATCACTAAGCTACATCAAGGGTCAAATAAAATAGAAATGGCACATTAAAGTTAAAAGTTACAATTGCATGATAAAACCATTTTTTTGTGTGTGTTTATGTACACTGTACAGGTTTGGTATAAAGAATGTTTTTGCTCAGGTGGCCAAAAATGTCCGCTCAATAGAGAAAAGTTTTGCTCAGCAAGAAAAAAAATTAGAGGGAACATTGTGCTGGACACCTGTGTAATGAATAATTAGACGAACCTGTGGTTGAATTCTTGTTAAATTAGACATTTGTAGTCTAAAATTTGGCTTTGCTCCAGAGACTTTCAGTGGGGTGTACTCATTTTTGCATCGCCCTAATTTGAGTAAAACTGAAAATTTTGTTCTCTAAGTTATATTATTAACCTTACTTTCATGTTATAAGTTAAACAGATATTATATAAAACTTAGTCTTGTCAACATTTTGAAAATTGTTTTTGTGTTCATTGAGATATTGTTTGAAATGTTACTTTTCAAAGGGGGTGTACTTATTTACGCTGAGCACTGTATATATATATATATATATATATATATATATATATATATATATATATATATACACAGTACTGTGCAATTGTGCAAAATCTTAGGCCACCACCAGCTTTGTTGTTTTAGCAATGTTTAATGACCATCCATATTTATTTTTCAGTCTCTTTATTACAATAAAAAATACAGGAAATATGTACACAAAATGTACAAAATGTCAAAATTGTTTCTTTAAGCAAAAATCAGTATTTAGTGTGAACCCCTGGGGCCTCATTTATAAAATGTTGCACAGAAACCGTCCTAAATTTGATCTTACAATCATTTCTCTTATGTGCGTACGTGTGATTCATAGAATGAACATACACACAGAAAACGAGCGTACGCCTCTCTTTCAGATGTGAAATCTATAAATTGCAAATGATCTTGAACTTGCGCGCAGCTGAATGGTTTCAGTTCTCCTCGTTTTAAACAACACCTAATTAATGTAATTTACATTTAAAAGATCACCAGTCATCGTCCAAATCCTTGGCGAGCTGCAAGAATAGCTTAGATTTCCAAAAACCTGCAGTAACCTGATCAGGAAAAGTGTGTAGGCTATGTCTGCTCAGACCTTGACATGGCTAAGCACTTTTCCACGTCAAATATGAGCGTTGGCATGGATTTAAGCGTACGCACACACTAGATCAAATCTGTGCGTAGGCACGCTTTATAAATGAGGCCCCTTGCATTTTCTCAAAAATAAAACTCTCATCAGATTTTGAAAGTTTTCTTGGCCTTCCAGTCCTTTTCCATTCCATTTAGGTTTAAGAGAGCCAGGTTCCTGCTATTGCTCAAGTGTAAGGGGCGGTCACTAAATACTTGCCATTTTAACCTATAAATGCTGGGTTTTTTTTTTCAGATTTTTTAATACTGCATACTACAAATTTACTGTATTTTGTGGTTATATTCTAAAAAGAGACTGAGAAGTAATTATATATGGTCATTATATTATTGCTAAAACAACATCTAATGGTGGCGTAAGACTTTTGCACAGTACTATCTATCTATCTTTCTATCATATGGCTTGGGAATGTTATTGGAAATGTCTTTTTTTTTCTCTCCTTAATAGTCCATCAATTGTTGTGCTGAAGAGTAATAAGAAGAAGAGTGGAAGGCTTTTTATAAACTTAACTAACTGTGTAATTTGTAACATGACCGTAGGGTATGGCTAGTTCCTGCCTCATCGGATCAAGCTCCACAGTCAGTCATTCTAAATATTCTAAATCAACACATAAACATGAACAACAGAAAGAATCAAAGAAAAAAAGAATGACAGAGATTTCATTCTGTTCATGATAAAATACATAAAAAATAATTGCATTTATTTCATAATGGCATTGATATGATGTGCAGAATGAAAAAGATCTTTATTTTTATTTTGGTTTCTCTAAAAGTATTTGATGCAAATTCCTATAGCTCAAATAATAGAGAATGATGGTAGCAACACCAGGGTCATGGGTTCAATTCCCAGGGAATCCATGATCTGATAAAATGTTAAATTATTCATTAAATTGAATAAAAGTGTCTGATAAATTAATAATGTAAATTCACCTACTTATTGAAATCACTTGGCTTATTTGACTTGTATGGTTACAATATAAAGATGTACCAGCAGCATGCCAGTCATCTCTTTGACTGTCAGACAATGTAAAGGTATTATCTGTGTGCCTACTTTAATTTTCCAAGTCCTCTTCTCACACTCCCTGCAGCAGTGACAGTACATGTCTTTCCGACTTTGTTCCTGACTTGAGCTAATGTTACCAGACAAACAACAAACCAAGAATTAGATAATCTGGATCTCTTGTCTCCCACAATTTAGTGTGCTTGCCAGTATGTTGAAATGTGAAAGGATAACTTAGCTGTCACAGTCACGTTCAATTTGTTTTGGTTTTCATGGACTTTGTTTATTTTCATTCATCATGTGTTTCTTTGTTCTAGTTTCCCACCACTCATCTGTTACCATGGACACCAACACACTCATCGCTCATTTACGTTTATGTGTTACTCTGCTCTTTCGGATTATTAAACCTTGTGTTGGAACTTTACTCATCTGCACACGAGTGTAACAATAGCTCACTCACTGCTATTTATTTATTCATTTATTTTTTGTTATAAAAAACATAGCTGTTATATATTATGTGTATAATAGTTGTTTGCTCAGGTTCTCAGCTCAATATTGAATTCTTGCCACTATTTTGCTCCTGCTCAAATACTGCCTGTAAGATGAATCTCATTGTACTTGGTTACTTCAAAGCAATTAAATGTTTGTATTAATTAATTTTATATAAATAAATATAAGGGCACTAATTTCTTGTTCGTGTTAGCCCAATATGGCAGTCACATTGGACTGAAATTGTCGGTTTCCAGGTTTAAAATAAAACATTTTTTATTTAAGCTACTGATATAACTGGATTCATCTCATATGGCTGTGCATATTTTGAAATATATGTTCATTACGCTTTATTTCAGTCACTTGCCTAAGTAAATGATGACTGATTTACTTACCCTCATAGCATTCCAAACCCATTTGGCTTTCTTTCTTCTGGAAAAAAGAGAACATAAAAAAAAGTTTAGCATAATGTTGATGTTGCTCTTTTACATAAAATAAAAGCAAACAGTGAATACAGGTTATTAAACTCCAAAAATTCAGGATTTAAAAAATCATACTTGCTCATTGCATAAAAACGCACAGCAAGGAATAAGACTTGTAGCAGCACTGACATTTAATAGACTTCTCTGTAAGGTTACTATTATGTGGTAGAATTAAAACTGATTTCTCGTTTGATTCTAACCTTCTGCATGCCGGGGAAAAAGGGGAATATGTTGCTGTAGAGTAAATCTTGGCCATATGTCGTTGGGTGTTGATCATTTTGTCACTCAGATCAATCTAATTGCAAGATTTCAATACATGCTCCAGTGCAGCTGTCTAAATCATGATGTGGAAGGTTTGGGGTTTTGCATATAAAGAATTTAAAGTGTAAAGCAAGAGAGAGGGAACGTTTTCATTTAGAAGTTCCCCTTACATTACTATTTTTAGTTGTCAAGTAGTAGCAAGCAATAACCAGAGTCTGCTTTTCACCAAGAGAACCATATGAACCATTTATATCCCTCACTCTTTCTCTCTCACATGTGCACACACACACACAGTTACACAAATCACACCTTTATCTCTCACTAGATTTCCCTCATGACTTGAAAGGCATAATTTATTAATATTGTTTGTGGGGCTGATATGGAGCTGATTCGAATATTTAATCTCGAGTGAATGGAGATCTGAGAACATACTGAGATGACTAGTGTCAGACATTACATGAACTCTGCCTCCCGAGAAAACAAAATACTATACTTGGTTTATTTATCATCTTGCTGCTGTTGCTGTGTATAATATCTCCATGTTTTTCCACCCATGTGTCATACTGTACTTGCACGTGCTGAACCGGGCAAATACTAGCAAGTACATTAGTGCTTATAATGGCTTATAAGCCAGTCTACTACAGTAGTTCACATCTGTCTGTTTAGTCCTGAAAGCTGCTGTTGTGACCCTGATCCCTCGCCTTCCTGAACTGCTTTTTGCAGGTAATGATTATTTTAAAATCTGACTTTTCTCTATCACACAGCTCTAAAGCTTTCTAAGATGCCTTCAAAGTGCCTTGTGATTGTTAATATTTGATTGAGCTCTGATGTCTCCAGAGAGATTCTGAAATATTAAGCTCTCTCTGGAGGAAGAGACATAATGCTTGAACTTAAACAGAAGACAGACCAAATGCTTACACCCTCTCTCCTTAATTGTCCTCTGACTGCTACTGAAATTACTGCAACAACCAGGGCTTGATCTAAAAACTTTTTACCACTGTAATAAAATACCTCTTTCAGCAATGGTGTTTAGAGATGCATTCCCATAACAGCAAGATTGCCTTAATTAACACAACAATCCCAATACAGCAGCGGTCGTTTTGACTATATCAGTGTTTAAACCCCTTTAAAGTGTCTATATCAGTGGTACCCTTTAAAAAGGTACCCTAAAAACAGCTCCTATAATTTTTCTTGTCTCATCACATTCTTGTCTCGATTCATGAATTTTGTAGTTGAGTAGTTTACATCATTGGGTATTACTGGCCATTTAACATTTCTGGTCATTTAACATTTCTATCGTGAAATAGTAGTTATCAAATATTAAATGTTTAGCTACTTTATATCTAACCTCATAATCTTTCCTCAGCCTCTTTGATTTGGAAAAAATTGGTGTCGTGTTGAAGTCTGACACTCTATTCCCCTAAGGTTTCCCCTCAGGTTACTGTTGGTTAGGGTTTGACAGTTCATAGCAAACATAGGGGACACTATTTGACACATCACTGGATTTGGTGACTCTGTTGTATATATAAAGCTGTTCACATCAGACCAAAATGTTTTTCAGGTTTGAAACATAGGAGATTAGATATCACCGGTGTGAATTTGGGTAATATTAAAGCCATCGTGTGTGGATTTCGGTGACCTGTTATGCTGCCTTGTCGGATTTGGTGACCCTGCTGTATACCTGCAGCTGTTCACATCAGGCAAAAAGATTTCTAGGGTATTAATTACAATAGGTTAGTCACCACCAGAGTGAATTTGGGTTACATTAAAGCCATTATGTATTAAATAAGAATATATATATACATATATACATATATATATATATATATACACATATATACACACACACACATATATATATAAAGCATAGCAGGTGCAGCAAAGGTTGACCACCATAGATGGAAGTTTGGAAAAATTACTCTATAAAACAGCTGTTCAAGTGCTACAATTTTATACTGTATTCCTGTTTCTAAACATTACACAATTAAGAAAGAGTACATCGTAAAGACATATTTAAACTTGCACTAAATGGGATGTCAGCAACAGTGTTGGGGAAACTTACTTTTGAAAGTAATGTGTTACAGTATTGTGTTGCTCCCTAAAAAAGTAACTTACTGTGATACTTGGTTACTTTTTATAGAAAGTTAAAGGGTTAGTTCACCCAAAAATGAAAATTCTGTCATTAATTACTCACCCTCATGTCGTTCCACACCCATAAGACCTTCGTTCATCTTCAGAACACAAATTAAGATCTTTTTGATGAAATTATGTTTTTTAACAAAGTTCGGGAGGAGCAGGTGCAGATAATTAACCTAATTAACAAGTGGAAAGCTTTCAGCTAATCAACCAACAACAAGAGGTGTATATATACTGCAGACTCTCCTCTATTCATTGACAGTTCTTCAGCATCCCTCCACCACCCCATCTCCTCACTTATAGTTCTATCTATTATTACCGCATCGGGGGGGAGTACTCTGGGTTCGGCCCAAAATTCCGAGCTCGGAGCCTTCCCCCCGGACAGCACGCCAAATACGCATAACTCTATTTAATTATATGTATGTGAACTCTTGAAGTCTGAGAGGTTTCTGTGCCTCTGTTGAGATCCAACACAACTACCACTTTCAAGGTCCAGAAAGGAAGGAATGACATCATTAAAGTACTCCATGTGACTCCAGTGGTTTAACCTCAGTTTTATGAAGCGACGTGAGTGCTTTGTTTGCGCAAAAAAAAACATAATTTACCACTTTACTTGCAAAAATATTGATCTGCAATGCGCGTTCATGAGAGAATCACGACGCATGCGTTTTGTGTTCACGCAAAAGCTGGCATTGTTGCGTGAACACGCTTTGGATTATATTATTGTGAATAAAGTGGTAATTTTTTTTTCTTCAAGGCCTCTGTAGGTTGTTATAACAAAAAAACAAAACAAAACAATGGTTGGCAAATGTCTTACTCCGATTTCTCTCAACATGGGGACAGGAGAGCTATCAGTCAATAAACGGGAAAACAAAGTAACTTGCCTTGCTTATTTGAAAAAGTAACAGATATTTTTTGTAAATTTAAAAGTAATGTGCTACTATCCTCGTTATTTGAAAAAAGTAATCTGATTACGTAACTCACGTTACTTGTAATGCGTTACCCCCATCACTGGTCAGCAAAGGAAGCTGAGTGATATCCAATATACTGTAGAACTGATATGATCCAATATGATCCCAAGGACTGTGTCACATTGATTCCTTTGTCTCTCTGTTCCAGAGGGATGCAAAAGGTCAATGGCTGTTTGAGCAGGTCTGCCATCATCTAAACTTGCTGGAGAAAGACTACTTTGGCATCAGATTTGTGGACCCAGACAAGCAACGAGTGAGTTCCTATAGTATAAATAGTTGTTAGTAGTGTACTAAGCTTGTGGAAAGTGGTTTGATTGGAGATGATAGTTAGGGCAGACCTTAGTTAGGGTGGACACCATATTTAATTACACAAATAAAAACAAGGCTGTGAGTAGACTTTCAGACAGCACAACCAATTGACTGTAGCCTTGTTCTCAGTCACATCAATTTAAATATGGTATCTACCCTGACTAATGCTAATACATATTCTAGTTCTGACTTGTTAATAACCATGCCTGATGAATGCATCAATGTTGATGTTTGTGCATGAGCTTGAAGCAGGACACCCAATGATCACATGCTTATTCAGAGCTGCAAGGGGTGATGCAATCGATATGTAATGTTGTGAACAGTCATCAGCTGACAATACTGTGTTAAACTGGAATTTCTATCTGCATTCTAGATATCATTTCTTTTTTATTTTGTTGTTACAGCATTGGCTGGAGTTCAGCAAGCCAATTACCAAACAAATGAGATGTAAGTCATATTGTATGTGGAAAATCCTTCTTACACTGTGTGCATGTTGTGAAAAGAATAATCTTTGCATTCAAATATCCTTCTAAAAGGTAGAAAATTATATTGTCTGGTTGATTACATCCATGTGGATATTTTGTGTCCTAGCTCAGCCACCCTACACTATGTGTTTGCGTGTTAAATTCTATCCTCCGGACCCTGCAGCTCTTAAAGAAGAGATCACTAGGTACTGCTCATTACCATTATTGTTCAAATTTGACATAGTTAAGCAATCTATGGGGAATTCTATTAGACAAGTTAGTCTTACAATTCTCTGATGTATGTATGATTAACACACTGACAGTTCAATATGTGCTCTGCGTTGTTTTCAGATACCATGTCTTCCTACAGATTAAAAGAGATTTGTATCATGGCCGACTCCTGTGCAAAAGTTCAGATGCTGCTACATTGGCCGCATTTATTCTGCAGGGTAACGGCAAACCACAGTCACAGGAGCCATTCTTTACAATATTTGTTGAATTATGGCATCTCACAAGCTTTGTTATTTGAATGACATTACAGTAAGACAAGACTCTCAAGATGACACTGGTTTAGTTTTATTCTTTCTCAAATTTTTTAGCTGAGATTGGAGATTATGACCCGGGGAAGCATCCGGAAGGTTACAGCTCTAAGTTTCAGTTTTTTCCAAAGCATTCCGAGCGCCTGGAGCGCCGCATTGCTGAGATCCACAAATCCGAGCTGACGTAAGCTTACATTCAATTAGCTTGTCATTTGCAGTATGTCACTCGTTTTAAAGGTGGGCTGGGTTTTAATGGAGAGATTAAATATATTTTATGAAATTTATGTCCCAGAACAAACACAGAATATTAATTAGTCTGTTCATTTACTACAGAGGCCAGAGTCCTGAGACATCTGAAATGAATTTCCTAAGGAAAGCTCAGTCTCTAGAAACATATGGAGTAGATCCACACCCCTGCAAAGTCAGTATCAAAATCTATCAGCTGCTCATATACAGGAAATAATTTCAACACAAGTTTATGAACTGAAAGTCTGTTAATCATCATTTTTACATTCACAAAAAAAGTGAAACCTCACAGTAATTGTTTGTTTTGTATGACAGGATGTGTCTGGGAATGCAGCATTTCTTGCATTTACCCCCTTTGGCTTTGTGGTGCTGCAGGGGAACAGGAGGATTCATTTCCTCAAATGGTGAGAGGCGAAATTAATCTCGCATATCATTTTCATTTGCTTAGCAGTCAAGATCAAATGACTGTGTATATGAATAACTTTGACAGTATTTTGTCATATTGTACAGGAATGAGGTGACCAAACTAAAGTTCGAAGGAAAGACATTTCATATATATGCAACTCATCAAGAGGTAGGTGACTGCAAGGCAGCCCCAGGTTATGCAGAAGAACAAATGATCAAAAGTAAGATGAATGCAGACTGATGCAGGACTTTATCAGGAAACCAACGTGTTCTGTTTAGCTACTAAATAATTTCACTTACTGACCTCCTGTGACTTTTACTAAGGATCAGAAGATCATCTTGACTTACTTTGCTCCAACACCTGAGGCCTGCAAGCATTTATGGAAGTGTGGGGTGGAAAACCAAGCTTTCTACCAGTGAGTTGCATAACCTTTTTGACCTATCAGGCTGTAATTAAGCTCAAGCATGGAAAGAGCATAAAAAGAGAAAGAGCAAGTAAGCAAGCATAAAACATCTTGCCTATGGTTTAATTTAGTTTAAACCAGTGGATCTCAACCGAGGGTGCCGGGGCCCATTGTGGGGCCTTAGCAAACTTCTAAGGGGGCTACAGGATGACTTAAAATTAATTATATATATATATATAAAAACTTAAAGGGAGTACTTCACCACTGGCATAATGGGGCTTTCTATAAAACTTGGCTGCCTCTGCAGTAGAAAGGCAGTTTATTTGTCTTCTCTTTTGCCATATAGGTACACTGTAAACCTGAATAAGCTGGCAAAACTCAAAAAATTTGAGGCAAATTAGTTGCCTCAAATTGTTTAAGTTGAGACATTAAAAGTTTAAGTAAGCAGAACTAGCAAATTTTTACTTTGTACTCATACATTTTAATTGTTCTTAACTTTAAATGTTTGAGTACACTAATTCATACATTTAACTTCAAATTTTCATGTAACCTCAATGTGAACATTTTTATTAGTGTAGACATACTGTAGCTATAACAAGCTAATTCAGAAAATGTTAACTTGCTAATTTGCTAACATCTTAACAATAGCATGGTATAGCACTTGCTGAATGTGTGCAGCAATATAAAGCATTTAACGTTCCTCTCAAACCAAACCGCATGCAGAACTTGTCACCATGATGCAACTGTCCAAAAACCTACATTAACAGAAACTCTTCCAAATTAGCATAACATAAAAATTAATCACTACTAAACCTCCCACTTAACATTAATCTTGCACAAAAAACATTATGTAACATTTAATTTTATAATTTACTCTCCCTTTTGAGGAGATGGTCCTCATTGCAGAACACGAGATCCACTTAACACATCCCTAAACCTACCCGTCTCCGCCCCCTGGATCTAGATCCAACTCCTCCCACTTTACATATCCCTTAACCTACCCGTCTCTGCCCACTGGATCTCGTGTGTTCTGCAGTGAGGGGCTACTGCTTTCAAGTGCCACGGGCAAAGCGTGCTGGAAAATAGAAATCAATTCAGTTCAGTTTCAGTTAAACTTAAGTTCGTCTAAATTAAAAGATATACGTTCATAAAACTCAAAACAATGAAACAGTTTAGTTTACTTAAAATATATCAGTTCTGTGAACTTGAAAGAAAAAGAAAGTGCTAAATCATAAAATTAATTTGACTGAACTGAACTCATTTGTTTAATTTAAGTGTGTCCTACTCAAACCAATTAATTATTTTGAGTGTTAGGGTTTGAGTTTGCCCAGTGCATTATGGGTGTTCCTATAGGAAAACTTTTAGTCAAAACTTTTAGTTATAATGGTGTTGACTTGTATTGTTCCCGAGTGCAAGAATTCAAAGAGTAAACATATTTTTGGTTTCCAATGAATGTGTTGTAGGCAGTGACTAATACAGGGCTTCTCAACTCTGACCCTTGAGGTCCACTGTCCTGCAGAGTTTAGCTCCAACCCTAATCAAACACACCTGAACAAGCTAATCAAGGCTTACTAGGCTGCGTTTACCTCCGCTTTTAGACATAGGCTGAATCCCAAATGGCACACTTCTATGCACTTTCGGTCTTGTGGACTTACAATGGCTGCCGCGTGCGTGTGTCCGTTAAGTCCACGAGACCGTAGGGTGTCCCATTCATAATTTTAGGTTTTTTAGGTTTGCGAGCGCCCCCTTTGCGGCCACTATGCGCCCTCGATGCGCACTGAGCCCGCAAGTTTGCGAGCTACGCAGAGGACTTTACCTGGCAGTCAAAGCGGCATTACGTCACAAAAGTGCAGACTCAGAGGAAGACCGTGAGGGTTTAGGGTGCCATTTGGGATCCAGCCTAACACTCGTCAACTTTCCTAAGCACTTCCCCTTGGGGGAATCCCCACCACCATTTTGAAGTGCGTTCAACTTCAAGTGGGCAAGGGAAGTTTATTTGGACAGACCCTCGAACCCTCGATTTTGACAGAGGGGAGCAAGCCTAATCAATATGTACACTTCAGGCAGATCCACAATGCAACACAATTGTGAGGTTACAGTAGGTCACGCTTAATTTACCCACCCCACAGAACTCTAGTGTATGATATTAGTTATTTTGACATTTAACTAATATTTGTAGTTACCTTAAGCTGACTGTTTTTTTTACACAGTTAGAGTTTATTGTATTGTTATCATAGTGTAATTTTTAATAGTTTGTTTCAGAGCATGCAGGCCTATAGAATGGTGCATAAAACAAATTCATAGGAAAACTGTAAATCAGCTCCATTGCAGGTACCAAGAGATCAAGGGCTTAACTGTCATAATTAGAGCATAAATACGAGAGGAAATATGTTAGACAGTATGGGGGACCTTAGATATTATGTTGGACTATGGGGGCCTTCGAGGCAAAAAGGTTGAAAACCACTGGTTTAGACAAAGTTATTTTCTTATTTGTTTTTTAATCTTTCTCTCCATTTTTTACAGGTTTGAGAAATCAAGTCAAGTTCGCACTGTGTCCAGTAGTAATCTTTTCTTCAAAGGAAGCCGCTTTAGATATAGGTGAGCGGTATCTGCGCTTGTGGTTATTAAGTGAATCCCATGAGTTTGTGAGCCCTGCTTAATTAGGCTTGTGTTATGAATATATGCTTATTAATGGATTCGCTGTAAGCGACACTAATATTTTGGTTGCATAATTTCCCTTAAAGTGGTAAAGTAGCCAAGGAAGTGATGGAACAGAGTGCCAAAATCAGACGAGAGCCTCCAGAGATCCACAGGTGAGTCTTCTCAACACTGACTTGTTTTCTTAACAGTTTTACTGTACTTGACAGTATGTCAATTGATATGTTGCATCTTTTTGTGGGTTCAGGGCTGGGATGGTCCCCAGTAGGAGTTGTCCCTCCATCACTCATGGCCCACGACAGAGTAGTGTTCCCCGAACACGAAGGAGAGCAGTCCATATTTCCATCATGGAGGGTATGCCAATTTCCCTACAAGTATAGACAAACACACAGACACACACACGTTTGTTTCACTATATTAGTCAGAACATCTCAGAGACTTCCACTGATTTTTGCAAAACACTAGATTTAAATACAAACAGATTTAGCTGAATTATAAGCCTTTTTAACTAGTGAGGTTTGGCTCACAAGTCTGTGTTCAGCAGGCTTCATTATATTAGTGAGGATATTTTTGAATAGTGAGGACATGTTGGACCTCTCAAGTATAATCAAACTTGTACACATACACACACAGACACACACAGGTTTGTTTTGCTATCTTAGTGAGGACATTCCATAGGTGTAATGGTTTTTATACTGTACAAACTGTACATTCTATCCCCCTACACTACCCCTACCCCTAAACCTACCCATCACAGGAAACCATCTGCATTTTTACATTTTTAATAAAACATTGTTTAGTATGTTTTTATACCTATTTTAAAGATGAGGACTCATGAAATGTCCTCATAAAACATGTTTACGTCGTAATACCAGTGTAATACCCATGTCATTATACAAATGTGTCCTCATAAATCATGAAAACAAGCACACAGACACACACCCACACACATAAGCATATAATTCAGAATCTGTTGGTCCATATGGACTGAAATTCTGCCATCTGGTGGTAAAATGTTGTATCTCCTCTATAATAAAAAGCACCCTAGAGATTTGTATGGTTTGGTTTATTCTTCCACTAGGATTCATTATTGTGTTCTAACTGGACCATAACTTGCTATACGTTTTTAATGCCTCACCCTTTTTGCCAATTTTTAGTGTCAGAAAAACAAACAAACAACAACAACAACAAAAAAAAAAAAACAACAATTCACAATCCAGTTGTAAAATTACAATTCAGGGTGCAGTGTTTTTCAAAATATATAATTCAAATTAAAACACATGTACAGTTAGGTGAAAACCCACATAGAGCACACTATCATTCAAACGTGTGGGGTATGATTTCCTAAAGTTTTTGAAAGAAGTCTCTTATGCTTACCAAAGCTGCATTTATTTGAAAATACAATTATTACAATTTTAAAAAAAATAACTTAATTTTCAGCATCATTACTCCAGTCTTCAGTGTCACATGATCCTTCAGAAATCATTCTCATATGCTGATTTGATGCTCAAGAAACATTTCTTATTATCATTAATGTTGAAAACAGTTGTGCTGCTTCACTTGTGTAAACTGTAATTTTTTCTTCAGGTTTCTTTTGATGAATAGTTAGTTTAAAAGGAATAGTATTTATTTAAAATAGACATTTTTTTGTAACAATGTAAATGTACTGTCACTTTTGATCTATTTAATGTGTCCTTGCATAATAAAAGTATTAATTTCGTACTGACCCAAAACTTTTGAACGGTAGTGTACATAGTCACGATTAGGCTACAAACCATGAAGCTGCGAAGATAACAAAAATGTGCTCTAGATAGGGATATGAATATGAACCACACTCCATCTCTCTCTTTTGCTCTATATGTAACATGAGAGCTGTTCTCATTGTGCACAATGTGACCAGACGTTCACCTGTTCCAGTCACTTTACTGCACTGCCAAATGCCATCATGGTTGTGTTTGTCTGTGTGTGAGGGTACAAGTGTGCATTATATTTTGAGTTTAAAGTTAGTTTTATTCTAGTACCTACTCTGTACATAAACAATAAAAGTCTAGTACTTTAGTAAAATAGACACAGTGTGCTTGGAAAAACACCACATATCAAAATAATTCACTATACTAAAGCAGTAAGTAAATGCAAACAGGAAGTATAAATTAAGGCTTCACATGCCCTGCAAGTGGGTTTCATGACAATTTGTATCATACACAAGAAAATACGGAGACAATGAGGAGTTACAGATTTTACCTTGTCCAACTAGGTATGATCAGTGTTATTATTACACTATCTATAAATAGAGAGCCTGTCCATGTATGTCATGTGGTTTGTGTCAGAATGAGTGTGTGCTGTGTATGTGCTCTTTTGTTACAGTCCATAATGGGTTTGAGGGGGTTGGAGCATGCAGGGCAGCTGGGCTTTTGGGCATAGAGGGACTTATGGAGCTTTAGGGCTTTAGGGTGTTCTCGCTTTCTCACACTCACTTTTTCAAACACACACATACACTATAGTGTTATGTCGTTTTTGTTCAAGAGGATAGAGGGAGGAAAGGGGTCTAGTGGAGATACACTGACGCAGAGGTGAAAACATCAGACAGTTAGCGGCTACATTCTGAAACCATGGTGAAGTGTCTCATACGGATTAAAACAAAGGTGAATGTTCACCTACGGATGATTAACCACTGTTACCGGGATGTGAAGGTACGGGTGTTGACGATGGGACCTAGACTTTTAGGGAAAGTTCTAGGGGCTCTGCCTCTGTTCCCGTCCTTGCCCAGCTCCTCCACTTCCTCTGGAGCTTCATCCAGACTTGGTGTTCAACACACCAGCACTACAGGTAAAGCTCTTGCTGGTCATTTGGAACAGCTGGGAGAACAGCTTATTTCAGTGTGACTGCGTTTGAATTTGCTAATATATAGCAGATTGGCGTGCGACCATTGTTAGCATGGATTGTGTTTAGCCTTTATGGATTGTGGGTGGAGCTATATTTTCCTGTGCTGTCGTGTGGTTAAGATCTACAATATACACTAATGATATTTACATAATTTAGTGCATATTATCAATACATTTGTAGCAGTTGAATTAGTTTAATTATGTCTTTGTGAATAATAATGGAATGTCGCTTAAAAGTTAACTAGCAAGAAATGACCTAAACAGGGATTTTTTATTCCTGATTTCCTATTAACATTTTCTTTTGTTTTTCTGTTAAAATAGTTAGAAGTTAAAAATAGAAGTACAATTTTAATTTGTTAGTTAATCAATATTAATATACAGTGTGTTACGTTTAACCTACACTGTAAAACCCGATAAGTTCAGAATACTCAAAACTTTTGTTGACAACCATTACCTCAAACCATTTAAGTAAACCAACTTAATTTTTAAGTTAACTAACTTAAAGATTATGTTAGTAGAACTTGAAAATTGTATTTTGTACTACACAAATTTGTTAATTATAATTTAATTGAAATATTGAATAACAGTGATAATCTTTATGGTTAAGTGTTAGTTAGCAACAGCACACTAACATGCGCTAATGTATCTATCACTATACACTTGCCTGAATTGGTAATCAACATGCAGTATATATAGCCTTGAAGTTTGGAGCCAATTCTCGACCACAGGCACTACCGCAGGCACTACTCTTCACCACGATGGTAACCTTACAAAACTTCAACATAACAGAAACACCTTTAAATACCAAAATAACAGAGCATTAAACAATAACACATCTCCCCCTATATTAACTTGTGCAAAAATAACACTTAATTTCAACATTTATTCCCTTACACAGTCTGACGCAAAGCATGCTGGGAACTAGAAATCTGCTGCAACTCAATCAGTTTAAGTTCTGCTTACTAATATCAGATTTTAAGTTCACATAACTTTTTTCTATTAAGTACAATGAACTTTCAGTACTATTTGAGTGAAAAACTAATTTCATTTTATTTGTTTAAACGGTTCAGTTTTGTTAGAATTTGTAAGCTATTATTTTTCAGCTATTTGGTTAGGACATTTGGCTCAGACTTGTATTAAGAAGTTTTATTGTGTCTAGCTCAGCAAACTTTTTGCAAACTGGGAATATCCATTATATGGAGTCAGCTTGGATATTAAAGGGTTAGTTCACCCAAAAATGAAAATTCTGTCATTAATTATTCTCATGTCGTTCCACACCTGTAAGACCTTCGTTCATCTTTGGAACATAAATTAGGATATTTTTGATGAAATCGGAGAGCTCTCTGACCCCTCTATAGACAGCAATTTAAATACCACTTTCAAGGCCCAGAAAGGTAGTAAAGACATCCTTAAAATAGTCCATGTGACTGCAGTGGTTCAACCTTGATTTTATAAAGTGACGAGAATACTTTGTGTGTGCAAAAACAAAAATAAGGACTTTTTTTCAACAATTTCTTCTCTTCCCTGTTATTCTCCTACGCCGTTTACGTTGCAGAAACAGTCCAGCGCTTCCAGGTTCTGCGTTAGAGCGCCGACTCATTATTGGCCGGCTCCTGCGTCAGCATCACACACGTGCCGTGCTGCTCATGTGTACAACGTCAGCCAATACTGAGTCAGCGTCCTGACGTAGAACCTGAAAGCGCTGCACTGTTTCTACAACGTAAATAGATTTCTTTTTGTAACATTATAAATGTATTTTGACAAATTTAATGCATCCTTGCTGAATAAAAGTATTAATTAAAAACAAATCTTACTAACCCCAAACTTTTGAAAAGTAGTCTATACATAAAGTACAAATTTCTATTGGAGACGTTTCAAACAGATCTATTTGTCTGTTTTAAGACTTAAAACTTCTGTTCTTAAAACTTTCAACTTTTTAAACTACTTTAAACTTTCAGGCAATGTTTTTTAAAATCATCATTCTTTACTAGTCATCCTTTCCTTGCTATAAAATGGCACTTATTGCAATCTAATTTCATTTCTGCATCCTGTTTGCTACCTCAATTCAAATTAAAATTTGAATTTAGAAGGCATTCTAGATCCAATTCTGAGTGGCGCACAACCCTGAAAACATATAGACATCAATGCATCAAACACAATCACTGAACATCCTCACTCTGTTTCAGGTTTGGAGTCCCTACGTGACAGTGGCCATTCCACACCAGTACGATCGGTCTCCAATGGCAACTCATTCCTACGCTCCCATGGAAATGGAGCTGAGGGAGGAAGCGGAACAGCTGAATTTTCCGAGGACTCTTACAGTCCCTCTGACAGCGTGCTTCCCACACCAGTGTCCAACGACCCCTCATACCAGGCTCAGGTTCGCCACACGAACGGCCCCCGCAGCATGCAAGAGGAAGGAGGAACAGAACTCTGCACTCAAAACCAGGCAAGGCCACAGGCCGTTAAACCCAAAGGGAAACGTTCACACCTCGAGAAGACACGGCCAACCCAACACGGCCCAGAGGAAGGGGTGAATGAGTTCATCTGTAGTTTGGCCCGTCTTTTCTTAGTGACCCTGGCTCTGCTCTTTGCCCTCCTTCTCCTTCTTATTGTGCTAACAGAATCTGAGCTGGACTTGGCCTTTCTTAGGGACATCCGGAGGACACCCGAATTCCAGCAGTTCCACTATGAATACTTTTGCCCCCTTAGGCGCTGGCTGGCCTGCAAGTTGCGCTGGATGGGTGGGAATCTCATTAATAAATGACTGAAACTTGAGTGCATAAGCACCCCTCACTGTCTCCTGAGAGTGTAGTCTGTAGTAGTCTGAGAGTGGGACGTTCTAAGCATTAATATCATGGTACCATGAAATTAAAATGAAATTACTATTATCTACATAGCCAAAGCCGTGGACTTCCTACAATGCCAAGATGAAAAAACTGTATGTTTCAGCTATAGTTATTGTAAAATTGTTCTCTGCAGCAGTTGAGTAAAAAAAAAAAAAAATACACAGTATGTATAACTCTTTAAATACTGCTGTATCCCACTCGTCCTTTACCTATCATTTAAATATAATATATACACACTCAACCAGACTGTGACGAGTAAGACCTCATACTGCAATCAAAGACAAAGATGCCTTTATTGGTCAAATAATAGACAGGGGCCAAGACAGGCATTAAAGGTATAGTTGAAAATCCTGTCATCATTTACTCACCCTTATGTTGTTCTAAACCCTTAAGACTTTGGTTAATCTTTGAAACACAAGATATTTGTAGTGAAACATGAGAGTTTTCTGTTTCTTCATTGAAAGTCCAGGCAGTTTGTCATAAAACAAATCCATATTGAATCAAGTGGTTTAATACAAGTCTTGTGAAGACATATGATCATTTTATATGATGAACAGATTCAATTTAGGCTTTCATTTACTAAACAATGAGTGACACATAAACAAAGCACATCACATATGTGACCCTGGACCACACAACCAGTCATAAGGGTCAATTTTTGAAATTGAGATTTATACATCATCTGAAAGCTGAATAAATAAGCTTAAGGATAGGACAATATTTGGGCGAGATAAACCTATTTAAAATCTAGAATCTGAGGGTGCAAAAAAATCAAAATATTGAGAAAATTGCATTTAAAGTTGTCCAAATGAAGTCCTTAGCAATACATATCCACTCACAAATATACATTTTTGATATATTTACAGTAGGAAATTTACAAAATATATTCATGGAACATGATCTTTACTTAATATCCTAATGATTTTTGGCATAAAAGAAAAATCTATCTTTTTGACCCATAGTGTATTGTTGGCTATTGCTAGAAATATACCCATGTGACTTATGACTGGTTTTGTGGTCCAGGGTATGGTATATGGTAAACATACAGAAGCTCAAATGTGCATGTGTGATGTGTGAAAATCAATGAGATCATGATGCACATAAAAAAACTTCAATTTTTACCATATGTGACATATGTTTATATGTGAATAATAGCCTAAGTTAAATCTGTTCTTCATATAAAGTGATCGTATCTCTTCAAAAGACTTGGATTAAACTGCCCAATTCATATGGATTCATTTCACAACACCTTTAAATTACCTTTCAATGGAGGGACAGAAACCTCTTAGGTTCTCAAAATCTTCATTTGTTTTTTGAAGATTAATCAAAGTCATATGACATGAGAATGAGTAAAGGATGAGAGAATTTTCATTTTTGGGTGAACTATCTCTTCAATGTTGAGAGCTTGAGAGTGAGTTTGGAGGACTTTTGGATGAGGTATTTTGTAAGTGCAATACGTTGGTACAGGGTGTAAATTTGATCCATACCATACTATAAACATGATTGCGGGTCAATGGTATGGATCAAAGCCATTGACAGAGTTATCTCTTTTAATAGTGCTCCAGTGGTGTTTTGATGAGAATTTAATAACACTTTACAATAAGGTTTAATTTGTTAACATTAGATATCATGAACTCATGAACTATTTATTCATATTTATTATGAATTAACAATGAATAATAGTACACTTACGTTAACTTTATATTAAGCAATGCTTTAAAATGGTTGCTCATTGTTAGTTCATGATACCTAATGCATTAATACATTCAACCTTATGATAAAGTGTTGCAGAGGATACATTTGTGTAAAGACTTTAACACCAAGGCATGGGTCATCTGAAAATTTCCACTGACTTTTAACTAATCAACCCAGAGCGAGAAAATGCCTATAATTCTTATTTCTATCCCATACAAATGAGCACTGATATTTAGTGGAAGATGGTGGCCTTGAGATTTAAATGTTCTGATGAGGGTGAAGAAAGTGCACTGGATGGACAAAGCAATGTGAAATGTTTGAAAGACTAAACTATTTCTGAAAAAATACTGAATTATCTATAATTTGTTCAATTATTTTTTTAAGCATGCATCAATAATTTGGAGACCTCATTCTTCCACTTATACGGCCTTAATTTTCATAATTAAAATGTGACGATGTCTTCTGTAGGTGATGATGAATTTGTTGGTTATCCGGATGTGTGATTATGAAATGATCTTATCCAAAGGCATAGTCTCAGAATGGCTGAAGTGGTCAATGCATTTTCAGTTTAAACCAAATGACAATATTTCATATGACAGTTTCTATTACATTTCTTTTGCCTTCATGTGACACATACTATAGTAAAAGGTTGTATAGCCGTAAGACTAGTGGCAGAGTAATTTATTTTAAATGACAAACTGATAGTAGACACAAAGGTCATCTGTGGAAGTAATCACACATTACTATATGCACATTTTTAAATATCTTTGGTAAAAAATAATAATAATAAAAAAATGCTTGTGTCAAGAAAATAAAAATAAAGCCTAACTGGAACTCACTGGTACTCTCAAAACGTCAGGCCTGCAGCAAATGCAAACGTCCTGAAAAGATCAGAATCACATTTGAAAACCCTAAAATGCAAGAAAGGAACATAGTGTGATGTAATTCTTTTATGTACTGTTGTGTATCGCGGTGTGTAGCTTCATAAAATAGCCTAGTACAACTAGAAACAGTATGCAACAATACCACTGATGGCACAGATTAAAACACCTGCATCGAAATCCTGATATGTTTGTCTCTGCTGGTGGTGATTATGCGATAATAATACAAAAAGAAATGAAGCAATACAAATTACACTGATAAGCCAGCAGAAAATTGTTTTGTTAACCTAGAACAACAAGATGGTTGAGAAGTGCATTACAAATTCAGTAACCTTAGAATTTGTTGATTGTTTGTCTGGCACTGTGCCGGTTATAGATCAACTCCCATATACTGTGACTGACTAATTCTTCAGATCTGTTACTGATGGTGATAGACACTATTTCAGCCACTTTAAATGGTATGTTTTGCTCAGAGCAATAGCGGATTGAAATATTGTAGCTCAGAAGACAATCTGAAATGGGAAATGAATTACACTGTTATACAATGACTCGGCTGTGCCTGAGCCCTGTGATCTTCCTGCTCACTGTATAGCATCAGATTATTATTTTCTGTAAATTTCATCTTTTATTTTCATTGTTTCATACCATAAATTGGTTACCCTGTGTTGTACTAAGAAGACATTAAAGCAGTTTATTTTTATGTTTTTCTAAAAATAAATAAACCTTCTCCAAACCAAATTGAATGTACTTATATGCAGTTTCATAAAATCATCAAATAAATCAAAGAAATTCCATTTGATGTAGGTCTGCAGTATGTAATCTTGATTCTGTTTTAGCATTTACAAATTGCCTTGAGACAGTAAATGTTCTCTTCTCAACATTCTTTTTGAACTATTTTTAAATAATTTTCAGTAACCTTGCTGAGATCCTCTCAGACATTGTAGGAACAGGAACTACTCCAAATGTTCTTACTTACATCAGTAAGTGTAGCCGACTGATAAATGACGGTTAACTAATATCTTAATGTATTTGAGTAATCAATCTGAGTGTACAGGTAAGTAGAGTGATTACTGCAGAAATCATTGCAGTGTTAAGCAATTGCCACTAGTCGGCAGAAACACTCCTCTCATCGAAAATCTTTCAACAAATGCTAATGTGCGGGCAAACCTAAAAGCGGAGAGGAGAGGAGAGCTCATATAAAACAATTCATGTATAATAAAATATGCCCAGAAAATGTCAAAGGTGCCATATCATCTATAAAGCCACAAACTAGACAGACTTGATTTTAGATATAGTGAATATTACTTTACTGAACACACAAAGTTTTATATTCACGGAAGAGATTACACATTAAACAGACAATAAAAGGTAAAAAGTTGAGGTGAGGGGAAATTCATAAAGCAGCAGATTGAACACAACACTGTCAACACTAAATTATCCAGCCTTAGTTCAAGCATGCTTTGGAATGTTACATTGCCATCTTGAATGTTTATGTGTTTTGGTCATAGACTTTCAATAACTCATTTTGGTCACAGCTCGGAGCAACACTGGTGCAAAGTAAGTGCTACAAATCAACTGAATAAACTATACCTACTATTATCCTAACTATGGTCTTTAATAATAATGAAATACACTCAAGCCAACATTTTCTTTTAAACTTAGCTAAGGAGCACAACTGTTTTCAACATTGTTAATAATAAGAATGTTTCTTGAGCACCAAATCAGTATATTAGAATGATTTCTGAAGGATCATGTGACACTGAAGACTGGAGTAATGATGCTTTGCCATCACAGGAATAAATTACATTTTAATATTACAATAGAAATCAGTAATAATATTTCACAATGTTACTATTTCAACTGTATTTTGATCAAATAAATGCATTTGTGACCTCTTAAAAATAAGATGTTATACAAAAGGGGTAAAAAATCAAAATCCTCAACAAGCTTTCCATACTTCTATTGATCCACAATAGATGAAAACTATCATCATCAGATGTCCATGTAACTACAGCCTCATGGTGCTTGAAAAGGAACCCCATGTCCCCAAATGCCTGACTTTATAGTCAGCTTTACTGGAGCTCAGAGAAATGCCTGGAGGCAGGCGAGCAGGTTTACTTGAATAGATGGTCCATTTAAGGGTTATGCTGGGTTACAACAGCACTGACAAACACCACATATCCTCTCAACAACGACTTGGGAGCATATTAACATGGTTCTACCCTGCTTACCTGCTTACGCTAGTGGTGTTGGTCCTGTACTGTGCTCAAAAAATGTAATAGGGACTTCTATCATGGATTTTAGCAAGATAATGATGTTTTAGTTAAAAAATAAAGCTAGTAAGTCAGTTTTGGAAAATGTGATGTGCTTGTGTGCCTATTTGTGGCCCTACTATAATTAGCCTTCATGGCCACGCAAGCTGCAGACTGATTGGAAACAGCAGAGTCTTATGCCACCGTGCACCACCCCAGGAGTCCAACAGCACAGAAAGAAAACACTGAGCTTGTAGAGCGCACCCCTGAGTGTCAAAGTAAAGACAAAAACCAGTGAGAAATCTACTGCTGGGATGCTGGCTGTGATGACAGAAGATTTTTGTTTGAGCTCTTAACTTTCTACGTTTGGGAAAACAAACTCTTTTGTGGTTTAATGTTGACAGACTTTAAGAATGTTGGATACAAGCAGCTGACTTTGTGAATGTGAAGACTTACAGATTAAGAAGATGAGTTCCAGAAGGCTGATGAACCGTTCGCTCTCGAGTGATGGAAGGTCTTACTACAATGCCAGTGATACCCCCTCTCAGAATAGAAGTTCTGGCTGTAGGAGCTACCTGAGCAGTGTCCGATCTGAAAGCAGGTACAGGTTTCTGATTGCGGACGTAAAATCAGTGCCCTTGTGTAAAGCATTTAACCCCAGTTATTCAAGATCAACTGTCCCTGTAATATGATGATAAAAGCATCTCTGTTAAATGACTAATTTCAAAATAAACATGTTTTTAGTGATTGTTAAATTGGAGATTTGTAATATATAATGCAGTAGTGATTAAACAACAATCTAGATAGATAGGCCTAAATAAACAGCACATAAATAATGCATAAATAATGTCATTAGCTTTCTTATATCACGAATGAATTCAAACTTACATGAAGTTTATAATTCTGAATAAACAAATCATAAAAAAAACTGTGTAAGCCTAGAATACAGAGTGATTGAGAGATTCTGTTTCCTCACTACTAGAAGATACTTGATTTCCTTACATTACTGTCAATAGTTCAGAGCAGAACCACTGGTCTGTCTGACTCTTGAAAGGCTTGTATGAAGGTCATAAGGTTATAAATAAGTTGTGCGCATGGCCACCCTCAATAAATGTCTTAGGATTCACCAGTGCCCAACTTACCAACAGCAGTAACAGTTTTATAAAAATTTGTTTGGTCAAAAAACGCAACCTTTAAATATTCTAATTATGAAAGATTTACTATGCACAAAATAAATGTATTTTGCATTATACATTTCTTTGGAGATTTTACTTGTTTCAGTTTTTGCCAACAGAATTTTCAAAATACAGAAATTCATGTACTTATTTACAAATAGACCTGCTTGAGTTTCTGTGTGATTTCAGTCATTGCTTGTGCGCATGGCTGATTCTTGTGCTTGCTTCATCCCTGCTTAGCTACACTGGCCATAGATTCTCTCAGTTCAAGCCATCCAGGTAAAAAGACAAGTGTTATCCAGAACTAACTAACTAAACAAATTTCTCAGCAGGTATGACAGGGCATTTCTTCAATTTCAGGGACTTTTGTCCCTGTGGACTTTAAAAAGATAGTCTCTTAAAAAACACTTTTCACACTAATAGTTGATTTTATTTTGTCCACTAACAATGTCCAACATACATACACAGGAGAATTCTGATGTTTTTCCATTTTTCATGAAAATTTGCACTGTAGTGTAATTTCCATCACATCTTGATAATTGTTTAATAGCATTTCGTAATGATTTTTTTAAATTTTATGTATCCTAATTTTATCTATCCTATGCTTAATCAGAAGTGATGCACAATAAAAATATTCTGCTCACAATTGATATTTCAAGCATGCTCCTTAAAGGGGCTATATGTAGAATTCAGAAACCTGTTTAATTATCGACACCGGTGGTCGTTAAGTGAATTGCAGCCTACAACTTATTGCTCGTGCTCTATTGGGGGCGTGCTCGCTCGTATTCGTATTATCGTGCACATTACCCTACAAGAGACTGAACGTGATTCAAAGCTAAGCTCTTTTTCGTTATTTGCTTATAAGTAAAAAGAAGTTGGAAATATCTTTGCAGCTACTGTTACCGAACATCCCGACCCGACATCTTCCACGCTGCTGAGAGAAGTTTAGAATTAATAAATAGACTATGCTGCGCACTTTCCTTTTAATAATAAAATAAACAAAACAAAAATGACAGCGGTGAGAAAGCAGCAGTTAAGAAAGCATCTAAGCGATATGGATATGTTTGCAGCAGCTCTGCAATTCACCAGCATCATGTCGACAGATGAGGTAATTAAAATTACACTATATATGATAGTCAATAAAGTAGGCTATATTTGAGACTATAAAGATCTGTCTCTTGGAAGCGTGTGTAAACGTCACATCCTTTTGATTTTCCCGGGAAAAACGTCCCGAGTCTACAGGCTTTCATTGACAACAACCTATGAAGTTCTCTAAGGAAGGTCTCGTTTTTTAAGTTTCGTAACAAGCTGTTCACTTAATAAATACATTGGCAATAAAACAAGTGATTAATACTTGAAAATTCTTACATATAGCCCCTTTAAAAATCACAAAAAACAATATATAAAACCATATTATCTATACATAAAATGCATTTAGAATGCATTTTATTCATTTAGAAATGAATAAAATTATGAAGTTATGGTAAAAAAAAAAGTTTCAAAGACTAAGTTTCTTTTTAATGTCATCTTCATACAACAAAAATAAAACACAGAAGGGACATAGAAAAAAACACCCAATCTGTGAAGTCATTGTAGGATATTAGGAAAGAAAATGCTTATGATGAACACATTATTAATGATGCGGTAACATCTGAATTACCTGCAATCTAGAGTCACACAGCACCTTCTCAGCTAATTTATACAACTAACAAAGTGGTTGGTTATACATTTTTAATATAATATAGAATATCCCACTTATTTTAATACTGTCTCACCTATAGCCAATATAAACACTGTAAATCTTACGTTGCATTAATGCTAACATAATGATGACAGTGATGTCAGTGCTGTGCTGATGATGATGCAAATGATTTATGCAAATTAAGCCTAAGATCAATTATATATTGACCTCCATTTTCAGGAGCACTCTCTGCAGTGTCATGGCTCAATTGACTGAGGAGATACAGCCAACATTTGAGTCCACCTTAAAATCCAAAGCTGTGTCTGAAGACGCTAACGTCAAGTTCAGCTGTGTGGTCTCAGGTATCAAGTGATTAGCAAGTGATTGTATTGTACAGTATAATGGAACATTACTAAAGTGGTTCAGACCTTCTGTTCACCAGTTTTTGTTTTTGACCGTTACATTTGCAGGTTACCCAGTCCCTGAAGTGACATGGTACAAAGATGACATACAGCTTGACAGATACTGCGGCCTTCCCAAATATGAAATTTCACGTGATGACAAGACACACACACTCCAAATATACAAGTATGCTGTTTTCTAAGAACCTTTTTTCTTCTTTTAAATATTTAGTGAACATTTACAGTGCTTATTTCTATCTTAGCTGTACTCTGGAGGATGCTGCAATTTACCAAGCATCAGCACAGAACAGTCGAGGCATTGTGTCATGTTCAGGTGTATTGGAGGTCGGAACAATGAGCGAGTATAAGATTCATCAAAATTACTTTGCGAAGCTTAAACTGCGAAATGAGAACCGTCGCCATGAGCAGGAGGAGCAGCGCAATATAGGCAAAGACAATGTCCCAGCTGCCTTAGAGCACGACAGGATGAGCAGTCCTGAAAGAGCCCAGAGAAAACGCAGGTCCCCATAGAGAGCGGGGCCATAGAGACCATCCCTTCAGAGGAGAAAGTCATGGAGGTGGATGCTCTCAGTCAAACACCTCCAGTAGAGGACAGACTAGCTGCTCCTGTTCAAGTGTCAGCATCAGCACCTTTCATTGGCATCTCAAACTCTGAAATGATCGCAAACAGAGACAAAGACAGCGAGGGGCTTACATATATCCATGATACTGTGCATAATCCCTCCAGCAAACAGACTAACGAGCATTATGTCAAGAAGAAGCTCAAAATTTCAACAGCTGCAACAGAGAGAAGCAAGGAAAACAGACCAACTGGAAGAAGGGAAGAGATGATGAATGAGACTTCCAATGAGAAGATGGAGGTACAGAACACAGTCGCTCAGATTGCCTCAGTGACTGAATCTAGAAACAAAATGGACATAACAGGCACAAAAATGAATGAAAAGCAGTCAGTAAAAGTAAACAAAAGTGTCTCAGAAGAATCAAAGAGAGCTCAAGGTGCTCAGATCGCCTCAGTGACTGAATCTAGAACCAAAATGGACATAACGGATGCAAAAACGAATGAAAAACAGTCAGTAAAAGTAAACAAAAGTGTCTCAGAAGAATCAAAGAGAGCTAAAGGTGCTCAGATTACCACTGTGATTGAATCTAAAAATAAAATGGACATAACAGATACAAAAATTAATGAAAAGCAGTCAGTAAAAGTAAACAAAAGTGTCTCAGAAAAATCAAAGAGAGCTCAAGGTGCTCAGATCGCCTCAGTGACTGAATCTAAAACCAAAATGGTCATAACGGATACAAAAACGAATGAAAAACAGTCAGTAAAAGTAAACAAAAGTGCCGCTGAGGAATCAAAGACAGCTCAAGGTGCTCAGATTGCCTCAGTGACTGAATCTAGAACCAAAATGGATATAACAGATAGAAAAATAAATGAAAAACAGTCAGTGAAAGTGAACAAAAGTCCCTCAAACGAATCAACGAGGGCTCAAGGTGCTCAGATCACCTCAGTGACTGAATCTAGAAATGAAATGGACATAAGAGACACAAAAATGAATGAAAAGCAGTCAGAAAAAGTAAACAAAAGTTCCTCTGAAGAATCAAAGAGAGCTCAGGATGCTCAGATCACCACAGTGACTGAATCTAGAAAGAAATTGGACATAACAGACACAAGAAAGAGTGAAAAACAGTCAGAGAATGCAAAGGAAAGTCCCTCAGAATCAAAGACAGCTCAAAAGCCCATTGCAACCCAGAAACGACCAGCGTTGAAGGCTTCCATGACAACCCAGACAAAGGTGGTCGAAAACACGAAGCTAACAGAGTCACTTCAAGCTCTAGATACTATCCAGAACAGTAATCCCAGATTTATAGACAACAAGCTCATGGACTTTGATGACCACGGGAATAGAAATCCAGTAAGTATATGTGTGAGGATCTTGTCTCATTCTTGTGGTGGGAATGACGTCAATGTGGACACAGGGAAGAGGAATGCATCTGCATGCTCTCTTAGGGGCTTGGTGAGTGTTTCCTCATGCTCTGGCCGTGACCTCATGCGAGTGTAATGTTCCCAGTGGTAGTGAGACCAGTAACCCCCCTCAGCCACAATCATAAACTATAAATAGAGCCACAAGCATGACTTTGATGATGTGACAAGACCCATCTTAAATGACGCACAAATAGGGTCACAGACAATGTTAATATTCCCATCACGCACATCGTGGCTCCAGGGCACACAGAAGTATAGAGATCCTGAGATCCATCAGATATGTTTGCTGTCCCAAATCACCTGTTGCTACATGGCGTTTTGAAAGTAGATACAAAATAATACAACTTTACTGTGTAAGCCATAAGTGCTGTGGACAGACCAGCTGCTCTCCTTTTAATATCCCACATTCCCCTCTGATCTCATAAAGCCTTAAAATACTCTCTAAATATGGCCAGTGCAACAGCTTCCCCAAGGCAATAGATGCTAAATAAGAAGCAAGATAGACGTAGTCAACTGAAAACAGGTGGCTTCTCATTCTAACTTGTAATCATGTAAGTAATTACAAATTAGGGCATTCACATTATCTAATATTGGGGTCTGTCAAACAAAGTAATGTTGAATCCACTTATTTTCTCTCTTGTTCTTTCTCTTATCCTAGCTAAATGAGAGATAATCAAGTGCTAATATTACAGAGGTTCAGCTAATATAACGCTCTGTTGATTTTAGATTAAGGACTCAAGTGCTAAGAGGCAGAATCTCCCTGCAGATTTACAGTGGTCAGGGATCTGGCATTAGTGCAGTGCACCAGAACCAGTATATGGTTTAATTGTGTGGTATGAGTAAATGAGCTTTCCATAAAAGAAATGTTTGAATCTCTTGAATTTTTTTAAATATAATATGTAAATAGGTCCATGAGAATATTGGTATATGGTATATATTAAAGGGATAAAAATTTACTTCAAAAAGAAATTTGTCATCTTTTACTGACTCGTGTTATTCCAAACCTGTAGGACTTTTTTTGTCTGTGGAACACAAAAGAAGATCTTAGTGTTTTTTCATACACTAATGCTTAGAAAT
The DNA here is from genome assembly GCA_037950665.1 of Hypophthalmichthys nobilis. Classification (NCBI taxonomy): domain Eukaryota; kingdom Metazoa; phylum Chordata; class Actinopteri; order Cypriniformes; family Xenocyprididae; genus Hypophthalmichthys; species Hypophthalmichthys nobilis. Next base: position 38,492,044 of record CM075470.1, read on the forward strand.
TAATAATTTTATTCCCCAAGGATGCATTAAATTGACCAAAACTGACAGTAAAGATCTTTGCAGTGTTACAATAGATTTCTATGTCAAATAAATTTCTACTCATCAAGTAATCCTGAAAAAAATTATCATGATTTCCAAAAAAATATTAAGCAATAATAAACTGTTTTCAATGTTTATATATAATAAGAAATGTTTCTTGAGCACCAAATCAGCATATTAGAATGATTTTTAAAGAATCACATGACAATGAAGACTGAAAAATAAAAAAGTAAATTACTAAAAAAAGTAAAAAGTGAAAGTAAATTAAATTTTAAAATATATTAAAATAGAAAACACTTCTTTTAAACTGTAAAATATTTCACAATATTTCTGTATTTTTATCAAATAAATGCAGCCTTGGTGAGCATAAGAAACTTCAAAAAAAAAAAAAAAAAAATTAAAAATCTTACAGACCCAAAACTTTTAAAGTGTATAGTGTCCAATAACAATCAGTGGGGTCTGATGTTGTTTTGAAGAAAAAAAAAAAAAAAAAAAACAAGAAATAAAAGTTAGACCGCTTAGGAATAACATAAAGGTGGGTAAATGATGACAGAAATTTTATTTTTGGTTGAACTATCCCTTTAAGGCTTCTGAAGATAATAATCGAAAGAAAACTTATTCAGAATCCTATGATTTCAGGCTGCAGGCGATATCCACACTGAGCCCACAGAGCCACCAATTCATGAAGATATTCCTCTTTTTCATAAAGAAGTGGACAAGAAGTTAAAGGAGCAACCCCCATTGATGTGTGAGGTCACTGCGAGTGTTACGGACACACTCAGTTCCTGCTACCTTCCATCACAAGGACAGAAGTTGAGAGCAGGTGACCAGACTGTGGCATCAACAAAGAGCAGTACACTTGTCACAGGGCCTCAAAACACTCAGCCGAGTGAGAAAATCTCCTCAGGTCATGTTTCACACATGCTTCACGATGGCCAAGTTACAACAGCTATGAGTTCCTCATTAGGAGATGACACATTAACCAGTGTGTGTGGGAAGGATAGCAAAGCTGAAAACCAACTTGTCAGAGAGTCTGACAAACCTAAGGGTGAAACAAAATCTGCATCTATGTCTTTGAACAGTATGGAAGAAAATGAGATGACAAACATAAATACAAATGTGCCTGTACAGAACAGCATTTCAAAAGAAGAATCATTGGCAATCTCAAACCATTCCACAAATCAAGTCATTGTCACAGAGTTTGTACAAATTGGCATGTTAAACTCCAATGTGGTGCAACCACAGACCATGAGTAGCTCCTCTATTTCTAAAGTTGAAATAAAAGATACTACAGCGGGAGAGTGTGAGAGCTCTTCTCTAGTAGCTACAGACAGTGTTGCTAAAATGGACACACAGGAACAATCTAAAGTTACCACATTTAAAGTACCTGTATCAACCGATCACAAGATGCAGAGTTACTCTGCAAAAAAAGGCAATGATCATTCTGGCCCCTCTACATTCCTCTCAAAAGCTTTACCAACAGAATTTACCATTCCTGCAATATATATTACAGATGTGGACAGCACATCTCAAAATAGTACAGACAAAACTGTTTGCAAGTGTGCTATTAATAAATCAGATATTATTCAAATCAGAACTGAAGCAAATGCAGTAACCTCTAATGTGACAAATGGCAACACTGTCAGTCAAACAAGTAAACTTATTCATTCTGATTGCACAAACACCACAAACAAAACCACAGCCAATTTGAAATCTGAAGGTCTGTGTGATGAGAAATTTGATCTTTCCCTACGTTCACAAACTTCTGAAGTCAACAAGCCTGATCAACAGCCACTAAGTCAAGAAAACCTGATTCAAGGACCTGAATCATCAAGTGATTGTTCCACTGAGAATGTTGCAACAGGTTTTATTAGGCTATCAGAGGTTACTACGCAACATCACAATGCCGACAAAAGCACAAAGACAAATGAGTCTGACTTAACTGAAACCAGTTGTCTTCCAAAACCAGATCTAAATCTGAAAACTGATTTTGACTCCTTCATAAAACAGTTGAAATCAGCTGCATTAGACCTTGAGATGTCAAATCAAAGTTCCACCAGAGCCACGTTCAATGCTGCAACACATATAAACTCTAAAGACAACGTTAAATATGGGGAGGAAGAAAATTCTGCAGTGAAGGTAACAATCCCACTGAAGAATACAGACCATCAGGATAACTCTACTGCTGCCCACAGTGAACCTGCCACCAGGATGAATCAAAAGACTACATTCCCCAGCACTAAAACAGAGACAAGTGAAATAGAACCGGCCATATGTCTTGAAGAAGCAAATAGAGATGCATATCAGGGGGACAAATTATCTTTGAAAACACAACCTGAATCTTCTTTACAATCAGACAGTAACTCACCATTGAAGACACCATTAGAAACGTACTCCCCTCGTCTCACCCGGAGGAGTGTCCCGGATGACCTCCCAAAGCCTGCGGGAAATGAAGACATTAAGCCCAAATCAACAGAGAAAGACAAAGAAAAACAGTTCAAAGGTAAAGATATTATAGGAATGTACACTGAACACACAATTACATCAGTTATTTTCAATTAATAGTGTAGACAAATGGTTCACAATGAACAGAAAAGCTGAATTCTAGCAACTTTCAATAATGCTTGTCATGTGATGGTGTGTTTGACCGTAAAACAATGACGTGTCATTAAGTAGCTTTTGCTACAATTACATTCAGATATTTGGGCACACATTTCATTTTTTGCATTCCCTGGGAATCAAACTCTTGGCCTTTGTGTTGCTAATGGCTGTTGCTCACTTTGCCTTTGGAAGCTGTGTATCTCACCATTTTGGCACTTTGTTATCCCCCTATATTTCCATTTCTCTGTCTCTTTCCCTGCAGTTCCACAGGTTATCCGTAAAATCCGACCAGAGGTGTTTGACACCTCTGGAAATCTGAAACTCTGGTGTCAGTTTTTCAACATAGTAAGTGACTCAACAATAAGGTGGTACAAGGATGAGGTGGAGATTGCAGAGATAAAGAGAAGGTAGGCGCTCCTAGAGTTTTACTGACCCCTAGTGTTATCCAGTGCTTCAAGCCCTAATGCTATCATCAATGGTGTCATATGACAAAACGTGCAATATACAACATATAAAGTGCAATATACGTGTACCGACATACTTTGCAGCCTGCTGGTATATTGTTTTGTTTTCTGTTTTAGTGCAGGAGATGAGACTCAGGTGTGCTTGGCTATTATACGGATGTCCAAAAGAGACTGTGGTGTTTACAGATGCACAATTACCAATGACTATGGCAAAGATTCCACAGAGTATCTTCTCAGTGCAGAGTGTAAGTCTTTCCTGTTATCTGTGTTCTTAACTTTCTAATATGTTCAAATTCTTACAAAATTTGTTCTAGAGAATTCATTCTAATTGTGACAGTGTTTTCTGTTACATCTGTTGACAGTTCTTTCCAATATGTTTCTGCGTGAGGAGCTCCAGGAAGGTAGAAAAATTGCAGCTGTATAGCGCTTTGACCCCTCAGTATACATATTGTATAACTGTCCCTTTTACCATCTCTCTCTCTCTCTCATATGTAGTTGGGGAGGAGATTGAGATGACTCCTCTGATCTTTAGTAAAGGTCTTGCTGATGCAGGCTGCTGGGGCTCAAAGTTCTATGGCCGTGTAACAACAGAAGAAGCTCAGGTCGGAATGGGATGCGAGCACAAAACCAGACGGCTGAAGGTGATCTACGGGTTAGATCCCGTGTTTGAGTCGGGCAGCTCATGCTTTATGAAAGTGCGGAGCCCTATTGCATATGAGAGCAGAGAGGAGACTGTTTTGGCTGAAAGGAATCTCCAAATCACAAAACAGGTGACAGATCTTTCAAGTTTTTGAAACATCCGGGTAAATTTCTCAACAAACTTCTCAAGTTTTAACACTTTTATCCCCCACAATTTCTTTCCAAAAGTTCCTAATTTATAGGACTGTAAATTTCTAATTTATAGGAATGTAGAATTCAGAACATGTCCAGAGAGTACTTCAAGATCTTTGCTGCAGAGACGAGAGCGATAGAGAGCTTTGGTGCAGCACTGGAGTAAGTGAGGGTTTTTTTCTCTACCAAGCTCTGCTCAAAGCATGCGATTTCATTCCATAGTTTTATTATAGTATATCAAGGTCAAACAGCATATGAGGATCCTAGTTGATCTCACATGTGTTGTCACTGTGACTATGTATATTTTTCAGGGTAATCCCTCTATACTTCATGTACTGGCCAGGAAGCAGTGTTCCTTATGCAACAGTGGAGGCAGAGCTTAAGGGTGTCTATATGCGGTATTGTGGATTGGATCGTACTGGGTCACTGGTATTAAATGAGAAATTAGAGGTGGGACAAAAATGTTCTTCTCTCCAGCACTGGATCCACCAGTGGACCAATGGAAATGTGCTGTTCTCCAGACTTGAGGGTAAATTAGAGAAATGTATCCAAAACAAATGATTCTGCATGTCTTTTCACTAGTTTTAGTTTAAATTATGACTTTGATCCTATTGTTTTTTGTTTTGTTTTGTTTTTTTGCAGGAGTTGATACAATACTAACAAATATCGGAATAGCAATCAGGTCAAAGGGGTGGGTACTTGTAAGAACAATTCATTCAGGTTTTCTGATGGTAAAATTTCTTTTTTTTTTTTTTGAAAGAAGTTAATATTCTATTGCATTAAGTTGATCAAAAGTAAGAGCAGAGACTTTTACATTGTCACCAAAAACTATATTTCACATAAATGCTGTTCTTTTGAATGTTTTATTCATCATAGAATCATAAAAAAATGTGTGTATCATTGTTTCCACAAAAATATTATACAACACAATTATCAACTGTGACAATATTAAGAAATCAGCATATTAGAATGATTTCTGAAGGATCATGTGACACTAAAGACTGGAGTAATGATGCAGAAAATTCAGCTTTGCCATCACAGGAATAAATTACATTTTAAAATATATTAAAATAGAAAATATATATATATATTTTTTAAATTGTAATATTTAACAATATTAATGTTTTTACTGTATTTTGATCAAATAAATGCAGCTTTTGTGAGCATAAGAGACTTCTTTCAAAAACATTTAAAAAATCCTACCGAACCCAAACATTTGAATGGTATTTTATGATTTAATTGGTTTAAACTTTATAGATGTATTTAAAGTGCTATAATATGCTGTAATTTCTTGACGCATACTTTTTTTTTTTTCTGATGCAGGTATCAGGGGTTTCCTTGTGATGCTAATCCAAAAGTTTTTGAGCAGTTTCACATTCAGCATCAGTGTAATTACTTCTGTGGTCTCTTAAACCTCAAACCTCTCAAAGCCCCAGAAACACTTCAGTCTGCAAACAGATCCAAAGGCACAAGCAGCCCACTACTACAACGGAGAACAGCTCCCAGCTCCTCCAGTCCCCAGACCTCACGCAAGGCCACAAAGAGCCCCAAAATATCCCGCAAACTGAACCCTCAGAACTCAACCTAACCCGAAATAATGGTGTTTAAAGTAGGCTATATACATAGGCAAAACTCAAGAAGAAAGGAGAGGTACTGTATGTCTGTTATTGATCAGAAAGGTCACCTACTGATCTGCAGTTAAGATGCAGCTGCACTTAAACCAGAGTGTAAGTAAAAAACATTCTTTTGATAAATGCAACATTTTAAATGAAATAAGTAAATCCAGAAACATAACCTAGTCTTCTACTGCAGTGGTCCTTACAGAATCCGTTGTATAATCCTCAGAGGTTTTGAAAGGGTATTATATAACTGTGTGTGAAAATGTCAAGAGGATCTGTAGCACTACAAAATTTTATTACCTCTTTGTTTATTTCCAAAGAAAGTTCAGTGCTGTTGGCTCACTAGCTGTTTGTAAATAATAATTTAAAAAAATATATAAATTTAGTTATGAATGACGTTTTATTGTATGAGATGAGTGATATATATTATTTCCATTTGGTTGTAGATCAACGTGATGCATATCCCTAAAATTGAAAAATATTTTTCAAAATATAATTTTTAAGAAATATCATAAGCTATTGAATGTTGTCCATTAAAATGCTACGGCACTTTATAATACATATTCTCAAATCTTTTGTGTTCCACAGAAGAAAGTAACTTGCTTTTTCCACAACAAGAAGGGGAGAAACATTTTTCATTTTTAGATGAACAAAGACTATGGCTGAATTGAGCTTGAAGCGAGAGGCATAATGGAAACAGAAACTGATGCTAACATTATTTATTTATTATTTATATAATAACAGCGATTTAAATGTTGAGTTGACATTTGAAATTTTAATTTTGTCTGTTGTGTCATCTGATCTTATCTCAAATATCTTATCTAACATTACATTACTGGATCTTTTGAACTAAAAGCCAGGTAATGTTTCTTTACATTTTGCTTGGGTGAAAAGGGAAAGGAATCCATCCAAAGAGTAAATTGTAAGTCTCATATGTACGAAAATTAGTGGATTTTGACTTTGTCACAGAATGGAATAGACAATTATATAATCATGCAAGTCGGAGTAATTGAATTAATCTGCTCTATTTCACCTTGTTTATGAGACAAGCTTGTATGCAGGAAGGACTCTGTCTGTATGTTTAACAATAGCTTTACTACAGCTCACCATGACAGCCATTTTGCAACCGGCCCCAGAACCTGATTTGAATTACCTTAATTTAACAAATTTATGACTAAAATCCGTTAGACGGATAATTATCACTTTTTACCTTGTTTTGGTAATATTGGGTCGGTAAATACATAGTAAGAGGTATTAATGCAGATAATTATGAAGCTAAGACTAGATTAACTGATTATAATGATGAAAATGTTGATTATACTGTAGTTGTAGCAACAAATGAGGATTCTGTCAATAATTGTGACAACATTTGAGGACATTAAAAATAAAAATTCCAGTCAACACAACTAATGAAACCGGTTTTATAAATGAGCATATATGCAGGAAGTATAACCTGGACAACATTCATCTGACAACCAGTTATTATTAAGTTAAAATTTATTTATGAAAAAAGTAAAAGTGAGTGGTTTAAAGACATCATGGATACTGTTACATCCAAATTAAAGAAAATTTTATCAAAACCTAATTCTAAGTGTCTCGTGGTCTGTGTGGGCAAACTACAGTAAACGGCTAACACTGACACATATGGAGAAAACATTATGAATACAAAATGAAACATTCCAAAGCCTAGACAGGATCTGAGAAGAGTGTGCGGAGTAATGAATGCATTAACATAGTCTCACATATCCAGCAGAGCATTGGTGATAAGGCATTGCCTTATACTTTGATTGTGATAAATTAGTCGAATGAACGAATATATATTCTAGCCTGAGGTTTTGCAAATGCCTAACATGAGGGAGCCTAATTATAGTCCCTTGAATGTACTTATGCGTAATTGCCTGCCCATGTCACGATGAAGTAATAAGCTACAAAGTGGAGGGATAGTCTGGAATCCAGACTGAGTATGAACAGGCAAACTTGTTCATTAAAAACAAATGCAGAGTGAGAAAGATGAGAAGATAGGGTCCCTGTTCGAATGTGTAAACATTGTGATCATGAGCAAAATGCACCTTAAACCATATAATATTATTAAAATGTCAGGTTGATATATTCAAGGAAAACCCATATGGTAGTCTATTATACTGTCATCGTTTTCATGGTGATAATCATGATGACACACGGGATGTAATTTTTGCACTAAATAGGGAACTGTATTAGAATCACCGGAAGCTTCTGAAATGTCACAATAGCGCTGGCATTTTAACAACTTTTATCTCTTATCCACTAAAAGTTGGAGGCAGCAAGTGTGTCTATGCCATCACTGTGGTAACTGTCACTGGTGCTATAATCTGGCACTGCAGGCTGTGTGTGAACTGTGTGCTGCTCTGACATTCAGATAACAATCTCGCAGCCTTCGCGCTGTGCATCTTAACAAGAGAAAAGGCTAAACATTCTTGAATGAATTCATGACTGGCTAATTATATGATAATACTTTTTGAAAGATTACAGGTTAGATCAATAGTCCTTTGGTCAGTGTTTAATCATTTCCGCAATGACCATTATGCAGGACTGGTGTAGTTCATCGTACTGGATAGTCATTTATATCAATCGGCAATATAAAACACAAATACTTTGATGTTTCATGCAGACACAACTCTATTGTAGAGAAAATGACAGGTAATTAGGCCTATTAATATAGGCTACTGTAATATTGTCGCTTGGCCATCTGTTTTATATATTTTAATGGACTATTTTTTCTTAGATAATGTAAAGGTAAATTATAATTTCAACTTTGTGATAGCAATAAGTTCAATATTACATGTAGCCATGTAATAAGCAGGATAATGTTCAGTCAGGAGGTCATTATCGTAAAATAAACCCATTCAGGGTGAGTATTCGATGTTTATTTTGTGATAAAGACCTGCTGGCTGTACATTATCACTTACATAATCAATATACAATCAATACAACCAACACAGACTTCTCAAATCAGTTGCCGCTGTTGTATTTCTACCATCTGCTGTAAATACATATATAACATATCCTACATCAGTACATCCATATAAAGGAAAACTCATTTTTCCTGCAGGAAATACATCTTTGAGCTTGTGAATTTAACATTTGATTCCGATTCCGTTGTGTAGTTTGATTTTGGATATGGATATAAATGATTTTTGTGAGACACTGGTTGTAAATATAGTCTGTTTGTTAGCTAGACTAGTACTTCAAAACGTTGGGGTTGAGTAGTGTGCTTCACTGCCATTAATAACTAACCAACAATATTCCATCAACTGACATTCAGGAAATGACAAGATCAGGGAATGACTCAGTCAAAATCGTCCTTCTGTCTGGCTGAATGTGAGTCACAATGCCCAGCGCAGGTGTGTGTTGTCAAAGGGTTTAATGGTGTGGCAAGAGATGCAAACAGTGCGACAGAGGTGTGTATATTCTCTAGAGTATGAGGTGGAAACTCCTACAAAGACTCAACTGGGTGTAGGTAATAGATCCAGCTGCATATCCTACAGCCATATGTACAAACAATAAAGACCCACATGCTTCACAGAGTCATATACTGGAAAAAAGAAACAAAGTTCTGCTTGCATGAGGCTGTCCTCTGTCATAAAAAGTTAGCTGATTGGGAACTGATTCAGTCCTTCGCAGTAGACAGCAGCATGTCATCTTTCTTTGAAATCTGGCTCAGACGGGGGTATAAAAAACTATTATGTGCACTCAGGACTCATGAAGGATAATATGAAGCAGAGTATGTTTTTTTTTTAAAATGTTTTTCTTAAAAGTTGATCCTCTTTTTTTGACAATGTGGCAATATGAATGCTAACCACTAACCAGTATATTGTGCAAATCCTGCTTGCTTTTTATCTATTAGCGTAACATATGGAGTGTCACATTTTGTTTTGATAAGATTAGCCGGTCTCTCAGATGTACCCTACCACATTGGGAACCATCCAAAGCAATTAAAGTGGTAAACATTTGTCAAACACACATCAAGGTGTTTCTTTAGAGTAAACTTACAATATGCAGTGGTCTTGTTAGTTCAGTTGATGTTGTTGTGAAACTGAAACTACCGACAGAAACTATCTCTGCAAAGACAATAAAGTAACAATCACAAGTAAACAGAGACAGATTCTAATAAATTGGCCAGGACCTGTTGTTCCAGAGATTACTCACACTACTCACTAAGACTAATTACCAACTCATAAATTACAGTGTCATTCTCACCTAATTGTTTGTGCTTGATCATCGTAATAATTTATAGTATAACATCCCTCCAGGAAATTAGAACAGCACTTCATGATAATAAAGAGAAACATTTTGAGTATGGAAATATTTACTCAGCATTGTCAGTGTGAGCACAGGCTGATAAAGAAATACTGAGATTAATTAGTGTGTTTGAACTGTCCTCATTCAAATAAGAAAAAATAAAAAACGCTATTTTCATTACACTTTATAGCTTACTTATATGGCTCAAAAATATAATAGTGGAATGATCATTTTTCTGAACCAATTATTTTACAACATATTTTGGGATTCATACAATATTGTGGGATAATACAACAGGAAAGAATGTTATCCTAATACTAACATAAAAATCTATTTAGAGCCATTTTCTTGCTTCAGTGAGTATAAGTAACTTTAAGTGCTGTTGTGTACATATCTAAATGTCTAAAAATTGGACTTCTGAATAAAAAAGAGAAATGGGGTTGTGTCTCCATTTTTTGGGAGCTATAAAAACATTCAATTTTGAGATGAGGCTTAAAAACATTTTAACACACATATTAAATGGAAGAAGTATGTCATGTTTTCACAGGTGGTATAAACAGATTCTGATTCAAAGTGACTTTTCCATCAATTACTTCCCCTGACATTTCACATTTTGGTACTTTCAGGGAAATTTAACAGCTTGTGAAAACTCTCTATTAACCCTCTGTAATGTGTGAAACACTAAAAAACACGGTCAGCATTTATGCAACCATAAGGAGTAATTGGATTTATCATACAAAACATATGAAAAAAAAAAAACATTTTATATGCAAAATCATTAAATTAATTTCTGTTTTTATCAGCCAACCACACGCTGACACAGGCAGAACATGCAAACTCCACAGAGAAAGCTAGGACTCGATCCAGGGACCTTCTGTTTGCAAAGACAGTGCTACCAAATGAACCACCGTGCCACCCATTAACAGCTATTATTCCAGTGTACTGAACTAATGCAAGACGAATGATGTGATAAAAATAGTCTTCCTCTCTTTAAAGGTTGAGTTATCAATCATCAAAGGTTATAAGTGCATTGTGTGATGTATCTTTCTACTTTGTAGATCAGAACCATTCACATTATCAGTCTCATTTGAATCAATACATTTTTTTGCCATTAATAGAAAATTTAAGATTAATTATATATTCAGAATCTTAAATCATTATTAATATTAACTTTAAATGGCAATCTACAAATTATTTCTAACCTCTAAAAATGATTTGATCTGCCTCTGAGGCCCTCACTGCCATCTATAAAAAAAGAGCACACGCACTAATGCAAAGTGATAATTAGATAGTGTTTATCACATTCAGCGTCATAAAACATGAATCATTCTGCTTTTTTTCTTTCACACTTTAAAAAGTGTGTGAATGTTAAAAATGGCATGGGTGAGAGACGGGACAGGTTCAGGGTTATACTCTCTCTGCACTCTTACTTACTACAGCCTAGTTCTTATGTGGGTTATCATAAAGAAAGGTGTGAGGCAGGGGAAGGTTAGAATTCAGCATTAATCAGCCATCATCTGCTTCCACACATCTGAGTATAATGGCATGCCGTGTCCCTTGTGAGTCACTGGCCCATTTGTTTCAGACTGCGGAAGAAAAAAAAAAATCAAATGCGTGTTCACTGGAGTCACATCATTAGGTTTCAGGATGTCAGGCTATTGGGAAAAGAGGTGTCACTGGTGGTAATGGATTGCATTTTCACCTCCAACCCTTAGCGAGTTCACCTCGCGTCCTCAACCTCTCCCTCCTGACCGGAAAGTGTGAAGGAAACACCCCTCCTCCCACAGGGAAACTCATTGATTTCCATGAAAGGGGGAATACAAGATGAGGAGATCCTAATATAAATCTTTCTTTTCTAAAAGTTGATGTACTTATGTTTAAACAAGCTTTTTTAGAGTAAGGCATGCATACCATTGACTCTGAATGAAAATGACTCAATTAATACAAACCATAAAAAAATAAAAATAAAAATGCAAAGCAAAATTTGACTCAAAAAGTATTGCACAATTTCACATAATATCATAACTGACAAGTATTGGCAGTTTACCATATTGTGTGATTTGACTCACAAGATATGATCTTTGAACCTGACCTTTTTGCATTTAACAAACATATGAATGGATCATGATGCAAAGAACATAACATTAGCTGTATTAATTACAATGGCAATTAAATTTGTACCATTATATATATATATATATATTCATATTCTGACATTGTTTTGAACATTAAATAAAGATAAATATAAAAATAAAGAAAAATAATAATAACCTACAATAGGATAAAGTTCAACTAATAATGGCACTAACAATTCATGTGAAATCCTTTAGGAAGCCAAATGTTACAGCAACTCCCCTATAATTATTGGCATTTGATGTGAGTGTTGTCCATGGTGCTGAACGCTGCAGTTCACAGAAATTTGACTCTGCAAAATGTTGGCAAGTGTTGGCAAGTGAAAATTACTTTTCCATAGGCTCTCTTATATTCACAACACGCGCCATATTTGCAGATATCGACAACGTCGCGATGTTCGCTGGACCTGAATGGAACGCAATAAGTCATTACCACACGACAGCCCATCTAGCCCTCCCATCCGCGCGATATAAAAACAACATCTGACTCCCCCAGTCCTAGTAGATGCACGCGCATTGAGAGAGAGAGAGAGAGGATACACCGACAACGTTTAGAAATGTCCAGTTTAAGTGTAGCCAGTTTTTGTCACTGTGGATTCCTCACGTACCTTGTGCTGTTCTCTTTTTACATTTCAATAACGTCCTCAGTGAGCCTTGACTTGACTGAACTAAGAAACAAAGTTGCAAAGATCAAAGTTAACCCGAGAGGAAATTTATGGGCAACAGGTGAGATGCATACATGACTTGTTATTGTGCTACATATAACGTGACTTATACCTAGAACAGAAATGTGATTTGACACTTAAGGTCATTTTATGGGGAAGAAAAGTGTCGTGGACAGCGAACGCTTGCCGAGCGAGGAGGACTCCACGATGAAAGCCATCGAGGCTGCACTGAGTCGCCAGCAGGTCGAGCCCGCGGACCTCTACCAGGAGATGCTGAAGATCGCGCTTCAAACACACCTCGACTCGCAGGAGATCCGCCCTAAAGTTCCGGTAAGATCCGAGACTGAATTGGTTATACTTTACTCTGGTCTGAAATGACTGATGGAATATTCTTCTGTTGTAAATACTTTTCATGAATAATGTGATTTAAATTAATTTGCTTGTTTGGTTTAAAATGTCATTTGGGCAATTCTGCATGATAATCACAGATCAACAATTGATTCATATGAACTGTTTCTGGTTGTTCTAGGTGACTGCAATATTAATGAAGATATTAGAAAGCTACATCCAAGACAATAAAAATGATGATGACTTCCGTTGCCTGAAATCTTCAAAGGTTTAATTCACATGGAATTTGTAATTGCCTTTTCATCAACTGTAATTTGTTTCTTAACTAACCTTTTATCCACCTCCATGTCACAATAAATGCAACAAGTTATACTTGTATATTTATTTTTAGAGGATGTCCAGAATTGTATTATTTTTTTCAATAATTTGTATTAAATAAAGACTAAATTAGTGAAGTCAGTTGCTCCTGCATGCAACTACAATGTTAAAAGTGTCATAATTTGTATCTAAATTTCTATATAATGTTCAGTGAAAAGCATGTATGTGTTGAACAGATGAGTGGTTAGGTTAAGAGAACAAAATTCTTGGAGATTTTATTGATTATTAATGAGATGTAATTTGTCGAAGGTTTTATTTAGACTAACAAATGGTGTTTTATGAAAACTAAAAAATTACACATATTGTTCTTTACTGAAAACATTGACAGGAAATTCAAGACATCAGTGAGGAAAACAAAACAATATCAACTAAAAAGTAATTAACCAAAACACAACTGTATAATCTGTTGTGAGTAGGGCTGGGCTATATGGCCAAAAAAATTATCACGATAAATGTCAAATCTTTATTTCTTTCAAGTTTAAAGGCAGATTTTTGCACAAATTTTAGAAACCAGACAGTTAATTGTGGTTTTAAACTACTCTTTATTGTCAGAACATGACTTGCCAAACAGGTGAACATCTCACAAATCTGAGGCAGAATATTTAAAACATTTTTAATTTTTAGTTTCTACATTAAAATACGCACAAGTTAACTTATGTAAAATCCTTTTTCAGTCTTTTTCCTTAACAAAAGAAATATCTTAGCTAATAGAAAAAAAAAAAAAAAAAAAAAAAAATTCTTAGTTTCTGCATGTTCTGACGGGTGATACTGTTTCAAATCATGAAACGGGTTTGTGTTGCCTGACTTTGATGGCACATATCTTCAGCATAGTTTGCATTACAGGCTGTAATATTAATAATATTATGTGTTTTGTCTCTTAGAAATGTGCATTTGTCAGTAGCTTGAGTTAGAATGCAAATGTAAATTTATGTTAATTAATAAAAATAGAAACATCTGTAAAAATTGCAACAACCTCGTTTTTATAGGGTAAAATTTAAATATTCTGACTGTTTGTATACTTTTATTAAAATTACCCATAGTCATCCATAGGATCATGCATTTAGATCGTGATAATCACAGGTAAAACCACACATATAGCACCTCACTACCATGGTAATATGTAAATATATGGTATTTGTTATAAAAAACAATAGCCTATACTTTTAGTATAAATACAAATGCATAAATGCTATAGCTTAATAACAAAAAATACTGTAATTATTTTCTGTTACTCATTTAATACATGTCTACATTAATATTTATCATTTTATTGCCCAGCCAAAGTTTTGAGTATATGTTTACATTTTTACAAACATCACACACACAACAGTAGACAAAAGTGGAAATTTAAGACAAACCTCAGCAATACAATTACCTGGTGAATGATTTAATAATTTTTTTGCACATCACAACTAGCCTAGATTTAACAGTTACATGAACAAACCATCAAAATCCAAATTTCCAAGCACTACAGGATGACACAGTTATAAATGTAGTAAAATACCAAATTAGTACACATAAGAATAACGCAAGGTGAAAACTGACACATTGTTATATAATATTTTTCTTGCCCTGAGAACCGAATATAATACTTATAACGTGTGCAAAGAGTGCTACCTGAATTACCAAATACTTAACTGGTGCTATATATATATATATATATATATATATATATAATACTTGCCTTTTGAGTCTGTGTTTTTGTCAGTGTGAAAATCAGTTGATCATCTTCTCTGATATAAATTTATTACACAAGCTCATTATCTTTAGACAAATACAAATGACAACAATTGTCTTTGACCTGACCTTCTACATCATAACATAATACTCTTTCCTTCTTCTTCTTTTTTTAAAACATGACCAGATAACCAAAGAAATGTACAAATCTCATACATTAACAACAATGAACAACTGAAATTTACATTGTAGGCTTATTTTAATTTTGAACTGGTCTTTGACTTTTGAATTGAGTAGCAGTAATGGTTGTAAATGCTGTGTAAGAAGCCTGGATTAATTTTCTATAACAAGAAGATGAAGCTTTTTAAAATAGATTTTGTCCATCTGTTGTCTTCTGCTTTCAAAGAATTGGCCTACACATCATTTTGCCATTGATACCTATAGCATATGAATCAGATGTGACCTAAAAATATGTAATTTTCTATGACTAAAGACTAGTACATCACTTTCATACCTGCACTACCACAACAAATTGTTGAGATGGGTGTGCAAAGACTGCCCATATAGCATAGTTTCCTTAGGGGGCGTTTAGACTCGCTGTTCAATTCAATCATTTTTTTTTTTTTTTAGTTTTCAGGAACACACGTTGGCGCAGTTTCTTAGTGCCAATAGGACAGTTAATGATGACATTGGACTGTGTATTATAGTGTCTGTCTGCCCGCTCAGAGAACAAACAGCGAACAAATCGCTTTATTGAGGTCAGTGGGACACGTGACTGCCGCTGTGCAGTTGGATGCTCTGTTGACTAGCGGAGCTTGACAATCGCACGATATGCATCTGCTATTAACGTAAATTTCTCTCCCTGGATTAATATATTTACTCTAGCCTTAGCGTGATCATGGGACAATGTGGTGTTATTTCTTCGAAGACGGTTTTAGTCTTCCTAAACCTGATATTTTGGGTAAGTTGCCTACAGTAGCCTATAATAGCTTGAATGCAGTGGTTAGCGGGCACTCTGGCTCTGCAGGGATACACGACCTACAGCGAATAAGCTGTTGTTTACAATCTATAATAGACAGGCTTTTAAAGAAATCTATTATGCTTTTTGACTAAAAGCACCATTAAAAGAATCCAAGCGCTAAATTGCATCAGGTGAATTTCAATAGCTTTCTGTTTTGTCCTCTGTGTGTCATGTTTGTAGATTCAGTCTATCCATAAAATAAGATCCATATATCAAAAAGCCTAATATAAGATCCGCTACATGAGATTCATAATATCTGTAATGTCTTAATGTTTGCAATTGCAAGGAAAAACAATACTATATGTCTTTCTACAATATCGTTGTAGGGATTTATGTAGCAGGGATAATTGTAACACTTTTTAGGTTTTGTTTATCAATTCTGAAATGTGTAAAGCTTTTCTTTTCCTCAAACATCTTTGAGATATTATCAGTCATCACCACTGTCTGTTAAATTTTTATCTTAATCAAGTCTAATAATGAAACTGGAAGGCCACATGATTGTGACATCCATACTTAAGCCTATATAATTGGTATAATATATAATAATTATACTATTTATTATATATAATATATAAATATGGTGGATTGTGATTAATAACAGTAAAATTAGTAAATGTTTGTCAATACGCAACTTAAAATACTATATTATAGTAACTGTGTAATAGTAATTGTGACATAATTTTAATAAAACTCCATTTTAATACAACTTTTAAAAGGTTAATACACTTTTAAATGGTTAAGAACATCAGTAAAATACAACAGTATTTTAAAATCTAGCCCTTATCCACATTTTAGTTGGACCCTCACAGGCCTAGAGGCAACTGATACATTCAGACAGACATAAACAATGCAGGTTGTTTGTAATATTGCCACTAAATTAGGCTAAAAAAAACCCAACACTTCTTGGAGAGATAACTCCGTAAAATGATGCCTGATTTGATATAATCAGGGCTTGACACTAACTTTTTTGCTCACCAGCCACTGTGGCTAGTGGTTTTCCAAAGTTACTAGCCACTCAGCATTTTCACTGGCCACAATTTTGCTGTTGGGAAATTACATTTTATATGATTAAAGTTTACTTTGGCATGCTTAAATTACTTGATTTTGAGTCATTTTACTTGATTTAGAAGATTTAAAACCCTTTCAAACTTTCAAATGCAGATTGACCACCCAAATCAAGACTACATTGTATATCAGCTGGTATGTACAGGTGGGCAAGGGGTGGGCAATATGAGCATAGGCTAATATGAGAAAGTTATTTTTGTTAGGCTATATAAAAGAACAAAGAAGCAAATTAGCAAATTACAAAAACAATAGTAATTTAAAAAATATATATTTTTTCAGATATTTAACTTTTATACATTTATTTAACATCTTTTGTAGTTTGATTAACGTTAATGACAGGTATTTTTGGGCTGCTGAATGCATGGACGTAATATACTGACACATATCCAGTTATTACCCACCTGTTTACGTCCACTTAAGCCATAACCGACTGTATTCACGTGAGATACTCCACACGATGGACATTTTGACATCTGTGTGTGCGTGTATTTGACTATTCAGGCGCAAGGAGAACTGATCGCGCGCGCGACAGAGAGAGAGAGCGCGCACGTGAGAGAGCGCTTCTGTTGTGTGTCATTCAGCGCGATTCCGCCTATCCCGCCTTCACTAACAGCAAGTTAATCGATAAAGAATTGTAATTGAATTGTAATTTTGTGATACGACGATCTTCGACGATCATTTGGCTGTAAGCTGAAATTAAATTCAACCCGCCAAAGTGACTAGTGGGAGTGACTGTCTTACCCGCCACAGCTGAAATCTACCTGCATTTGGCGGGTGTTAATGTCAAGCCCTGGATATAATGCAATTAAAATGACAATCCCAAAACAGAAAAATTACAAAAGGAAGACGTTTCATTCTCTTAAAACAGGTTTTTATATTGTCTGCAATTTCAGAACCACTAACAATATTTCTGTTGCACTCTTCCCAGGCTGCCGCAGGTATACTGTGCTACATTGGGGCCTATGTTTTTATCACATATGATGATTATGATCATTTTTTTGAGGATATCTACACTTTCATCCCTGCCATGGTGATAATTGCTGTGGGCACGCTTCTTTTTGTCATTGGCTTCATTGGCTGCTGTGCCACCATTCGAGAAAGCCGCTGTGGCCTGGTCACGGTAAACTCTGACACCCCTCACTTTCACATATACAGTAGCTTTTTATTTGGAATCTTTCATGATTGCTCTTGTTTGATATTTCTGCAGTTCTCAGCAGTGCTGCTACTGGTCTTTGCCACAGAGGTGGTTGTAGTGGTGCTAGGGTATATTTACAGAGCCAAGGTTGGAAATATTAAAATGAAATGTACGTGTGCATGTAGGTAGTTTGAAGGTGTCATTGTTAATACACTGAACATATTTCTTCTTCTCCGGAAGGTTGAGGCTGTGGTGAATCGCTCTATTCAGAAAGTATATAATGAATATAAAGGCACCAACACAGACGCTCCCAGCAGGGCCATTGACTATGTGCAGAGACAAGTAACACCATCAGTTCCTTTGTCTCTCTTTTTTCATCATCCCCCCCTAATTCTCTCTAAACTTCTCTTCTTACAATCTTTTACTTTTAGCTCCACTGTTGTGGCATTCATAACTACTCTGATTGGATGAACACTCACTGGTTTATTGAGTCCAAAAACAATAGCGTTCCAGTGAGCTGCTGCAAACCCACCATCAGTAATTGCACTGGGACTTTAATGCGACCAGGAGACCTTTACCCAGAGGTAACACCCTCACACACATTCTCCTAAAGTCCAAAACTATTAAACTACTAATTTAGTATAACTGAACCTCTTGTTACAGGGCTGTGAAGTTCTTGTAGTAAAGAAACTTAAGGACATTATGCTGTACGTCATACTGGCTGCATTAACATTCGCTGCCATACAGGTAATGTAATGCAGTTGAGGCCAACCATTGTAACACACTTTAGCAGTAAGTTCAAGGAGTGTTAAGTAATGGAAACATCTTCAAAGTAACCTAATTATTACATGGACATGAAAGATTGATTTCAAATTATTTTATAATCTTACCTGAATATTATATTAAGCCAAGACATAAATACGATGTACAAAACAATCGGCCTAGCATTAGCAACAAGACTGAGGTCATTTTCAAAACATAACTGAGACGCTTGATGGCGCCATTTTTGTTAGTATGAGAGACATGAGATTGAGTTTTCAGTGTGATACTAGACATGAAAGTAACGCAAATCATAGCGGAGATAATAAGCCTACCTTATACATTTGAAATCGTCTATCCCCGGCTATCCTTGGCGGATCCATTTGACCGTCGTGACACCGGCCGAGCGGTTTGATATACAGCGAATATCCAAGTTGAATTTTTCACTTCTAAACGCTTTTCCATTTAATCACAAGCACCCATATTGGTGTACACAATACTAATTCATGACCTAAGGAGCTGGTTGAGATGAACCCGGAAGAGATCTGTTTATCTGGAATGCACCATACTGACCAATCAAAATCGTATAAACGCTGTTTCCGCCACGGAATGAATGAATAAATAAGGTAATTGCCACTTTTTATCTCACAATTCGGACTTTTCCACCTCGCAATTGCAATTTGTTAGATATAACCTCGGAATTGCGAAGAAAAAGTCAAAATTGTGAGATAAAAAATTGCAACTACCCTTATTGTTTTTATTCCGTGGTGGAAACAGCTTCCATAGTATGCAGTGAGAGCTGTGCAGTAGCCTATCTGTTTGCTATAAAAACATTTTATTTAGAGTTCATTGCAGCTATTTTCTTTTTATTAATTCTTTAATCAAAACATGGTTTAACATTTATGTACCCTTTTATTAAAGGGTTAGTTCAACCAAAAATGAAAATTCTGTCATTTATTACTCGCCCTCATGTCGTTCCACACCCGTAAGACCTTCGTTCATCTTCGTTCACCTTCGTTCATCCGAGCCATCGGATTTTATCAAAAATATCTTAATTTGTGTTCTGAAGATGAACGAAGGTCTTACGGGTGTGGAACGACATGAGGGTGAGTAATTATTGACAGAATTTTCATTTTTGGGTGAACTAACCCTTTAAGTATAGGCTGCATCCTTGATGTTTATGGATAATACAAAATATTTGAAATAAGTTCTCATAATTTGTCATCGCCCTCAATGTAAATGTATGTCTTGACCACAGTTTCCTGTTCTCTGCAGATGCTTGGGCTGCTGTGTGCATGTGTGGTCCTTTGTCGCAGAGGTCATGACCCTGCCTATGAACTGCTTGTCAACACGGGTATAGATGCCTGAGTACTGCATGGCATCATGGGAATGGCTGGTCCTCCCAGCCAGTGTACTGTACACATTTAAACTAAATCAGGCTACCACTTTTCTACACTAGTATTAAATCAATACCTTTGTTTGACAAAAAAGAAAAAAGGAAGAAAAAATTAAAGCTTTGACAGCTTAAATAGCCTCACACTGGTTTGATTGTGAAGATAATGTTCCTAAAATTAAGAAGCGTTGGATTGTTCCTTTATTTACAGCACTAGAGTCTGATGAGAAGAAAGTCATCCTTCAGTTATTATATTGTAAACATTTTACACTAATTGATTCCATGTGTCATGGTAATGTGATATTATGTTTTATTACAATTGTTTGTTAGGCCAAAGAAGCTCTAGACTGAAGTCACTGGTTGACATAGTTCAGATTTTTTTCCTACATTATTTACTGTATGTGTTGTAGAAGTAATCCCTTGTAGTTATAATGAAGAAGAAAGATTGTTATATAGTTGTGTTCATTTTAACTATTTTCAGGCAACTTTCCTTCCCTCTTATTCAGTGTTCACATTTACCTTTAGAGAAATATCATGATACGAACTAAAGCATCAAGCAGCAGCATTAAACTTGCAATTATAAACAAGGTTGCATAACATAAAGTGCAAATTACACTTGCAGTCAAGTATTTGGCAGTAAAACAATCAAAATTGTAAAGTCTAACAAAAAAATTATTGCATTTGTAATATAGAATTGAGCTTTTGAAAATTCACATTTTTTGAAACTTTTGTGCAATGCCTGGGAACAGGAAACAATTATTTGCTTGGCTAAAACCTGAGGTTACATCACTGAATAGTGAACAATGATGTAACTTAGAGTATATTATCTCTAAAAAAAATAATGATTATGTATACAAAACGTACATGACTGTTTTGTAGCGTGTGAAGATAACCTTTCAAATGAACCTTTTAAGCATCCTTGTCCTTTTTAAGAATGACATAGTGTCCCTCTTACAAAGAGTCAAAAGCAAAAGGGTCAAAAACTCATAAATGTTCACTGACATTAATGCTCATTCACTGCTCACAATGTTCACTGGCATGAAGATACTCATGGGTCATCAGCACATGACACATTTTTACAATATTTGACAAATACATGCTTTTCATTCCTCCCAGCAGAATGCAGTATAACAATGTCTATTTCAAAGTACTGTAATGTATGTGGATCTGGGTCAATTAAATAAATCACTGAACTTAAAATGATCTATTAAGTGATTGCTTTTTTATACATTATATTGCTTATTAAAATTAAAATAAAATTTGGAAAAAAACATTTAAGCATGCTGTCTAAAATGTGATTTTCATGTATTGCACACGGTTCCTCTAAAAGCCAATCGACAAAGCAAACTCGGACTGTCTGGAAATCTTTTGCGCATGACTCAAAAAAATAGTTTTCAGTGCTTCTGTTTATTGTTAAGTATATTTTTCAAAACAACTGAACTTCAAATTATCTTTGCTTTAGTTACTGAACTAGTATATACTCAGACTGAAAAGCAAATAGCTTCTAAAAGTACAGCAAATAAGACATAAATACAAACTCTCTAAATGTATGGTTTGAAAACAAATGTATGTTTCAAAGTGATGCATCATCAGGTGTTTTTTCCCAATTTAAACAACTTATAAACGTATAGCATATATGAGACATACAGAATGCAAATACAGGAGCATAAGCATTAATTCTACATAAATTGTAGACATTGTTTTTAATTAAAATAAAGGGCTACTTTATTTCATAATTTATAATGTCTTCGCTTGTTTTTGTCTGGTGCCTTCTCATCACCTCTGGAAAAAAAAAACACAAAATACTACATTATTTCAGTATATTCTGCTGCATTATATTTGTAACAGTGTGAGATTTTCACAGTATGATAACCATCTCAGAAAATATCATGAATTGATATTAAACAATCAATTATAATTATTATCATCAGTTAAAATGACAGTTAAATTAATGCAAACAGGTTTTTTGGTTGAACAAATGCTTTATTATAACAAACTTGAAACTATTTGTTTTGTTTATTCAAATTTCAATAATCAAAAATGTCTAATCAATTAAATTTAATAATTGATTATGGATTAGATTAACAACTTATTTTTATTATTAATAATTTATTCAAAGAGTTAAGAATAATATAGAATCCTATGTATTTTAATCAAAAACATTTTCTTTTTATGATTTAAAACAAATATATTATCAAAAACTTAATTCATAATACTAACAGTTTAATTAATGTAAATATAATGTAAATGTAATCAAATGAAAATTTAACAGCTTTTATCCCTATCCATTTTTTGGCACAACAGAGGTTTACTAAATTAAAACATGGACAAAAAATTATATTCCTTAAATAATATTTAAATACATTTTATTATTATTATTATTATTTTGAGAAGGAGGTAGTAATATATTTCTGTCATTTCAATTAAACCAAACTTTTATTTTGATGGGTTGTAGTGAAGACCTTTGAGTTTTAGAGTGTACTTGACAATGTTTTTTCTCAAATACTCTTTAAATACTCAAATGCTCATTAAAGGTTCTCTCATAGCAGCTCTTGAGATGTTCATGTGTTCATGACACGTCCTCATATAGGTGCTGAAAACGCATACTTAGTAGACAAAACAACGCCGCTCATTTACAAAGAGACACACAGTACAAGTAGATTACATATTTATATAGCAGTCTTTTTGTGCTTTAATATTCATAGACCATGTCGCGATTTGATTTATTGTACAGCTCCACTTTCGATTTATTCGCACTGCCTACTGAAAATTCCATTTTTCCTATATCCAGAGTATTCTCATACTGCAAATTTTAACTTATTTTTCGACGGGGGATAGAGATTAGAGATAACAGCCTCTGTCTCTGACATTTTCTCCACTGTATGTGTGTGGAGCAAGTTAAAAGTCTAAGCAGTCAAGTGGAAAGAAGTTGCTTATGCCCAGGTGAGATTTTCCATCTGATTTTTTTACCGTAGATAAGGAAATGTGCACGATATGATAATCGTAGCCTATACGTCATACCGGTATACCGTTGCAAGTCTAATTATATGAATATATATTAATGTTAACTTTATATGTGCCAAATGCATAAATGTGTGTGTCTTCAAATATACATGTTAATTTTACTTACAACATTTGTTTTAGATTAAACAAATAGACAATGAAAAATGTGCCTTCATTAATATGAGCAATATATTGATTGAAACACAAATGTATGCTTTGGTTCTTACCCTTCTCTTTAGTAACATAAAAAGTTAAGTTTCTCTGTACAGTTTCTGTTCTCCCAACTTTTAGCTTGCAGGTTTCGAGATCCACAGTAAAGGGCATTGGCAGGGCATGCTGGCAGCTGGACCAAATTTCCCAGAGATTCCCCACTCACCCAGAACCAGGAACCTGACAGGAAGCGCAAACCTGTCCACACACTGGGGGTTTGAATGACTGCAGTCTTGTTTTGGGCTTGTAAGAGGTGTAAACTGGATGGCAGACAGGCTAAGCCAGAGTGTTTAGTCTTGCAGTGTTCAAACGCTTCCTCCCAGGTCTTGTTCTCCCTTACCAGAATCAGTTCAGGCTCCCACTTGTAACAGAAAAAAGGCTTCTTTTGATCACATGTGAAGTCCATCAATTCACCATTTAAAATCTTGGCACAAAAGGCAGTTTTTGGGTCATTTGGTTGACCACTTTTCCATTTTTTAAAAGTTTCTTCACTTCCATCACTCCACACCCATTTGTCGTTAGCAGAGGGCTTGCTCAGACCAACCCAGCTCTCTGTGCCCTTCTGACCATATGTACTGAAATTGAACCTGTCAAGTTCCTCTTGGCTGTCTATCGTGGAAAGGTCGACATAATTCTCACGACAAAACTTCTGAGCATCGTTCCAAGACACAGAGTTAGTGTTAAAAATGGGTTTCCTGATCAAAGTTAAAGTCAGCTCACAATGAGCTGAGAGGAAAAAAGCAACCCAGACAATCTTCATCTCTTCTGTGGAAAGCCAGTGAGTAAATACAGTCATAAGGCAGACTCAGTGAATATATATAAATGCCAATTTCCAATTTGTTAGTCAGCAATGTATGCAAATATTCACGTGGTCAAATGTCACAAACGCAGAACAAAGACTGGCTAGACTGACAAATGACTAATCGCACATTGTGAGCTCAGAAAGGTCTTTATGACGGTCAGATGCCTTTATACAGCAATTTAATTAATGACAGAATTTTCATTTTTGGGTGAACTAACCCTTTAATGTCTTATTTTGGGCACGTAGTGGTTATAGCTGAAAGCTGAGCTGAAACCATCTTAGTACAACGCACCACATCAAATGTAATAGAAATAAGATATACTTGGTTCATACATTTCACTTAACACCCAAGCAACTTTGAGAGTGCTTAAGCTTATACACGTAGGTCACATGCAAACATTATCTTATAATGAAAAAAAAAAAAAAAAAACACACACACACACACCCTGAATACAAACCTTATGCAAAACATATGAAAAGTACAAGGACAAATGGAAAATGATTTCATCCTCTGACTCTTTCACGGCAGAAAATGCCTTGTTGATAATAAGAAATAATTCATATTTATATACCATATATGGACAGTAGTATTCAGGTGTTTCAATCAGACCCATTGCCACAGGTGTATAAAATCAAGCACCTAACCATGCAGTCTGCATTTATTAACATTTGTGAAAAAATGGGCCTTTCTGAAGCGCTCAGTGAATTCAAGCATGGGGCCACCTTTGCAATAAGTCAATTAGCTGTAAGTGGTATTATTGAAAAGTAGAAGCATTAGAAACAGCGGCAACTCAGCCACAAAGTGGAAGGCCGTGTAATGTCACAGAGCGGGGTCACGGAGTGCTGAGGCGCAGGGTGCGTTAAAGTCGCCAACATTTTGCTGATTCCATAGCTGGAGTGTTCCAAACTTCCACTGGCATTCATACTATATGCACAAGAAACACATGGTGGGAGCTTCATGGAATGGGTTTCCATGGCTGTGCAGTTGCATGCAAGCCTCGCATTACTAAGTTCAATGGGATGGAGTAGCATAAAGCACGCCGCCACTGGACTCTGGAGCAGTGGAAATGTGTTCTGTGGAGTGACAAATCATGCTTCTCTGTTTGGCAGTCTGATGGGCAAGTCTGGGTTTGGCAGATGCCAGGAGAATGTTTCCTGCCTGACTGCATTCTGTCAACGGTCAAGTTTGGTGAAGGAGGGATAATGGTATGGGGCTGTTTTTCAGGACTTAGGCTAGGCTCCTTACTTCCATTGAAGGAAATTCTGAATGCTTCAGCATACATTTTAGACATGCTACCAATTTTCTGGGAACAGTTTGGGGAAGACCCTTTTCTTTTCCAGCATAACTGTGCCCCAGCACACAAAGCAAGGTCCATAAAGACATGGTTGGATGAGTTTGATGTGGAAGAACTTGACTGGCTTGCATAGAGCCCTTACCTCAACCCCATCAAACACCTTTGGGATGAACTAGAATGGAGACTGTGAGCGAGGCCTCCTTGTCTGACATCAGTGCTTGACATCACAAATGCTCAACTCTGTGAATGGGCAAAAATTCCCACAGAAACACTCCAAAATCTTGTGGAAAGCCTTACCAGAAGAGTAGAAGCTGTTATAGCTGCAAAGTGGGGACCAACTCCATATTAATGTCTATGTATTTAGAATGCAATGTCATTACAGCCCCTGTTGGTGTAATGGTCAGGTGCCCCAATACTTTTGTCCAAATAGTTTATCAAATATAACTAATATAAAAGATACTGTACATTTCCTGAAAAAAAAACAAAAAACAAAAAAACAATTCTTCTCCTAAAATATAAAACTAAAAAAAAAACTCCTATCAAAAGGCAGGGATCATAATTCCATTACATTCACCGCATAATGACTACATGGTTTTAAAAAGAATCAAGTTAGTGAAAAGAAATCTGGAATGAAACAAAAAGGATTTGCATGCCTGTATTTTGACATGCAAAGTTTGTGTAACAATGTATGTATTAAAGGGACAGTTCACTCTAAATGATAAATTCTGTCATCATTTACTCACACTTATGTTGTTCCAAATGTGGGAGATTCTTTTTCTGAACACAAATGAAGATATTTTGAAGAATGTTGTTAACCAGACAGTTGACGGTAGCCATTGACTAAATACTATAGATGTCAATGGCTACCGTCAACTGTCAAAATATCTTCATTTGTGTTCAGCAGAAGAGACTCATACAAATTTGGAACAACATAAGAGTGAGTAAATGATGACAGAATTTTCATTTTTGGGTGAACTATCACTTTAAGAAGTAAATGTGTTGTTGTCTTGTGTTAAAGGATTAGTCCACTTTGAAATAAAATTTTCCTGATAATTTACTCACCCCCATGTCATCCAAGATGTCCATGTCCTTCTTTCTTCAGTCGAAAAGAAATTAAGGTTTTTGATGAAAACATTCCAGGATTATTCTCCTTCTAGTGGACTTCAATGGACTCCACTGTTGTCAAAATGACAGTTTCAGTGCAGCTTCAAAGGGCTTTAAACGATACCAGACGAGGAATAAGGGTCTTATCTAGTGAAACGATCGGTCATTTTCTAAAAAATTAAAATGTATATGCTTTATAAACACAAATGATCGCCTTGCGAGTGCTTCCGTCTTCCGTATTCCTCAAAAAGCTTATGCTGTCCTACGCCTTTCCTGTTCTACTTACGGAAAAAACGGAACTGGCGCTGCGTTCGTTCCGTAAGTTGAATAGGGAACATTTGAATTTTTTAGAAAATGACCGATCGTTTCGCTAGATAAGACCCTTATTCCTCGTCTGGTATCGTTTAAAGCCCTTTGAAGCTGCACTGAAACTGTAATTTTGACCTTCAACCGTTTAGAGATCACTGAAGTCCACTATAAGGAGAATAATCCTGGAATGTTATCATCAAAAACCTTAATTTCTTTTCGATTGAAGAAAGAAAGACATGAACATCTTGGATGACATGGGGGTGAGTAAATTATCAGGAAATTTTCAATCAGAAGTGAACTAATCCTTTAAAGCACTTAGTATTAAAACTGGTATTCATACACTGCTACATCCTAAACTTATGTCAGCTTGAACGTATAGAAATTGAAGGGTTAAGCACTTGTGTTAATGAAGTCAGACATTTTACTGTCAAATGTACTTTGTCCGTGTTTGCATGTCTATTGCGTCCTTGAGTTTTTCATCTTGTGTAAAATGTTTACATGTTTATGTCTGCTTATTATGTAGGACCAAACCTGCACAAATAAAAATAAATACATAATTAAATACATGATTCAATAGGGTGTTTTAATTTATTTTATATTTACAGATTTTAGTCCTAACATCAATCCATTCTCTCAACCACTCCAAAGAAAGAAAGAAAGCTTCATTATTTAATTGTTGATATGATGTTATTGAATTTATGAGTATTTATATGTACAGTACCAACTATTTTGGGATTTTCTCCACTAGTGGTCGCCAACTCACAGTTGTTTAGACTTATGTAGTTTTGTTTACTCTTATATTAAAAGACCCTTTTCTTTTCCAGCATGACTGTGCCCCAGCGCACAAAGCAAGGTCCATAAAGACATGGTTGGATGAGTTTAATGTGGAAGAACTTGACTGGCTTGCACAGAGCCCTTACCTCAACCCCATCAAACACCTTTGGGATGAACTAGAATGGAGACTGTGAGCGAGGCCTCCTCGTCCGACATAAACGCTTGACCTCACAAATGCTCTACTCTGTGAATGGGCAAAAATTCCCACAGAAACACTCCAAAATCTTGTGGAAAGCCTTACCAGAAGAGTGGAAGCTGTTATAGCTGCAAAGTGGGGACCAACTCCATATTAATGTCTATGTATTTAGAATGCAATGTCATTACAGCCCCTGTTGGTGTAATGGTCAGGTGCCCCAATACTTTTGTCCAAATAGTTTATCAAATATAACTAATATAAAAGATACTGTACATTTCCTGAAAAAAAGAGAGAGAAAAAAAAAACAACAACAACAAAAAACAATTCTTCTCCTAAAATATGAAACAAAAACAAACAAACAAACAAACAAACAAACAAACAAAAAACTCCTATCAAAAGGCAGGGATCATAATTCTATTACATTCACCCCATAATGACTACATGGTTTTAAAAAGAATCAAGTTAGTGAAAAGAAATCTGGAATGAAACAAAAAGGATTTGCATGCCTGTTTTTGATATGCAAAGTTTGTGTAACAATGTATGTATTAAAGGGACAGTTCACTCTGGATGAAAATTCTGTCATCATTTACTCACCCTTATGTTGTTCCAAATGTAGGAGATTCTTTTGCTGAACACAAATGAAGATATTTTGAAGAATGTTGTTAACCAGACAGTTGACGGTAGCCATTGACTAAATACTATAGATGTCAATGGCTACCGTCAACTGTCAAAATATCTTCATTTGTGTTCAGCAGAAGAAAGAATCTCCTACAGGTTTGGAACAACATAAGAGTGAGTAAATGATGACAGAATTTTCATGTTTGGGTGAACTATCACTTTAAGAAGTAAATGTGTTGTTGTCTTGTGTTAAAGCACTTAGTATTAAAACTGGTATTCATACACTGCTACATCCTAAACTTATGTCAGCTTGAACGTATAGAAATTGAAGGGTTAAGTACTTGTGTTAATGAAGTCAGACATTTTACTGTCAAATGTACTTTGTCCGTGTTTGCATGTCTATTGCGCCCTTGAGTTTTTCATCTTGTGTAAAATGTTTACATGTTTATGTCTGCTTATTATGTAGGACCAAACCTGCACAAATAAAAATAAATACATAATTAAATACATGATTCAATAGGGTGTTTTAATTTATTTTATATTTACAGATTTTAGTCCTAACATCAATCCATTCTCTCAACCACTCCAAAGAAAGAAAGCTTCATTATTTAATTATTGATATGATGGGTTTGGGTAGTTATTGAATTTATGAGTATTTATATGTTCAGTACCAACTATTTTGGGATTTTCTCCACTAGTGGTCGCCAACTCACAATTGTTTAGACTTAAGTAGTTTTGGTTTACTCTTATATTAAAAGTGCTGCTATTTTTATTCTGTATTTTTTTCTCCAGCAGTTGGGTAATATAAAAACAAAAAACAAAGAGACCCAATAGGCTCAAACCAACATCTGCACAACTCTCATCTCAGGATACTTCTGATTTTATTACAGATATGTCTTCAGTTGAATGTCTTTATGCTTTGCTAACCCTAGTGAAAAAATATTATACTTAAGCACAATTTATTCGTATGTACTTTAGTATAACTAAATGTATTTGTGGCACGCTATAAATTGGTATACTTAAAGTCTGCTAAATTGGAACAACTAATTTTGTACTAAATGCATTTTAGTTGTCCAAAAGCAGTGCTGAAGTTCAACTAAAGTTGTATTACATATACTTGTTTGTGCTAAAGTGGAACTATTCCAAGTATACTTAAGTACACTTTAAATATACTCTTGTATTTAAGTTTTGAAATGCAGAATTCACTCAGCATAAACTTCAAATGTATTTTGGTGACATTAGGTGTGTGAGTCACTATCAAGCACCATTTAAAGGTGGGGCATCCTGTTCTGACACATAGTCACAGGAGAACATGGTGTGAGAAGAAGGCAAGATTATTTGCTTTAGTAATCTTATTTAAAATGACATGAACTGTACATAAAAAATATGTGTGTGTCTATGAAGGTGTAGAGAAGCCTTTTGTCAGGGCAACGTTGTGCGATAAAAGGGTTCTTTTTGATGTTTTGGACAATAACTCACATTAGCCATAATGTGTTATAAGAACGGAAGATGCAGGGTTCCTGGGTATGCAGGAACACCCAAAGTGATGTGAAAAAAATTGTAACATACACCTCTATTTCACAGCAGAGAAGAAGTGCTTTTTGAAGTTTTGTACAGAGTGAAATCTTATTACATGAAGTACATTATATGGCATGACACACTTCATGATACAGACCTATTCATGTATCAAATTCAATATATCAATGTCTTTCAATTGTTTTTCCCTTTTTACTTAATGATTTCTTGACTTTTTTTTTTTTTAATTGACTTTGATGATAATTTTCTCTATGATTTTGTACCATTGTTGCACAAAGTTGCCCTGAGGCAACAAAAAAAATATTTCTTTTATCAATAAAATGTTCCCAAATGAACCAAAAAACGATGTGGAATATATTTTTTTTTTCATGTGCCATCAACATGTGTGCAGTAGAGGGTTAATATTATACTGATAACTTTTAGTGATTTTAAAACACATTGCAATGGCATTCCAAGTTAACTTGAAGTGTGCTAATGGGATCATTATAGTGTGCTTCAATAGGCTACAATAAAGTAATCTTTATAAATAAAGTCACAGCTTAAGAATATACCTTTTAGAGAAACCCACAGTATACCAGTAACTTACTTATCCAGTGAGACAATCAGAACATATGTGTATATTGAATGCAGGAACCAGTACGGGCTAGAATCGAACCCAGGTCGCTGTTGCACAAGAGCACGCAGCTTACCTGTTGCACCACCACTCAGACATGGACTATGCAAAACTGGGGTTACTTTGTGTTCTCTCTATACTGTTACAAGTACAGCTATAAGCAAACAGACATTATTAATGACAACTATTAATGCCAGCACAAATTATATGGAATAAAAGACTGTGAATCGCCGAGAAAAGTCTAAATATAGGCACAGTAAGTGGTGCGTGAAAATAAAGGCGAAACAGCCTGTAGCTATATAACACGAACGTGCATTAAACTTTAAGCTGTTGAAGAAATAAAACCAGCAGATGCAACATTAAATATCAAAAATGTTTTACTTCCATTTTACTTGACATGATCTGTCATTAACGCAACATGAAGCAATTGTATAAACCGTCATAACATTAGTTTTATTCTTGTGCACGCACTAAAACACAGACAGTTCCATTATTATGAAGGTAAATCAGTAGCAAAACTCGAGAGGTTGCTGATTTGAATGTGAGAACTTGTCATATTAATATTTGCATTTGTAAATTGAAATTTGGGTGGTTGAAGCCGTTTTATTGGTCGATGTCTGACCAATGAACAACGCCAGCCAGTGTACGCACTGTGCGTATACCATAAGAGGGCGCTATTTTTATTTTTTACATAATTTTTAAATCGATTATTAAAATCTATCTGCGTAAACTCATGACATATTAAGAGAGCAAGAGAGAATGATAATAAATAAAGGTGTGCGTTTGTGTGTTGTAAAGTCAATGTGTGTATGTGTGTGCATGGGTGGGCGTGGGGAATATGGGTGAATATCTGATTGGATAGTTTAGTTTCGTCGCTTTTTCTACACATGAAAAATGACGTTACAGATAGTTAATGTTTAAAAACAGGCTCAAAATGAGTAAACGCTCTCTAATACAGCTAAATTCGACTGAAACATTTGCAAAAAGGCCTAAAACCATTGAATAGGGATGGAGAAATGAAGCCTCTTAAATCTTTGAAGCTTTTCTCTAAATGTTTCGGGAAAGGTTTCAAAGCACCAAGAGTGTCGAAAACAGTGCCATCTTGTGGCGGGTAAAATTTACAGCAGCCATAAACCTGTGTGCAGCTCCGTTGTTTTATCCCTTTAAGCACAAATAATATAATTCACATATTAAAGTTTGGCAATAAAAGAAATGGATCAACAAAAACAATAATTATAATAATACTAATAATACATACTGAGTTGTTTGAGGCAAGTAAATTGTGCTGTTATTTTATTGTAGCCTAAATACTGTTTATATGACAGAACATATGATGATGTAATATAGGCTACAGGCTTATATATTTAAAATGTTTAGTAAATGGACTTGAACTTCCATATATTAATGGTCTGGGTTCAAACAAACATTCTGACACGCAAAGTGAAGCATTCACCTGACTGTAAACAATGTGCGCCCCTGTTTTCATTAAAATATCATTAGTTTTAACCGGTTTTTATATTACAGTAAAAGAGCAGTAAAGTCGTTCATTGGTTGGAGTCAGCCAATGAAATGGGACGTTTTTGTACGCGATGACGTCACTACATAGAGCAGATCGCGCCGATTTGGTGGTCCATGTAGCAGCCAATAAACGACTTTATTACTCTTTTACTGTAATATGAAAAACCCGTTAAAACTAATGATATTTTAATGAAAATATTGTCTCATACATATGAATAAAAATGTTTATTTCCGCATGCCAAGTCGCACTGGCTGGCGTTGTTCATTGGTCAGGCATCGACCAATAAAACGGCTTCAACCACTCCCCCCCCCCGTTACCGTTTCTGAATTTATTAACTTTTTTGTGTAATTTTTGAAGACTGGTCAGGATCGGTTTAATAATTAAATAATTCATAATATTTTGACAGTCCATATTTCAAAGTGCAATGGGCCATTAAAGTAGCATTAATGGGAAAAGTGTATTACAGTAGGTGCTTTGGAATGCATTGCAAATACACTAAAGTAATAAAACTTCTGATCAGGTATGTTAATTTCTTTTACCATTCACCTTTCATCAAACTGACTATATTTTGTTTTCTTTATTTGTCATAGTTACAAATATTTACTTTTGTAGCTACTTTCTATATGTATGTATATTTGCTTTGCAACCATGCAAAATTGTGAAAAGTGCTATAGAAATAAATTTGAATTGAATTAAACAATAGCCTACCTGATGATATTCAAAGTGTGAGCAAATTATTGAAAAGGTAAAGGTCATAATTATAAAACTTTTTTTTTTTGCAACTCAAAATACATTTCCTGTAAACTTTTATCTAGGCCAATACTATTTTTATACTAAACAAGTAGAACTCAAATACAGTTCATTGAATTGTACATTTAATCATAACAATCAACATAGTATTCAACAAAAATAAATTACTGAAGTAGACTACTTAAATATTTAACGAATTAAATCATTTTATTTGCAAATTGCTCATTGTTACATTTGAGCTGTAGGCAAAAGTTGGGTTTGAAAATTCTGCCCTTACAGCCAGTTAGCAGAAACAAACTAGATGTTTCAGTTCATACCTCATGTTTTCTTTGGTTTGCACAAAAAGAAAGTCTCATCTAAAAAATTATATAGCATGATCTAAAAATAATTTCATCATTCTCAGATATGAAATACATGGTGAGACTTGTGTCTTTAGCTACAATGAGTTTCTAGACCCAGTTTCCTTCTGACAAATGTGCCAAAACTGCAACACAGATTCCCAATAATGTGCACTCCAGCGAGTTCGGTTGTTAAGCAAAAGTACAGCTAAACCGATTGTTGGTGAGTGTGATGGCATTCGCTTTATGGCGTGTTCGAAACATACATCAATCATTGCGGTCTATATGTGTCAACTTCTGGTTCAACCAATGGTAGGACATTGCGGCAGGCCAATGGGGGTCAAGGTTTAGCATCAGCAGTTACAGTGTTTTCAAATCATTTCAGGAAGAATGTGTTTATGAGATAAAATGCACATGAACATCAGCACAACTCATAATTATGAGTTCAGGTAACTCTGGATTTTCTTAAGAGTTTCCGAGTTAGGTGCGTGACGGTGAGAAATCATGTCATAGACAATGGATGCAGAGTCTGCCCAAGTAAAAAACCTACCAAAATGTATTTAAAATAGGCCTACATTCATTTCACACTAACTACAAACCCATTAATATACAGTAGTCAACATTTGAAGTGAATCAAAAAAGTTAATCAAAGTTGTCCTAAAAACTAAGTTGTCCTAAGAAGAAGGTTTTGATCCACTTCAAATGTTGACTACTATATTTACTGACATAAATATTTTAATTAAACTTTATTTGGAGTTCTTCTTTATTGCACAATGCAGATTTCTTAATATTAAGCCTAAAATGTGTTTAATATCACTATTAGTAAGGATAGTATGATCACTGTATAATTTGAATGCAAGATATATAAAGTGTACCTAAAGTATACTTGCAATAGTTCCACTTTAGTATATCTAAAGTATATCTTTAGTTGGACCTCAACACAAAAATACTTGTTCCAGTTTAGCAGACTTTAAGTATACCAATTTAGTATAATAAAAGTACAATTGCAGGGTATT
Organism: Hypophthalmichthys nobilis; assembly: GCA_037950665.1. Taxonomy (NCBI): domain Eukaryota; kingdom Metazoa; phylum Chordata; class Actinopteri; order Cypriniformes; family Xenocyprididae; genus Hypophthalmichthys; species Hypophthalmichthys nobilis. The sequence goes on from CM075470.1 coordinate 38,526,532, forward strand.
TATATTAAGTACATAAATATGTAAATGCAATTGTAGTATACTTAGCATAAAATAAATGCATTTCAAATACATTTTAGTATATTTATTTTTCACTAGGGAAGGCATTTGGGTTTTGTGTGTCCTTTTTTTAAGTGGACTTGAATGCAAATCACTTTTCTTTACATTTTAGCATGCAACACAGGGAACATGTATTTTTGATTGGATTAGTATACTGTATACCAGACAAATAAGCCATGATAAATTATAGCAATAACATTGCAAAATGGATAATACAAAATCTATACATATAGTACAGTATACATATATTAAACAAACAAAAGAATAAAACATTAGAATTCATCATTCTAAAACAATACAAAATTATATATTTTTTTCTGACTACAAACCATAAAAAACTAGATTAAACCTCATAGAATCATTATACAAACAGCTGTAGAATAACTTTTCCATTATTCATATTTTTTTTTTAATCATAAAAAAAAAATCCTAAAGATGCCTGTCAAGAAAGAAATCTTTCATGCTGCTAGTACATGTTAATGTATTAATTCTACATCAACTTGTAGGCTGAACTAATTGACAGAGAAACTTAGACTTAGTGTAATGACTACTAAATACTATTTGATGGGATTACTTTCAGGACGAGCAGCAGCAAGACGTGTACTGTGTGGTGAGATTTTTGTCAAGTACGTTCCAGGGACCAGCCCAGATATTCCATCCCTACACGCTCTCCACCACCCATCCTCGCCTTGCTCAGTTATTGTGACAACTTGTCCTTTACTGACAGACAGCTCATCACCTTCCTAGAAAGGGCAGGGAATGGAACAACTGTGTCTATCAGTCTGTATGGCCTATAAACTTTGTTTATAAACCTATACATTTTTTTTACTTTTTAAACTTTTCAACAAGGATGTCAGACAAACTGTGTTGGTTAAAATTATACTAATCAGGGTTTTTAATTTTTTTTTGAATTACACTTCATTTTACTTCTGCTTCCTCAGAATCAAATTGGGAAATCAATTCTTGTTCCTGTTTGCTACATCAGTTCAAATTCTAAAATCGAACAGGAACTTTAAAAAGCATGCACAACTGTGAACCGTCTACTAAGTTGTACTAGTAACAACAAATGCATTAACAAGTTTGTACCTTTGCTAGCTAAAAATAAACAAATTGACAGTGTATTTATTTACCTGAGCTTTAAAATCATATAACACCATGTACTTTTCCTCAGTTACTCCTCCCTTTTGTTGAGCCGGTGTGTATGTTTCACCCGAATTACTGCCGGCTTCAGGGCACCCTGTGATGTAAGGACAGCGATGCTCAGTGCAGATAATTCCAAACACTCCACATTAAACTACCTGACTTCACTAAAATTCATTATGAATTTATTATTTTTGTTTAATGCTCTTTTGAATGCTGTCTTGTCTTTAAGCATTAACTGTAAGTTTAAGACTTCAAAGAAGGAATACTGACCACTAAAAGACATCCCTGGAAGCATGACAGATAATCTGCAGAGAGTTCAGATATGAAAGTTTTACAATGAAGAACAAAAATGTCTTAATTCATTCTTAATTATTCAGACATTCACCTGTTCATTTCAACCCTCCCGACTCCTCCATTAGTGTCCACATCAGAGTAACACTGAAACTCAATAGGAGCTGAAGAGAGAGATGGAGTGACTGTCATTTTATATATATATATATATATATATATATATATACATATATATACACACACACACACACACACACACACACACACGGTCAAAAGTTTGGAATCAGTAAGATTTTTGATGTTTTTAAAAGAAGTTTCGTCTGCTCACCAAGGCTGCATTTAATTAATTAAAAATATAGTAAAAACAGTAATATTGTGAAATATGAAATATAATTTATTCCTGTGATCAAAGCTGAATTTTCAGCATCATTACTCCAGTCTTCAGTGTCACATGATCCTTCAGAAATCATTCTAATATGTTGATCTGCTGCTCAAGAAACATTTATTGTGTACAATTGTACAAAATATTTGTGTACAATATTTTTTTTTTTTCAGGATTCTTTGATGAATAGAAAGTTCAAAAGAACAGCATTTATTTGAAATATAATCTTTTGTAACATTATAAATGTCTTTACTGTCACTTTTGATTGATTTAATGCATCCTTGCTGAATAAAAGTATTAATTTCTTTAATTTCTTTTCAAAAAAATAAAAATAAAAATTCTTACTGACCCCAAAGTTTTGAACGGCAGTGTATAATGTTACAAAAGCTTTGTATTTCAGATAAATGCTGTTCTTTTGAACTTTCTATTCATCAAGGAATCCTGAAAAAAAGTGCACAACTGTTTTCAACATTGATAATAATCATAAATGTTTTTTGAGCAGCAAATCATCATATTAGAATGATTTCTGAAGGATCATGTGACACTGAAGACTGGAGTAATGATGCTGAAAATTCAGCTTTGCATCACAGAAATAAATTACTTTATAAAATATATTCAAACAGAAAACAGTTATTTTAAATTGTAATAATATTTCACAATATTACTGTTTTTACTGTATTAAATTAATTTTTTTTTACTTAATTAAATAAATGCAGCCTTGGTAAGCAGACAAAACGTCTTTTAAAAACATTAAAAATCTTACCGTTTCCAAACTTTTGACTGGTAGGGTGTATATATATATATATATATATACACACACACACACACACACACATATGGGCTGTCATAATTGTGATTCATCACAGACTTATCGTGAATTCAAACATACACCAGTTGTCTTGTTTAACACGTTCATTTTGTCATCATTTGCTATATCCAGCAAAGTAAACCATGAGATTGAAGGGTGATTCTCACAAAACTGTATGTTCTGCAAGGTTGTTTCAATGATAAATTAGGTGTCTTTCAAAAAAAAAAAAAAAAAAAGGACACTTGGAGACTTCAAAAGGACATTAAATAACCAAACAATATAAGGAGTCCATAATTTATAAATTTATGCACACCAAAGCACCCATAAAAAAAAAAACATTTCAGAAAAAAACATTTCAAAATTCACAATGTACAGTGCAACAGCAAAGAGCTTGTTTACATTTTAGACAAGTACAGTTGTGATAGCGAACCACGTGGAGATGCCAAAAAACACTAAACCTGACTGCATATACCTACTATAGTGTCATGGATCCATTCAGAATTACTAAACACAGCAACATACACATGACAAATCAAAACATTATTCTGAATATGTGTGGAAACAACGTGAATGTACTGAAATGTGTAAGTGTGCATAAAAACAATGTGAGATCAATGCATTGAGAGCACATACATGGTTTGTTTGCGCATCAATATACCGGATTAACGTGCGCTTACTGTACGATTCCTGTAAGTCACCGCAATCGTATTTATCTTGATTGCAATCCTCATCCATCAAAACTTTACTAGCGAGACGCTTGTTTGCTTTATCCAGCCGAGAAATGTAGTTTGCGTATCATCTGGCCATGGATGTTTTGACGTTCTCTTCAGTCTGTACCTCAATTCTCTCTGATGACGCAGTAACTACCGCAGGGGAAAAAAAAACTTCTTTGGTCTGTCCAATAATAAACTGGAGAAATTTTTGTGGTATCGTGACCATTTAAATCTGAATTTAAGACAACTGAATACTTTTATTAAGAAAACTTTAAGACTTTTTAAGGACCCGCGGCCACTCTGTAAGAGCATCACATCATCCTATGTCAGCTCTTTAAAAAGAATTGAATTTACCTGGGGGGCGACAGCCAGTCTTTTTCATCTTAATGAAACAGTTGTTGTCAGTGATGATGTCGCACTGCTCTAGAATCTTCCGTACTTCCTCATAGCACTACAAAAGAAAATAGTTGATACAATTGTAAATGTAAACAGAATTTGGCAAGGCTTTTAATTATAATAATTAGACAAAATATAATTTTAAGTATATTTAATAAAGATGGACAAAGGAGGACATTTACATCATCATCCCGGACGCACTGCACAGAAAGCAGGTTGCAATGATCCCATAAAACACAGCGTAAGATATTAATGCGTTCAGACTCCTGCTGCTGAAACACCTACAAGGCAACACATAAATACAAAACGTTGTTCCTTTTGTAAAATGTTTGATGCAACTTCCTTTTAAAACATGCCTGGAAAATTAAGAACTATTTCCTTTTTTCGAACTATTTTTGGCAATGACATTTTGTTGACTCATCTAAATCTTTGGACTTCATCAGTAAACTATGGAAGTGCTATGACTGTTTATCACATGGCTATGAGACTGTGTTATATCTCATTTAGTCATCACCCTAAAGAAATCGCAAAGCTATTTCTGTATACACTCCATCCACTGTGTACATTATTATTTTTAGCTGTCTATACACGTTTTTGTACATGTTCTTTACCTCACACGCGCTCCTGTATGTGCTCTCCCAGTCCTGGCAAGTTTTCTCTAGCTGATCAACATTCCATCTGTATTGCTTTTCTGAACCAACAAAGAAAATAAAATTAAGTCAGCTCTCCATTATCATTAACATGTCACAAATAGCCTTCTGCTTCACTTACAAATCTTGGACATTTCCAGATATATTGCAAAAGCTCTCAAATCCACACCACCGTTGAAACTAAAACCTAGTTAATAAATTAATGAAATACTTTTATTCAGCAAGGATGCATTAAATTGATCAAAAGTGACAGTAAAGCTATTTATAATATCTTTTCCATTTCAAATAAGTCCTGTTCTTGTACTTTCTATTCATTAAAAAAATCCTGAAAAATGAGTTATGGTTTCCACAAAAATATTAAAGGATTAGTTTACTTTCAAATTAAAATTAGCCCAAGATTTACTCACCCTCAAGCCATCCTAGGTGTATATGACTTTCTTCTTTCTGATGAACACAATCGGAAAAATATTAATAAATATCCTGATGCATCCAAGGTTTATAATGGCAGTGAATGGGTCCAATGAGTATGAGCTGAAGAAAGTGTCTCCATCCACCATAAATATGTACTCCACGTGGCTCCGGGGGGTTAATAAAGGCCTTCTGAAGCGAAGTGATGCGTTTGTGTAAAAAAATATCTATATTTAACAAGTTATAAAAGAAAAATACAGAGCTTCCGCCAGACACCTTCCGTATTCAATGTACGAAGAAAGTGTAAAACTCTTGCAGTTCAAACAGCTTATGCTACTTCCTACGCCTTCCCAATGCAACTTACGGAAAAAGCGTAACTGACCTGATGCCAGTTTACACTTTCTTCGTATCTTCAATACAGAAGGCGGTAAAGCTTCAGAAGGCCTTTATTAACCCCCGGGAGCCATGTGATGTAAACTTTTATGATGGATAGATGTGGATGGAGGCACTTTCTTCTGCTCATACTCGTTGGTTCCGCTCACTGCCATTATAAAGCTCGGATGAGTCAGGATATTTATTAATATTTCTCAGATTCTGTTGATGAAAAAGAAGAAAGTCATATACACCGATGACTGCTTGAGGGTGAGTAAAGCTTGGGGTAATTTTCATTTGAAAGTGAACTAATCCTTTAAGCAGCACAACTACTTTCAAAACTGGCAATAATAAGAAATGTTTCTTGAGCATCAAATCAACATCAGAATGATTTCTGACAGATCATTTGACATTGAAGACAAATAAAAAAAAGCTGAAAATTCAGCCTTGCCATTACAAGAATTACATTTTAAAATAGATTACTTACTTAATATTTTATTCATAATATTACTGTATTTTTTTTATCTAATAAAGGCAGCCTTGTTGAACATAAGAAACATTTTAAAAAATCTTACCGACCCCAAACTTTTGAACTATTTTTTTTTTTTTTTGTTGAAGTACTTCAACACTCAACACTTTCATTAACAAACATACACAAACATTACATTGCATTTATCTTCCTTCTGCTAACAGGACCATAACAACAGAGAGGTTTGTTGGCACGAACCTGCCAGATTGGCTGCTTGCCTGCATAACCGGGCCCTGTTCATCACCTACAACATAGTACAGCACAGATTGATATATTCAGTATTTGGACCTGACTTATTTGAACAACAGTGTAACATATATTTTACACAACCAGCATCTGTAACATAACTGCTACACAAATGACAAAACTGTTCACACAAAATCTCTATTCTAAAGAAATAAAAGTGTTGCACTGTCTGATGGCATTAGAGTTTCTTTCAACACTGAGGTGGAATGATGCCCAGTCAGACTGAAACAAGTTTACATTGCTTTAATCCTCATTTTGGCCTTACTACAACCACAAACCTGCCATAGGTTTTTTCACAACTGCCTAAAATTCCAGAATTAAAATGAATAGTTCTCTTTAAGAAGTGTTTGTAAAATATTTAAATTATTTAATATTTAAAATATTTAAAGTTATAGTAAATGTTACATTTGTTTGTTTTTTTCTGTTTAGGCCGTCACACCTTTTCTGATTGCCGGTGGGTGGATGTGTTCACATTTGTCTTCTTCCCCACTGCTTGCTCAGCTTCATCAGCCTCCTTACTCCTCTGCTCATATAACCTCTTTGACTGTAGGACATACAGTAAAGAGAATAAGTGCAAGTGGTTGAAAGTGCAAGATAATGGGAACAGATAGAGGGGGTCTACAGCTCATACAGCTCTTTATGTAAGTGTCTAAAAACGTATCTCACTATCTGTGGTGTTTCTGTGGTTGTATAGCACAGGAAGTTCAAGTCTTTTTATATCCAGAGACAACACGCATACCTACAAACCAACCAACCTATTCTTATTTTCTCTCATTCCTCTGTCACCGTCTGTATCTATTCTCTTTCACTTTTTCTCTCTGCACGTTTCTTGGGTCGTCAAAATAAATCTTCAAACCCTACGCCAATGAGCAAACCCTACATTTATCTTATGTGTGCTGTCTAATCCAAATACATTCTGCAAAATAAAGTTACTGCATGGTTAGGGGTTTCTGTTTCTTCTTTCAGTTTCTAACTCTCTTCCTCTTTTGGCTTTTACTGAATTTTGGGTGGACCCTGAGACTGATGTGTCATTTACACCCTGAACAACTAATGACAGCCATTTCTAAAAGGAGAAACACGAGGGTTGGAAAATAGATACTCGTTTTAATCTCATTTACTGTAGTTACCTCCATGGTCTTCTTGTGCAACACCATCTTAGGCTTCTGAAGTTTTTCTATAATCTCTTCAAGCTAATTAGGACAAAAAACAGATATTAGTTTCTATCTTCTATCAGTTGCATTATTAATTAATTCATTGGTGTTTACTCCTTTCAAAATACAACAAATGGTGTCTAAGTTTATGTAAGTGATCATTTAAAGTGCCAGTTTTCTTCCTCTTGCACACTGACCATATGAATAACCACATCTACGACCATGTGAACATCTTTAAAGTGCTGGGCTGTGTGCATATTGTCTTGGATCATTTGACTTTTTTTTTTACCTTTTTTCTCTGTTCCCTCTGGTGTTCTCGAAACACCTCTATTTTCTGAACTTCCTCCTTTATCCTTTCAGATAGTTGGATGTGCAGATTTCCTGCCTTCTCAATCTCTAAAAAACGATGCAACTCAAGTTAAGGACTCTAGCATTCAAGTATTTTTCTAGGTGCAAGGTAAAAAGGAAATGCATCACCTCGCATACCTGATTTAAACTTGTCAAACGATGCCTTCAATGTTCTGAGTATGAAAAACAGTGTAATGAGTACATGGACACTTATTTCACATACCTTTGAATACATCAAGTTTTACTTGAATATAAGTTATAGAAATAGTTGTGTATGAGGCATTCACTAAATCTACATGTCATTTGAATTTTGAGTGTCTGAATTTGAACGTTTGCATGGTACTCATACCCAATCTCGCTTTGACCTTCTGCCTTCCGAGCAATTGCCACCAGATCTCGTCCATACTTCTCCTCCGCTAGCGCTCTGTGAAGGAGAGCAAAAGTCACACACAGACATTCACAGAGACACACAGACATAAATACTTCATTTTCCAACCTCATTTTCATCAGGTCTTCTACATCTTTGCACATGTGCCTGCCATCATGTAACCTCTGCAATATGGCCTCATAACCCGACTGGTCCATAAAGTCTGTACCCTGAAAAGACACCATACATGCAACACACATTACGCTATACATCAGACACCCACATGGGTATACTGTAGTACTTGTCATTCAGATATGTATAAGCACTAATGACATGTAGTGGGGAACTCTTAAAAACAAGTAAACAGTTAAATATGAACATGTTCCTGAATAGGACTAATAAGATTGTAGTTTTAAATTGAACAGCTCTCAAAACGTGACGTTATTAAAAGGAAATCCACCCTTTAAAAACAAGTGCAAGTTTTATTAGAGTGGGCATTTAAGTTTTCCTAGTTAAATTCATAAAACGCACAAAAAAAAATCATTACTCTTAAAATAGAAATATAGGAAATTGTATTTCCCATAGCCTACATCGTGAGAAATCTTACTCAAGTATAAACAAGAACTTACCCAAAAGGCATCGCAGAACAGTAAAGCCATCTTAAATGTTCAGTCCTCAAAAGCGTCTCTCCTTAACACCTACCTACAAACCCCGCTGAGACAGGTTACATTAAAGCTGTTGTCAGAGTTGAAGAAACACTCTACAGAGGCAACAGTCAACTGAAAAGTTTGAAATGAGGAAGAAACTGCGTGTCGCTTTCGGCTGGTCAGCTTTGATCTCTTGACGTCTTACGGTCTTTGAAAGAGGAAGAATAATGTTGATGTCACTGTTTTAAACGGCTCAGCACTCAATTTCTACAGAGTACGATTAAATTTGCTAAACAAGCGTCAAACGAACCGATAAGATTGTTAGTTCAAACATTAGATGTTTACCATTTTATTTCAACACTGCACCATTGTTGAGGGATTCATGTAGATATTTCTCACTTATATTTAGGACGATAAGGAACCAATCAAACCGGCTTAATTTGATTTAAAGCGGCAGTAAAATATTCGCCACTGTAAACAAATATCTGTGCGCTCTTCTCTTTTTCCATTATCGCTTTCCTGACTCCTTGCTCTCTGGCCGATGATTGCTATAAAACACTTAGCCAAAAGAGGGAGACATAACCCTCCCAAACTGAAAGAATGCACTAGTGTGGGGTATTTCAGATTTCCGCTGTTTATCACACTTTGACCTGGCTCTGTGGCTCAACGGGAAACCGATCAACCGGTCTAGGTGAGCAAGCATCACACTTTGGTAACAATATACAGTGTAAAAATCTAAACAGCTTCTTTGCAAAGAGGAGGTCCTAAAAGCATGCCCTATTTGTTCGCGTGCAACTAGCATCTTACTGTTTAATCAAATAGACTAGAGGGTGAATATGTGAATAAATCAACAAATCTACTGTAGATCTAATAATAAGCCATTAACTTATGTATATATAATATAATGTTATATACAGGGCTTGACATTAACTTTTTTGCTCACCAGCCACTGTGGCTAGTGGTTTTCCAAAGTTACTAGCCACTCAGCGTTTTCACTGGCCACAATTTTTCTGTTGGGAAATTACATTTTGTTTGGCTATATAAAAAGAACAAAGACACAAATTAGCAAATTAAAAATACAATAGTAAATTAAATAGCCTAAACTTTTTAGGTTTATTTAACATGTATACATTTATTTAACATATTTTGTAGTTTGATTAACATTAATGACAGACAGGTATTTAATTGGGCTGCTGAATGCATGGACGTAATATACTGACACATATCCAGTTATTACCCACCTGTTTACGTCCTTTTAAGCCATAACCGACTGTATTCACGTGAGATACTCCACACGATGGACATTTTGACATCTGTGTGTGCGTGTATTTGACTATTCAGGCGCAATGAGAACTGATCGCACGCGAGTTAATCGATAACGAATTGTGATTGGATTGTAATTTTGTGCTACGACAAGCTTGGCTACCTTTGATTTTTATATTTAACCCGCCAAAGTGGCTAGTGGGAGTGGCTGTCTTATACTTCACTTTCCGCGCCTGGAGGTGTCTCTCATGCAGTCGCGTCCGAGCATCTTTCAAAGTATACTAAACCATGTGCGTGGATGACCGAGTTCGACACATGCGCAGTACAATTTTTTCTATACTTTTTACCAGACATCAAGTCATCAACGGGACATTCTCTGGGTAGGATCGGAGAAGAAAAATAGTGCATCCACCAGTGCACCATAGTTCAGAAGATACACCAAGAGAACAGAATCAAAAACGATGGAGAAGGCACGCTTCTGAATTTACTCGTCTTGTTTTTGAATCGCTCTTTACACACTCTTCTTCGACGAGAGTGCATATTACCACCTAGTGGACTCTTCTGTCCTGCTTGCGCATTCGCTGTTGCACGCGCGGTCTCGAAATATGGGCTGCACGCGGACCGGGTTCGCGTTCGAAAATTATGCGGACGGTGCACGAACGCGGAAGGCCGAAGTATACCCGGGGCTTCTCCCGCCACAGCTGAAATCTGCTTGCATTTGGCTTGGCACAGCAGTTAATTTCACATTCAAAATGCACTAAAACTACCAAAACATCAACTGTTTCAAACAACAGCAATGGCTGTCATCCAACAGACACACTGATTTCTTTTGTAAAATTTCTTTACAAAACAACAATGAAACTCTCAACAGTTTGTAATTCACTGCAGTTTGTTACATTATCCATGTTTACATTACAGTAGGCTACAATTTATTTCTAAGTTGTCCCCTTTTGTATAGATGGTAATGAAATTGAAATACACCTGTGTTAAGCTATCTAATTGTTTTGATAATATTTCATTTTTTAGATTTGGAATATATTTCAGTATGCTACAACTGTAGAAATGTAGCAACTGCCGTCTTATTCAGATCTGTGTGGTATCTGTGTAGAGATACCCATACAGGGAGTGTAAAGCACTGGATAAGGTCAGATCCTGTGACACTGTGAACCTGACTCTGTCTCTTCCACATCAGATAGGGGTAACGCGAACTTAGTGATTCACGCAGTTAGGGCTCATATATTTGTTTTGAACTACGTAACTTTTTTGTTCAAAATTAACCAAATTTAAATAACGAGTCAATACATAATCAAACCTTCTTCCAAAACGTGTTTTTGTCTTACCCTGATTCACTATGGTTAGGGCCTTATATGTGTTTATATTTTAGACAACGGGACTCACCCGTGCGTGTCTCTTCATATCAGTAAATAGAGAAAAGCTTCTCTGGCCAAAGATAAATACGTAGATGCCACATTCGACCGCTCCACACGTCAGCTTGTCTTGAAAAATTTGTTTTGTTCCGGGGAATCACCCGTTTAAAAAAAAAAAACGCTGAACAGAGGAGAGTCTGCTGTAAAAACAGAAGGCGACAGAGATCTTAATAAAACTAGAATCAACACTGGCTTGGATTTTCGGAGATGGCGAGAACTGAGGGATTTGCAATGTTGTAAAAGCGACGCAAGATTTTTATTACTCATCAGGAAAGATAATTTTTCAGATAAACTGCCATATGTAGCTCTCTAACAAAGTTCATTGTAAAGCATTATCTATTGTGAAGGGTCATTTCATTGTTGTTGTTTTTGTGCTGTGCTGGTATTTATTGTCAAGGAAGTACCTTGTCTATTAATCATCGAAACAGCAATGTCTTCAGCTAGTCAGCTTGAGAATGGGATCCTTTTCATCTAAACTGGTTATATTTCTTAAGCCTAGTAGTGAATGTTTTGTGAGCATAACCATTTTCACACAACTGAAGCACAACCAAAATAATGTTCTTTCATAAAATGCATGCAGTTTTGTTTTGTAACCGTTAGAGGACCAAAAGGTACAGTGTACCTTTAAATTTAACAGTTTTGAGTATGTAAATGTTCAAATTGGCCTGTAGCTACACAGAGTTTTGGTGGTGGTTGTGTCTGAATGAGAAAATAACAGAGGTGTAAAGAGTACCTGAAAGCCATACTTGAGTAAAAGTACAGATACCTTACAGCCAAAATGACTCCACTACAAGTTACAAGTCACCAATTGCAATACGACTTGAGCAAAAGTCTTACCCCCGGTTTCAGACAAGACTTAAGCTAGTCCTAGACTAAAATGCATGTTTGAGCTGTTTTAACTAAATGTCAGAGCACCTGCAATGTCTGAATATGTCAGTGCCATTTTTCTGTCTCAAGATGCACATCAGTAATGTTTTTTTCTATTGTACGTTTATAAATGCTACTTAAATATCCTAATTGAACTAAGGCTTAATCCTGGCTAAGCCCTGTCTGTGAAACCGGGCCTTAGAGTATCTGATTTTAACAGTTCTTAAGTATTTTACTCATACTGAATGTAGGCTCAAAGATGCACTAGTCATCGACACCTGAGAGACATGCCAGTGAAAATAAGAAACAGTTGATTTGTAAGATGAGAAATCATGTTTATTTTCTAAAATCAAAAATAAAACTGAACACCACAAAATTGCAATAAATCAAGTTTGACACAACAACCACTTAAACATCTACAAACTCTCAAGTCTCAGTTAAGCTCAAGTGCACAAAAAGGCCATAAGTATTTTTTTTTTTATCTTCAATATAGCGGATAAATAAAATAATGTTAAGTAAAATTATCTAGTCAAAGTTTACTTGCACTGGATGTGCTGGTTTCAGCCTCATCACCGGCTGCAGTCATGACCTCATCTCATAAATCAAATACCTGTGATTCAGCAACCACCTGCTAAAGCACTCGCATTCACGTAAAGTAGCCTTGTTCACAAGTCTGGCTGAGTAAAGGCAAAACGCACAAGATATAGTACCTTCAATGCCCTGTAGATGGTGATTATTGCTTCTTTATAGCAGAAATAAACTGCTGCAGAAAAAGTTAGGTGCTATGCAAAATGTAATGTGTAATTGACAAATGTATTGGAGTAAAGAGTACATATACTTACTCAAAAATGTAGTCAAGTAGAGAGCAAAAGTTGCTAATATCTTTGATACTCAGTAAAACTACGAAGTACCCAAAAAGAAACAGTAACTAATTACATTTACTCAAATACTTTACACCTAATTTATATAATTTGAAACAGTACTGAATGCATTATGTGCCAAAGCAAAATGATCAACAGTTCAGTCCACATATACTGCTCTAGGGCAAACAGTGAGAAGACTGAAGAGTTTTGAAAAAGTGACCCGTATTGAGATTAGCGATCGTATTTAAAAAAAAAAAAAAAAAAAAACTGTAATATGCAACCTGTTCACTGGCTGACAGATTTGTAGTTTTATTCTCTGCAGCACTGCTAATGAGTTAAACCAGCTGGACAATTTTAGATTTAGGAATGGGGGGAGGGGAGATTTTAGTACGAGGAGGGGATAAAAAAAAAAGAATCACACGTTATTTAACTACACAGTAAATGCAACCATCTCACAATTATCAATAGTAGGCCTACCATACAGTAAAAATGTTTTGTCTGGTAATCAAAAAAAATGTGCTTTATGTGGCAACATTTGAATATGATTTAATGTAACAACCTTACTTTGTTAGGTTACACCAAAAAGAGCATTTTTAAAGAGCATTGTTAGATTAGGGTAAAATTTTGTTGGATGCCATTTTTCTAATGCTTGTTTAAGGCCGTCAGCCAGCTCACTGGTAGCTTGATATGGGCATGCAATTAGCAATATCCTTTGTGTTTGCCCTCGTGTGTGTGAGAGATTGTGTGTACAGGCAGCATGCACTTGTGAATATTTATATAGTTATGTATGTATGTATATATAGACGTTTATAAAAGGTATGCATAACTGCTGTTGAGCTATGTGGTGGTGTACATAATTATCGATTGATGTGATGAACAGTGTGGTGGTGGTTTGTGTGTGTGCGTATATTGATTGTTCTGTTATGCAGTATGATGCTGAGTGTTGCATTGTTGACTGCTTGCGGTCACCACAGCAGGCAAGAGGATTGTGGTTAGGCTGCAGACAGACTGACGTAGTGTGTGTGTGTGTGTGTGTGTGTGTGTATGAGTGTGTGTATGAGTGTGTGTGTGTGTGTGTGTGTGTGTGTGTGTGTGTGTGTGTGTTGAATGTCCCCTCTCTAGTTGAGGTGGCAGACTAAATGTACCTTTTTGGTACCATGGACTTTTTGTGTCTGGTTTCACATGTATATACAGTTATGCTGAAAAGGAGAGAATGTGATATTAAATGGTAAATAAAGTAGAAGAACATGTTCATGTTCACATGTTCATATTTACAAGTGCATTTTTAGGTTACTTGTCAAGTAATTTTACAGAGGAAAAGTAAGTTGCACAATATAAATCAATACTCAAAACAAACTAAAGTGATATCATGTAATCAGAAATGTATGTAAAATATTACATTAAATATAAAATATTGTTACTATTAACATGTTAAATATTATACCTGTTATAACTGATTTTACATACTACGATGTCTTTTTTACAGAGTAAAAGTAAGTTGCACAAATACAAATCACAACTAAAAAAATTAGAAATCAGAAATGTATATAAAATATATAAAATTATATATTATATTATAAAAATACATGAATATTATAAAATGTTGTTAATATTAAAATATTACAATATATTTACGAGCACTAGTAACTCATTACAGTTGTCTTTTTAGGGGTAGCAATACAAATTTTTCCAGTGTTGGTTATTGTAAAGATGTATTGAGTTCACTTTCTTCACTTTAACAGGGCCTTGATATTAAAATCTCCAGAAATAGGAACTCCTAATCCTCACCATTGCTACCCAGCCATCATTTACATAATGTTATTTGAGGCTTTATTCCTAGATAGTAGTGTCCTTACAGATGATAAAGTGTTTCAATGAAATAGTAGTATCTATATCTGGGTGTGTCTGGGTCCTTCGCAGGTGTATTTTTATCATAATCGATCTGGCTTTCCTCCCTCCCAAGACATCAGGGATGACCTTCAGAGACGGAGGGGTTCACAAATACTACATACAGGTTTGGTGCCAGCCCTGGGATGAATGAACTTTTACCCGCTACCCCAAAGCACTAGTACACACACAAATAGCATCAAACACACACCCATTTTGTTCCCTGTTCTGTCACAATCATACTTATTTTCTTGCAATGATTAACATCAACACCTTCACAGATGCTTTTGGGTTTCCAGCTGGCCTGCAGGTGCTCTAAAAGTGTGTGTGTGTGTGTGTGTGTTGACGCACTTGCTTCCCTTGGGCTGTGTTTGGTGGTGTAGTGTATCAGTGGGGCAGCAGCGTGGCGCCATCCGTCCTGCTCCCACCACCAGCCCCCAGAATGCATTACACACCAATCGAACACAGCCATTCGGGATAACTCCTCTTTTACCTACTGGACAGCACTGCTGTTAGGAGCTTTTGTCCAGCCTCTCTCTCCCCCTCTCGTCCTGTGCATTTTCTGTTGAAAGGCTCATGTTACGCAAGCTGTAGAGACCACCTCAGTGAGAGTTTGTGAGGGGCTATAACACACACACACACTCACACACACACACACAAACACACACAGTAGCAGTCTTAGTAGTCGAACAGGTGATTCAGTGGATACAGATTTAGCTTAGCATATTTAGTCCCCTCCCAAACATCATTTTAACTCCTGTTGTGTCAAATTTGGGAATAATCGTTATAGTTTGGTTTCAAAGATTATAAATCATGTTATATATTATTTTTCAGAAAACCATGCAGTTAAAAAGAATATATATATATATATATATATACAGTATATATAAATATATTAAAGGGATCTCGTCATCATTTATTTACCCTTATGTCGTTCTCAACATATATGACTTTTACTTTTGTAGAACAATAAAAGAAGATATTTTGAAAAATGTCCAAGTGTTTTTCATCCATATTATAAAAGGACCCCACTAACTTTCATTAAATGGATAAAAACAGGTTGAAACCTCCTTCAGAATCACTTCTTTTATGTTATGCAAAAGAAAAAGTCATACATGTTTTGAAATCATGACATAATTTTCATTTTGGTGTAAACTATATCTTTGAGGCCTCATTAGTGAAATAAGATAAGTATCTGCACAACAATTGCATCACCGACCCTGCTCAGTTCCCAAGGCTCTCGGCCCTGCCCTGCTTGCCACAGCGTTATATATAAATGATGATTTTGCTTGATGTGGCATACTGTTTTATTAGAGTCATTGAAGTAACTAGAGATAACTATCACATAGTTTTAGTGAAGTAACAATAGAGAAAAAAGTTGTCAGCTAAAGGATTAGTTCACCCAAAAATGAAATTTCTGTCATTAATTACTCACCCTCGTGTCATCCCAAACCTGTAAGGAACACAAATTAAGATATTTTTGATGAAATCTGGTTTCTGAACCACACATAGGCAGCAACGTCATTGCACCTTCTGAGGTCCAGAAAGGTACTAAAGACATCGTTAAAATAGTCCATGTGACTACAGTGCTTCAACCTTAATGTTATGAAGCGACGAGAATAATTTCTGTGTGCAAAAACAAAACAAAAATAACAACTTTATTCAACGATTTCTTCTCTCCCCTGTCATTCTACTGTAGTCACATGGACTATATTTTAACAATGTCTTTAATACCTTTCTGGGCCTTGACAGTGGTAATTAAATTGCTGTAGGAGTCATTGAGCTCTCAGATTTCATCAAAAATATCTTAATTTGTGTTCCGAGGATGAACGAAGGTGTTACGGGTTTGGAACTTCATGAGGGTGAGTAATTAATGACAGAAATGTAATGTTTGGGTGAAAGACAACTTCACATTTCAAGTTGACTAAACTTAAAATGCAGCATGAACGCTTACTTTAAGTTGAAACAACACATTTTTGTGTGATCTGTGTATCATCTCTTACATAGCAAATACTTTATTCTCTGGCTCCACTTATGAGGAAGCAATGTTTACTTGAGAGACTACATGATAAAGATGGAAAGTGAGCAGTTAGTAAGTCAGATATGCACTGTTGTGGGGCTTTGCACTAATCCAGATCCAGTCCTTAATATAAACTGCCTGCATATAAACAATATAAACAATGTATATTCATATATTCATGGTACTTTGTCTTAATGCAGGTACATAAGCCCTGGATGTGGTGAGATATGTTCACAAGACTTGACGTGTGTCGCTAAGTGATTGAGATAAGGAGCGTTGTGCTGTGACCTTTGCTGCCAGTGTGCTTGTGCCCTCTTACAGACAAGGGGCTTGAGATATCTTATGCCTCAGTCACACCAGGAAGTCGACCAGAATAGCTCTCAATGTGTGAATGAGACTGATGAGTTTGTTCCGGACTGTCAGTAATATATGTGTGTGAGTGTGTGTGTTAGTACAGTATGTTTGTTTGTCTAAGATGTGAAACAACAGTGGCTCAGCATTGTTTTAGGATTATTGATTTGAAAAATTAAAAGTACATTGGCATTTCAGTTGAAGTAAGGGATAATTTTATTTATCAATTATTAAAGAAAGTCACACAATTGAGCTCTCAAGAACACTTTATGTTGTCTTCTAATATATGACTTATCAGTTATTACAAATGTTCATATAATTTTAGATAAAATATAGCCATTATGTAACTTGAATATGTATTATGTATTATTAAATATAGGCCTATATGGGCGGGGTCCAAAAGTCTGAGACCACATTGAAAGTCTTGGATTCAAACTCTAAATTAAATCTGAAAATAAAAGGAAGGTTTTAGGATTTTGAAAATATATATAAAACAAAAAAATAATATGATGCAACAATTAGGAAAGATTCTTCACTATTTCTTACAAACAACATTTTTTTTAAATTATTATTTTAAAGTCAAAGTGGTGTGTGGCACGTTTAATTGTATAAACACATAATCTTAGTGCTGAAAATCATGTTCTATATTGATATCCTTATGAAAACCGATCCCTCAGGAAGTATAGATATTGATCAGGATTATCCTTGTACTCGATTGTACCATGATTGCCAGCTGGGATCTGTGTGAACTGTTTTGATATGTGCATTTACTGTATATGTGTGGTTATTGTGTGTTTTATTGAGAAGGATCACTTTCAGAATTATTATTACAGTTTTTGTGATATAATAGTTGTTTGGTTGGACAGTTGTGCAAAAGATAAACAAATAGAATAAACTGCAAATCCTCCCAAACTACCTTAAGGATACACTCTTACAAACACACACACTCACTGTTGGTCATGTATGAATAATTCAGTTGATGATAGATGGATCAGTTTGAGTGATATCCTGAGGGCTGTGTGATCATTGATCGCTCCGTTAGAAGGCATAAGATTGCCTCACCTCTCAACAAGTGCGTGTATTTTGTCTGTGCATGCCTACATGTTTATATCTGCTTATCTTAGTCTCTTTTTAATTGATTGTAAGTGTAAAAATCTTCTGCACCATATATATTTAGGCTATAAATGAGGCCTATCTTTGCTCAAAAATGGTGGTAGCTGTTTATCATTCACATTTGTGCATGTATTTCTTGTATGCCATCATGCCATGAATATGAGGATGCGTATGTCTCAGATGGGCAAATCTTATCTGTGTTCATTTAAAAAAGCAGGCTGTTGTCAAGTCCAGTGATCCTTTCTGGCTCGAGTTTCACATCATGTGATGTAAGGCTCTCTGGATCAATGACTCCACTGGGGGTGCTGCGAATGTGAGATCACTGGTCCTTTCCCACCATTGCTCCTCATTTTTTAATAGTTTTCCGGCCTTACAGTTCATTTCCTTAAAGTTCATTTTCATTGTTTTGATGTTTTGATAATTTACATGAAAGCATTGAAGTCGCCTTGACATGGAAATTGCCATACTATTGTAATGTATATCGAAGTTAAAGGCTTCTCAAAAAAGAAAAAAAATGTAGGGCAGGACCTGATTTTGTCCATCGGGAATTGATTGGATAGTTGAATCATTGTGGTTCACGCTTTTCAGCATGAAGATTCTGTGAAAATCAACTCAGTTCTGTGTGCGCAAATGTGTCCTCTTTTCTTCTGTCTCATCTCTCTTCTCTTTGTGTAAGGGTTTGTAACGTGTTCCTGTTCATGATGTAAGTCTGTGTGACAGGTCACATAACCCTGGCAGACTCGATGATTCTTCAGAGGCGGTAATATGCTGTTGACTGGGGCACTTAATGAAATGTCATCCTGTGGTCTACAGCCTCTCTCTCTCCCTCCCTGCCACAGGTATTCAGATTTCACCTCCTAAAACCACCTTGTCATCATTTACTCCTCACTGAGATAATCACTCCTAGTTTGTAGTCAAACAGTCTGCAGCTGATCCTGGTGATGGGAAGTGAAATACAGAGGGTTAACTAAGGAGCATTACAGTGTGTCTTACAACATTTTTGAAGATGCCTCTGGTGTCTTTAAATCATAGCAGATGAAGAGGTTAAAACTAAGAGGTATGTCAGAGAAAAGAGGACAGGGCCGCCGCACACACACATGCTTTCATTTCAGCACTTGTTCTCTGAAGCACTGAGCTGAATAATCCAGCTTGCTAATGTGTTTCACTCAAGCAGTGAAGCAGATAATCTGGCGTCTCTCAGAGAGACACAGTTCTCTTACTCCTTTTTACTCATTTGCTTTGCTTCCCATTCACTTTCTCTTTCTGTTTCGGTTTGTGCTTCTTAACAAATCAAGTTTTTTGATTTACAGCTTCACACAAATATAGAACTGATGTTTGTTTTAATGTTTTGGGTTTTAATGGCACATGATAACAATATTTGATGGCAAATGGAGGTAGACGTTTTAAAACAAGACTTATCAAATCTGATAAAGATTAGTTTAATTACAGTGTCACTGGTTCTAGTAGGTTTTTTCTACTAGTTACTAGTTTATCTAGAAGAATTAGTAATTCATATAGGGCGATTGGTGATTCAGGTTGATTGGGACACTTTTTCCAAGTTATCTCAATGGCAAAAAGTGTCCCAATCAACTGCCCAGCCAAAAAAAAAAAAAAAAAGTCACTGTTTGATTTAAATAGGCAAATGCGTAAGAGTCTATGAATGGATCATTATTGCAGTGATTATGTTCCTAACATGTAATATGTTTGGCAACAGTTCTTCTAACCCTAATTAATGGAGTGTGTAGATTTTCATTTCATAAGCATCCATGTAGGAAGATGTATCATGGCCATATTTCAGGATGACAAAGCCAAGATTCATCAGGCTCAGTTCATCAGTCATTTTCACACATGAGTTTCAGCACCTCTGAGTCCAGACCTTATGTTCAATAAAAGTCTTTGGGATGTGCTGGAGGAGACTTTACAGAGTGCTTGACTCTTGCATTGTCAATACAAGATCTTGACCAAAAAATGATGCACCTATTTCAAGAGAAATCAAGAGAAATATATATCATTAGTTACTAATAGTCAAAGGTGTCAGTAAGTAAGGGGTCAGTTTTTTTTTTTTTTTAATAAAAATGTAGTCAGCTAGGATGCATTAAATGATCAATGATCAAAAGTGATTTCTATTTCAAATGAAGATCAACCTGTTTTCCACATTAGCACATTAGAAATAATTTCTGAAGGATCATGTGACACTGAAGATTGGAGTAATGGCTGCTGAAAATTCAGCTTTGTCATAGAACAGTATATTAAAATAGAAAACAGTTATTGTAAATTTTAATAATATTTCACAAACTGTATACTGTATTTTTTGATCAAATAGCCTTGACGTTTTTCAAAAACATTAGAAAATCTGGTTGCACTTTATTTTACAGTATGTGCACTTACATGTACTTACTGTGTACTTACCTAAGAAAGTACTGGGCATTATAAGGTAATTACATGGGTTAAGGTTAGGTTTAGGGGTAAGTTCAGGATTAGTACCTAGTTATTACCCAGTTATTGCAATTACGATAATATGTACATAGTATGTATATGGGGAACAGGACTGTAAAATAAAGTGCTACCGAAAATCTTACGGACCCCAAACATATCTTGTCTAATTATATCTTACATACTGACAACCTAACTGCTAAATTGAAAACCATTATCCTACTCCTCTCTTTTCGCTTATTTAGGGAACTATTTTGACCAGTTCTGACTGTTATCTCTATTAAAGAATCAGGGTTGTCAATCTAACATTTTTGAGAGTTGGCAGGATTTAACATGACCAAAGGCATGACGTTATTTGAGTAATTAAAAATAAGTTGAAAAAGGATACAGTTTTGGATTCATAGATTACATTTTAATTTTCTGATGATTGATTTCTTTCAATGTTTAATAAAAAAAAATTGTTTTACTATTTTTTCTCCTATAGGCTATAGCAGATCCTGATGTCCAGACCTCAGACTCAACATGCTTTCATTTTATGAGTCATGTCATGCTTGTGGTCTGTCTTAGTTGTTATGACGCAGTCAGGGGTCAGCTGGCTCCTAGTCACCTCCTGTAACAATAACAAACGTAGCGTTTGATGAACAACAGTCAGTTTATGAATGTAAGTAAGTCACTGTGTATCTGAAGTCCTGTCATTGTGATTCAGGCACTAAGTCTGACCTCCCTGACTGGGTGACTGGTGAAAAAGCTCTATCCATGTTTGAGATTTATAGGACTATCGCAATAATGACTATGACTCATGCCACACTTTGGGTTTGTGCTTTCCAAATTAGGCATCTATTAGCAGATCTGTTTTCAGTTTATATGACCATAGTTTTATGGTTGTAGTTTATGGTATTATTCTGATTAGGTATCACACTATACAAGCAAATCTTTAAAGAAAAACGACAGCTGTGGTCAAAGTGGAAACTACTTAATGAACATACCTTTGGCAATGAATAAATACTGAATATTGTATTTATTATGTCCCTGAGTGGTGTAATACAAGGAGAAGGAAATCAATACTTTTATTCAGCAAGGATGCATTAAATTGATAAAACCATTTTCAACATTGCTAATAATAAGATCAGCATATTAGAATGATGAAGGATCATGTGACAATGAAGACTGGAGTAATGGTGCTGAAAATTCAGCTTTGCCATCACAGGAATAAATTACATTTTAAAATAGAAACAGTTATTTTAAATTGTAATATTATTTCATAATATTTTTGTTTTTACTATATTTTTGGTCAAACAAATGCAGCATTGGTTAACATGAGAGTCTTCTTTCAAAAAACATAATACATTTTTTACCAACCCTAAACTTTTTAACTAGTGAATATTGTAATATACTGTATATTTTAGTATATAATATATATTAGATATTTCAGTATTTGTAGTATGATTTTAGCTAGTGATATTTCACATGCCATATCATATTTTGTTGGGTCTTTAAGAGTTATGTTTAAAACAATCAATTATTTGGAACATAAAATTATGAAATTGGTTGAAGCTAAAAAGGGAAACAGAACCCAGAATTAACAATCTGATAACTGGTAAATAGTTGTGAAAATAAAACAAAAGAATCTTTGCTCTTCTGTGAACTCCTTCTCCAAATGCAACTAAGACAATCTGAGTTAAGACAATCTATAAACACTATTCACTTCCCTTCCATAAATAAAGGCATGACATGCTATTTCTTGTAAATAAACTTCCATGTGTCTTCTCTCAGAAGTATTCATCGGAGTGTATGTGTTGAGCAACATCTCCGTCAGAGGTGGAAGTAGCTTTGAGGATACATACTATGATTCACATAGTTTTCAGAAGTAGACTGATGAAGCAGATAGTGCAGAGTTACTGAAGACTGAAGAAGTGTTCATGTTGCAGATGGCGAGGTATGAACCTTCAGACTTTTAATTGGATCAAGTCAAGTAAAGTGAAGTCTTGTTGTAGCTCTCCTACAAGACAAGAAGAAAATGTAGCTTTTCTATTTTAATATACTTTAAAATATAATTTATTTCTGTGATGCAAAGCTGAATTGTCAGCATCATTACTCCAGTCTTCAGTGTCACATGATCCTTCAGAAATCATTCTAATATGCTGATTTGATACTCAGTTATTATCAATGTTGAAAACAGTTTTTTTTTTTGGAACCTATGATACTTTTTTCAGGATTCATTGATGAATAAAAGGTTAAAAAGAACAGCATTTATTCAAAATATAAATCTTTTCTAACAATATAAATCTTTACTATCACTTTTTATCAATTTAACACATCCGTGCTGAATAAAAGTATTAATTTCTTTCAAAAAAAAGAAAGAAAAAAAATTACTGACCCCAAACTTTTGAACGGTAGTGTATATTGTTACAAAAGATTTCTATTTTAAATAAATGCTGATATTTTTTTAACTTTTTATTCATCAAAGAATCCTGAAAAAGTATCACAGGTTATAAAATAATATTAAGCAGCACAACTGTTTCCAACATTGATAATAAATCAGCATATTACAATGATTTCTGAAGGATCATGTGACACTGAAGACTGGAGTAATGATGCTGAAAATTCAGCTTTGATCACAGGAATAAATTATATTTTAAAGTATATTAAAATAGAAAACCATAATTTTAAATTGTAATAATATTTCACAATATTATTGTTTTTTTCTGTATTTATTATGAAATAAATGCAGCCTTAATGAGCACAAGAGACTTCGTTCAAAAACTATTCTATTAAAAATAGTAATGTTTCCAAACTTTTGACTGGTAGTGTATGTGCGCAGATAAAACCAAATATTTATGTGTGTTAAAGGGTTAGTTCACCCAAAAATGACATTTCTGTCATTAATTAATTACTCACCCTCATGTCATTACAAACCCATAAGACCTTCATTCATCTTCAGAACACAAATTAAGATATTTTTGATGAAATCCGAGAGGTATATGACTCATCCATAGACAGCAATATAATCAACACTTTCAAGGTCCAGAAAGGTACTAAAGACATTGTTAAAACAGTTGACGTGACTGCAGTGGTTCAACCTTAATTTTATGAAGCGACGAGAATACTTTTTGTGCGCAAAAACAAAAATAACAACTTTATTCTCTTCTCTTCCCTGTTATCCTTACACAGGTGACGCAGTAACCACAGTGAAGGCTTCCGTGTTTACATCCGAATGCCGGCTCAGTATTGGCCAAAGCTGATCATGTGAGCAGCACGACGCATGCGTGTGATGTTGACGCAAGAGCCGGCCAATAATGAGCCGGCGTTCTGAAGTAGAACCTGGAAGCGCTGGATGTAAACAGCGTAAGAGGATGACACAGAAAAGAAGATATTGTTGAATAAAGTCATTATTTTTGTTTTGTTTTTGCGCACAAAAAGTATTCTCTTCACTTCATGAAATTAAGGTTGAACCACTGCAGTCCTGCGACTGCATGTTTTAACTGTAGTCTTTAGTACCAAGTGTTGATTATATTGCTGTCTATGGACGAGTCATATACCTCTTGGATTTCATCAAAAATATCTTCATTTGTGTTCTGAAGATGAACGAAGGTCTTACAGGTTTGGAACGACATGAGGGTGAGTAATGACAGTGAACTAACCCTTTAAAATAAATGAAAGTTGGACTAGAAGCATTAGAGCAGGTTCATTTTTGTTAAATGGCTACGGTCTGAACACACAAAGAGAATACCCAAGAGGCTGTGGGGTCAAGAGTCAGTTCAAAAGCCTTGCCCCCACCCTACATATCTCTGATCACTGAATTCACTGGCCTGAATTCATGACCATAACCCTTAAACCCACTCTCATACACACAAAGCCACTCTGGAGAGCAATAGCCATGTGCTTGAGTGGTCCCATCTTTACAGGTCATAATTAATCTACAAAACAGGATTGACTATAAACAATAAGAAAATAAACTATGGTACATGTCCAAGAGAAAGGAGCATTTCAATACAAAACAGAAGCACCCAAGTTCCTATTTCTCCCATATATTCCAATAGATTTTCAACAACTCGAGAAAACAACTCATTTGTATACCAAGCAACAGATGATGTGAATGATATGTGCCATTGGAGACGGTTCTGTTTTTTGCTGCCTATAATCTTAAACAATTGGCTGTCTACTTTTAAGATGGGGAAATGCTTTCTTCCTACTTCCTTTTCTCATGTAAAAAAAGTCATTCATAATATAAGACATGTAGTTTTTGTTTTTATGAATCAAATTATTTCTATTCAAGATTATTTCACCATAACTATGTTCTTTTTTGTTGTCTGTATCATCTGTTTAGATAATGCAGAAGACCATTGGAACTTAAAGAAATAAACAATGTGATGGATTGGATTGTGCTATTACTGTCAAAGTGTAAGTGAAAAGTTGTCTTATGTCGATGTTAAATGCCAATGTTGGTGTGTGTGTGAGTACATGCACAAAATCACACATGAGTCTGATTCATAGCACTCTGTGTGATTGAAGCAGAAAGCTTGCAATCGATCTATCTGTCTCACACCTTTCAAGAGCTTTTCTGCTAATTGGTTAGCAGCATCCCATCAAAACTATGGCTTTAACCAGCATATGATGACACAGGAGCGGAGTTAGTGAACTATATCATGGAAACATTGATTCTTAAATATTTCAATCCATATTATTAACATTTAATTTTCATAATATATTTTTTCTTTCTATCACGATGCAGGAAGTCCTTCAATCGCAGTGCTCTGAAAGGGAAATTGGATCATTTGACTATCACCCCTTTTCACCCCAGGCCTGCCCAGTACTTTGTGTCTGAAAGGAGAGCACATACAGATGAGAATTACTGCATGAGATGCATGTGCAAACCAGGTTGTTCATTTTCTAAACTCTCTCGCTTTCTTTAAGGTCATGTTTCAGTGATGCAGGTTCAGCTGTGTTCATCTGTTGAGGATGCTGAATGACTGTTCTCAGGTCAGTGGTGTCGCCTGGCGTCTGTCTGCCTCCTGTTAGCGGAGAGCCATTTATCAGTGTCAGCAGCTCCATACCTGAACTGACAGAGAGAGAGAGATGAGCACTCTTCTAAAGGGCACATTTAACTAATGACACTTTACCCCTGAATACAATGTAGTGTTTCCTCACAGCACTGCACATATTTTTCCTCTTCGCTGTGAAAGGGTTTTCCTGTCTGTAGTTCTTTAAAATTGTGATTTAAAGAGTGTTTTGCAGTATTATAATTCTAATTTAGCCCACCGTTGTCAGCTTGGGTGATTGAGAGGGTCTAACCTATTATACATGGGCAGCAGTTCACCGTGTTGGCGCCAAAGCTCTATAAACACTCAACACGTGCACATACACACACACACACACACACACACACACACACACACACACAGATGCTATCTGCTCCCACATCACTGTGACAGTGTGAGAAATGCTGATATGTGAGTGAGACTAGAGGAAGCCCAGCTGTTTGGCACTGCGAGCACAGCGGTGTGTATATGAGTTTCTGTCTGTGTGTGAGTGTGTGTGGTTGATCTGTTTGGGATTATTAGGTTGTGTTTCCTCTGATGTATATGTTTTTGTTTGATTTCTCTGGATCTGCGCCGCTGTTTGGATTATAACTATTCTCTTCCTGTCTCACTCTCTTTGGCTTGCCCTTCCTCTCCTCGTTCATGAACCACAATCCTTAAGACCGAATATTAAACAAAACAGTGATATATTTTGCTATATCTGAATGGATGGATGGGTGGATCTGACAAGCAGCACAAACAGTTACAGTTTATTTAATTTAAATATTTTAAATAATATCTTTTATGTAATATAATAGTTATAGATAATAGTTATAATAATAGTTATAATAGTTATTTCACACCTATTAAAATTGGATGGACGGACGGACGGAAATCTTAAAGGGTTAGTTCACCCAAAAATGAAAATTCTGTCATTAATTACTCACCCTCATGTCGTTCCAAACCTGTAAGACCTTAAGTTAAGTTAATCTTCGGAGCACAAATTAAGATATTTTTGATGAAATCCAAGAGGTATATGACAGCATTTTATCCACCACATTCAAGGTCCAGAAAGGTACTAAAGACATTGTTAAAAAAGTTGGCGTGACTGCAGTGGTTCAACCTTAATGTTATGAAGCGACAAGAATACCTTTTGTGCGCAAAAACAAAACAAAAAAATGACTTTATTCAACAATATCCTCTCTTCTGTGTCATTCTCTTACGCTGTTTTCATTCAGCACTTCAAGGTTCTACATCCGAACGCCGGTTCAGTATTGGCCGGCGTCGTGCTGCTCACATGAACAGCGCCAGCCAATACTGAGCCGCCGTTCTGATGTATGGATGGATGGATGGAATGATGGATGGATGGACGAGTGGGTAGACAGACAGATAGATAGATAGATAGATAGATAGCATCCGAATATTATACAAATAACAAATCTTAATAAAAAATAAAATAGCACAAACAGTTTTTTAAGTCCTAGTGAGTATGTGTGCTGTGTAGATAAAAAGATTTAAACTGTTATTATGATCTCCATTTTGCTTAATTTAGATAGATCAGTCTTTATGTGATGAGCCTGTGATGTTTTTGGCAGATACATCAAAGGCCGTTTCCAGGTTGTTTAGAGGACAGATGTGAATGGGCTGAATCCTGAGCAGGCAGGAAATCAGAGACAGGGTAAAATAAACAGACCAACACAGCTTGACCTTTCCTATAACCCACCTGACCTCTCCTGACCCGTCCTCCTCTCTTATCTCTTATCTCCCCCTTATTCTGACACTGAGGGTGGAGGACAAGTCGTCTATCTCCTCTCTTTTCTCTCTGTCCTTCTTTCTCACACACAGGCAGACACACAGATCAATCACTGCTCTGACTCTGGCAAATGCAGTCACGGAGAAGGCTGGAGTCTCACTATCAGACAGAAAGGAGCATGTTAGTGTGGAGTAATAAGAGGTAAAAAAGCAGAATCTGTCTACTGATCAGATGGGATGTGATCAACAGACAGCATACATGATATCAGTCACCGAATAAGTGAGACAAAACATTAAAGTTTTGATAGATTTGTACTGATGAAATGAGAGAGACTGGAAAATGAGGGGAGGAGGAAAGAGAACAAGGGATAAAGGCCAGAACATAAGGGGTAAGAATGAGTGAAGATAACAAAAGTGATTTAGGAGCACGGGAATAAACTAAAATGGGGGAGTAGGAGGAAGGATCGGAGAGAGCCTGGGCAGAAGGACGCGTATGTAATAGGAGAAGAGAAAAGGGGGATATTGAGGCACCACAAGCTGTCATTCACTTGGAGAGGGTCAAAGGTGAAGAGTATCATATAGGACACATGCATGCATACACACATACACTACCGATCAAAACTTTGGGGTTAGTAAGATTCTTTTACTGTTTTTGAAAGAGCTCTCCAATGATTTGATCAAAAATACAGTAAAATAATACAGTAAAATACAATATACTGTCGTAATGTTGTTAAATGTTATTACAATTTAAAATAAATTTTTCTATTTTATTATATTTAAAAATGTAATTTATTCCAGGTATAGAAAAGCTAAATTTTCAGTGCCACATGATCCTTCAGAAATCACTGTGGATACATTTGTGTCATGATACTTTGATAAATAGACAGCGCAAAAGAACAGCATTTATTTGAAAAAGAAATCTTTTGTAACATTGTGAACGACGTTAATGTCTCTTTTGATCAATCAGTGTACACATAATTTAAAGGGAGAAACTATTTATTTTATTTAGCAAAATTCTTAGTCCTCAAGCTAAAGTTGATCAGTACAGATTATCATTACAGATCCGGTTCAATATAATCATGTGCCTCACCTCATTGAGAAATGATGTAGTCCTACTGATTATCATAGCACAAACTTTGCCTCACAACTTAAAAACCAAACTATTGTTTATCCACTTCAGGTGACAACCTCACACTTTCAAGTTAAAAACGTGCTCATATGTGTAACAGTAATCTTGTCGTTAGTTGAGTAACTTCACTACTGTACTGTTATAAGATGTGTTTGGGAACTGGAGTCAAAGAGACTCTTGCCAAGAAGTGACGTAAAGCTGGAATCCACTAGGTGGCAGCGGCACTGTGAGTCTTGTGTTTATTCTCTCAAATGGCTGAGGACGCACTGTTTCACAAGTTCAGAGAGTGTTTTTGTAGTGTTTGTTACAGGAATTTGCTTTCACAGAATCAACATTGCAAGAAGGTAAGCTGCCAGAACAGACTGGAGAAAATTCAGTTTAGAAATTAAAGTAAATATTTACACCCAATCATAGTAAAGGTGCACTCAGTCATTTTTTCCTCATCAAACGTTTCATACATAAAGAGATGAATAGTGCTTTTGAAAATATGTTTAAAATCATGTTCACTAAACCTGTGAAGACTCCAGACATATCAGTAGCCTAATAAGAGCTGTTTTATTTTACATGGAGCGGGAGAACATGCTGAAATCGCATGACCAGTCTAGTACCACTCACTTTATCTCTGTAAGTTTCTTATGATTGTAACAATTATCTCTCTTACTAATATAAACCAAAATCATTTGATTTTTATTGTGGTACACTGTGGTATGTTATTGATTAGTTGTGTGCAATATGTTGTGCCCTCTACCTTTCAATGTTGTGTCAAATTACAGTAAGAGAAGGAGAGATGGGTGCACACACACACTCCATCACAACTCATTCATGCAGCTATGACTCTCAGTGGTCTCAGACTAAAACAATATATTACACCTCTAAGACATCTTGGCAGATGCACACACAGACAGACACACAGACAGGGAGTCCTTCACCAAACAAAAGACATATTTGAGATATGAGAATCTCCCTATTGACTCAATAGCTTCTAATATTTCGGCACCACCATTCATCTGCTCATATGTCAGTGCTGCTACATGCTTCTTTTGTGCTTCACAGTTGGACCATCAGGGATTTCACATGAAATATTTTGTTTAACTGGCTCATGACCGGAGTGTGTTGAACCTCAATCAGGCTGCCTGTCAACAAGCCTTCCTTCCTCTTTCTTTCTTTCTTTCTTTCTTTCTTTCTTTTGTTCATTTGTTCGTTCTATTGTTCTTTTGTTCTTTTTGTCTTTGAGATAGAACAATCCTGATTGTTTATTGGACACTCTTGGGAATGCATCCCAGGGATATTATACTTAAAAAAAAAAAAAAAAAAAAAAAAAAACTTAAATAAAGTACACAAAAGTTACTTGAATTTTTTTTTTTTTTTTGTACCTTTTTTATTTCAGCTAGTTGCCAAAACAATATTTCTCACTTTTATTTAGTTTAACTTGATTACCTAGACTAACCTAAAAATAAAACAGAAATAAAAATGAATGAAAACTAGACAGTAAGTCATGGCATCTTCACCTGTTATTGTCACTTGCAGTGCCTGCCACATGTATAGCATAGCCTTCTCCGTCTGCGGTGAGATTTACACATGTGATAAATGCAGGGAGATAGTCATGCTGACTGAGAAGATTTCAGAATTAAAGACACGCATCCAAACTTTAATTGACGATAGTAAGAATGCAAGGGCTTTAGATACTACTTTGGATGCGACTACCTTAGTGAACTCTGTACATTGTTCAGTTCCGGCTGTAGAGCCCGTGCAGCAGGGCAACTGGGTGACTGTGAGGTGGCATAGGCATGGAGCAAAACACCACTGTTCCTTTCCGATTAGGACTTCAAACTTCAGGACTTCAGGTTCTCCCCACTCAGTGACGCACCCACTGAGAATCCTGTTTAAAGTGCCCTAGTTATTGGAGATTCCATTACACGGAACGTGAAAATAGACACACCAGCCACCATAGTCACATGTTTGCCGGGAGCCAGAGTGCCTGACATCAAAGCAAATTGCTTGCTTATGCTAATCGTAATTCCCTAAGATTATTATTCACGTTGGCACTAATGATGTTTGACTTCGCCAGTCAGAGATCACTAAAATTAACATTAAAGAGGTGTGTGAACTCGCAAGTATGATGTCAGACACTGTAATTTGCTCTGGACCCCTCCCTGTTCACCGGAGTGATGAGATACTTAGCAGACTATCATCGCTCAATGGCTGGCTGTCTAAATAGTGTCCACAGAATAATATAGGGTTCATAGACAATTGGAAAAGTTTTGGGGCAGACCTGAGCTGTTGAAAAGAGATGGTATTCATCCCTCCTGGGGTGGTGCTGCTCTTCTCTCTAGTAATATGGCACATAGTCTTAGAGATGAACCTTGACTAACTGGGGCCCAGGTCAGGAAGCAGACAGACTGGCTAAACTGACCATCTGCTAGCTGTCTCACATCACAGAAGTCAGATAAATCCCAACATAAAGATGTTTGAACATAAATGTGGGCTGGCTGTGTGTGTACACACCCACCCTATAATGATAAAATCCACCCACTCCTTTTTTAAATTCCCATAAATCATAAGCCGTATCTCAAAACAAGCATGCAGATTCTGTACAAAGTGACGTCACTTTTTTTACAGGCCCCAACCATGACTGTTTACGGACACTGCCATATTAGCATAGACTGCTCCCTGAGCTAGTCGTACACAGTCCGCCATTTTCCCGACGCTGGAGCAGCTGTACCGACAAGAATGTCTGGTAAGCAATTGAGGTGTTTTGTTGTTGGACATAAGAGTGAACATAACAGTCTTCATTTACTGAGCCGCTGAAGATACAGTGGATTAGTTTTGTTTTTTAAAGGAATGCGCCACAGATCTAATATACACATGCGATTTCTGTCTCTGCTTTTTATGTTCACAGACATAACTGACTGTGTTTATGTGAACTTTGTGTGTTTTTGACAACCTTGTGTGTATTTGACAGTTAAAGCACAATAAAACGTGAAAGAGAAGGTAGTTTAATACTCACGAGATGTCTGACAGGCAGCTTTCTGTGCTTGTGCTGCAGATGTGTGCGCTTAGAAAACGATAAATTAGAAGTTTCAACTGATATAGCTTTAAAACAGATAATAAACTTTCATGATGAATAAGAACTGCAATGTTCCTGAGCGTGCATCGCGATATAGATGATAATCAGAACCAAGCAGATGTCTTGTTAGTATTTGGCAAAGTATTCGACGCATGCAGGAGCTGTGAATGAATGAAACGCCATTCTGGATAGGGGCCGGAGAGAGCAGCACCTAATTTGCATTTAAAGACACATGCACGATAACAGCATGTTTTTGCTAGCCTCAAAAATGGGTATTTAAAACATGGTATAATAAATGATCTCTGAAGTATTTTGAGCTGAAACTTCACAGACACATTCTGGGGACACCTGAGACTTAAATTACATCTTGCAAAAAGGGGCATAAACCTATTAACTAAAAAAAAACCCTTTATACATAAACCCCTTTAACTAAAATTAAAATGAAAACAGAAAATACAAATAAAAAACTAATTCATTATCTCAGTAATACTAAAATAATATTGAAACTTCCTGGTAATGATCGGTTTAACCTTTTAGGATAAATGTTGTATTGCTGATGTGTAATATGAATTCTAAAATACACATTAATCCATATTTGCTGAAATATTGATTTCTAATTTGAATTCTCAATGCATGACTTTTCTCATATATTTACTTGGAAAAGAAGAAATAGTAGAATGAGAGATGGTATGGGGAGACAGAGAAAGCCAGTGATGGAGTGAAAGAGAGATGCCAGGAGTAAATCTTTTCTCTCTTTTGGGGCAATGTGATCCCCTTCTCCGCTTGGCTGCTTTTGACTGGAACTCCTGTTCTTCCCTCCCAGAACAATGCAGGTCAGCTTAACTTTCAGTCAAGGGGGGCACCCCGTCTACAGGTAGTCCCTTATCCACACAGACAAGCACACTGCTGAAGTTTACCTGAGGTTTGGTGCCAATAAATTCTATATCTACCTTATACCGGACAGTTATACATACTCAAATACAGGCTCACTCTTTTCCTCTTCGCATAACGATGCTCACACAAATGTTGTATTCTTTGAGCTTATTTGAGATCACAGATTCATTTAAAATGCATAATCATTGAGAAACGCTCTATGTTAGAAGAAAGAGATTTTTGTCTAACGGTATGAGTAGCGTGTGAAATATTTGTACTCCACTCCAATTACAAATATTTGTATTTTTTTCCCCAACATACTCATGTATTTATGTGTACACACCAGCGGGAAGCAGCACTGAGCAAGAAAGATCTGCAGACAGGAAAGAGAGTGTTTACTCAACAAACTTTGAACAAACACAAATACACCTTCCTGAAGTGACAGGCACAGCTGCTCTCATTCTGTCATACTGTCATTCATGCTGAGAGCCTTCTTAATGCACATTATACCGAAATGACACAAACTCGCAAAGAGATACAGACTAAATATATACAAAGGCTGCAAGATTGATTTGAAAACAACATACTGTAGCTAGTGGTTTATTTAAAAAGATCTTGAGGGACATTTTAATTTTTATGGATTTTTACATGGATTTTTTATGAAGAAAATCATATTAATTAGTTTGGCACTTAATCCAATGACATTTCTTAGGGAAAAAAAATCCTGAAGCTGTTTTAAAGTCAATTTTTGGAAAAACTGACAAAGTAGACAGTAGTATCAAAGTAGAAATGATGATATAGAGTTGAGGTTGAAAAGATGACCGGAAGCCATCTTAATTAACCAGAACTCAGGCAAAACAGTGACAGGGAAAACTATGACAAGGAACTAATGCTGCCTTCACATGCTATCAGAATTATCGTAAATATGAGTTTCCTATAGTTAAAAATTGGACACAAACACCCTTTCAAGTTCAGGGATAATTTTGATACCCAAGTTCCCGAGTAGGTCATGCCATAAACTTTAAACAAGGCGGAGGGGAGAATAATTGCTGCTGTTACAGGTGCTTTATTATTTTTTTTCCAGAACAGCTACATCACTTTGTCTTGTTGATAAAGGGTTAGTTCACCCAAAAAAGAAAATTCTGTCCCTGTTAATTACTCACCCTCATGTTGTTCCACACCTGCAAGACCTTCGTTCATCTTCAGAACACAAATTAAGATATTTTTGATGAAATCCAAGAGGTGAATGACTCGTCCATAGACAGCAATATAATTAACACTTTCAAAGTCCAGAAAGGTACTAAAGACATTGTTAAAACAGTCGATGTGACTACAGTAGTTTAACCTTAATTTTATGAAGCAGCGAGAATACTGTTTGTGCGCAAAAACAAAACAAAAATAACAACTTTATTCAACAATGTCTACTTTTCCCTGTCATTATCCTTACATAGTTGCCGCAGTAAACAGAGAAGGCTACCGTGCTTACGTCCAAATGCCAGCTCAGTATTGGTCAAAGCTGCACACGTGAGCAGCACGACGCATGCGTCATTATTGGAGCTGGCCAATAATGAGTCGCCGTTCTGATGTAGAACCTGGAAGCACTGGATGTAAACAGCGTAAGAGAATGACACAGAAGAGAAGATATTGTTAAATAATGTCGTTTTTGTTTAATTTTTGTGCACAAAAAGTATTCTCGTCGCTTCATAACATTAAGGTTGAACCACTGTAGTCACATGGACTATTTTAACAATGTCTTTAGTACCTTTCTGGTCCTTGAAAGTGGTGGTTAAATTGCTGCCTATGGAGGAGCTCTTGGATTTCATCAAAAATATCTTAATTTGTGTTCCGAAGATGAACGAAGGTCTTACGGGTGTGGAACGACATGAGGGTGAGTAATTAATGACAGAATTTTAATTTTTGGGTGAACTAACCCTTTAAAGTAGTGCATATTTACATATGTAAATAATCATTTGAAGTATACTGTATGTTTTATAGACAGCAAAAATAGCCTATTTGACCAAAATTCCAGAATCATCAGCAAGCTGACTGTCTAGATACTAGATAGTCAGCTTTGATATGAAACAAGACAAGACATGATAATGAAACTAAACATGACCGTGACGGTGAGCTTGCAGGGGTGGTGGTTTAATTGGACTAAATGATTGGAGAAGTCCTGTATAAGAATATGTTACTATGTTATATGTTACTGTTGTCTCTGTGTTATTGGTATTTATTAGGTAAAGCAGGCTTCCTCCTTGTACGTGTGCATAAATAAAGAGGCTTTATTTCCTCATTGGCTGCTGTTGCACCTTGTTTGCGAATGGCTTCCGATCAGCACTCCACTTTTCACACTTATTAATCTCATCCATTAACACATACATATGTACACTAGCTTCCTCTCCATCTCTCTGCCTCTCTCTTTCACACACACACACAGGCCCAGCTTCTCAGTGAGAAGCCACTGTGAAACTGAATCCCACCACTACAAGATAAGGCAGAATTACTGGAAGATGAACAATATGGCCGTTGTTAAGTGGCTGCCAGCCATCAGAACTACACCCACTGCGGAGAGAGTCCAAGGTAGAGTCCGCTTGAATGAGCCTAACACTATCGGATGTGAACTTTGGACAGCAAGTCTTAAGGAATGCACCAGCGTGTGAGTGTATGTGTGTTTTTGTGCATATGTGTGTGTGTGTGTGCACATGTGTCTTGGAGCTGCACCAAGTCAACTGCGCATAGTTGACCTGTAATAGGAGAAGCAGAGGCCTGTCACTTTCCCAAATTGCTACTCAAAAGCTCCGACATGTCAGGTCAGAAACAGTGTTGAGGTACAGGCTGTGGTTTGATGGGTTTGGCCACATTACAATCATCAGGCTGTACTGCCATTCTGCTACTCAGAGCTGTCTACACTATAGTCATGTTGTCAAAATCCGTACCCTCAGACCTGCGGGGAATGCCAGACATCATTTTTTAAAGCTGTTTTGTGCCAAAGCATAGCTAGAGTTTTGTTGTCAATGCTGAAAAAATCTCTGATGGTTTTAAAGTAAAATAATGGCAATCATGTTACTAGAAACTCTGAATGTGCTTGACGGATCTGAGATGTTGTCATATAAATTGGTCTATTTAGGGATGCAATGCAATTATTAGTGCAGTTTTTATAGTGCGGTGTATCATATATTTTGTCTGAGTTGGACATATAATGCTGTGAAGTGATGCAGTATGTTGTGTATGTAGTTGCAATGCGAGAGTACCAACATTCTACAGAAGTAAGCTATTTCCTGTAAAAGTTTGAGACTTCCAATTCATTAGCCGCTAAAGACGTTCATTAGCCGCTAAAGCCGCTAAAGACCAAGCGCGCCGCCATCTTAAAATATTGTCTTTGAACTTCCGTTTTTGCGGTAGGCTATCTCTGTACATTTCTATGGCATCCCTGTCAAAGAATAACTAGCTGGTGAAGTGGATTTACTTATTGTAGAGTTAATGAAAGTTATCGTGAGCATTGTAATTTTTAAAGCAGATGTCTTAACAAATGTCAGTAGACCGGGAAGATTTTAAAACGAGCAGTTCATTCATAAATACATAAGATCGCCTTAGAAATACAAACCGGAAGACAGCGAGCGCAGCGCTAAAAAGGGGCGGGGCTACATAAGGTCTAGGTGAATAACTAGAAAAATAATACTGTGCAGTATTCTAATTCTCCTTCCTTTTTTTTCAGTTGGTGTGAATGAATGTTCTGAGATGTAGATGCACTTCCATCCAGTTGTTGCAGGACCCTGGGAGAGCCTGAGACTTACTAATAACCCAATTAGCCGTGATTTGTTACGACGTGGGCGGAGAGAGAATGAGCTCTCTTGACCTGTCATTCAAAGACAAATTAACCGTTGCTCCCATGATGCACTAGTGCAGTTGGCTTATGCTGAAAAGGAAGCTATCAAATGTCGACTCCTCTATTGTGGCGACAATTCCCATGGATTCCTCTGTAAAGGTTTTGGAGGTCACCTCTCGCCCTGAGAATCTAAACTTTCAAATGTAGTGTAAATTTATAAAGTGATAATGATCAGAAGAAATTTCGAAAGTTTAATTGTACACAAGATGCCTTCTCTGTAATGAAAAGTGTGTGAACACTTCAAATAATGCTTTTATGTTAATCGTTTCCTCCCTCCAAGTTTGTGATCTACTACACAATGTGCTGAGTCCTTTCTGAGTGTATTGACTACAGCTGCTGCATGTTGTATTGGTGATGTCATGTAGTCCAGCTGCATGTCACTGGTTGCCTGTCCTCCATCAATGAGACATAAACTCAACTAGTTGTTGAAGCTTTTATTTGCCAAATCTCTTTTCAAACCTTCTTGATTTGGTTGGTTTATCTGCCAATAGTGTAACGATTTCCCCTTCTGATAACATTTATATCATGTATTTTTTTGCATTGCAAAGTTTGCATTGACGCAAGTAGCAAAAGTCTCCCAAAAGCTTGGGGCTGATAAGTCTCTTATGTTCACTAAGACTGCATTTATTTGATTAAAAATACAGTAAAACGTGAAATATTATTACAATTTAAAATACCTTTTTCCTAATTTAATATATTTTAAAATGCAATTTATTAATGTGATGGCAAATCTGAATTTCAGAAGCCATTACTCCAGTCTTCAGTGTCACATGATCCTTCAGAAATCATTTTAATATGCCGATTTGGTGCTCAAGAAACATTTCTTATTATTATCAACGTTGGAAACAGCTGCTTATTTTTGTGGAAACCATGATGCATTTTTGTCAGGCTTTAATGAATAGAAATTTCAAAGGAACAGCATTGATTTGAAACAGAAATCTTTTGTAACATCATATCTTTATTGTCACTTTTGATCATTTTAATGCATCCATGCAGAATAAAAGTTTGAATTTCTTAAAAAAAAAAAAAAATCTTACTATCCCCAAACATTTGAACGGTAGCGATTCCTTTTATTCAGCTGAGGTCCTTGCTTAAAGTAAAATCTTTATGTTTCTGTTTCAGGAGGCAAAACCCGACGTCTTAATCTTTACATAAAGAGCACTCTGTCCTCTGTTAGCCATGCGGTACCGACAGGTACTTGGCAGTGACACGTTATCTAATACCAGTCTCAGTGAGTCCAGCAAAGCGTGAAGTGTGACCAGCAAGCTCTCCCAGCATCCCGTTCGCTCACTGTATCAACACTTAGGTCCTTTCCTCAGGGCACTGCACTCGGCTAGGTAACACATACCTATGGCATTTAGAAGAGGAAGTGGGTATTAGCAGTGGAAGCTTGCTCAACTAAAATCAAAGGCTTGTATTAAAGCCATGCATATTGGCCATGATCTTGACTGGCTCCTCTAAACTCTGAATAAACACAACTGTGTTTACGTATGCTGAGTGTCTGACTCAAACTACATTGGCAGTTTTAGGGTTTTAATGACGGAGACTAATTGCTTAATGAGTTTATTAGAGCTAATTTTCTGTGCTCTGGGAAGTGAGTTTAGCTTTCATCTGAGAACAAGAAGGTCTCTTATCTAATACACTTCCATAGTCTGCAGCAAAGAGACGGTCTGTTAAATAACCTTTCATGGCTCTCTGGTTTAGACCAAGATTAAGATTATGACCATTTCAACTAGAGCCAGTCTTCTCAGGACGTTTTATGGCATTCATGCTCTTTCCTGTCTTTTCTCACTAATTTAAACATTTATTCAGTGCATTCCAGCTGATTTGCATAATTAATACTAATGGGGAATTGTAATTAAACTAAGAGAGCTGAAAGATTGATCTGTTTAAGCTCTCTCAGGTCTGAACAATCTAATGAGGAATGTATGCTGTTCCTTATTCATATTACTGAAATCACTCTGAAGAATTTGAAATTATATTATTATAAAGAAATTATTCAAAAAAGTAATTCAGGGGACCTGTTACCACAACTTAAATAAATGCATGTTTGCAAGTTAAAAATTCTAATTTATTGTTTTAATTAAACCTTTTAAGTTGCAAACATTATTTAGTAGAGTTTTGTTGACATAATAATGTTGATCATTACATCGACTTAATATCGTCTGTAATTTAAACTCAAATTTCTGGGTTAATTGGCTTTTTTTAAAATTAGGTTGTAGTAACTTAATGAAATTGTCTTGATAACTTTGGAAATTAGGCAGTGGATTTCTAGTTCCCAGCATGTTTTGAATAGGACTGGATATTAAGGAGAATAAATGTTGAAATTAAAGGGATAGTTCACCCAAAAATGAAAATTATCCCATGATTTACTCACCCTCAAGTCATCCTAGGTGTATATGACTGTCTTCTTTCAGACGAACACAATCAGAGATATATTTAAAAATATCCTTAGTCCTCCATGGTTTATAATGGTTGTGAATGAGGGGCGTGTTTTGAAGACAAAAACAATGCATCCATCGATTAAAAAAAAGTAATCCATACGACTCCGGGGGGTTAATAAAGGCCTTCTGAAGTGAAGCAATTCATTTTTGTAAGAAAAACATCCATATTTACAACTTTATAAATTCAAATAACTAGCTTCCGGCGGACAACCGTACGCAGAATGCGCAAGTCAACTTGCGGCAAATGAGTAATCCTCTGATGCGATGTATGACGCAGGATGTAGGAGTAATGTAAGCTTAGACGCCTCTCGCGGTTCAAACAAATAGGGCTGTGCAGCAAATTTAAGCTCCTCTTCTCTTATGTTGAAATCCTCTGACATTTCTCTTTAAAAATGATCATTTTAGACTTATAATCCATGACCGGTGATTTGTTTTGCTCTATCCTCTGCGCCTCTGCGTTCGTCATTACATTGTGCGTCAGGTCAAAGGATACTCTTCCACAGCAAATTGACTTGCGCATTTGGCGTACGGTCATCCACCCGAAGCTAGTTATTTTTTTTAAATAAGTTTTAAATATGGATATTTTTCTTACAAAAATGCATCGCTTCACTTCAGAAGGCCTTTATTAACACACTGGAGCCATATGGATTACTTTTTTTATGGATGCATTATTTTTGTCTTCAAAACGCTCAGATTAATTTGCAGAAGTGAAAGAATAGTATTTAACTATACACTCTAAAAAAATAATGTGTTGGCTCAACAAAAAATAATTAACGCAACAGTTTGCATCAATTTTTTTGAGTTATGACAACTTTGAGTGAATTTACACTCAACCAAAAAAGCTACATTGTGTTAGAGGAACTTCAAGGGCTAGTTCACCCAAAAATGAAAATGATGTCATTTAGACCTTCGTTCATCTTCGGAGCACAAATTAAGATATTTTTGTTGAAATCCGATGGCTCAGTAAGCTTCGGAGCGTTATGAATCAGCGTGTCGAATCATGATTCGGATCGCGTGTCAAACTGCCAAACTGCTGAAATCACGTGACTTTGGTGCTCCGAACCGCTGATTCGACACGCTGATTCATAACGCTCTGAAGCTTCCTGAAGCAGTGTTTTGAAATCGGCCATCACTATATTAGTCATTATTTTGTTTTTTTGGCGCACCAAAAATATTCTCATCGCTTTATAATATTAATATTGAACCACTGTACTCACATGAACTGATTTAAATATATTTTTAGTACATTAATGGATCTTGAGAGAGGAAATGTCATTGCTCCCCATGCAGGCCTCACAGAGCCATCGGATTTCAACAAAAATATCTTAATTTGTGTTCCGAAGATGAATGAAGGTCTTACAGGTGTGGAACGGCATGAGGGTGAGTAATAAATGACATTATTTTCATTTTTGGGTGAACTAGCCCTTGAAGTTCCTCTAACACAATGTAGCTTTTTTGGTTGAATGTAAATTCACTCAAAGTTGTCATAACTCAAAAAAATTGATGCAAACTGAGCCAACACATTATTTTTTAGAGTGTATAGTTAAATACTATTCTTTCACTTTTGCAAATTAATCTGAGCATCTAAAACACGTCCCTGTCATCACGTCAGCCACATGGAAAGTTTACTTGTCAGCAACTATAGAAGAGAGGGTGCTTTTAACAAATTATTCTTGAACAAGGATGCAGAATCTCTTATTTATTGTGCCATTTTCATTTCAAAGCATTGACTCATTGCACTGCTAGTATTCTGTTTTCTTTTCCTAGGTGAAGTTCAGCACAAAGGATTTTACGAGTGCCCATCTCTGATGTTTGATGTTAAGGGCAGCTTCAGTCAGTGGCTCCTGGTATGTGTTGGGTGCAGGCTTGAGACAGGATAAATGTTTGGCAGGGAACATGTTCGGCCTCTTTCTTCTGCCCTAGGATAACATAAACAGTTTTGGCACAAGAAAGCAACACTGACCCCAAGGCCAGCCTCTGACACAACCCATTCTTTCAGTCTCTGTGTGTGTGTGTGTGTGGTATAATGTCCAGACCATGGAACAATGATGATGTACCACATGTGATCTGTAGCAAGGAACATCCTGTATCCTAAAAATCTTGTAAA
This sequence comes from Hypophthalmichthys nobilis, assembly GCA_037950665.1. Classification (NCBI taxonomy): domain Eukaryota; kingdom Metazoa; phylum Chordata; class Actinopteri; order Cypriniformes; family Xenocyprididae; genus Hypophthalmichthys; species Hypophthalmichthys nobilis. The sequence goes on from CM075470.1 coordinate 38,567,540, forward strand.
CATTTACAAACCTCTCAGTTTCAAACCTGAATGACTTTCTTCTGTTGAACACAAAATAAGGTATTTAAAAAAATGTCTGGTTTTTTAGTGTTGTTTTGGAACCTTCTGACTTTCATTGTATCAACAAGCAGTTCTTCAGAATGTCGTCTTTTCTGTTCCACCCCCTCTTTGATCTAACAGCTCTATAATTATGAAGTCCTCAAAATACCCTAAGGAGAATCATTACCTTGTACATCATCAATGTTAGTTTTTAATATTCTGAAAAGACATTAATTTCCTGATTTCCATGCAGTATTTATGATTTATTCCACCTCACATTATCCTTTGAGAGCACTTTGGCACAGAACAGAACCCTTGATTCATTCCCAAAAAAATTAATTTATGTATGAATTAAACACAGCCAGGAGCGTCATCAGATTCAGATGATTTACCCACATAGGCTGCTCTTTTAACACTCACATGAAATGCTCAGTCACTCAGGCTACACCCAGTGACAGCTGTAGAATAATATATTGTTGTTCATTAAAAAACTGTTTGTTGTGTTTGATAAACTGTGCCTCTTAAGGAGTGATTGGTCAAAGGAATATTGTTCATCCAAATTTAAATGACATTTCATTTCCTTTTACATTTAGGTTTTGTATGTCAGCTAAAAAATCTTTGGCAGATTTCACTGCTGTACATTACTATAAAAAGAAATTCAGATGACCTGTTACCAAAACCTAAATAAATGCATGGTTGCAATAAATAAATAAATAGTCTAATTTATTGATTTAATTAAACCTTTTTAGTTGCAAACATTATTTTGATGAGTTCTGTTGACATCATAATGTTGATCATCAACTTAATATTGTGTGTAATTTTAACTGAAATTTCTGCTAAATTGTAATAAGTTGTAGTCTTGATAACTGTGAAATTGGGCAATGGATTTCTAGTTCCCAGCATGCTTTGCTTGACTGGATAAGGATAATAATTGTTGAAATTAAATGTCATTTAATGTGTTTTAGTAAAGGGAAAGACCTGACATTTAAAAGAGATTTGTGTTATATGTTTAATTTTTTTGTGGTTAGCATTGTGCTAAAGAGTACCGCTCATGGTTAAATTTACATTTATTAGGCATTTGTTTTATGCTAGCTGTTAATTTGAACTGAAATGATAAGATTAATTGGTTCTTGGGCCACCATTAAAGTATGTCGAACTTAGCTGGAACAATTTCTTCTTCTTTTTGGAGTAATCAACTTAAAAACTTGTGTATATGCTACAAATGATTAAGTTCCTGTAACTCAATGTTTTTTGGTTGAACATAATTTCATTATAAGTTGTCATATCTCGAAAAGGTTGGTGCAAGCTGTTCCGTTATTTTGGTGTTGTTTAGCTAAAACATTTGTTTTTGGAGGGTACATATTTCCACACACAGTTATACTGTCATATGACTTCACAAAGCAAATATCTAGCACAAACATTTACATAAAACATTGAACAATTGCTGGCAAAATTGAAGAGACTGATTCCAGGTTGAGGATAGTTTGTTTGCTGCATGGTAGCCATTAATTTGAAAGCAATATTGCACTGACCCTTTGAACGCTGCTGTAGAACACATTCTGTGTTCTCCTCATACTGGAATGATAAAACATGAGTTATAGGTCTGTTTATCCCACTCTTAAAGCCCTGAGTGCATTATCAAACATAGAATGCATTAGGGTCGGTATTGTTAAAAGTGTTTTTAAGATCTAATAAATCCTAGTTATTTATGGAGCAATGGTCACAGCGCTTCACCCCCACCGTCTACTTTAATTTGGCCCAAGCTCTGCACCCATACCTGTGTGACCAAAATCCCACTGTCTGATCTGATCCAGCCTATACATACGAAGGAAGCTTCCAAACTTGTGGTGACTGTGTAGCTATTTCTGTATCTTGGATTATGCAGTGGCATTATATCATTCTGCAGAGCCACTTTGTAGAATTCTAGACATCTCTTTCCCTCAGATGCCAGATGCTTGTATTTCTTTAAGACTGAATGGCAGAGTCTGCTTGAATTCTGTAGCCATCGTGAACTCTGTTTTATAGTCTGTTATTGTAGAGTGGGTGGCTTTGACCTCCCTCCATGCCTTTAATGGGATGTGTGTGTGTGTGTATGCATGTCCATATTGGCCTGCTAGCAGTGTCTTTGTGTGTGTTTATTCTTCTAATGGGAATTCATGATTTTAGTATGTCTTCAGATGGGTGGGGTTGCTTGATTTATAGTTCTGTTGCAAGAAATAGGTTAAAAATGTTGCTGTAAGGTCCGTGTGAACACACACACACACACACACAGTTGTTAAAAGAAACGTCAGAAAACTATTTCAGTGGGTAAACCGAATCTGTGAAATTAGTGAAACCCCATATACCATTTCTCATTTCTGGCTCAGATGATCAAATGGTCAGCACTAAATGTATTTTCAAATTGGTCGGAAAACCTTCTGAGAGCTGAGAACCACATTTAGTGTGTCTTAAAAATCTTACACAGGTTCATCTTCGAATGCCTTATTGCTTCCTTTCTGTCTCTGGCTGATTGATTAGCTCAGCAGAACAAGCAAAAGAAGTGGGAGCTTTGTGTGCATTGGTTTGTGTATATTTGTCCATCTTGTCTATTTGCATTATCAGTTGCCTATCAATAGCACCTGAAGCTATAAAAAAAACATATTAGGCCTATTTTTATTTAGTAGCTTTTTGTTTTGCCATCTTTTAGATTGTGTGCAACATTTAATTTAATAAGAAAGGGTTGGACTGTACAGAAGTAGCTAAAAACAAACCCAAATCTGGCTATATCAAGCTTACGCAAGTAACTGTTCAAGTCCGTCTTTTTAAGACATATTTGAATTGGCTGTAGGCTATTTCTTTCGTGATAACACTTATCATAGCCCTTATTTTAGGAAAAAGTCTTGTTGACCTTGAAATTTGCAGCCATATTTGAAAACTGGTAAGCACAATTAGTGAATCAATAAAATCACCGTGTTTCCACTAAGCTAACAGCGTTCAGCTTTAAGGCTAAAGGCACGTTAGTTTTCCTCATGAGTGGCTTTTAACATAGGGATTGTTAACGAATAATTTAATTAGTGAATAATTTAATTGGCATAAACAATTAGCAGTTTCATTTAGTTCAATTTCCTGTGCGAACTTTTCTTAGTGCTTTGGAGAATTTGCGCAATTTACGCCCCGCGTCTGTGAATGTGATATTTGTTATTGTGATGGCACAAGCATATGAAAGCTCAACTGATAGACTACGGAATATTTGTCTTGACACGTGAATTTGCCAAAAGAAATAGGACTAATCATTTTAGCGATCTGACTACGAAAAAGCAACATCATATTAGTCTACATCGCTCTCAACCATAACCCAGATGGCCATCAATCTAGTTTTAAGATGTAAAAAAAAAAAAATTCAGGATTTACTTTTATAAGTTTGGCACCTCCAAGGTGTTTCCTATTCGGCAAATTAGCTTATGCAATTTATCATATAGCCTTGTAGGCCATTTATTCCTTTATTTAATTAGTTGATTTAAACAAATATGTGTAGCCGTTTTATTTAGCTATTTCTCTGCTAAAACAAATTACGTTTTATAAAAGTAACAGTGCAACGTTAAGAAATGGCGTTTTATCCATAGCCTATATTTTTTGTAGCCTAATAATTACAATATAAAATTTTATAAAAATATCATGATTATTATTATTACTCTTATTAGCATTGTCTTGTTTAATACTCTCTTTTTCTGTACAAATTAAACATTTTCATTGGAGCAGCTACACGCATGTAATTGCAAATATAAATAAAATAATTGTCTGTGCTGATTTATTTATTTTTTTGCGAATTGATGTGACAATAAATAACAATAACTTAATTTTGTTCAAAGACACAAATGGTCTGCATTAAATTTCAGAACGAAAAACAAAATTCCCAACTTCTGAAATTGAGTCTTTTGAAAAGAAAGAAAAAAAAAAAAGTCCAAAAACCACAGATAACGAGTCGGTCATCATAACGAATATCCATTTCGAGTGAACATGGTCCATTCTTTTAGTGTAGGTCTACTATGCAGAGTTTCACTTTCCATCATTTCACTCCCAGGCCCACAACGGATTTAATGACGTATTTTGGGAAAAATGCTCCTCTGTTCCAAGTGCAGGTTGTTGCAATACGTCTGATAGCGCTGTCCGGTGATGCTAATGGAGTTTCCCGCGTCCGTGATATGAGCTGTTCTCATGATTAGCCGGGGAACAGACGAGCAGTCGCCCTCACGTCTCCACCGGGCTCGGTACCATGCTGTTCGGTGTGTCCGGTAACTGTGAAGAAAGAGAGGTCACGTCGCTGCCCGATGAATTTCCTAAAGAACCGGATTCCGAGAAAGACACCTGAAAAAGAGAGGCAAAGTTAACTCTAAATAAATAAATAGCCTACTACTAACCTACTATTAATAATAGCTAATAAAATATCTATTAAAAAGGATAATCCAAAATTTATGCCTATGCTATAAAGTATGAAAACCACAAAAAAGAAAAACGCAAATGCAAATTAAATTTTTTCTCACTCACCAGCTGTTGAAATGCAGGTTGATCTAAGTCACTCTGAAGTGCAAATTCGCTGAGAGCTTTCCAGGGTGGTTGGTAAGTCTGCACTTCCACCGGGTGTCCTGGCACTGAAGGGTTGTGTCTTATTGGGCTGCCTGCAACCAGCGCAGTGCCCGTCATACCCTGCAGATTCTGAACCAAAAAGTCTGCGATGAGGAGACACAGCTACAGACCATATTGGCATTATAAAGAGAGATAATAAATAAATTTCCACCAAACTTTTTGACGAATAAAAGAAAACTATTCATGCAGTTCGAGAAAGAAAACCGAGTTTAAAACATTCCCCAAAACTACACACAGTAGGAGGAGTCTGTGATTTGCTTCCAGCCAACACTGCAGTCGAATTACAGACCCAATTAAAATCATCTCGGATCATATCAAGTGTCAGAGATCACTCAGAGCCGCACTGGTCAAACTCTGTTTTTTCGCACATGGTAAATTTCTCACATTGAAAGTGCATTAGCGAGACACTTACCGTCTTATCGCCGTGTTGCTGTTGTTGTAACTGTTTCATGAGTATAGACCTCTTCTTATCCTTGCAGCGCTTGTTTTGGAACCAAACTCGAATGACCCGCGGGCTCAGGCCTGTCATCTCCACCAGCTGCTCCTTCATGAGCGCATCTGGTCGCGGGTTTGCGTTGTAGCACGTCCGTAAAGTGTGTAGCTGCTTCTCGTTTAACACCGTCCTCACCCGAGTGGTCTTCTCCGATTGTTTGTGCATGTGGTTCCGATGAGGAGTTTGTCGCACCGACACCGGGTCAGCTGAAAAAAAAAATATATATATATATATCAAAATAAAATAAATAGGTAAATAAAAATAAGAACAAACGATTTTTTAAATGTTAAATTATTAAGAACAGTCTAAGTAAAACAGGCTACTAGCAAATTTAAATTTCAATAATAGGAATAATGTTGAAAGATCATTTACATTTCACCCGTGAAAAAGCCTGGCTACCATATTTGCATTTTGAATATTATTAAACAAAATAATTAGGCTATTTTAATAAACCTGGAATAGATAGATAGCCTAATTAATACCAATATTACCCTACGTTTAATTTAGGCTAACTAATAATAGGCCTATACTATATTAAAGATTATTTATTTTGCAAATAATGCATTAAAGACCATGCTGAGTCTTTCGGCTACAGCTCGGTGTTTAAAGGCCCTGCCGCTCAGGCTTATCAGTGGTTGACTAAACAAAGTTATCAAGTAGATCAGCCTGTAATTAGCTATTATGTAACAACATTACACGATTCCTCCCACAGTAGCCTATATAATTACATTTCACTTTAGCCTTTGGCTTTGTGCTGAGGGCCATCAGGTCCAAAACTGACCTTAAAGAAGCTCGAACCGTTCCAAACAATACTTATTCGTTTTTAATTGCAATAGCCTATCATTTACATTGGGCTATTATATATAAAATACTTGATTGTGTCCAATATTCAGTAGTCAGTTGATTGTAAATGTGCTATAGGCCTACTGACCTGCCATGTGTAGTCCTCTGCTGTGGATGTTTCCCGGACTAAGAGGGCTGCCGCCTGACCCGCGCTCCAGAGCCAGACCATGATCTGCTCGACACAGCAGTTCCTCGTCCCGGACAGAGAACTCATCCCCAGGCAAAAGCTGCCGGCTACACACCGAGCAGCGGAAACATTCGATGTGATACACACTGTCCCGAGCTCTCATGACCAAATCACTGCTGCTAAAGCCCAAAGTGCATTTTGCGCATTTTATACCGAACAATCTGTTTGATGAAGGAAAGAAAAATAATTTATTATGTGTAATGACAAAACCAGATTGCATCAATCCACTATTAATAATACGAGTTGTATTTCATGAAAATATAGGCTACATCTTATTAGCAACTGGTTACGGATTTATAAAATAATTAGTGTTCCAAAACAAAACCTACCTTACATAATCTCTCTTGCAATATGTTTTCCCGTCCCGTACGAAGCAAGTGCATGTCTCGTCCAGGTATTGGTTGCACTCCACGCACTTCAAACAGGCTGCGTGCCACTCCAGGTCGGGGGAGACCCGCAGGATGTACTGGTCATGGATTTGACTGCCGCAGCCTACACACATCGCAAGTCCGGACTTCTCTGCACATGAAAAAAAAAATACATTGTTGTAAGCTGTTATACAGGAGTTAATTGAGCGGCACCTTCAAATGTTTTCTCATTAAAAAACATCGAAATCATATCTTCGAATTTGTAAATAGGCTACTAACATTCGGCTAGTGCAAAATCAAGACAGCTATGAGGGCAGATACTGCAGAATCAGTAGCACCAAAAAACAAACCGGAATTATTTTATAATCAATTTTCAAATGCAACAGCATTTAAAAAAAATTAAAATCTTACTTTTAGAAATCAAGTTTTACAGTTTTTCTTTCGGAAATACTTACTTTTGGAATGATCCCCCATATCATTCAAAAAAGAAGAGCTGAATATTATATCCACCATACAGGTTGCCTTAGAGAGAAGATTTCTTGAGAGAAAAGAGAGAAAAGGTACTGCCCGCTCCCGGCTGCCCCGCAACTTCAGTCCAGAGTGAGGAGATGGAGAGGGGGTAAACACAGGGGCTGAGAGAGCTGTCTGATGCACAAGACGTGACGTCAGGCGTAAATCCGAACTAACTCGCGTCACTAGGGGGCAACAAGTCACACTGCACCCAGTATTGATTCATTTCACTCCCTAGACATGATCAGATAACTGTGCGTGTTGTTTCAGAACAATATGAAAACATCTTCATTTGTATGATGCGAGGTTGGCTGCAGGAAGGTAAGACATGGAAAAATACAAAAACCAAACAAATAGGCATTTTGAGGTTTTTTGGGGGTTCCTGCAGGATTCACACTATATAGGCTATAGGGAACGAGATTAATCTTGATAAGTGGCTCATTAATGTCGAAGTAGGCTATATCATGGTGACATCTACTGGTTGAAAAGTTTAACAACAAACCCGAAATCAATCCAACACAATTTCATTCGAAACTATTTGACGTTTTGTCGAATTGGTGGCTTATTTGGATTCGTGAATCCAGAATCTAAAATGATAACGCACGGTTTAAGCATTTTAAACCGTTTTACCACATGATTATTCAGATTTTTACACAGACACAGACTAAAACCCTTTTATTCAGAACAATGAAGGGTTAGGAATAAAAATATAAACAAAATGCATTTTCAAAATATTATTAAATTAACAACAGAAATCAAATTAAATCATTAAAAACTAAACTTCCGTATACTCTCTCACACCCATTCAAAAAAAGCAACATTATGAGTACATTGATAGTATGTATAGGCCTACTCAATAATCACTCGAGATTCTATCAAGAGACTAGAGATATCAACATCCAGTCCTGCTTTTCTGCACTGGTGGGATTTCAAAATGGCTAGCTTAGCTTGGCTAATTAAAAAAAGGGTAACACTTTGTGTCCTTGTTACACTTAGTAAATTGTGCATAATTACATGCAACTAGCTCTAAACCAAACCCTGACCGTAAAAGTACGTGCTGTTAATTAGCCTAATATTACTCAGTACTTAAATGTATACACTAACAAGAACACCTTAAAATAAAATGTAACCAAAAATTGCAAGTATGCATTGCTGTTGCCACAACCTTCTATATTGGTATCAATATAAACAAAGTATTGTTATATGAAAAACCCAATTTTGTGATTATTTTTTTAAGTATTACAAGTCTTGAACATTCAAAAACAGTGTCATAAAATCATTGTCATGAACGTTGCAGAAGGGACATAATAAAACCATTTCATTAAACGTCGAAAATAAACTATAGCAGTCTCAGCTGAAGTCTCAACTGAAGCTCTCCACATCTCTCAGAGAGAGGAGGATCTCTCCAGGGTGGATACAGGTACTTCTTTACAAACAGAGATCTGAGCCCTCAGTTTAGTAGGTATCTGTCTTTCGTTGCAAATGTCCAGCATGCACAAATATAAGAGTTTTCTTCTCCACATTACGAAAAACCAAATCCCAGAGATCATCCGTTATTTTTTTGAAACGTGTTTCTATCAGGACGTTGCCAATTTTTTTTAATTGAAAAAAATTAAACTCTTTCGAATTTAAATTAAAACGAAATGGTTGTTATATGCTAATTATTCTTTATTTAATTACCACAATAAATTGAAAATGTACACAATTTAGGGGAAAGGTCTACATTAGCAAGCAAATAAACTTAAATATGGGGAAATTTAGGCTTGAGATACAAAGCACGAAAAAATAAAAATAAAATAAAAACAGTTACAGCAGACATTGACACAAAATCTGTCTCCTATTATAATTTGTTTAGACACCAGAGTGCTGGTAAACGCAGAGCACATGAAAGAGCAAGTGCAGACAGGTTAGTACAAACAGAGCTAATTGGAGGAAGAAATCTATTTATATTGTAACATAACCTTTATGTTTGAAGCACCGTTGTGAACACGACGTGTCACAATGACGTATATTTCATTTCCTTCAGTATGGATGAATCACATAATATTTTTGGGCTATTTATAATGGAACTAATGGCAATGTCAATTCTCTAAATGAGCTTACAGAGAGAATTAGAAATAATTTTTGCATTTTAATATATTTTAACAGCCTATCTCTGCTTAATACCTAATGAAAACCTGGCTCCTGTCCATCACCCACAATTCGTCAGGGAGGGAACAAATGATTTCTGCCATGCATGATCACCGGCCATACAGCTACTGCACATCTTTGATCGTCGAGACGAACTTCATGCAATCTTGCTTCACTTCTACACCCTCTCGGATCTGTGAAACCCCTACTGACACCCAGCGCTCGAACTGAAGGGTGAGTGGTGCCGATCGGGAGATTCCGATCAGAAAACAGCTGTCGTTAGCCATTATTATCAAAAGTAGGCCTAATAAAGTATTGTTGAAAACAGCAGCGGTTTGCGGCAGTTTAAGGGATTGGGCGCCCTCATTGAAAATTAATTAGGCTATGTTTTACAGTTTTACAGGTAATATAGGCCTACTCCTTTCTCACTTCTTACTCTGACTTTCCACCAGACAGTCTTCTCACCCGAAAGCTGAAATGTTTTCATCCATGTTAAGAGTTTAATTTATGCAGAAATAGCCTATATTGGTCGCTTTATATTTCTTCTCCCAGCGAATTATTCTGTCACATGACTTGAGGCAGTCACATGACTTTTTTGCTAATCATCTAGGAATTTGTTTTGTCAACGAAAAAATAATTTGTAGCCTACATCTCAAGCGATTTTTGAGGAAAGCTTTTTTTGATGGATCAAAATTGGTATAAAAACGTAGATGATGATGTTCTAAAATACGCATAAGATAGGCCTAGGTGAAACCCAGCGATGTACAACTGAGGTCAAGTTAATGAAATTGCAAAATTAAATGCAAATCCTCTTTTTTTTTTTTTTTTTTGAGTCATATTTAGGAAACGTGGTATTTTCAATTAATACAATTGTAATTGTTATTTGTTAGAATGTTATTTGACCCATTTAGTTACTTGATGACAACCCAGTCATGTTTTGATTAGAAATATTTCTCAAAATATAATTTTTTATGTTCTACAGATGAAAGAAAGTTACACGTTACACAAAGTTATACATGTTTGGAACGATATGAGGGTGAGTAAATGACGACAGACATTTTCATTTTTGGGTGAACTATCCCTTAAGGTTAATACTCTTATACTGCATGCTCACTTAAACAAACAAAGCACTGTCCTAAATGTCACAATAAGGACAGAGCATGAGTTTGACTGAAAAAAATGAACATTCAGAAATAATCGTTAGATTTATTACTTATAATTTAAATGTTTTTCGTACATCTGAATGTTTTTTTATTCTTTTACTGAATGCAGTATGATAGTAGAGCAAAAAGTGCCGCAAGGTCACTGTTTTTAATTGTAATATCCTCTACCTTTCTACTAAATTCTTAATGTGCACTGGACATGCATGTAGACATTAAATGCATTTCCTCCTGTGTAATGGGAATACCGCAGTGCAACCAACAAACATGCAGAAATCAAAAACAACATGCCGATTGACAGATTTTGTGCTATACCATGGCCCATTATTTCGTTCAGAACCGTTTGATCCATGGCCCCATCCAATGGGGATAGGCCAGCTGTCAGGGGTCTGCATTAGCAGAGTTTAAGTGTGGCTAATGGCAGCTTTAAGCCCTAAATTATTTACTGCTCTCATCAGAAATGAGACTTAAAGTGCTGTGTGTCCAGCCAGCCCCAGAACAGCTCCATGTGCCAAAACCACAGAATTCAATGCACACAATTTCGAAAGGAAATAAATAAACCACGGCATGACCATAAATAACAATGATTATTATTAAAAGTCATTCTTTTTAATCTTGATTTTTTAAATGAAAAATGTACAGTTTTTCCTCTTTGATATATATTTTTTCTTATAAACTGCTTATGGACGATTTTAACACCAGCTCAGAATAACACTGGTGAAAAAAGAAAGAAAGAAAGGAAGAAAGAAAGAAAGAAAAAACAGGTCCTCATGCATGCTCCTCTGAAAGTATAGAATCATGTTGCTTATATATAATTCAACATACGTCTGATTTAATGCAGCATTCACATAATAATTAGTATTAATTTTTGATTGCAGCCTTAGGACATTTCTGCATTGTTGGCAGAGGAAGCATTTGACAGTTGTTGCTGTCAGTCTGGCCTTTTATTTTACAAATGCTGAGCTTGTATCTCTGCCCCTGCCAACACAGAACAGCTCTTGCACATTCATTAAGAGCTGAAACAAATATGTCTGTCACTCTAATGAAGGTAACAGCTCTTCTGCGGACCACCATGAGAAATGTGTATTCATAGTTTGTTCTTTATTCTTGATTATTCAGTTGTTTTTAGTACTTTATTTTTCCAAGGGTTATTTCACAAAGCTCCTTTCAGATGCAGTTGCAGGAAAATGTTTGTGAAACCTTTGATTTCTGCATAAAGTGGTTATAAAATTTGATGTCATCTCAATAGTAGAAACATACAGTCTGTTTAAAAAAATGACACACAAACAATTATACATTTTCATGTCTTTATTGAACACAATGTGAACATCACAGTATGTGAACCCTTTTGGCAGAAATACAACAGCCTTACTGCAGATCAGACCGGCACAACTGTCAGGAGAAATGTTGCACCATTTATCTTTACACAGCTGTTTCAGTTCAGCAGTATTCTTGGGATATATGGGTGTGAATCATTCTCTTAAAGTCATGCCAAAGCATATTTTCTTCTGCTGCTGTTGATTTACTTCTGTGCTTTGAGTTGCCCTGTTGCATCAAACAACCTCTATTGGCCTTCAGGTGTGCAAAAATGTTTTTATGAATATCAGATAATGATTTTTTTGACCAGTTCATGCAGTTTCTTTTTTTTTTTTTTTTCAATGGTTCACATAAAGCTGTGGCCAAAAGAATTGGCAGTGACATAAATTTTGTGTTGTGCAAAGTTTGCTGCTTCAGTTTTGTGGTGTTGATTTAGTTTTTTTCTAGATTATTGTGATGAGATGAATTTTAAAGGGGACCTATTATGCCCCTTTTCACAAGATGTAATATAAGTCTCTGGTGTCCCCAGAATGTGTCTGTGAAGTTTTAGCTCAAAATACCCCACAGATCATTTATTATAGCTTGTCAAATTGGCCCCTATTTGGGTGTGAGCAAAAACATGCCATTTTTGTGCGTGTCCCTTTAAATGCAAATGAGCTGCTGCTCCCTGCCGTCATGTTAATCTTTTGTGTAAAACCCATATGGATGCCCACTATATAGCGTAGTCTCGTGTAGCTAGACCTTCAGAAGTTCTGGACTCTATCGCAGCTTTCTTTGGCCAAAGACTGCCCAAGAGGACGTTTGACTGACATGTAATGCAACCAATCATGGTATATTTTGTTTAGGGGTGTGAAAATGTAAAGATGTCCCTACAATAATAGGCTGGCCTGCATCTAATAAATTATTCAATCAAGAATGTTGTGCAAGTTTACTGCAACAATGGAACTTCACATACTTCTGAAAATCCAGCGTTTAGTTGATACGAGCTCCTGATGCGCATTTGTTTCCAGGCGGACCGTTAAAGAACGCGACACACACGTCTCCCAGACATCCTGTAGGATTCAACCAGAAGACAACTTCGAAAATCCTGAAGTGTTTCCAGTTGAGTGTGCCATATGCATCAGACGTTCAGCCAACGGTTCGTGGGCATGAGGCTAACCTTTATGATTGCTATCAAATGCTGTGAATGGTCTAATTATTTTTCAAAAATATTGCTTGGACAGAAACGCTCCTTTTTTTTAGCAGTCGAGCTTGCCAGGGTCAACTTGCAGGCTATCCAAGCTAACAAGACTCTAAATAGTGTTCTGTGCTCCTCTGTGCAGCCAACGACAGAACAGTTAGTATGCTTTTGCTATGGCCTTAGAACTGATACACTGTTTTCGCTTGCGAAAACAAAATGACATGAAAACGTGCAGATTAAGGGGCGGTAATATTATAATAAGATCCCCTTCCTACGTCACAAGGGGAGCGAAATCTGAGCGGCTCATTTTTTCACATGCTTGTAGAGAAAGGCTTACCAAAACAAAGTTACTGGGTTGTCTTTTTTCACATTTTCTGGGTTGGTAGATGCACTGAGGATCCGATTATAGCACTTAAACATGAAAAAAGTCAGATTTTCATGATATGTCCCCTTTAAATAATTGCAAAAAGCTTCATTGGCCAAAAACAAAGAAGTTTATCACAAAAACCCTGGCACAAAATGACCAACTAACATAATTTCACTAATTATATCATCAGCACATGAGAAAGTGTGAACAAGACATTCAGCAATCAGTAATCATTCTGACTGGATTATAATAGCAGACTGATTGCTAAAATAGGGAAGAAGTGCTTTCCAATCTTTGTGCTATTGTTTTAGCAATGGTTTCCTCCAAAGAAAGATGTGCAGCCATCATCGCTTTGCCTCAGAATGGCCTCACATGCAAAGAATATTACACATGATAGAACATTTACCGGATCATCAAAAACTTCAAGGAGAGAGGTTCAGATCAAAGACTATAGAATAACACAAGACGCGTCACTCGTATTGTTTTGAATGGGAGAAAGTGCAACGCGCAATATGACGGAACAAGTCCCGCCTTATAAACAAGAGCCAATCGCTGATTGGTAAAGTCATTGTGTCACTGCAGCGTCAGACGCGCGCCTCTGAAATGAGGCACAAGAGACGCGCATTTAGGACTGCGCATGCGCATTTGCTTGACCCAGCCTAAAAAATACTGTTTTTTGTCATGATTCGAGCGTTTAGAAACAAAATTTATGAGACAGTTGTTGTCAGATTTCATTGGTGATTTCAAATATGAAATTTAATCGAAAGCTTGGCAAACAGCTTTGGAGAATTTGATGTTTCCCCATTCAAAGAGATAGGAGCTGCACTTGAATGGAGAAGGGTCTCGAACAGGAAATACGTCACCTCCACTTGTGTTTTACTAACGTCTACACCTACCCCAACCCTAAACATACCCTTACAATAATGCAAATACAGTAATTAAATGACGCAATATTGATGTGCGCATGCCCAACGGCCATAGCTGTAGCTAGCTTCACTAGTGGAGGTGACGTATTTCCGCCCTTGAGTGGAGCTCCACTCGCCCCCTTAGGCTGCAGCCAGCCCCTATTGCTTGAATGCCCGAGAGGCGTTTCAAAGATGGCCGCCGAATGAAATAACTTGTCTTAAAGGGACTTTGTTCAGATGCAGTGAAGAAGGCTTCAGTCCAGCAAGTGCCAGAACCGTCTCCTCCTGAGGAATCAGATATGGAATCATGTCACTACCAGTGCAGAGCTTGCTCAATACTGGCAGCAGGTGGGTGTGAATGCATCTGCATATGCACGTTGAGGCCAAGACTTTTGGACAACGGCCTGGTGTCATGAAGGTTAGCAAAAAGCCACTTCTCTCCAAGAAAAACATCAAGGACAGACTGAAATTCTGCACGAAGTTCAAGGATTGGAAAGTTATTTTCTCTGATGAAGGCCACTTCTGTTCTGACTGTTTGGGACATCTGGAAAATTGATTTTGGAGAAGAAACAGTGAACGCTACCATGAGTTCTGTGTCGTGCCAACAGTGAAGCATCCTGAGACCATCCATTGCTTTTCATCCAAGAAAGTGGGCTCTCTCACAATTCTGCCCAAAAACACTGCCAGGAATAAAGAACGGTATCAAAACTTCTCCCAACGATCAAGGAGCAATTTGATTCCAGCGCAATGGAGCACCATGTCACAAGGCAAGAGCAATAATGAAGTGTTTTGGAGATCATTACATTGAAATTTTGGATCCATGGCCAGGCAACTCCCTGGCTCTTAATCACATTGAAACGTCAAAACATCCCACCGCTGTATGGCCAGATGATGCAAACTACGTTTTTGGCTGGACAAAGCAAACCAGTGTCTTGCTAGTAAAGTTTTGATGGATGCGGATTATAATGAAGGTTAAGACGATTGTGGTGACGTACAGGAGTCGTACAGTAAGCACGGGTGAGTCTGTTATATTGATGCGCAAACAAAATTAAATAATAAAAATTAAAAACAACTACAAAAACACCATCTAGATGTATATGACTTTTTTTATTTTTATGCTGAATTTTACTTTACTTTATATATCTTATTTATCTTATATCTCTCTCGTTATATATGTATATATAACATAAGATAAGTAAGTATTATGTAAGTTTCACTAATGTTTCATATTGCAAAAAAAAAAAAAGAAAAGTTTCACCTTTATGAAACTGTCTGAATCATTTTGTGCTATTTCTTTTGCCATAATTGTATGTGTTGACTTTTGAAATTAGACATTTTAGTTTGATGATTCTGAATTTAAGCAAATATCCTGCTCCTCAGAAGCCTTGTTGACTGTGCTGCAAGGTTGCTGTATACCAATGATCATTTTTATTGTGCTCTCTACTCATGGCTAGATTAGGATTGATTAGGATTCCAGCTGTTTAATGAGGTGCAGAGTGCTCATGTTTTCACACCTGACAAGTGAACAATGGGGTGTATATATCTAAATGTGGCGATTTCTGCTTCAGGTGCCCATGGGACTAGTGGGCAGGCAGACGTTGTAAGCATGGCTATTTTATTCTCGCTGTTCTGCTCCATGTGAGCGTTTCAGCAGCACCATGGGGCCAGAAGACGAACAGACTATCACTGCCCTCTCCACTGCCAGCAGACTGCACAGCAACAAGCGCTCTGGGAAAACTGACCAACCGGGGGCAAACGACAAGACCATTTGTCTACTTCTTCACTCAGACATATATTTTTAAACCGGGGTGGGGGAAGTCAGCGGAGTTTGGCAGGAAAAAGTTGCCAAAGCTGTTCCCTAGTAGCTGGGGACTGAAGGCCGGGCGGGGAGGAGAGCAGCTCTCACTCTGGATTATACGTCCTGGCTTTTAACGGCATGTTCACAAATTGATGCTGGGCTCCTCAGGGGCTGCAGCAGGAGCATTAAATGGCACTGAAATATTCATATGTGAGTGCATTTAGCTGAGCGCAGCTGATGGGCGGCTCCCAGGAGGGGCCACAGGGAAGTGCTGCTGGGCTCCGATCCCTTACCCCCACCCACCCATAGAGCCACATGCCCTATGTATGAGTGAGGGGAGTATCTAGAGCTGGTTTTGTTTGAGCACTCTAAGAATCAGTGAAGTTCAACTCTTTTAAAGTGTGTTCTTAATTGAGACACAGTTTGTATGTATTCCCTTCAGATGGTTTATTTTGTGGTCACACAATGTTCAAATGCATATCGGGAACAACAGTTTATTAAATTATAACTGAAAAAATGTAACCTAAAAAATTATAACATCTAAACTAACTGTTTTTATTCAAGTCAAAAATGTTAATATTGTTGAATTAACCTAAATAAATTGATTTATACCAGCAAAATTAATTTTTATGAGTTAATCAAGCAAAAAACTCCAAAATAACAAATGTGTTACAACTTTTTACATGTTTTACTTTTTACTTGATTCTTAATACTGTGTGTGGTTACCTGGATGATCCAGATGTGATGGTTGTTTATGAGTCCCTTGTTTGTTCTGAGCAGTTAAACTGCCCAGTGTTCTACAGAAAAATCCTCCAGGTCTTGCAGATTCTTCAGTTTTCAAGCATTTTTTGCATATTTGAACCCTTTCCAGCAGTGACTCTATGATTTTGAGATCCATCTTTTCACACTGAGGACAACTGAGGGACTCAAACACAACTATTAAAAAAGGTTCAAACATTCACTGATGAACAGGATGAAAATGTCGAATTTTTTTTTTTTTTTTTTTTGTCTCGGAAGATAAATTAAGTACAATTTAGCTTGATCTTCAAATTAAAAAAGTTTTCACCCCCTGGCTCTTAATGCCTTGTGTTTTAATATGGAGCATCAGTGAATATTTGCAGGACCTGAAGGACTTTTCTGAAGAACATTTGGCAGTTTAACTGCTCAGGACAAACAAGGGACTCAAGAACAACCATCAGAAAACAAACAAACAAAAAACAGCCGTGGATCATCCAGTTACCGACACACAGTATTAAGAATAATGTAAACTTTTGAATGGGGTCATTTTTATAAATCTGGCTATTTTTTTGTCTTATGGACTATATATGTAAACATCTTTTATGTAAAATATCTTATTCAGGACAGTACTAAATAAGAAATAACATGCATTTTGTATGATCTCTCTTATTTTGTTAAAATTGTTAACATTTTCCAGATTCTGCAAGGGGTAAGTAAACTTTCTTATATAGTAACACTTTAGTATGGGGAACACATATTCACATTAATTATGACCTTTCCCTCAATAAATTCCTAATTTACTGCTTATTAATAGTTAGTAAGGTATTTGTTAAGTTTAGGTATTGGGTAGGATAAAGAATGTAGAATAAGGTCATGTAGAATAAGGCATTAATATGTGCTTAATAATTACTAATAAACAGCCAATACCCTAGTAATATGCAAACTAATAAGCAACTAGTTAAAAGACCCTAAAATAAAGTGTTACCATAAAAAAAAAAATTATAGCATTTGTGATTATATTTATTATACAGTTTTCATTTGTAATTTGCTCTTAGTATCCTTCACTCTCTCAGTTGCTCATTGGATTTCATAGCCAGGTGTGTTTGAATTGCATCTTCTTCTCCAGTCCCTCTGTCTAAATCCAGCTTTCCTAGTCTCTCATGATTTACTCTTTGTGACTGACCCACTTCTACAGAAAGTAGAGGATAAAATCCTGCTCCATCCAGCGGAAAACTTTTATGTAAATGTGAAGTGTAAAAACTCCTCTGTAGCCATGGTAACAGTCTCTGGAGTAAATGTCTTCTACCGAGCAAATTTACTTCACTAGGGTGCCATGCACTTAGGAAGAATGTTTTCAAAAAGAAACCTGAGAAGCTTTTTAAAATATGATGTATAATTTATTTGCGATTTTCTCCTGGCTCAAATCTCTTTGAAAGATGGTTCAGGATTAGATGTGGTGGCTATTTGACTACTGTGTTCAATGCTACAACACAGCAATATTTCTGTTTGGGTAACTTGTGTATTGATTTTGCTATAATCCAGATGTTCAGTAGTATAGAGAATTCAGCAAATCTACTGACCACAAATGAATAAATGTTACAGCTGCATTTTTAGCATTTTATTATTATTATTTGTTCTCAAGCTTTACAAAATGCTCCGTTTGGTGCTGATTTAAAGGCAAAACTTTTAGAAACATAAAAAGCAGGAACACATATTAAACTATTTTATCAGGACTGACTTTATAGTATATGAATTGGTGTATACCTGCTCATGATATCTGTTTATTATCTGAAAACTTAATAACAGAAAACAATAAAGATCCAGAGTGAGTTTCTTAGGCTACAGTGGTGAGAAGTCGAATGAAATCTTAAAGGAAAACAAAAGAATATCTCAGCGACATCATGAATTTAATGTCTAAAGTGATGCCACTTGGGTCATTCTTTTGTCTGATACTTTTATCACTTTGAATATGAATCTCTCATGCAATGTGTAATTCATGAATGTGTTTAAACATTTATTTTTATTTTTCTGTCTGTAATCTGGTCGCCCATGAGTGACAGTGTGTGATTATTCCTTGAGGAAATTATATTCCAAATGAGTGATGCCTAATCCCTCAAGTCTTTGCAAAATAATTGATATTTAAGATTTTTGATTGTGGTCATGCAAAGTTAATGTGATTAAAGTCACAGTTCAAGCACACTGGTTATGAAAGTTCTGAATTATTGAGTTCAGTGTCTAATGGTCAGAGCAGGAGCACTCACATATATCTGTACTCAACCCTTTCATTGTTGCCTTAACTTACTGTCTCCCTCCATCAGTGTCAAAAGTGTCTCAGAGGTAGTTTCAGGACAGTTTTCTTCACTTAAACACTCCATCAAACAGAAGTGAGACCTGGTATGATATGAGGATTTATAAAAGCGCACCTACCGATACTACTAAGTGTCCTGCGCTACATATCAAGGGCATTTGTAACAAAAGACAGTTGAAAATAAGATCAATCGGTTTTATAGTTGCAGACAACAGCATCCCTTACCTGGTCAATAACTGCCTGATGTGGTTTTTTAAAGCTGTCTTTGCAGTGTTTTACTGGTGTGGTTTTTTGCACTTGGTCGACTACAGAAGCCTGCTAAGAAAAGTTTAGTCAGAAACCACAAACACTTGAATGACCCAGAGACAGAGCAGAGGTAGTCAGACGAAACATGTAGATTGTCTCCCCTGTGAATTCTCAACTGTCCATTATTCCACCCAGTGGTAATGTAGCTCTGCTGAATTATTGAGGCATTGCATTCATTTGAGAAGTGAATTCAGGGTGTGAGTGTGTCCATGTTTATTCACTATAGTTTAAAAAATGGTAATAAAATATGACAAGATCTCAGAGTTAAACTGTGTCAGAAAAAATAATCTTAATTATGTCAGATAACACTTAAGCAAAACATGGTCAGGTCAAAGTGTCAAAGTGTTTATCAGTTGTACTGGTAGTCCACTGTATGAAGAATTTTTGTGTATAATATGTTACAGTTTACTTTATTTTGCTATCCTCACTTACATAAATGAACTATAGTGTCCTGCACCACTAGTAAAAATATACTAATTGTGTCTGAATAATTTTTGGTTAGACTGTATATATAAAATTATTATTTAAATAATATTTGAAAATTGATATAATTGAAATATTTAATAGCATGTAGTATAATTTATAAATCCAAATATATATCGAAAATTATATTATTCAAAATGAATTATTATAAATAACAAGCATCTTAATTGTGTATTCTTTAATTTAATGAGAATGCAGTAACAGTTAATTTATAAAGTTAATTTATTTTATCATGTTGACTTTGGCTGGGGAACAAATCAGTCTTTATTTTCCAGCTCTTTGCACAATTAGCAACAGTTTGTCACATTAGCATGTCATGTGTTTAGCTTGTCGTTGTATGTCTGACTTGCATTAAATTAACAATCTTGCGTAAATATTTGAATACATTTAATTCACCACAAAATTGTGATGAATTAATAATAGCTAATTAGCGTGATGCTCATTAAAGAAAATCCAGACATGCTTATGTTGTGACAGCTCCTCAAAAGATAATGTAGATGAGCCTTTTCACATCAGTATGGGTGGATGTGATATAGAACAAACACGTCATGAGCATTACTATTTTATTTAGAAATATTACAAACTAAAAAAATGATTACATCACTGTAAAAAAAATATGATTAATAAGTCATAACATTTTTACATTACTTTAACTAAAATAAAAATAAGTTAAGCGGTTTTCAACTTTTTTAAGTTACACAAGATTCAACTTTAAGGTCGGTTTAATATAATTTAAGTTGAAATGACTCATACAGCCTAGTTAATTGTACTTAAGTTTTTTTTTTTTTTTTACAGTGATTGTATGTAAAGTTATTATTTAGTTGCATCTTTCATGTTTCTTTCATGTTTTTATGCAATAAACATTGGCTAGTATTTAAAATGCATAATAAACATACAGTAGAGGAAATTTAGCACGATTAATCCAGATGAACTAATTGAGCACATGTATGCTTTTGACATGCACATGGTGCGCAGGCGCGGTAAAATAAACAATGCGCACCAGAAAACATGGAGGGAAGCATTTTTGAGTGCCAACATTTTTGAGGACCGGTTCACAGGGACTCGTTTACTTACTGGAGTAGGATTTTTCTCCATCTAAGGTCCAACGGTTTGGCACGAATGTGATTCGCGGATTGTGTGTCAGTATATTCAGTCCTTCGTGGATTCCATCTTAAAGTGACAGCAGCCTAATATTCTTGTCTGCGTCATTAATGTTGGTAAAATAAAATAAAATAAAAAATCAATATCATCATCTACCATGTTCGAGAGAAAAGAAGATAGTGAGGAGAGCAGTCAGGAGGAAAGTGATGAGGACAGCTTTTAGGATAAGTGTCACGTAAAGTGTGAGTACATCTCCAAGTGCTCCCTTGAGAACCAGACAAAAAATGTTATGTGCACCCCTGTCTATGAATATATACCTTCTAACCATAAAAACAACTTTTTACATTGCATTAATTGTCTCACTACAAATCAGACCAATTTATGTTAAGTTCCTTACTGGTTAACATGAGATTCTTGTCAAAGGTTTTGTAACATTTGTAATATTTATCCATACAGCTCAGATGAGGAAATGATATTATTTTGTCTATAAACACTGCTTTCAAGACATTCTACCCCAAATTTGTGTTTTTCCTCATGGCTATAAAATGCCTGACTACATTTCGCACACTTGGGATATATAACTCTGAGCAAAGTGGCCCACCCCGTGTGTGACCTACAAAACATTGCTCTTTATGACAATGGTCCCAAAGCTCAGGTCTGTCTGTCTTGTTTCTGAGTCTGCTCTCAACAGGGAAAGAGTCTTAAAGTGAGGCTGAATGCCTTTACTCCAAAAGCCCTGAGGCGACAATGCACAGGTTTAAAAACACCTGCACCCCAACAGATCCACACTTTTAGTGCACATCGAGAAGCCATGTTCCTCCAAAATGCTGTTTGTTCCTGAAACTCAGATTTACCACAATTCCACAGAGGCCATTTTTGAGTGGCAGTGTGCATGGAATGTGACCAAAGAGATTGTTAGGAGGTAAACAGATGTTTTCACTCTTTTTGTGGTGAAGGGACTTCAAAATAACCCACTCTTTACCTGTAAGAGGCATTCACCTGCTGTGGCAGTGTAGCCATGGGAATTGGTGTGGAACTGAGGGATTTGTACTGCAACCCTAAATGGCTTCAGTTTGCATTAGTCCTGAGGCAATCCACTATCCGACCACTGCCTCGACTGAGACCTGCTCCAGGCTACCAAGCTACCTAACCGCAGAAACAGGAAACAGCTTGTGAGCTGCCATTGACATGGCCTGTCTGTTGTGATGCGCACTGCATTGACATAGGCTGTATAATACTCACCTACACACACACACACACAACAGAGAAAGCTGGAGCTTCTCAAATTGTGACTATTCAAGCGTGTTCATTATCCCATTCATCATTAATTTAACAGTAAATGATCGATTTGGTCTTTAGATATATTTTTTAAAAGAAAAATGAGATGTTTTGGTATTTAGATTTTATTAAGACATTGTGACCGTAATTACCAAACAACTGGAAAAGCGGCTACTGATTGTTTTGGTGTTGCACGAGTGCGCCATCTACTGGAAAAATAAGACAACGCATTCACAGACTAGCAGTTATTTTTATATTTTCATTTTAAAATAAAGTTAATTTGTAAAACTATACTGAGAGTTATATTATCCTGGCATTAAAAGTGAAAATACTGCAGTGATGGTTTTGTTTTTTTGATACAGCTGCTGAGTTTTGCATCTTTCTCTCTTCCGGCTGCCCTAATTTCTCTTTATTTTTTCCCCTCACATGGAAAGATATGAAAACGCAAAAGTGGATTTTTTATATTTCTGCTGAAATAAATGGGAACTGAACACATTTTGCTGTAGTCTTCCACAGAGACCTGCACCACACTAACTGACAGATGACACTGATTTTATTATATACATGTCAGATCAATTAAATGCAGACATGGGCCAACAACCGGACGACTCAAGGTTTTCAGCAGCACATGCAGACTTGAGATATTTTGACAGTAAAGGAAAAAAAATGAACACACTGGCATAAAAAATACATGACAGTGGTAAAACGTATTTTCTTTAAAGCAAAGGCAAGACGAAAGTCATGTATTATGTATCTGATCAGAACAAAACTGGGGGGTGGGGAACAGATTTGGCAACAGCAATGTTTGAATCAACCTTCTAAATATTGCAAAAAATATATCTCCAAAGGCAAACAACCCTTTGACATGTCAATCACCTGTGATCAACATGGTGTTATTTAGCTAGCGCACAGAATAAATGATTAACCTTTAACAAGAACTGAGCTGATGAACATAGAAATGGAGGATTACCCTGTTGAATTTATAATAGGATATTGATTGGGACAGGCACAGTAAATACCCAAATACATTATAAAGAAATTCCACTTTTTCCACTTCTGTCCTTTATTACTCTAATCTGGGTATTTCGAACTGCTTATAAGTCCATTGTTACTGTATATAGACAAGTGCTGATAAGGTTAAGCTTTCCTCACCCTGTCACAGAAACTAATTCTGTACTATCTTAAAATGTTAATACTTTTCCTGTAGTTTTATAGCACTCAGTTGGCTTTTAATTTTTCTCAAAAGTGCCTGAATGGGTTTACAAACTGTTTGTATAAAAGGCCTGAGTGAGCCCTACAGCCCACAAGAAATCTGATCAGCTGACAGATTTCAGCCCTGCTCTACACAAAGAGAGTTAACATATAAACTGAAGTCTAAAGTCAAGGTTTAGCCCCATGCCATTCAAACTAAATCTTAATTGTTCTTCACAACCGTTCTGTAAGTAATGACCTTACCAAACAAGGTGTAAAAATTGTACCCGCCACTTTTAGTTCACAGCAGGGGCTCTTACATTGCAATCTTGTAAATATGGTATCAAAAAACTGCTAAAAATGTCCCTCTGACATTCTGATTTAAAGAAAAGAAGTCAAGGGAAAGAACCTAGAAGAATTACACCTGATCAACATCGGACCTGCTCCGTTAACTTAAACAAGCAGCCGGTGTCTGTCCTGAAACTCCATGTTAACTAGTGGTTTCCTAGTCGCTTGTGGTACAAGAGTTTGTGTTAGCCAAAATGCACCAGACTCATGACTGTAGTAAAAGAGTGTTGTAGTCCATCAGCATCTGTCTCACTCAATGTGTAGTTCTCTTTGACAATACGGTCGCAGCCGATCTCCCCGTTTCCAAAGAATCCTAAGAGCGGAACGTTGGAGAAGATCTTCCGAAAGGCGTTAGCCTCCACGTTATGCTGGTCATTGTACATGTTGTGGCCACGGCCCACACAAGCAAACATGAAGCCCATGGTGTTTCTCTCTGGGATATTAGCAGCCTTCAGCCGCTGGATAGTGGCTTCTGCTGCTTTCGGGCTGTTTATGTCCTGTTCTATTAGAACCGAGGCACCCTGGATCTTGGAGCCGCTGAAAGTCAGCCCTACTGCCCCAAAAGAGCCCGGAGAACAGCTGCAAAGAGAAATTGTATGTAGTATATAATGAAGATTATATTTGATCTAAGGTGAGGAAATAAGATGTGAAAAATATCTTCCTGTATGTGACATTAAAGCAATGTTAAAGTACAAACTATCTTGCAAAAGATGTTAGAAAGGCTTAGTGTGACATCATGCTGAGTAGATCTCATCTTCACATAAGGGCAATCCGGGGGGGGAGAGTAAGTATAATGCCTTGACTATAAAAACTCTACATACAACATGAGAAGAAAATAGGAACTAACTTGATCAATCGAAAATTAGGTTTACCATGAGCTTTCTTTACTTACCAGCTTGTGTTTATGGAAAAGACATCCTCAACTTGTCCTCCAACAATAAGTACATTACTTTGGGAAAGCGGTTCCAGAAGCTTGTTAAGAAAACGTCCACCTCCAGATTTATAGGTGTCGTAGTCAAACAACAGCACCACCTTTAGATCAGGGTTATTAATCAACCCTGAAATCAAATACAGAGTATTTTAATGACTTACCATACAACTGATTCAATGGCTATATAAACACTAAGAGTTCTCTCTATCTCTATCTTTTTTTTTAAATAAATCAATACTTTTATTCAGCAAGGATGAATTAAACTAAAAGTGACAAAAATATGTTACAAAAGATTCTATAGCTGCTTTTCCACCAAACAATTTGTCCCAGGAACTTTTTTTCCCCCTAGACCTGTTGCTGTCTGCGTTTCCATCACGATCTAAAGTACCGTGAAGATTAAGTCCGGTGACGTAGCTTCCAGTTCCAGCTGGATTTCATCCTCTGCATACAAGCTTAATAAAGCCTGAACCTCGTTGTTGGTCCATTGGTTGTATTTTTAATCTCCATTGTTGATTCGATTAGCAAACAACTCTTACTGCACACACCGCAACAGACTTTTAAAAATGGTGGTTGAAATAAAATGCTTGGTTGAACTCATCCCATCAGCATGTTAAGCGCCCATGTCCCACCCCCGAATGTTCCAGAATTTTGGAAAAGTACTACCTAGCGAGCAGGTTAAAAAAAGTTATTTTAAATTGCAATATTTCACAATATTACTGCTTTAACTGTATTTTTGATCATGTAAAAATCTTACCGACCCCATACTTTTGTTACTGTCTTAGAGAAAAGAATGTCCTACAAATGAACAATCTAAACACTTCACCTGCTTCCTCCATTGCCGTTTCACTGAGGGTATTTTTGCAGAAGTGGAAAGGCCGGATGGTGATCCCATCCATGGCAGAGAAAAGCAGACTGAAGCCAGCTTCACCCTCCTCATGCTCCTGTGGGGGGCTGTTGGGTGAACCACTGGGGGTCACTTTAGTCCACAGCATGAGAAATGACAGTTACACTGTTGCACTGACATTGCCATCAGACACAGTAAAGGTTAAAAAAAAAACAACAGGGAAAGAGGGACAATTATACTTACCCACAATCCCTGGTGTGACTATGCCTAGGATGTCACAACTGCTAGGAAGTAAGCGTTTCAGCTTCTTCACAGGATCTGACTCCACTTCATCCTCACACCTCCTGGCTGCAACAAGGGAGGATCGAAGAGTACAAGTGAGTCTCCTCATCATGACTGACGGGGTTTTTTTTTATACAAATAATCTGGCAACTTACCCTTCCTGTGTCTGCTACTAACAAACCCACTTAAGTTCTCATGATTTACCATTACTAGAGCTGTCTGGGGCAGCAGACAGATATTCTGCAAGGGGGTCAGACAAAAGACAAACATTTTAACAAATTGGAAAGAGTGTGATTGTCATTTCTAGAGCAGCAAAGACCACCAGACCTCCAAGTCTTGTGCCATAGATCTAAGCAAAACATGCTCCTCGTATATGGATGAGCCAGAGGCGGAGAGCCAGGTAAATCTCTGCCTCGTCCTCAGGACTCTGCGTGCACAATTCCTCCATAGCCTGCACACACTACGGAAAAAAGAAACACTAATATTAACATACAAACTGATATGGATTACTTTAGTTTTGACAGACTTCAAATGGTTGTTCATATGGAAATGTGTAAATAAAGATACAGAATTTTGTTTTAATAAATCAATAAATTGCATATATGCATACACATACCATAACATCATTTTAACAGTATTGTTCAATAAAACCATAAGATTACTTGCTTTTGATACTTTATTGATCTAATGTACTTTAAAAGCTATTGTTCATTTAGGTCAATTTTTATTCATATAAAAATATATGATTACTTGACTAATCATCCAAATAACTGATAGTGACCGCCTTATGATCAACACATTTGATATTTATCAAACAGGCAGAAAGTCTTACAAAATCAAGCGAGAAACAGTACAGTAACATTATAAATTGTAATAGTAAAAGCAACCGTTAATATTTTAAACAGTAAGATGTAGTAATTGTTATTAAGTGTTTTTTAATGTTTTTTATGTTGTTGTCGTGTGTTGTATGTTGTGTGTGTCCAAGACAAATTTCCTGAAAAGGACAATAAAGTATAACTCTAAAAACTGAAACACACACACAAAAAAGAAACTCTACTAGACACTCTAGTTTATATTGTAGTCTACTGTATATAATAGCTTCGAAATGAATAACTGTTAAAAGGTACAATAAAAATCTACGCAATGAATGAACTGAGGCGAGAGATTCTGAAACTTAACAAGGAAAAATATTATTGAATTGTTTAATTGTAGGAACCAACAGTTCCCAAGTCATTTTTTAGTCTGGAGCTCTGACTGGGTGTTTGCGTTTTAAACATTTAAGATAAGCTTTTAACAGACGAGCTGAAAAGCTGTTAAGGGAAAATCCAAATAAATCAATAATCTGAACGGAATAGTTAAACCTTTGAATAGTTAAACCTGATTGAGTGACGAGTGACAAGTTGACACCTGACACTCAGAAGAATAACTGTTACAGTTATTAATACATCACACTTTTAAAAAGTGCGGACCTTACATCAACATCTCATGTATACTAAGTTGATCTAATTCGAGAAGGAACATACAAATATCCGGTTAAGTTATAAACTGAGTTTATATAATACCACTTAAGCAGTGGTGGACTAAACGGTGTCTTCCAATGATTAGCTCAACGCTAACAGGCTAAAACATCTACAATGAGCTAGAATCTTTACCTTGCTATCCGGAAGAGATTTTTAGTCGGCACAAATGTCAAAATCCTCTCCACGACCTCGGCAACATTACTCAGGACATATCCTGCTTTACTTTCCCCCAAGATGTTTAAGGGAGCTGTATCCCCTTCCATTTTCACACGGATTCTCTTCTCACATTACCCTACACACGGAAGCGGAACCGGAAGTTGTTTACAAGTCTGACAGTGAACGCCAGACCTC
The DNA here is from genome assembly GCA_037950665.1 of Hypophthalmichthys nobilis. NCBI lineage: Eukaryota > Metazoa > Chordata > Actinopteri > Cypriniformes > Xenocyprididae > Hypophthalmichthys > Hypophthalmichthys nobilis. The sequence goes on from CM075470.1 coordinate 38,595,141, forward strand.
ATAGAAACAGCTGACTAAGACTAGAACACGTTTACTGTGCTTGTATTTTTGAACTGTTTTAAATACAAGTTTTCAGTAAAGATTATTTATTCAAGAAACTATATACAGTATAGTAAAGTCAGACTTTATTTTATTTTTACAGTACACCGTCAGTCATATATTTGGTCAATAAAGAAACAAGGCATCAGGCATTTTGAGATTCAATTATTTTATTCAGGTATAATGATAATTTTGGCAGTTGCAAAAAAAAAAAAAATGTAAACAGTTATATTTGTGTACCTGAGGGTTGTGCATTGCATTTATGCATGTTACATGCGATAACCATGGATTAATAGTTTTACAAGTGTCTTATTCAATTACTTGCTCTAGTAATATTTTCCGACTTTAGAAGTACTTCTAGCCTATAAATAATCTACTCTTACAACACAACACACCTTTGGTAATGATCCAAGGTGAGTTGGATGCAGAAGGCACTTACACCTTTCTATGTAAACTTTTCCCTCTACATAAAATACATTGAAAGGTCAAGGCTGTTCATCATTTAATGGAAACAGGTTGCCATGATTTTTTTTAAATTTACGATTTAAGCTTTAGGTTTTGTGGATGCAACCCGCACACAGTAAAACTATAAATTTTATAATATTTTTTAAGCCCTGTCATAAAAAGATCAAGATCTCCAGTATCAACAATAATAGAATAATGAAATTATATATTATGTCATAACAGATTATTGGTTACTCTGTGTCAACACAAACAATAGACAGAATGTAATATTTTGTGTGCATCCTGTTTTTTCTTATATAGTCAGGTTAGAATTCATTAAGTGCTAAACTAAGCTCATGTGAAAGGACCCGGTTTTTCTGGAGCTGTTGATATAGGGGGTCTGGTGAGAAGAGAAGAGAAGACAAGACAAGAGAAGAAAAGAAGAGCAGAGAAGAGAAAAGAAGAGAAGACAAGAGAAGAAAAGATAAGAAAAGAAAAGAGAAAATTAAAGGAGAGATGTTAGTTCCAAGAGCATTTACCCAAAATGGTTTATTAAAGATTATGCTGAAGTCTTTCTTTTAAGTCTGTTTTTACAATGCCATAAAACCTGTGGTGCAAAATCATGATGGTATGAATATGATCATTACAGGTGTACATGAGCTGCCAAAGAGAGAAGCAACATGAGGTGATGAGAAGGAGCTTTTTTTGGATTTTATTCAAGCTTCTCGACAATAAATTAAAGACATATGAAATCAAAAGAGTTAAGACATACTAAAGAGAGAAAGGAGTGGGGAGCTTACAGAGATGGGAGGAAGTTTTATTTTACAGAAAGCAAATAATTTCTGTACAAGTGATGGAACTATAGTGCTGAGTGCTCCATCCCCACTGAGAATAGTGCGGTGGAGAAAAGCGGCAACAGAGAAAAAGAGAGAAACATGGAGGAAATGAAGGAGATGCCGCTCAGATGGTGCCCGGAGCCAGAGATGAGATGTAAAAAATTTAACTGTGCAGAGGGCAAACAGAAAAAAAGAGTTGAAACAAATAATAGATTGTGATTTTGAACAACAAAGGGCATGCAAGAATTAAAAAAAGAAGTCTCATCATTCATTACAAATGATAGATGGTATGTGCTTGTGTGTAATCTCAACTTTTCTACATCACTTTATACAGAGTAAATCAATGGAAACACTTATGTGATGCAGGATCTAAAATTTATAGTGGATTCAGTGTAAAATCCATCAGTAAACCTGAAAAATAATTTGTATTAGCAGGTAGAGAATCTAGAAATGCTATTAAACCAAAAGCATGTGTGCAGACTGAAGTAACAGGTGGTGATAGTTACATGGAGGTCATGTCGTTGAGAGCGTGGTCCAGCTCCTCGCTGATGGCTTTGTACTTGAGTTTCTGAGCATACAATTCATCTAAAGTAGCCAATTAAAGGCCAGAACGGTGGAGGGTGTTGAATGGAGAGAAATGGAAAAGAATGTAGAAACAAGAAAATAAGGGAGAGGAAGCAGTGCAAGGGTGGATTGAACAGTGACAAGTTGCCATAGAGAGACAGAAAAAAGAAAGGCTAAGAAAAAACAACAACAATTAAACAGAAATGAAATGAAGTGAAATTACCTTCTTCAATAATGAGAAAAAATATGATCTTTTAAATACCTAAAAATAGCTGTGCCAACAAGATTCATATCTTTTGAATCACTATGTGAATTGTTAATTGCAACATACACTCTTAGAACCATTCATAGAAAAACCATTCCTCAAAGAACCTTTCAGTGATCAGTTCTTAAAAGAACATTTTTTTCTTCATGTAAAGAACATTTTAATAATCTAAAGAACTTTTTGTGCAATGGAAAGTTTCCATGAATGTTAACGGTTCTTCATGGAACCACAGATGCAAATAGACAACCTTTATTTTTAAGAGTGTATGAATGCAAAAACGACTTGAACCTGTTATTCTAAGGATGTAACTAGTGTCTCTCTATAAAGTAAGTCTTACATTGATTCTAAATAGCTTGTTTTAACCTGTGTCTAATAGCAGTATGAAAAAGAGTGAGGTACAAGTGGACATACCCTCCAGATCATCAATGGTCTTCTCAAGCTTGGCTACTGATCTCTCAGCAAACTCAGCACGAGTTTCAGCCTGGAACACAGAGAGATGTCAGGCCCTCTTATGTCAATGTTCACACACAAACACAAAATAGTGAGTGAACTCACCTCCTTCAGCTTGTCAGTCAAGACCTTGATCTCCTCCTCATATTTGTCCTCCTTAGCGGAGTACTGTAGATGGAAAAGACAGGAGAGAGCATTAAAGGGCTGCCTATAAACACCAACACACAAAACCAATATACACAGATGATCATTCATACATACACATAAATACCTCTACAAACATTTACACACTTACCTTCTCAGCCTGAGCCTCCAGAGACTTCATGGTGTTGGTCACAGTTTTCAACTCTTCCTCCAGCTCAGAGCACTTACTGTGGGAGGGAGTGACAGAAAATATGAGACAAAAATTGTCAGACAGAGGTTAAGGTAAGCAAGCATGTTTTTAAAAAGTATTAAATTTGTTTGTTTTTACCCCTCATTGAGCTCAGCACGCTCCTCAGTACGCTCCAGCTCACCCTCAACAATCACCAGCTTACGGGCCACCTGAGTACCATCACAAAACAAAAAAGTTGTGAGTGTACATGCATTTATGTTGCCCAAGGGGAAGACATTATTTATTGGAAATTATTTATTCATAATTGGACTTATAATAAATAATAAGAGAGAGAGAAAAGAGAGAAAACCAACCTCCTCATACTTGCGGTCAGCCTCCTCAGCAATGTGCTTGGCCTCTTTCAACTGGATCTCCTGCAGCTCCATCTTCTCCTCATCCTTCAGGGCCCTGTTCTCAATGACCTTCATGCCTCTGAAAGAGAGTGAGAAAATTTGGGTGTTAATATCGCTCCCAAAAATCAGGAGACCTATTAAATATGTTTGACAAACGTAGTTACAAAACATACAAAAACTTGCTATGTGTACTGTACTGTGCTAGACTAACCGAGACTAGTCACAGCACTTGTATATTGTTGCCCTATTATTGGTTTGATTGCTTCTGTTGTTCTCCTCATTTGTAAGCGGCTTTGGATAAAAGCGTCTGCTAAATGACTAAATGTAAATGTAAAGAAACTACAGCATTAGTTTAACACTGCATCAAAAGTAGCTAGTTTTGAAACATTAAACGTCTGTCCTCCCCTTAAAATGGCCTTAAATCTAAAAATTAAAATCATACTTCATAATAATTTGTGACCCTGGACCACAAAACCAGTCATAAATCGCACGGGTATATTTGTAGCAATAGCCAGCAATACACTGTATGGGTCAAAATTATCGATTTTCCTTTTATGCCAAAAATCATTAGGATATTAAGTAAAGATCATGTTCCATGAAGATATTTTATAAATTTCCTATTGTAAATATATCAAAAATTTATTTTTGTAAGTAATATGCATTGCTAAGGACTTCATTTGGACAACTTTAAAGGTAATTTTCTCAATATTTTGATTTTTTTTTTTGCACCCTCAGATTCCAGATTTTCAAATAGTTGTATCTCGGCCAAATATTGTCCTATCCTAACAAACCATACATCAATGGAAAGCTTACTTATTAGATAATGTATAAATCTCAATTTCAAAAATTGACACTTATGACTGGTTTTGTGGTCCAGGGTCACATTTGACAAAATCTACTGATTTGATATTCAGTTCACTGTATTAACAACTATAATATGTAACTAATTTTAATTTACCATAAATGTTAAATTAACTGATTTTTATTAAACTTATTTAATTTTATATTTAATGTTATTGCTAGAAAATTCCATACCATTGTTTTAAATTGAATTTATACATGTCTCGATTTTTTTTTAAATTTGGAAAATAAAACTGGGAACATATTTGAGGGGAAAAATAGCTTGACCTGCTGATATTTCTTTTGCCATTTATTGACAACATTCTTTTGCGCCCTAGTGAGTTTCCATACACACCTCTCACTCTCATCAGCAGCCTTCTCAGCCTCCTCCAGCTTCTGCAGAGCAGTGGCCAGACGCTCCTGAGCGCGATCCAACTCCTCCTCAACCAGCTGGATACGTCTGTTCAGGGAAGCGACGTCGCCCTCAGCCTGCGCACAGACATCTAGCAATGAGCTCACGACGCACTAATCTAATACGTCTGGAGTCTAAAGCATAGAAATGCACATTTCACTTGATGCAGACGGTCAGAGTTTGCAGAAATATCTCTAGAACTTACAACGTTCTCGTTTTCTTCAAACTAATAAAGGGTTTCCGTGTGAGTTATGATGTGTTGACTAATACCACACAACATTTAAAGAATTTTTAGTAAACATTAGCTTTGAAAAGCCATATACATGAGGACGGGACCTGTCAAAAGCATCACCGCCCTCTCCATCTATTAAGCGCCAGTTCACAATCAATTATCGCGAACTTTCTAACGACGAAAGGCGTTGTTTAAACATAATTTTCATGACATATTCCGACTCTTGGTGTGATCTGATGCGAAAACGCGCTACAGTTGGCCTGCTAATGCACTTAAATTATTATCGTAAGCTCACAGATTGCCTGGCTGCGCGCTCGGACTCGAGCTCCTCCTGTAGTCTCAGTATTCTGCTTTCAGCATCGTCTGCTTGTTCTTGCAGTGATCTTATTTTCTTTTTCACAGCCTCAAGATACGCCGTACCAGACATCACGGATTGTTTGAATTGTTATCACACGGGGCGTAACTGCGATCCGGTGAAGCAAGTCGTTCACCCTGATTCCCAGCCAGAGACGAGTAACGCTTAACCAAACACCGGAAGTCAATCCTTCTACGCTGTATTATCGTATTTTAAAACGACCGCTTTGGCCACAAGATCTGTTTCTAAATTACATGAGAAATATCATTGCGTTTCGTGTATTATGACAAGAATGAATACTGCCATAAATAAGGGACACTATTAAAAAATTAAATCAAAATTCAAGTGTAATGAATTGGATTTGCAAAACGGCAAAATATTAAATGTAGCTATTTAAAATACGTTAATCTCTCCATCTATTCTTTTCACACTGTAGCCACAGATTTTGCTCCCATTTGAGCTCAACTGTGTGTGCGAATTTCTGAGCGTACAGCGCCATCTTGTGATGTGTCGCTGCAATACAGGTGGAGCACAATCCTTGTTTTCGTTTGGTGAAGCTGGGTATTCTGGGTTTCTTTTCCAATGACATCCCTACGCCTCTTCCACAGGAACTACAAACAAAGATTGGGTCCTACAAGGGTATATTATTAACGTAAGTTATATAAGTTACAGCTTCTAAAGTGTTTTGAAACTTTCGAAAAAGTACATTTAGCTAGTGTGCACTAAATAATGTTTTTGTTTGAAGTGGTAACTATAGCAACAGCTGGTCGCTGCCATTATTTATCATAGGCCTTTGGGAAAAAGACATCATAGGCTATACAGTGCGTTCTTAGTGTTTTGTGAGCTGACGGCGCCAAAAGCTTAGATGTTCCTCATTTAATTGCGCCCTACAAAATTACTGACAGAAATCGTTTCAGGAATTGACCCCCTGCAAGTCTATGAATAAGTCTATAGACCTGATCATAGAAATCAAAATTGGGCCATAAGACTATATTCATATTATATGATTATATAGTATTTTATTATAGGCTAACGAATTGGTTGCTATTCATTTTTAGTCCTAGAACTATTAACAAATGTAAATTTTGCTATAGCCTATACTCATTTGTATCGTTTATGATACTAGCTAGATTGATGATCGCTGATGGTCTGAAGTATCCAGCGAGGGTGAGATGAAATTCTACACGGACCCTATTAAGACGCTTGTAGGTGGGCTTAACGAACCCCCCAGACGCTTGCCTTATAAAGCGTACTGCTAATTTTAACTCGCCGTTTGCATACACTCTCCTGTAACTGTACATATGGCAGACTGTATTCCCATCTGTGGCTTGGGAGTCGTTTACCAGGTGGTGCAGCTACACTTAAGAGTGGCCTTGGGTCAGTTTAAAAGACCTGTAGTTTCCGATAAGGGTAAAACATTGCCAAAGTAGCCTACCTGAAGGTAAATATGAAATCACGTGTAACCTATATAATAAGTTGACAGACTGTTTAGCAGGGGTGGGCACAGGTTGCGCGTGACAGCAGACTGGACACCGAAAGTGCCCATGCTTACATCGGTAGCTTTCTTCTCAGCCAGCTCCAGTTTCTCCTGAGCATCCTTAAGGGCCTCGGAGTATTTGTCCAACTCATCCTCAGTTTGCTTCAGTTTCTTCTGCAGGGCTACCAGGTCATCCTCAAGCTGCATGAAGAGCACGCGTGTCAATAGACATGGAGAGACTCAAGAACATCAATTAACCATGCAGAGCTATATATAAAAAAAGATGGTCTAAAGTATTAGTGGAAAAAATGTTTAAAGTTGAATGAGAAAAAGAAATAAAATAGATAGGCCTAGATACAGAAAAACGTATTAAAATAGAATAAATGCTACATCAAATACAGAAGCAGACTTCATAAAGTCTGATCTATAAAGCTGTAAATATGACACCCAGATGCCCATGTCCAACCTGTTTGCTTCTGTCCTCTGCTCCCTTCTTATCGGCCTCAGCCTGCTCTGCTCTGTCCAAGGCATTCTCCTTGTCGAGCTTGAGCATCTGCATCTTCTTCTTAATGGCATCCATGGCTGCGTTAGTGTATGGGTGGTCGCACCAAACACTGGACTGAGAGAGGCGATGAGCGTCTGTGCTGAACCGAACGCTGAGCTGGAGTGCGAGCTCGTATCGCTGTAGCCTGTCAAATATGTGCCTTCACAGGAGCCTGAGAAGTTCCGCAAGACACCCAATACTTTTTTAGGAACGGCCCTTGGCGGTTCCTCCTACCTCGCGTCTTTTTTTAAGGATCTGGACGGCGATTCGCTGCTCTCAGACATTTGACCATTGAAATGCCTATATATGGGATCTGAGGGCCAAGACATCTTACAAGGGGGCCGTGTTCCTATTTCTAACACCCTGAACCTGAAGAGAAAATGAGGGAAGAGGAGCAAAACTGTCCGGAAAGCAGTTTACCCGCTGTCCTATTCATGCTAAACGCTGAATATGCGAAGCCCAACATATGAAACGTATCATTTCCCCTCATAAACTCTTTACAAAGAAAAGTAGAAGCCTTTATAGTAAAAAAAAAATCGATTGATTTTATACAGCACACGAGGGGCTCGTTAAAGTGATTATCTTTAAGGAAAGGCGTTACTATCTCTGGGTCAGTGTCTTAACAGAGGAGCATGTCAACGACTCCCTCAGGCATTGTTTATAATCTGAAGAGCTTTAGATACGGTGGCTGTTGAACAGCAATCTCTCAGCACGCTAGCACTCATTGCCAAGCACTGTGCTGGTTTTAATCGGCCGCGGTAAAACCCCCAAATCTCTTGGAATCACAACGACGTGTCGTGTGGCAAAGCTACAGCTGTCGGCCATGCCGCGAAGATACAAGCCCATGTAACGCTATTTGGACTTTGCTACACCATTTAATAAATTGTCACTTATGACTGAGGTTACTTGGGTCCAAATATCTTACACGTGCAAGTTAGGAGAGAAAATGGGCTACATTATATTTGTTTTTACCGTCAAAACAGTTCTAATCTGAAGGTGTTGTTGGACAAGAAGATCATAAGAGTGTTTCTACAAAGCTGGTGTTTGCCCCTAACATTAATTTCTTATACTCTCACATTCACACTCCATGAACTTTTTTCCAGAAGGTTATTTTTACCCTTCCCCTCCTGAAGGAAGCACCTGCCACAGTCTCTTCTTAGCTGTTGTAAGACAAGCTTTGCAACATGCACAACTAATCTTAATCATGGATCACACAACAGTGTTTATATCATTGTGTAGCTGCCTATTTCAAATGTAGCCTAATGAACAATATTAATTAACTTAATTTGTACAGGACCGCTTTTATGTGCATGTTTAGTGCTGTTATTATTTCAGCATGCATGAAATATGTAACATGGACACATTCTTTGCCTTCATGGTCTTTATATTGCGTTTAAGCAACCTTTTTGTGCAAAGATGCTGATAGAAAAACACAGACTTAGAATTGTTTCTGTATGACCAAATATATATTCTGTGTAAAAGAATTTTCATTCTTCATTCTTTTCCTCACTGCGTTTAGTCTGATCTTGCTGGAAGACTAGCGAGTTATAGCCAAAGACATTCAAGCGGACGTGCAAAGCTTCCTCATGGGGAAAACCTTTCAACGGCACATTTGCACCTGGCACTTCAACCTGTTAAATGCCTTTGAGTCAACTTCAAGATTTTCTGGATGCTGCTAACTTTGATACTATTTTGTATCATTTGAATTATGTAATTTGCAGTACAATTAATGAGCTTACACAGCAATGCCATAAAAGAACCATTCTGAGTTCTTCGAAGAACCTTTTGCTGAACAGTTCTTAAAAGAACCATTTTTAATGTAAAGAACATTTTAATAATGATTTAAAGAACCTTTCTGCACTATAAAGAACCTTTGTGCAATGGAAAGGTTCCAAGGACCCATTGATGCTATAAATAACCTTAATTTTTAAGAATGTAATCTGAAATTGATTTACAGAAAGCTGCAAAATAAAATTTGTTCTGATGAAAACTAGTAAAATTGACATGTTAAATGTTTAGATATGGTTATATTTTGTTTACTGAGTTCTAAGATAAAAGTATTGCTAGAGAGGTGCTCATATGATGTAATGGAGCTAAATAGCCATGAATTCCATTATGTTGACACATAAAACATGGGTTCACCGTCTTTCCCTCTTTCCCACTAAAATCTTATAGACTGTGCAATACTTGAAACGTCTGTCTGAAAACATTTACCGTTTGAGGACATTTGACAGTTCTACTTGCCAAACCAATTGAAACTCTAATTGTACTAACTGTAAATCTTTAAACACGCGTATCTGCTATGATCATCTCCCCCCGGGGGACTAAAATTAGCACCTCCCCGAGTATGTGATCCCACCCGATATAGCCCCATACCCTCATGCTGACTAAGACATACCACCTCAGCCCTACCCCATGCCAAAGACCAATGGCTTAAAGGGGCAGCCAGCCTGAACTCAGTGCAGTACTGCCATACAGAGTTGATCTATAAGACCAGATTACACAAATCTCAATTCACAATCAATAAGAATATCAACAAAACTGGTAGAAACAAGACACTGAGTTTGTTTGTATCAGTCAATTTAACAAATCACTGAGATGCAATGTAAGTACCTTTTTAAATATATAAATCTCACAAAACATTACTATATGGGGAAGAGGGTGAGAAGATACATAGAAGGTAAACTTGCTTCTATTAGGCATCTTGCAAGAGATTTATAACTTTCTAAATTGAGACTATACATATACTTACAGATGACTGCGTAGAACATTAATCCAAACTCAAGCTAGTTCATGCGAGCTAGCAAAATATTTCTCCTCTTCTCAAGGGAAGAATTGTCACACTAATACTAAACTTGTGTATTTGACTTCCTTTTTGCAATGAACTTATTTTCGAACACAGTCTCTTGGCTGCCAGCTATTTTTTTATGATACACATCTACCAGTGTTTCCCTATATTGTCTATTTACATGTTAAGATGTTTAACTACTACTATCAATATTATTACTATTATTATAAAGCTAACAAAATTAAGTATTAATACATTATTATTGTAGTACACATTAAAGGTGCAGTGTGTAAATTTTAGTGGCATCTAGCGGTAAGGTTGCGAATTGCAATATAGAGAAGCTATGGTGGCCAACACAGGACAAAGATGTCGTCCTCTGAGACAGCAGAGAGTAGTCAGTCAATCAAACGCGCTCTGTAGAGCAGTTTGTCCATTTAGGGCTACTGCAGAATTATGCCAGCGTAAAATGGCTCATTCTAAGGTAATAAAAACATAACGGTTCATTATGTAAGGTCTTTATACACCACTGAAAACATAGTTATGTATATTATATTGTATTGCTGTCAATAGATCCTCCTAAAATTTACACATTGCACCTTTAATAATACACATTCAAAGTGATTAAACTAGATAAGGGAAGTGACAGGCAGCTGAGGCCCATGCACATGTTTTTGTAAGATAGATCTTTAATCAATGAAAGAATAAAATAAAAGGTTTGTGAGAGTTCATTCTCCAATATACCATGTAAGTGTAAACTTTATAAAATACGAATTGAGATGTTTAACTCTCTAACACTGTTCAGTGCACAACCAGCAACTTGGTTTCACTGCCAATTCACTCTCAGGCAAGGTACAAGAAAAGCATATGAAGAGAAATATACTTTGAAACTCTTTATTTTAAGTTAAAATGTTCTTCATTATAGACAGATGCTTTACATGTATAACTTCTGGTTTATGCTTTTACTGCAATGCTCTTACAAGCAATTATTCAAAGACACCCAAAAATAAACAAGTCAATTGTTTTCTCAAAATGTGAAATTACATTCAGGACTTTCTCAATATTTTAGACTCTTCTATAGTCATCTACACAATGCATGAAATGGCAACATTGATCATTCTGCAACTCTGCCATTAGATGTCATGGAGCATGCACAAGAAATGCAGGACAACCATGTGCTGTCTTAACATAGTCACATATTTGTATATAAGCCAAATACATTTACAGCAACAAGATGCAGACAGACACTTTCCAGACAGAACTATAGCTAAAGGGGGAACTGCTTAAAGTGAGTTGCACAGGCCACTTTATGACAGAAAATGACTTGTTGCAGTAATTACCAAACTCCAACTTGTACTCTTCAAGCTCTGAGCATCATAGAGCACAAATGTAGTAACGATTAGCAGCAACTCAGCTTTGACAGACACACTACGGTGAATGCAAGCCAGAATATTAACACCTGATCTTGTCTCCTACAGTCAGAGAACTGATATGTTCATTTGACTGATAAACTAAGGCACTGAAACTAAATGTACATAAAGCCAGAGAAAGTATGGCTGTTGTAGCAAAGCAATGAAACACTGATAACTGAATATGATTTCCAGGGTTGCATATGACCAACATACAAGCATAAAAGTGACACGCTAGAAGATAAGGGTAAAAATCAGAAAGTCATACCAGCATCAAATGATTTAGAAAATTTAGATAATAAGGGATGTGATGAAAAGAAAAAGAAAATCACTCAAAGCAGCAACAAACAGCACTGTAAAATACTGCAGTGGCCAATAATTTCAGAATGAGAAGAAAAATCACTCTTAAAAGTTAGTATAAATGTTAAAGATACAGTATGCCTGGCTCTACATAAAGTGAAATGCATCATTCAATCATCTTCATGCCTGCAGACAACAAACATGAGAAATTCTATTACATTTGAACACATACATTCAGTATTTAGGGTTCATTCATGTAAAAAAAAAAAAAAAAAAAAAAAAAGTCTGCTGTGGTATAAGGTTGTTTTCTTTTAAGGTTTTTGGGGGCTGGAGGTGGAATTTCCACAGTAAATTTTGAGGTTAATATGGTCTCCTTATATGATCCATGAATCACTGCATCCGGTCATAGCATTCTCAAAAAGCGTATGGTCAGCAAGAAAAAAAAAAAAAAAAATCAATTGAGAAGCTGCATTTTAGACTCTTATCATTCTGAGTGATTTTGTTTTACATTGCACATTTACGCACATTTTGCTACATAAATATCTTTTATTTGTTTACTTTGTGAACTTCGCAATGAAACTGAAGCATAAAAAAATGTATCTCACCATTACAAATGTACAAATGTTAAACATTCAACTGGAGTTTAAAAGGCTGCTCTCTAACAATCAGGCTTCCTTTCTGCTCAACTTTCAACTTGATGTAAATATCAAAGTCTGCACCTTGTTCAAAACCCTAAAATGCTTTATTTTTAATGACTGAGCTCAAATAGAGGGCCCATCTCATTACTTCATCCTCAACACTCAAATCCCACTGTTTGGCATGAAAATCTTCATGCAAACATTGACAAGTTCAGAATCATGTCAGAAATCCAAAGCTTCTTCATGAGGGTGTGGTGGAGGCATGAACACATTCACGGTAAAGGAGACGAGATGGTTGTTTGAATAGTTCTTCAAGAGTTTAAATATTTAAAAATTCACAATCTAGTCAACTAATTCAATGACCCTTCATCAGTTTAGTAGGTGTAGTATGGACTGGACTATAGATCGAAGAGAAATCCATCTGTGTTCTAAAGGCAAAAATCAAATGGTGGACAACTTGATCAGTTTAGTCCTCATCTTCTCGGAGTTCACTTGGCAGGAACTTGTACTGCTGTTGTCTGATCTGTGCCAGCTTCTTACGGGCCTCTTCCAGCTCTCTCTCCTTCCTCAACATCTCCTCCTGAGCAGCAATAATCTGGGCCGAACAGACAAAAGAAACCAACACAATTGAAACAATACCTGAATAAAGACAATATGGGACAGCATCTTAAGGGGGGGACACTACAGGCAAAAACACTATATTTTCAGGCACCTGTCAATTTTGAGATTTTGCACTTTTTGGCTTTTCATAAAGTGTTTTTTTCAGACTGGTGAAAAGAAAACATCCAAAATACACTTTTAAGTGTATATTTTATAGCACTTTATCTATTTGCGTCTATAGATTTCAATTACAGTAAATATCTTTAAAGGCCGTTTTCTCAAAATGAGTTTTTTCTCCTGCTCTGAGTCAGAAATCTCCACTTCAGCAGAACTTGTATACACCAAACTTTACAGTTTTATTCCTATCTATATTCTGAAGGTTTTTACAGAGAGATTTGTTGATATATAATTTGCCTGATTTTAAACAACATTTTATTCCTAAAAAAATGGTGAAAATAATTTTTTGATAGTATTTTCTGATTTATGGAGTGATAAAAAGAGATATCCAAAATTCCCTCTGTAAAAACCTTTGAATTTAATATGTCCAAAAAATTAAACGAGAATTTTGAACCTGACGTAATCCAATATTCAGATTTTTGTTCTAGAAATGTATGCAAATTAGCGCATATGTAATTAGATAAAGCCTCATTTGCATATTTAAACATAACATTTTAGAAAACTTGTAATATAAAAAATGTTTGCAATTTTTAATGTGATCAATCAGCTGGGGAAGTATGGTGATATCTATTAGTTAATTTTTTTACCCTATTCACCTGGGGTGTCTCGCCTTAAAATGCCATAAAAATTAAATAAATAAATAAATAAATAAATAAAATAAATAACATAACATAAAAACAAAAAGAATATATAAATAAATAAATAAATAATTTTAGACTTATCATTCAGTGGTTTTGTATTACACTGCATATTTACACACATTTAATATTTAAAATAATAACTTTTTATTTTAATATTAAATATACATTTTATTATAAATAATTTAAAAGAGTATGTGCATGTTGAGTGCACATATTTATGCACATTTAATTTTTCCTACATAAATTGATTCATTTATTTTATTAACAACAACAACAAAACAATAATCATAAATATATTAAATAATACAATTATAAAATATTTATTATTCATAAATATTTATAATAATATTTTTTTACAAATTTATAATAAACATTTATTTTATAAAATAAAATATTTATTATTAACTAATTAAATATTAAATATTTATTATTAACTAATTATTATTAAATTTGCCATAGATAGAATTCAGCTTGTAAATCTTACCTGAGCAATTCCTCCGACAAACCTGGTCTTGACCACCACATTGTCATCATCAGCCTTGTTGAAAGCAGCTTTCTGGGCTGCTCGAACCAGATTGTCAGAGGCACGTTTCACAGCATTGCCTGCAGCCTGCAGATGACACAGAAGTTCAAGAAATAGGTCTATGAAATACATGTTCAATGAAGATATTAACTGCAGTGCAGTTACCATTTAAATATCAGAATTAATTTCATCTTTTTCTTTATGTAACCATATATACCTGTAGCCTCCTCATAGCCTCTGAATCCTGGTCGGCTTTAACCTTGCACGCCACCAACAGCTGTGCAGTGGAAGCAGCCACTTGTTTGGCAGAAGAGATGAGCTTTTCTTCACTGGCATGGCCTTGAACTGACGCGTTCGCTGCCTCACAGAGGTTACTGGTGGCTGCGGCAACCATGCGTGCCTGTCACAGTGAGGAAACAAAGCAGTCATACAGGGATACAACATGATGACATTGTCACTGTTAAAGAACTTACAGCAGATATCAGCCCTTGGGACCACTGTCCATCATCCACAGCATTGGCAGGGATGGCTCCCACCTGGCTCACAAAAGAAAAGTGATGGCTATTATGATTCTATGAATACTATTATGAGTCAAAGAATAATTCAAGGAAAAGCTGCTTCAGATCACACTATGAAATCATAATATTCTATGGAATATTGCAGTACTTATTACAAATTTATGCATGGACATCATTATTTTTTCCAAAAGTGCATGTGCCCTCGTAATCTTTAATCAAAACAGCTGCTCCTCCCTCTTGCAGTGTCATCTCTTCTCTTCTCCAATGACGAGGGCAGGACAACCTGTCACTCACATGAGATCACAGCAATAGCAAACCACAACAATCCAACTATCCAATCAATTCCCCATGGACAAAATCAAGTCCCGCATTATTATTATTTTTTTTTTTTAAATTCTCATTCGAGAAGCAGTTTCACTTAGATATACAGCACAATAGGGAAGAAAAGACTATCGCAACGTCTGTTTCATGCTAACATTTTATGGACCAATCAAGCATTTTTTGGTTCATGCTATGTTTTCTTACCTTTCCTTGGGCTACAAGTTCTCTCTGAGCTGCTGAAGCTGATTTTACAAGGGCGCTGGTGGCTGCGGCAATAGATTTGGCTGCCTCAAGTATCTGCTCTTCAAAGTTTAAACTCTCATCAGCTTGCTGCAAAGAAAAAATATGAAAAGTTCAGTTGTTACATTTCATTTAAAGGGTGTAACAATAACAAAAAGGTGTATATTGAATCAAAAAGAAACTACACTACTGAACATTTAAGAGTTAATAAGGAATTAGCTCCTGTAAGAAATTATAGTCTGCCCGACCCAGATTCCACACCAAGATAGGTGGTTGATCATGCTCATTCCCCAAAATGGCTTAATTATCATAGAGAAGACAGTTTTATTGTTTCTGCACCATTTGAGTGTATCACATCCTAAGCAAATGGTCATCAATTGTACAATGGGAATGGGTTTGGGAATCTGAGAGCCATCTCAGACAATGGGGTGTCTGAACTTCATTAACACACAGACCACAGCTGTTAAAACAGGAACAACTTCATTTACATGAGGAGTAGAAAATTTACATGCGGAGTAGTACATTGTAACTGTATAAAAGGTTTGAGCTTAGGATGTTCAGGGTTCATTCCGACTCTGTTGAACCCAAGGTGTACTTTGTCACTGCTACGCTGCAATAAACTTCTTCATCAAGATCTTCAACGTCCTCATCATTTTTTTTTTACATTATCTCCCTTTTATATTGTTTATATTTGCTGCTACGGGGCAAAATACAAAACATTTGGAAAATTGTTATCATATTAACATTATTGGGCAAGTGTGCACAGAAACACAAGGAATTTGTTGTGGCATTTGGAATTCCAGTACACTACAAATACATGCAAACATATGTTTTATATTTATTATAGAATACAAATTTACATTATATATTAATATATATTACATTAATATACTATCAGTCAAAAGACTGGAATAATTAAAATTTAGATTAAGAATCTCTCATGCTCACCAGGGCTGAATTTATTTGATCAAAAATACAGCAAAAATAGTAATTTTGTGAAATATTACCACAATTTAAAATTGCTGTTTTCTGTTTTAATATATTTTAAAATATAATTTATTCCTGTGATGGCAAAGCTGATTTTTCAGCAGTCATTACTCCAGTCTTCAGTGTCACATCAAATGATCCTTCAGAAATCATTCCAGAAATCATAAAACCAGTCTTGGTGAGTAGAGACTTCTTTTTTAAAAAAAAATCTAAATTACTCCAAACTTTTGGCCGGTATTCTGTTTATTACATATATATTTATGGAAATAAGCAGCACAGTGCCCTTACAACACACTAATGTAGAGTAGTCTTTAAAGAGTGCATTAAGCATTTGCATTACCCTTGGCTTGGCTCTTGGTTTGAGCTGCTCAAGTTTCTTGGCCGCTGCTTCAATTGAGGCCGCAGCTCCCAATAACTCAGTTTCAGCGATCACAGTAGGATCCTCAGGGTCGACCCACTCAGTGCCTAAACACACAATAATACACACACTGATCCACTGTTTGGCAGGCCTAGAGTCAACACATAGGCGGCATGCTTCAATAACTGAACGTGTGTGTCAGTTGCATGGGGAATGGATGGTGTCTTTTAAAACAAAACAAGCCAGAGTGTAATTCATTTTGCCACAGTGCTGCACAGAAATGAAATGAATCAAAACGAACGAACCAGACACAAATGTGGTTAAATAAGTAAAAAGTTCTAAATGAAGTTTGGAAAGATGGAATTACATTTGTACAGGCGTCTTATGGTACTCACCCTCATCTTGAGTGAGACAGGAAAGACAGGAAATTTTACTCAGCACAATAAATCCACAGATTACACTGAGTGTGTATATGTCTTTATGAAGGTGTGTGTCTATGAGTAAGCTTACCTTTCATGGCCTCCGCTGTTTGAATCAGTTCAGTAACTGCTGCAGCAACCTTCTTAGAGAACATCGCCAACTTCTGTTTCTGGTCACCTGTTGGCTTTTGTAAGACCTGAAACAAATATATGCACATAAACAGTTCTGATTAAACTGCCCCTTTTATGCTTTTTTCAGATATTCCCTTTATTGTAGTGTTGGGTGTAACATATCACAAGTAACTTGAGTTACGTAATCAGATTACTTTTTCAAGTAACTAGTAAAGTAACGCATTACTTTTTCAATTTACAGCAAAATATCTGAGCTACTTTTCAAATAAGTAACGCAAGTTACTTCTTCACATTTATTGACTGACAGCTCTCCTGTGCCCATGTTGAGAGAAATAATGTGCACAGGCGTTGTTTGTTTGTTTGTTAATTAAGTTTTTACACCATGTTAGCATCATGGCTATTTACATGGCAAACACAAAGGTCAATATCATCCATAAAAATTTGTGTTATTATATAAAACATTTCAACTTAACATAAGATAAAAATTCTAAAATACATTAAGGTGATACATTTTGAAATATTCCATGCAAGCATGTTTCTGAATAAAAGCGTTTTCTAGCAGCATCGTAAAAATTACAATTCAACAGAATATGCTTAATAATCAAAGGAACTTGACATGAGACACATAAAGGAGGAACTTTGCCTATTAATAAAAACCCATGGGTAAGTCTTAAGTGACCCAGTCTACACCTAGTGAAGACAACTTGATCATGTCTTGATTTGAAGTTATGGAAGATACTTCTTTTTATACTAGGGTTTATTTCATACAGCTTATTATTTTTATTTTCATCCCATTCTTTCTGCCACTTGTTAGTGATGTATAAATTAATTACTGGTTTAAAATCAGAAGGTGGTATTTGACATTCAAATATTTCCAGGTCAAGCGTTTCCCTGGCAGCCATGTCCGCTCTCTCATTACCAGTCAGTCCAATGTGACTTGGAACCCAGCAAAAAATAATATTAAAGTTTTCCTTATTTAAAAATTCTAATTTAGTTAAACTTTCAACAATTATGGGGTGATCAGTCTTTAGGGATTCAAGTGCTTTAAGACACGATCTTGAGTCAGAGGTAATTAAAAAGTCCCATTCTTGACCCTTCTCAATATTTTCCAGAACCAGAAGTAATGCTCGAGCCTCAGCTGTGAAGATGGAGCCTTGGTCCAGAATTTGAATGCACAGGCGTTGACTGTGCTGTGTAAACATGATTGCAGTACTATGAACATGCATTTACTCATTTCACTTTAACGAAAACATTCAGTATTTCTCAAAATGAATAAAAACAGAGAAATGTAATTTCAGAATTTTACGCAAAACCTAAAATATATCTTTCTTTGTTGTTATTAAAAAAAACAAACAAACAAGCAAGCCCAGCCCAGGTGAGTAAAAGTGATGCAAAAGTAATGTAACGCATTACTTTTCATAAAAAGAAACTAAGTAACGCAATATTGTAACGCATTACTTTTAAAAGTAACTTTCCACAACACTGGTTATACAGCTGTTTGTGAACGTAAAAGGCAGGCAAAGTTTCAAAGATCAAAGTGCACGATAAATTGAGTTATTGTCATCCAAACAAACTGACCGATGGCAAGAGGAGTTTCGTTTCCAACACAAAATATTTGCGGTAGACCAATCACAACAGACTCACTGGGCCGTCTGACCAATGAGAGCAGAGTAGGCTCTCAGAAAGGAGACACTGTGAGAAAATCTCACAGCTCACATAATATACAGTGCCTTGCGAAAGTATTCATACCCCTTTATTTTTTCACAGTTTATGTTGCTGCCTTAACTACTTTAAATTACTTTTTCACTTCTAACTACACGCCATACATCATAGTGACAAAGTAAAAAACAGATGTGTGACAACTTTGCAAATTTATTAAAAAGGAAAAACTGAAATAAGTACATAACGTAAGTATTTGTATCCTTAACTCAGTACTTAGTTGAAGCACCTTTACAGCCTCAAGACTTTTTAGGTATGATGTGACAAGCTTTGCATATCTGCATTTAGAGATTTTCTGCTATTCTTCTCCTCAGATCCTCTCAAGCTCTGTCAGGTTGGATGGGGACCGTCAGTGGACAGACATTTTCAGGTTTCTCCAGAGATGTTTGATTGGGTTCAAGCCCAGGCTCTGGCTGGCCCACTCAAAGACATTCACAGAGTGGTCCATAAGCCACTCTTGCATTGTCTTAGCTGTGTGCTTTGAGTCATTATCCTGTTGGAGGGTGAACCTTCAGCCCATTCCGAGGTTCTGAATGTTTCTCATCTTGTTTCTCACAGTGAGCTCTACAGGCAGTTATTTTGACCTCATGGCTTGGTTTTTGCTCTGATATGCATTTCAGCTGTTAGACCTTTTATTGAGAGGTGTGTGCCTTTCCAAATCATACCCATTCAATTGAATTTGATTGGAGTTAACCTGTGACAAAGTGTAGTAACATCTACAAACAAAATTGGAATGGTCCTGAGCTAAATATCAAGTGTCCCAGAAAAGGGTGATGATACTTATGCAATGTAATTATTTCAGTTTTTTATAGTAAATTTACAGTTATCACAAATCTGGTTTTTGCTTTGTCATTATGGTGTATGGAGCGTAGATTGATGCGGAAAAATGTAATTTAAAGCAGTTTAGCATTAGTCTGTAAAATAACAAAATGTGAAAAAAAATGGAGGGCTATGAATACTTTCACAAGGCATAGTACATTGAAATTGCAAGGTACATTATGAGAAAATTTAAGTGTTTTTTGACCTTGGATGCATGTAAACCTATTGTAGGAAACCTCCAAAACAAAATTAGGAACCTTCAGAATAGCATAATAGGGGCACTTTAAGGCCCATCCTGAAGCAGCAAAGCACTGTGCAGATGCATTTTGTGTGTGATCGAATGTGTGTTTGTACCTGTAGGACATGTTCTAGGAGCTCTATATATCCATTGGTACATTCAGTTCCGTATGACAGAGCTCTGCTCCTGACGTCCTCACTCACTTCCTCATGATATGCTGCTTGCTGAGGTGGAAAATACTGAGTCCATTACGCACACCAAAACCACCTTCACTAACTGACAGATAATAAAGCATAGATGGACATAGGCAGAAATCACACCTTGCATGTGGTCAGCATATCGGCTATGACCTTGCGACTGAGGTTCGCAGTGGAGATGATATCTTCCTGTCTGGCAGAGTTTCCTGCAGCAACAGCTTTGGCAGTTGCAGTGGTGATGCCCTTCGTCATGCGAATGAACTCTTCTGGAGTGGTTGACTTCTCAGGGGCTTCTTTAGACTGGAACATCTGAGTACAATGACAACATAATTGTCAACTAAGATGTTTTACATTTAGCTTTGTAACCATGCTTATCTATGTTTGTGTTAGATTTGTAATTAGCACTAAACAAATAAAAAATAGGTCAAAATTAAGGTCAAATGTTAGAAGAGGATGGTTAACGTTAAAGGCTCCAATATAGAGGTGACGTCACTGTCGGCCGCTGTGACTGTGGTTAAGCCCACTAAGAGGCAAAAAGACTGAGTGGCAGCATTGGTTTTCAGCGTGAATTCTACGAAAAACATCCAAAACAGGAAAGAGCTTTGCGATTGACTGTACAAATAGATTTGACACACAATCTGAGGTATATTTTTACAGACTGCCAAAAGCTACAGAAAAAAGAAGCAAATGGATCTCTGCAATTCACAGAAACAACTGGACTCCAGGCAGAGAAACGTGGATCTGCAGTCATCATTTTGTGTCAAAATGTTGGATTTTGGGGTAAAATCATACCCTATATATTGTATTGTTCTATACTGTGTTGACAACTCATCAATTAAATATTTACCATCTTATATTCTGCAAAATTGGTTGTTTTTAAATAAACACTGACAAAAACTATACAAGTTTTAGGGCTGGACGATATGACAAATAATATATATATATAACATTGATATAAGTGATCACTCGGATTTAGACCTACTTATACTGTAGTTATATAAAGCGTTCACAGGCAGATTTACTTTATGTATTTCCCCGGCATCGAAATCAGACGTATATAAATGTCAGGAAACACGATTGGATTAAGTTTCTTTGACATGTTATAAGGAACACTTTAGTATGGAAGCCCGTTTCCGTCACAGTTGAGTAAAAAAAAATATAATTCTGTAAGTCATAATAATGAGAAACTTTCTCATAATTATGACTTAGTATCTCATTATATTGACAAAGTTTCTCATAATAATGACTTACTTTCTCATTATTATGACATACTTTCTCGTAATAATGAGAAACTTCTACGCATGCGCAAAGCAGCGGAGCAGTGACACGCTAGCGACATCCGCTGGTCAAATGCGAGAACACCATGGCACGTTCTGCAAAAGTGTAATCTATAATATCATCAAATAAATAACATTATTGATAAGTTATCAGTAGCCTATATGAGACGGGATATAGTCTTTTATTCATTTGTAACATTCATTTGTATTTCTGTGTATGAACAAGCAGAAACAGAGTGGTGATCCATGGATTTCAAACAGATAGAGGAATGATAAGACAGCACATACCTACATATCCAACTCTGTTAAAGAACGCTTCACCTGGAAAGCTGTCTTTTGCATATATTCTAAAGAGTCATAAACATCTTAAAAGGTGTTTTCTCTAGGAATATCACTGGAATGAAGGTTTATGACTGGGCAAGTGCTTTGGGACCCGGTTTATATTAGAAAAGCTTTCCAGCGCCTATGTCTACGCAAACCTGCACATCAAATAGCCTAGACTCATCCGCGAAATACGTGTTAACGTTAACACATAAACCCACACATTTTATGAAGACGTTGCACTTAAACTTAACGAATAAATGTGATATTCCTTCGTTAATCTGATAGTTTTGTAAGCCGTCGCGTTCATGCAACAGTTTCCACCTGTGAGCACAAGCAGGCGTCGTTCGTCACCACGGAAACCACTTTGCGTTCCACCTTCTCGTGCGCATGGAAAAGTATTGAAGATATACTGATATTTTATAACTGATGTTATTTAATGATACTATAGACTGCACTTTGTAGATTACATTGACTTTAACGAAAACAACTGTTTTGCAGAACGTGCCATGTTTGCTGTTCTCGCATTTACGAGACTTTGACCAGTGGATGTCGCTGGCGTGCCACGCCCTACTGCTCCGCTGCTCTGCGCATGCCTAGAAGTTTCTCATTATTATGAGAAACTAAGTCATTATGAGAAAGTTTATCGTTATTATGAGAAACTAAGTCATTATTACGAGAAAGTTTCTCATTATTATGAGATACTAAGTCATTATTATGAGAAATTTTCTCAATATTATGACTTAAAGAATCATATTTTTTTACTTTACTGTGGCGGAAACGGGCTTCCATACTTTCAAGCCCAACCTTTAGTGTAATCGTTTGTTTTACTCCCGTTTTTGCAGTTTCCCCTGTTAAATCCACTCATGCCGCAGGCTCTTTTGCCACTCAGTCCAGCTGAGAGAGCGTGTTCTGGCGGGAAAGTGACGTCAATGCATACCCTCTATACTTCAAGCGAAATGGAAGAATAAACCGGTGTGACGTCATTTCAAACAAAACCAAGGCAAAACAAAGTTTGTTTGGAGTTCGAAATAGCTTGTCAAAAGCGAACTTTTCTGAAAAAGTTCACTCCAATTGGTAAACACCATTGGTCTGTGTTGGTTATTTAAAAGGTAGTTGTGCTCTGAGGCCCCGCCTTCTTTAATTTGGAAATCTTCTCCAGTTCATTTCATCTGTTCAGTTTGTCGAGGTCAAATGTGAGTGAAAAAGAAGAAAAAAAAAAAGAGAGACAGATACTTTATTGTAGAAATTAAAGCTGCTTGTTTTAAAGCAATATATTGCAAACAGTGGTATATAAATAAACGTGATGTGACTTGGCTGAAGTGCCATATTACAGAGCTTGTGCAAACATATGCACATCACAAAGATGCTTTCTTTACTGCTGTTTTCTCACCACTGTCATCTAAACACCGCTCTAAGAAGCATGGGTGGTGTGGGGATGTTTGCTAACAGTATTCCACTGCAAAGGTATTTCAAGCTTTTTGTTTTTTTTACCCCTAAACAAAGAATGAAAATGAACTTTGCCATGAGTATATCAGGGCTTTAACTGTTAAAAAAAGTTATCGGCTGGGAAAAAAATAAGAGGAAAGAAAAAAGGTACATAATTAGTACACCATGTTTTCTGTGTTTGTGGTCTTACTGTGAGTTCCTGTTTAATGCACTCAATAGTGGCTTCCAGAGCTCTGGTTCCTCTTGAAGCCTCGTCCTCCACTGCCTTCACCGTTTTCAGTAAGGACGTTACATTAGTTACCATAACCTGAGGATAGAAACAGACACACACACACACACACACACACACACACACACACACACACACACACACACTTACATTTTAGATTCAAGAACACCACATTCTTTGTGAACATTAGTTGCACTTTTACAGAAAAACATCTGCTGACAAAATCCACTACTGCAAAAGCCTTTGGAAACCAGCTATTTATAGACTACAACTTATTATCTCCCATCCTCTTAATTAAAAAGACAAAAATAGCTATTTATACCCTAGAACTTTATTCTAATTAATTCTAATTAAAGGATCCAAGGTTAAATTAATTGAACCACCATTTCTTTGAATTCTAAAAATTAATGACTCCAAACTCATGCAGAACTATGCCATTATTAGAGCATGTAGTTCAATTTATAGCATAGTAGTTGGACTAAGTGTGCAATGGGAAGTACAGTGGCTGATGAAAAAGAACACAGATTAATTTCCTCATTCATAATTAATCTGATTAATGGCACACACTGAAATGAGTTTCTCACCAGAACACTTCTACTGATATCTGAGTTAGGAGACATTTCCATCCCTTCGGCCAGATTTCTGAGGGACAACTGGGAGATTACAGTTTCAGAGACAAATATATAACAGCTAATTGTCTAGCTGAAGTGTTTCTAACCAAGTTCTGTGCTCTTGAGGTATGAAGGAAAATTTGCAAAAGGGAGAATAATATTTATATTACGCAGAAACGAGGCGTGAGTGTTTTTCCACAGTCCTACCTTGGCTGCACTCTTGAGCTGGTACATGGACGGGTCATCAGCAGGTTTTCCTGCTGCACACTTGGTGGCACTAATGAGCTCAGCTAAAGCTTTAGCAACATCCTTCACTGCATTGATCAACACCACCTATGAGGAGATTAATGATAATAACATGCACATTCCAGGAAGATGACTTATGACTGGCTGCTGGTAAATCTCCGTGTTTGACTTCTCATCTTTCCCCAAGTCTCTCACCTGTGTTTCTGGGTCATCTGGGCCTATGCTGGCCGCTCCCAATTTCACCACATCTGTAAGTTGTGTGATGGTCTTGGCAGAAGACTGGGCGGCCTGGGCCAGCTTCTCTTGACTTGATGCTGCACCTGAAACAAGGTTCTTAGTGTCCTCCACCAGCGCTTTAGCCGTCTTCAGAATATTCTCCCTAAAAACAGAGAGAGAGAGAGAGAGCGAGAGAGAGAGAGAGAAGTGATAAAAGTCTGATTATAATGCTTATGTACATATGAATGATTACATATGCTGCGTTCTTGCTTATGCACATTTATTAGCATCTTTCTTGAATATGTGATTCTAATTGGTCAAATGTGGCATTCTGAGGTCAAATATTTTTGACTGTTTTCTCCCGTGTTTCATGTTTCTAATATCCCTCCCCAGTCTCTTTCCTCTCACAGAATATAATACATTTAATATACAAATAAATTCAATACATAAAATAAATAAATAACATTCAATATATTAAAGTGAAAATGAAAAACAAAAATTCTGTCATCATTTACTCACCCTCAAGTTGCTCCAAACCTGTATGAATTTCTTTCTTTTGCTGAACACGAAAGAAGATATTTTGAAGAATAAGGGTAACCAAACAGTTGATGGGTCCCACTGACTTCCATAGTATGGAGAAAAATAACTACAAAATAAAAAATACTATGAAAGTCAGTCTGTCCCATGAACTGTTTAGTTACTGACATTATTCAAAATATTTTCTTTTGTGTTCAGCAGAACAAAAGAAATACAGGTTTGGAACAACCTGAGGGTGAGCAAATGATGATTTTCATTTTTGGGTGAACTATCCCTTTAATAACTTCAACATATAAAATAAATTCAATATAAAATATATTCTATATTTAATGTCCACTTATTTAATAATTTGGTAAGCAGCTGTGTAATTAAGCATGATATTGGTTAGTCACCTAGCAATAATTGCAAAATAAATACCTTCAAGATGATACAAGACTACCCTGTTGGCTTTATTTTGCAAGAATGACTGATGGAGATGTACCAAAGTTTCGTCCATTTAAAAATTACACCCGAAAAAGGGATGAAATTCCTTGCAAAAAAAAAAAAGTCTAATTTAAAATATTAATATTCTGCTTTCAGATTTAATTTTTTGACCCAATGTGTCCAAAATTTTTGGTTTTGCCCAATAATTTTTATTTTAGTGCATCACCAATGACTGTAGACTGTAAATTACCCAGTTGTATTATATATTTGTGTGATACCTGTGATCAGCGAAGGAGTCCGAATCATTCTCAGCATTGAGAGTACCAGCAGAAGCAAACATGATGGTGGTGTCCAGGTCAGCGATGATGCCTGATACAGCACTTGCTGCAGTGATACAGGCTTGAGTGCCCTTATTACCAGCTTGCAATGCAGACAGCACCATAGACACCTACAGAAAACACACACACAAATTAAAATCACTTCTACTATATGGATAAACTGACATTTCAACAGAGAACAACAAACTCTTTGATAGAAAGTTGAAATTAATAGATCTGAATTTGCTTTGTGTTGTTCTCGTACCTTCTCAGTGACGGCTCGTGCACACTCAATAAGTTCTCTCTTTGTGAACGAGTCAGATGGACTGATCTGCAGCGCTCCAGCTTTCTGAACGAGCAGAATGCAGCCGTGCCCCAGTTCCTGCACACGCGTCTTTAACTGGAACCCGATCTAAAAATCACCAACACATGGGTCAGCGTGTGTGAGAGAAATACAAAGAGTGACCGACCGTGCATCTGTATGTCAATTACCTCCACTGGTTCGGCAGTAGCAGCAGCTAGACGTCCTTGAACTGCAAGCTGACTGTAGTCTGCAGTGACCTGTGAGGCCAAACTGCCCAGATCCTCTGGAGCACTCACAGATTTAGTGATCTGAGGGAGAGAATGAAGGAATACACAAGTCTATGAATAAATGTTCATGAGAATTATTATATATACAGTATATACATATATAAATACAGTATAAAACACATTAAATGTAGAAAATTAAAATTGCTCACCATCTCCTGTGCACTGACAGCAATAGCTTTGGAGTATCTCACCATGGTGGTTTGATATTCCACAAATGAACCTTCTGGTTCTGGTGGAGTACCTTCACCTAACTACAAGATCATTTAAACATATTACATGGCTGTTTTAAATACTTTATAATTACATTTAAATAAAAAGTATTTGAAGTGTTTTAAAGTATATTAAGGCTGTTTACAATGCAGAAGTATGCAAGTTATTACCTTCCCCATAGCATCAGCAATCGAATCCACCATGCCACTGACCATGCCAACCTCACTAGCAGCTTCATTCAGGGTCAGCAAGAGGTCATCAACAGCTTCTCTCATTAACTGTGCAGCTTCTGCTATGGCATCATGGGTATGAGCCGCCTAAAGAAAAAGGAGTTCATAAAACTGTTAAAAGATTGAAATTTTACATGGAGAAACCACATATTTGAATAAAACGGAGCATTTCCAAGAGGTTCCATGAGATGTACCTTAGGGTTTCCACCACCTTCCTTGGCAGCATACAGCATTTGTAGAGCAGACTCAGCGAGAGTCTTGGTCTGATCCAGAAGGTTCATCTGCTGCTGATGATCGAAGGTTTTGGAGGCCATGCCCATGGAGGCTGAGACCAGAGGAGTGAAGTAACTGACCAACTGAGAGACCTGAGGAACAGAGAAAGGTTGGAGTTCATACTTATGGCATGCATTAGTTGAAAACTATATGAAAATTAATTGTAGACTGGGAAGGCTTCATCATTTTACTGACCTTATGTCCCAGCTGTGCTGCTTCTCCTTTTGCTGCTGTGGAAATCGGCTCAATCAGGTGACCCACCTCCTGAACAGATGATGTTAACTGCTCCTGCAAAGCCTGATACAATACAACAATGGTTAAGGACTCCTAGATAGAAAACACACTTTTATTTCTTCTTTCAAGGCTTTAACATGACAATACACACAAATAAAAAAGAAATTACAGAGAGTAAAAAAGGAAATGAGATATATATTATAATATACAGTATAATGTTGTCAAAAATATCTATATTTCGATATGTATCGATACTGAAATATCTGAAACGGCTTCAATACTCTTTTTCTGCAGTATCAATACACCGATACCAGCTGCGCGTTCTCACTCTCTGTTTTCTCCAATGGCGAACTGACACACACCCGCCTCCTCTCACTCACTCAATTAATTCGCTCCGTTTGAAAACTGCTTGTAGTGCGCATAATTTTAGTCATTCGCGCAGGTTTCGTGCTCACACCACTGATCTATATAAGTATATAAAGCCACCTCTCAAACAGCTAGCGAGTACCAAATTGACTTCTTTTCATTGCTTATTGCACTTAAACAGTCAAATACATATAAAATTATGTCAAAATGCCCGTCTTACAGAGTATTAAGGTAAATACAGTCAGTTTTGAAACATAAATAGTTGAGAGAAAAAATGCATGTTGTGTAACAGTATATTGGATCCATGCATAAGCTCTTCAAGTGACAGCAACCCAATAAACCTGCTGCTGTCTGTCATGTTAATAATAAAAAACAAAAGACAAAGAAAAATCTCTCGCTGCTCTTGACTGAATAACTTTAACTTTAATTGTAAGCATTAATCTATTTAATTTTTACAATAAAAAGCTATCCAGTGTTATTTTACATTTGATTACTTTCATTTCTATAGTATTTTAATTTGTCTCTTTATTGTATTGTATTTATTTGTGCTATCGTATGCAATTTGTTTATTTGTTCTTATTTTATTACTGACAGTTTACTTGTCTTTTTTTGTAAATGTAGTTCAGCTATTCAAATAAAGCCCCCCTGTGTTGTGTGTAAGCAATTACAACAAAATTACCCAAATTATCAAAAAACTATGAGATAAATTATCTGTATGGCAATATATATGGCAGTTTTCCCTGTGGAATCAAACATGTTATCGAATAATATTTTTCAAGGTATCGTATCGAAATTGGAAATTTCAGTATCGTGACATATACCTCAGATGAAACTTCGTCTCTAGGAGGAAGATTCTGGCTGACAGCTGCAAGAGAGGCCTGCTCAATATCTCGGATGCATTTATTGATATTATCAATAGCGGAGTCACATTCCTTCTGGCCTGGGGCTTTATCCCTGTAATACCAATCACAAGAACATAAATTATTTAAATTATTTTCTATTCTGCATGTCTCATACCAACAACAAAGGTTTGTATATTTGTGTTACCTGATAGCAGTGATGAGGCTCTTGATGGAGTCTGACACGGTGCGTGAATGGCTTGCCAGTAATGACCACGTGGGCGGATCTTTAGGGTTCATAACCAATGACCGCGCTGTCTTCAAAAGGTGGGTGGAGCTGTCAAGCATGGAGCGTGCCGATTGGATGATTGGCTCCTGT
The DNA here is from genome assembly GCA_037950665.1 of Hypophthalmichthys nobilis. Classification (NCBI taxonomy): domain Eukaryota; kingdom Metazoa; phylum Chordata; class Actinopteri; order Cypriniformes; family Xenocyprididae; genus Hypophthalmichthys; species Hypophthalmichthys nobilis. The sequence continues at coordinate 38,624,094 of CM075470.1, forward strand.
GCAGCAGAACCCTAAATTAAGAGTATAAATTTATAAATATCATTAACAAGAACGACTCAATTGTGAATAACATTCCAATGAAGAAGAAACTCATACCTCTTTACTTATCTGCGCAGGCACACTAGCAAACTCTGGATTGGAAGCAAACGTGGTCAGATTGTCAACAGCTTCAATGAGCGGCGCTGTTGCAACACGACATTTCTCACGGTTTTCCTCAGAGAAATCCCCATCTAATGCCTATGGTGGGAGAGAAGAGAGAAAATAAATGTTAGAAAGCAATAATTTGCTGTCATTGGAGTGGATAAAAGCTGGATTAATTTATAAAGAGGAGTGGTTTAACCTTGATTGTTTTGACCAGGTTGGCTGTGCTGTTGGCCACTTCTTTGGCTGACTGCACAAAGTGTCGTTTAGCCACTGGGTTGGCAGTCTTAGAGGAAGCCAGTCGACAAGCATTACACAGCGCTGAGGTGTGCTTGGCAACAATGGTGGCAGCTGAGAGCACCTGCAACATGTATATATTAACATTTTGGCTTTAAAAGTACAGATTAAGAAAAGTTTTGGGCTCAAGTCCAAATACTACATGCCAAAGATCTGACAGAACAAAGCTACCTGTGAAGGACTACTATCTGGGTCAACAAGATTTTGGCAAGCCATCTGGATTGCCTGATTAGCACGAGCGAACTGGATAGGATCCACTAAGCCTGGATGTCCAGCTTGGCTGTTGGGGTCAGACACACCCACTAGGTAAGAAGCCTAGAGACAAACCAAAAAAACAAGTATGGTCGGTACATACACAAAGTAAAAGTGTTCAGAGGTAAAAATGTTTAATGGTTGAGAAAGAAAGGAGACACTGAAGGGCAGAGCCTGCGGTTTCTTACCTGTCCAGCTGCTTCAGTCAGTCCACACAGAGCTTTAGAGGCTCCACCCACACAGTCTCCAAATGCTGGAACATCTCCTGTCTTACAATTATGAGAGATCCCGGCCATAGACTCACCAAGTATCTAACAGAAAGAGGTGGATTACAGATCAGTCATCATCTAGTGATGTGCATTATGTGAATGTTTTCAGTTCAGCTTCTTGACAGAAATTTTGCCCATTTAGTATGTGAGATTCAATTGCATATTGAATATGTCTGTACAATTTAAATATTTTTGAATAAACTTTTTTGCTCATAAAGGCTGCATTACAGTAAAAACACCAAGATTATTAAACATTTTCATTTAGTATATAATAGTCGTATCATGCTCTTATGATAAATTTTTTGAACTAATTAATTATGAACTAACATTTCTTTTCTCCTACAGGCCTAACAAGCTAACTTTGAAATAGAGAAATAGTCACTAGGACTGTGTGTTGTAACAAGTGGAAAAATTCTGCTATGCTGGCTAGACAGCATCCTTCTAGGGATATAAAAAAAAAAAAAAAAAAAGTCTATGAAAATTGTTTTGACCTATTGAGTAATCAGTGAACTATTAACCCGGTGATATTTTTTGATGATCCTGTGATTCAGCTGTTCTAATCTAAATTTACTCCGCCAGTAAGCATGGCAGAGGAACTAAGTTGTTTTTCTTAAATCTGAACCAATCATATTAAGACTGATGATTATGAGTAATAGATCATGTTATACTGACTGTGAGATGTACCTGAAATCCTATAAAACCTGCTGTATTCCTTTCATTAGGGAGTGATTTGATTAAAAGCATTTAAGGACAACAACTGGAGTCTCTGGTTATTGAGCAGCACTGCAGACTAGGCACTAGAGAATCTTACTTCTATACTCAAGTGATAGTGTTTAGCGGAGGAGCACTAAAGATCTTATTACCAGGTGATAGTGCCCAAACAGGCCGAGACGTCGGTCGACTCGAACAGACATTGGAGTGGGCTTAGTAGAGTATAAACTTATTCATAGGTGTCAGGGACACCAGGTAAACTTAAGACAGGTGCATAGGGGAAAATTCTACCACACTCTATATTGAAGTCAATGAGAATTAAATTAAGTCAGAACAATATTCAATCTACTATAACTGCAGTATTAATTAGCATTAACATTTAGAACAGTGAGGGACAAGTTTCTTTGTATAAAAAGGCTAACAAATATTTGCAATAAAAATCTGCATTATATTCCAAGTAACTAATCATGTTGCTGTTACCTTAGAGTTCTCCATCACACTTTCAATGCAGTCAAAGTAGGAGAGATCACTGACTGGCTCATTCGGGTTATCCAGCAGTCCCCTTACAGCCTGTAACCCACAAAAAGTGATATCTCATTTTTTTTTAACAGTAAGACAAATTACTTAATACTGTGCATTGTTTATATATAATACCTCAAGCTCTCTTAATGCATTGTCACATTCCCTCTGTCCTGGGGCATTCTGGGTACACAGGGTAATCAGCTGATTGATACTGTCAGTCACCGATCTGAATAAACATCCAGGGGAGTGAGGTTAAAAATAGAAACAAGAGCACAACACAAATGCATGAGCATGATGTGAAGTACCTAGCAGCAGCTGCGAGCAGGTTCTTTGCATTTCCTGCTCCAGGGTCCACAGATAAAGACTTGGCAGCCAACAGCAGCTTACTGGAGGCCATTGAGATGTTCTTCAAATTCCCAATCACCTGCATCTGATCATCCTTACCCTAAAAACAACCAAGAATTACTTATTATTTCAGGAAAAGGAAGACCTATCCATCTTCTCACGTTTTGTCCTGCTCCATACCTGGGTATGGCCAGCCATCTCAATGCCAGCATCCAGAAACTCATCAAAGTCCTCACTGAACTTTCCAGAAGCATCCGCAAGCTGGGTAGTGGTCCCTCTAGAGGCATAGACTACATCACCTGCAGACTGGTTCAGATCGGCTGCAGTCTGGTTCAGGTCACTCTGAGCCTCTTGGAAGGTCTTACTGCAGGGAGGGAGCTACAATAATAAAAAAAAAAAGTTAAAAAAAAAAAGTCACAAAACACTCTTTCCTCGCCATTGACAGAATTTTCTGTCATTTATGAGATGTGACAGGAATATTCCAGCTTTCCGTATTTTCACTGTTATATGGTAGGAGGTGCTATTATGCAACTTCTGAAAGAGTAGAGAATCTCCGGATCAAAATAGGCAAAAAAGGAACGGAAACAAGTGATAAAAACATTGCTTATGTATGTTGTAGTCTTTAAAAAAAAAAAAAAAAAAAAACAATTTTCTCAGCTTTATGTTCAACATGTTGCTTTTTAATGAAAATTAACCACATTCAAGTGTTGATAAAAAAAAAAAAAAAAAAAAAAAAAATGCATGAAGCTAGAATAAAATGTTTGTTTGTTTGTTTAAGAGCAGAGGCTCTGTTCTTTCTTTTGATATACTGCATGTTCAGATATTCATACAAAAAACATTCTGGGGGCCATGAAATTGTGAAAATTATCAAAAACACTGGCGATGGCTGGCAACTTGTTAAAAAAAAAAAAAAAACACTGGCAGGTAAAGAGTTAATAATTTCATGCCCTATGTTGAGGGCAGTGAGAGTATATTAAGGAATAGAGCAATCTTCAAGCTACAGTATTTTTGAAGCATTTGTGGTCACGAAAAAAAAAAAAAATCTTATTTGTTACTCACCGTCTCTACAAGTAGTTTTTTGCTGGCTTCTCCAATGCTTTTCAGAGCCATATCAACATCTTTTTGCCCAGGGAGACAGTTCACACATGCGTTCAGTGAGTGAGACACAGCCTTTGCTACCTAATTCACAAAACAGAGACATACACAGCAATGAAGTCAGTTAATTACTTTTGTGTAATACTTTACATGTGTGGTCAGTAAGATTATGTTTTTTGGAAAGAAAATGAAAACATTTATTAAGCAAGAAAAGCAAAAAGTCAGTTAAGACTATTTTAATTTTATATATATATATATATATATATATATATATATATATATATATATATATATATATATATATAAAATTAGCCTAAACAGAAACCTTATACTAACCAATACGGTCCTTTACTTTTTCACGGTTACACTTTTGCTCAAGCATCTTTACTACTACAGTTTACTCATGAAATTCGGTACTGCTTATATTGTTGTCTCCTGAATGATAAATTGTGTGTGTATTTCCTAATTTTCCTAAAGTTAATATAATGGAAAAATGATTAAATATCTTATTTTGTACTTTTCACATTATATTTACATCTCTTCCCCCTCACCTGTGCTAGCCTCTGTTGTATCTCTGCATCACCAGGAGCAACCAGCGCCTCCTTGGCTTCAGAAATCAATTTAGCTGACCCTTCCATAACCTCACGAGCAGAATCCAACATGGCTGCGGCTCCAGCAGGGTCTGATGTAGTGGCAGCAACACCCCTCGCTGCCTGTGATAATGTCTTGAGAGCCTGGGCAGTTTCGCTAGCAGCAACACCTGTGAACACATACAATTCATTTGTTTGGGCGTGTGTGTGTGTGTGTGTGTGTGTGTGTGTGTGTGTGTATGTGAGAAACAAGAATGTATGTTTGTCTGGGTTTACTTTACAACAAAACAGCCCCTGGAGGTTATCATAATTTGACAAAACCTCTCTTTGGGGATGTCCTCAAATATAAATAAAAATATAAGGTTATACTTTATTTGAATGTGACACTGTTCCAGTGTAATTACAAAAATAAGTACTTAGTAATATTAATTAACTACATGTACTTACTATAGAGTTAAAGTTAGGAGGATTAGGGTTTGGTTAGTTAGAGCTCTAAGGTATGTCTCCATTTAGTCAAATAAACGTGTTTCATATGCGAGTGGGCACATTACCTGTGTAATGCTCATTTCCCTGTGCTGCACAGGTAAGCAGTTGGGCCATTGATGAACCAACGGCCTTAGATGTACCACCCAGATCCTGAGTGCATTTCTCCAACTAAAACAAACAAATTACAATTTCACACAATTAATCAATATGTCTGTACTGAGAAGATTTCTTATTTCAAGTGCAAAAGAATCATAGTATAACTGATACTAAATGTGGTTCAACTCACTGATTCCCCAGGTAAAGGTTTCAGCTGTCCTTCAGAAGCAGCCATTTTTGCATCCTGGAGTTCATTCTTAAGCGTCTGCACCGCTATAAGGGCGGAGTCTATCTCCATGGGGCCACACGCTTCATGAGCCTAGATATCAAATGACAGGATTTCAATAATGGATAGTTCATCCAAAAATGAAAATTCTGTCATCATTTAGTCACCTTGATGTTATTCCAAACATCAATGCATTTCTTTCTTCTGCAGAACTAAAGATATTTTGAAGAATTTTGGTACCTAAACTGTGTGGTTATCAACATTCTTTAAATATCTTCTTTTATGTTCCACAGAAGAAAGTCAGTCATCAAGGTTTGAAACAACATGAGGATGATGACAGAATTTAAATGTGCAGATCCATTTAGTACTTAAAATATGTGGATCTTTATGGTGTGTTCCTTTTGTAAATTCTGAGTTCCCAGTAGGAACTTTTAACTGGAACGGCCCCTCAAGTTGGGGTTCCAACTCTGAAGCTCAACAACCGCAACAACCCTGACTTCAGAATCCAATATGGCTGCTCAGCACATCAACAGTAGTGAAGCAGTAGTAATATATTGTTTATTAGCACTTCTGTTTGTATGTGTCTCAAACTCAGTGGTGCATCAAATCTCTATAAGTGGACATGATACTACGGCATTATCTGTGCAAAATATCGCTATTTTATGTGTATGTATTCTGAAAGAGCAAGCACAACGAAAGCTTGCCTAGACACGTCCATTTTGGTTTTCTGACTGTGTACTGGTCATCTCGGGTGTGATGTCATTCCCAGCTCCGACTTTTGAGGTAAACGGAACACAGCATTTTACTCATTAAATACATGTGTGGAGAAGACAGATTAAGTACCGTCTGTGCCGCAGTCCGGAGTTCAGCCAGGCTGGTGGCCAGATTCTTTGCACACTGCCCAAGCTGCATGGCTGCTGCCTGATCTGTCACAGTTGGCACAGAGGACTTCGCTGAAGACACCATCTTACTTCCAGGCTGGAAAACAAAGACATGGAATTAGACATTTTAGTATTTAAGAAGAACTTTTTAAAAGAGCACTTTTAAAAGGATAGTGAGGTTATCTGATGAATGACAGGTGATTAGTATCAGTGAAAAGGTAGACGGTTACCTGAAGAAAGTTCTGGCTGGCAATGATAAGGGCAAGCTGGGCACTACCATCCTCTGGCTGACCCTGACTGCCCCTCACTCCTTGCACCAGCTGGGGAATATGGTCAGCTACAGCCTAACACACATTAACATATAGAGAACACAGTGGTTTAAACAATAGGAGGACTTTCATTAATAACACTTTATATATTCACAAACTAATACTTATACCAACCCTGCAGCTCTGAACAAGTTGTTGGTGGGCAGCAGTGTTCTTGTTAGAGGCTGCTGCATTCTGGGATGCCGCGATAGTTTGAGTGGCAGCTGCAGCAGCTTGTTTAGCAGCATTCTGGAAAGACGGAAAGCAGACACATAGTTCAGAGTTTCATTAAAATGGTTGGATTTATGTTAAATATTTACTCCCTTGCGTAGATCACACGTAATCCTGTTTAAATCTCAATAACAACCATCAGTCACTGACCTCCAGTCTTGTTATGAGTTTTTTCTTGATGGCGTTCTGTGCAGCCGCGTTGGTGGCCACACGCAGCCCCTCTGCAGCCTCCCGCAGCTTCTGCTGCTGGTCTTCATTCTCGGGGTATGCAGCAGCTCCCTAAACACATGCACACAGATGTGTAACAAGTCCACTGCATATCTATTAGGTCACAAATTTATTAAACGGAGAGATGATAAACCAAACATGCAAAAAATAACTTGAGGGAAATGCTAGATTAGTGCAGAAAATAATGTCTCCAATTTATTAAATACTTAAGAATTTGTATGATTTTTCTTGACAGCAATGATTAATGCATCTCCTTAATTGGTATTTTAAAAATTACAGTATTAGGTGTAACAATGTAAAAGTCTTTACTGTCACTTTTGATCAATTTAAAGCATCCTTGCTGAAAATAAGTATTATTTCTTTCAAAACTGAAGAAAAAAAAATCTTACAGGCTCCAAACTTTTGAACAGTAGTGTACTGTAAATTAATCTAACTCTAATCCAAAATAAAATGTTAAAAAACCCACATAAAATCAAGATGTAAACTAAAATCATATTTCTTTTTTAACTATTGTTTTTATTGAAAAAATACATTTTACTACAAATACATTGAACTAATATGTTTCTAATGCAAGCCAATGTTTGTTAAACCCACCTTTGCAGCCTCGACCATTCGAGCAGTGGCATCTGCAAGCAGTTTGGCAGCCGCGAGAAGCTTCTTGGAGTTGTTCACATCCACCTCCACCTCAGCATCTGATCTCATGGCATTCACCAGGTCAGATGTCGCCTGGGCAAGAACCCGTGCCTGTCGGACCATCTCGCCTACGGAACACATTGGTAAATCTTTACTATTACACAGCCTAGAAGAACTAAGCAAATAAAATATACAAGGTAGACTACTGTGCAAAAGTGTGGAGTCAGTAAGGTTTTTACATTTTTATTTAAAAAAAATGCTGTTCTTTTGAACTTTCTATTAAATCAAAGAATCCTGGGGAAAAAAACGAAAATGTATCAGGGTTTCTAAAATAAAAAAATAAAAATTAAGCCACACAGCTGCTTTCAACATTAATAAGGAATCTTGAACACCAAATCAGCATATTAGAAAGATTTTTGAAATATCATGTGACTGAAGATTGAAGTAATGGCTAATGAAAACTCAGCTTTGCCATCACATGAATGAATTACATTTTAAAATATATTAAAATATAAAACAGTTATTTTATGTTGTAATAATTTCAAGAGACTTTCCAAAAAAAAAAAAAAAAAAAAAAAAAAAAAAAAAAGTAAAGGTTTAATATGGGGAACAATTCTCACTTTTAACTAGTTGCTTATTAGCATGCATATTGGCTGTTTATTAGTACTTATAAAGCACATATTAATCCCTTATTCTGCATGACCATATTCTACAACCCTAAATCCTACCCCATACCTAAACTTAAACGCTACAACAACTACCTTACTAACTATTAATAAGCAGTAAATTAAGAGTTTATTGAGGCAAAAGTCGTAGTTAATAGTGAATGTGTTCCCCATACCAAAGTGTTACCAAAAAACCTATACCAAAATCTATTTAAAATACATTTATTTCATACCAAGTATACTTTAAATCCATTAACATATTTATTGACATATCACTTAAGACTTACTGATATAAAATTATAATTAAACTTTATTTTATACTAGGGGGTGTATAAGATATTAATTTTACCAGCATCACCCATGGAGCTGAAAATACTCTCTGTAACCGTCATTATGGTGTCCGTGGCCTGGTCATAGCGTCCGATGGGCTCCCCACGAGTGGCGTAGTTCCTCACATGTGTGAGTAGGTCACTAAGAGCCTGTGTGACGATACCAGCCGCTGCGCTGACGGCCTTGAGAAGCTCTCCATCACTGGTAGCTGACAGGCAGGCCTTCACACAACCTTCTACTGAACGATCCACCAGCTTCCCTGCTTCAATCAGCTGCTCTTGACACACAGGGGAGCTGATAGTGGGGCTCACAACCTGATACACAAATACACAAACAAAAAATGGTTATCCATAGTTTTTATTTCTTTTAATCAATCTGGATTAAAAGGTAGGTGAACTCCACCTTGGCACAGGCCACTAGTTGTGAAGTGGAGAGGGCACACTGGGTCGCAGCAGCAATAACCCTGTTCTGCAGGACGTTGTCTTCAGAAAACTGTGCCACATTCTTGGCTTTCAGAACCATCATGGCTGCTGCATTAGCTACAGCTTTAGCTAGGTTCATCAGAACATCCTGAAGCACACGCACAAATACAGTTTCAGGATAATAAACACAAAACTCAGATGTCTTTTGAAAAACATGATGTACATTTGTGTACCTGGAAGCGCTCATCCGTTTCATTCTCTCCAATCTGTCTAAGCAGATCTCCACTGGCTTGACCGATGCTACCAGCTGCAGTAAGAACCGTCTGTCGTGGCTGCATGAGAAAACACATGCAAACACACTATTAAACATAGCCATGCAAGGGCACTTGAATTGGTCAAATCTGTCAAAAAGACATTCATTCTTGTATAAAGTAAGGTATAAAAGAGTTTCTTGTGTTTCCTTCAGAAAAATTACCATAGAAAAGATGAAAATACTAAATTAATTTGATTATTTTTGTGTATCTCAAGAAGAAACCATACAGAAATGGCATACATGTGCATACAATGTTAGGAAAAAAACTTTGGGAATGACAGAAAATGTACAGCACAGTCCATCAAAATGAGAAACAGTGATTATTTGCAGGACATCCTTTGCTCGCACCTCTCCTGATGTAGGCTCCACAGCTTTGAGCAGGTCAGACACAGCTCCAGTGAGGGTCCTGGCAGCCCTCATGAGGTCATGCCCACTGCCCACCTCATCCTCCATCAAAGCTGCCAGCAGCTTCACACCTTTTGACATCTCCGTCAGATTGGAGGAGATGGTAGTAATTGCACAGCCTACCGCTGTATAATCGGTGTCCGTCGGATCACCTGGAAAACGGAATAGGAAACTGAATATGTACAATCAAAATGTAAAGAGTAAAGCTGTTTATTTTGAGGAACCGGTCAAGTTTTTAATTTGTATTTACAGTAAAGCTGTATAGTAGGTGTTGTGAAACATCTTACTAATTTAATCAGTTTTAATTCAGCTAAGGCTTTACCAGCAGTAAGATTAACCACAGAGGCAGTTCCAGCTGTAATGGCGTCCACCTGAGAGTGAATATCATGCTTGGACTCATCCATCTTGTTCTGAATCCACATTTTAGAAGCCTGAAATAAATAAAAATACAATTAAATAAATAATACAAATACAATTATTTTTAAGTTAAAAATAAAATTTAATTAAAATAAAATGGTCATAGGTACAAAAGAGTACATGTGAAGTTGTGTGCATTATGTGTGCATTTTTTCATTATATCAACACAAATAAAATTTACTTTTAAAATAAAATATAGGTAATAGGTACAGGAGAGTAAATCTGAAGTGTCATGTATGCATTCTCACCATATCAGCAAAACAAATAAATAAAATTAATTAAAAATAAAATAATAATAATAATTTAATAAATATATAAAATAAAATAAAAATAATAAAATAAAATGTTGGTAACAGGAGAGTAAATGTGAAGTGTCATGTATGCATTCTCTCACCATATCATCTCCAAGTGGTGGCAGCTCTTGCACCTCCTCCAGGTCCTCCTGTGCCTGCTGCACCGCTTGCATACTGGTGTTAATGGTTCCCACGAGAGCCTGTTGGGCTGCACTCTGATCACCAAATTAAGGATGGCAATAATTACACATTTATCCACTAATATAAACTATGACAACTGTAAAATGATGATCAACTGTAAAATGATGATCAACCAATTTGTGTTATGAAGGGGCTGATGCTGATATCTAGACAGCAAAGTGGCCTATAGCCAATATGAGGTTAAATAATCGACAATTAATTAACTTTGCTGATTAAGTGCTCCATGAATGTGAGCATTTTTATATATGGGGACTCACCAGTGGTGGCATATGCCCAAGATGCATCTGTCCAGTGGTGATCTGTTGTTGCGGAGAGGGCATGGTACCCATGTTCAGCGTTTCTGGGCCGACAGAACCCGACCTCAAGATCCCAGGCAATGCCACCGAACCATGCTCTACCCGTCCGACACGATTAAACTGCTGCTGCAATATAGTAGATCTGTGAAAGATGGAGAGAAAGGAAAAAATATAAATGAAATGACAAAGGCAAAAGTAAATTTTTCATTTTTTTGTTTGTACTACAGCATTCAGGGGTTATTCAAGAAGAGAAGACGCCGGCACTCTTTGAAAACAGGCTGAATATATTACTGTGTGTGGAACAGGTAACCTCAGCTCAATCTTGATAAATAGAAACTGAGATAAGGTTTTTCCACAGTGATTTTCCTGTAATGCTGTACTGGTCCAATTACAGAAGTATTTCCAAAGACGACTGGCAAGAAATTACAAAACCTTGAAAGGAAATATGGTTCTTATCACTGCTGACTCAAAATTTGTACACGTCTTACTTTTTCGGAGAAACTGATTCCTCTAACATGGTGGCCTCCTCATCTCCTTCCAAACCAAAACGGTCCTTGCTTTGTTTCTGTAGGGCCAAACATACATACATAAGCACACATTTACACATAAGACTGTGCATAGATTAAACATTGTGCATGCTGAAATCTGAACACTGTTAATCTGTAATACAAAACCCCTTCATAATCCAGGAGAATATCTATCAGGAAAAGCACACAGCAACTGAATGTTAAATATTTAATGAAGAAAAGGTAGATAAAGGAGTTAATACGAGCCTTCTTGAGAATGATATCGATGTAACCAGCTATAAGTTGTGATATCTGCTCCCCCTCGGTGGTCTGAACAGAGTAGTAGCTCTCCTGATACTCCCCAAAATCCTGAATATTGGCAAAAACACAGGTTGTTAGATTTTAATGAGAATGAATAATGGGTAATATGCATGTATGTATGTATATAATTATATGCATGTATGTGTGTGTGTGTGTAGGGATAGAATATACAGTTTGTACAGTATAAAAAACCATTACGTCTCTGTAGAGTCCCCACAAGGAGAGTAAACCACACGTGTGTGTGCACGTGCTCAAAAGTTCGGGGTCAGTAAGTTTTTTTTTTTTGCAAGAAATTAATACTTTGAATCAGCAAGAACATGTTAATTTTTTCAAAAGTGACATTTTTTCAAGTGATTTATAATGTAATGAATTCTATTTTACATAAATGCTGTTCTTTTGAACTTTTAATTTATCAAAGAATCATGGAAACAAATTGCATCATGGTTTCCACAAAAATATTATGCAGCACAACTTTTTTTCAACATTGATAATTTCTTGATCATCAAATCAGCATATTAGAACGATTTCTGAAAGATCATGTGACACTGAAGAAATTTCTGAAAATTCAGCTTTGCCATCCCAGGAATAAATTACATTTAAATTATTTTAAAATAGAAAACTGTTATTTTAAATTATAATAATATTTCACAATATTACTGTTTTCATTGTATTTTCCTCATCAAATAAATGCAGCCTATGTGAGTTCAAGAGTCTTCAAAAACTTTTTTACAAATATTACATACCCCAAACTTTTCAGCGGTAGTGAATATATGAAAATAAAAACACTTCCTATAGCCGATTTGATCCATCTGGATGTCAATGTGTGTCTGTAAGAACATGTATGTTATGCAAGTACCAGTGTAAAGCTCTTAGGTGAGGCAGCCCATCTCTTCACTGTAGTAAGTGGCCACTCTTGAACCACGTCTTTGGTTTTCTCATCCACTCGCATCACTGATTCTTTGGTTATGCCCAGCAGCCTTGGGACCAGCTTATTTTTACTTTTCATTTTTTCCTGAGAAACAAAATCAACACAAAATAAAAGGAAAAATTTAATTCACTATGTTCAGAACAATACAAATGGTCTACCAAAATCCTGCTGGTGTTTTTTTTTTTTTTATACACTTATTCCACATAACACTCTTCCAGTATCCTCTCAGATTCTCTAAAGCCTTCCGTCTTCTCTTAAGCCGTACTTTCTCTCTCTCTCTCTCTCAGAGCTGTCAACAGATGGATGAGCTGAGCTCTGCTTGCTTGTCTGAGTTTCCGAGTTGTGCAGTGCCAATTTTTCTCACTCTAATAAAGAGTAAAGTTTAAATCAGTAACTTGTGATCTTTATATTAGGCACAAGCACATCTGCTCCACCTTAACTCAAGCAGAGCTGAATTGTAATCAGTCCATGAGTCATGCAGACCACCACCGGCCAGGAATGGGGGGGGGGGTGGAAGAGATGGAAGAATTCTGGAGGTGGAATTCCTCTCAGATGATGAAAGCTCTCATGAGAACATTGATTGGCAACATGTACACCGAAGAAAATTTCTGGACTTGAGTATGAAAGAACAATGACATTCTGACTCAGGACTGCTGATGTCAAAAACACCTTTACAATATGCGAGCTGATTTCAGAAATATGATTTGAAGGCAAACACATATCCCAACATGGGTGTGTCCATATGGGTGTCCCTGGTCAAGAAATTTGATTGGCCATCCCAGGTGCCACCTAATATTCTAATCAGCTCGGGGGAGGGACCTTCAATAACCTTCTTCCACATGGAAATCAAAGCAGAAAGCAGTGTCAATTTTTGGTTGTACATACAAAACAAAAACACAACAAAACAAACACAACACAAAACCCATTATAAATAAAATTTAGGTTATTATCATCATCATCATCATCACCATCAATATCTGGAAAGTCCGGACACTCCACTGTAACAAACAATGCTTATATAACCAAGTACAACACAAACACACATGCACTTTACCTTCACCAAGAAGAAAGACACTCCATATGTTCTGAGTGATCTCGCAAGCTTCACATATTTCACTTTGGCTTCAATCTCTGTCATTTCTCCACAAGCCTTATGTTCCTGTTAAATTCATGAAGCGTTTATTCATCTAATTAGTTAATTTCACTCATTCATCTCTGCTTACAAACAGTGAAGTTCAACATAAACAGACAAGTATATAAAATGATAATATCCATTCATAAACAAGTGCAGGATAAACGGACCCACCAGAAAGATCTTCTTCTCTGCACCTCTCTGTTTGATGTATTCCTTAGGCAGAAACTCCTTTAAGCTGAAAAAAAAGGAAATGCACATTCAAAGTGTGAAAATTAGTGATAATACATTGAACTGTAAACTGGCATTACAGTTATACGATATATATAAAATATTTAAAAGCATCTAAGCACTTTTCGTTTGAGTTTGTTCAGCACATTAACTAAATGACCATATTGTCATTACAATATCTAGATTTTACACATAATTTCTTGGCTTTTAATAATGCAGCACCATTGATTATGAAGCAGTACTATAGTACAGTGTATTATAACTGAAAGAACTGGGACTTGGTCTTACTCCAGAAATCCAGACTTATGTTTATGTTCTATATGAGGCCCGAACTGGATCTGTGTTTGAATTCCACCAAATTCACAAGCCTTGTCAAATGACACGGGATGAGAACCATTCAGGATGTCGTCACGCGCCTGCAGGTAGACACAATTGTTATCAAAGCCTTTAGAAATCACACAGCAGAGATGATCCAGATCAGCAACCAAGTCCCTGACAGAAGGAGAGCTTATAAAAAAAGGTAATAGGGACTGCACTACTTCACAGATCGATACAATGTGTATAACAGCATGAATTGCAGCACTCAAAAAGGCTTTTAGGGCCATACGTCGATAAGAGATTTACAGCATTTCAATCTATATACGTTATATTGAACGGGCAAGTAGAGAACTGTGGAATCAGATCATTTAGGTCAACATGAGGCTGTTGGCTACCGATCATAGCTTTCACCTCACATCATTATAAAATAAAATAAGAGACAAGAGGCATGTCTAACCTGTACATAGAGCAGATTGAGCTGCACGGGATCTCGCGAGTCCACGTTTTGATCGGAGTAGAAAAACTTTCGTCTCAGCAGCAGTGTTTCGCTCTCCTCGACTCCCTGTTCTCTAAACGTACGTCCATGATCCAACCAATTCACTGTGAGACAAACAGAAATAAACTATATACAGTCATGTGAAAAAGAAAGTACACCCTCTTGAATTCTATGGTTTTATTTATCAGGACAAAAAAAAAAATCTGGTTTTTAGCAGGTCTTAAAATTATGTAAATACAACCTCAGATGAAAAAAACACATGACATATTACAATGTGTCATTATTTATTAGGTCTGGACTTTGACTGGGTCAGTGCAACACCTTGATTCTTTTCTTTTTCAGCCATTCTGGTGTAGATTTGCTGGTGTGCTTTGGATCATTGTCCTGTTGCATGACCCAATATTGGCCAAGCTTTAGCTGTCAGACAGATGGCCTCACATTTGACTCTAAAATACTTTGGTATACAGAGGAGTTCATGGTCGACTTAATGACTGTGAGATGCCCAGGGCCTGTGGCTGCAAAACAAGCCAAAAATCATCAACCCTCCACCAGCATGATGGACAGTTGGTATGAGGTGGCCATTATGGCCAAACATCTCCTCTTTGGTCTCGTCTGTCCAAAGGACATTGTTCTAGAAGTCTTATGGTTTGTTCAGATGCAATTTTCCGAACCTAAGCCATGCTGCCGTGTTCTTTTTAGAGAGAAGAGGCTTTCTCCTGGTAACCCTTCCAAACATGCCATATTGTCAAGTCTTTTTCTAATTGTACTGACATACTGTCATTTAACATGTTAACTGAGGCCTGTAGAGTCTGCGATGTAGCTCTTGGGTTTTTTGCAGTTTCTCTGAGCAGTGCACGGTCTTCGACCTTGGGCTGAATTTGCTGGGACGTCCACTCCTGAGAAGATTTGCAACTGTCTTGAATATTTTCCACTTCTGAATAATCTTCCACACTATAGAATGATGGAATTATTTGGAAATGGCCTTGTAACCATTCCTAGATTGATGGGCAGCAACAATTGCTTCTCTAAGATCATTGCTGAAGTCTTTCCTCCTTGGCATTGTGCTAACACACACTTGAATGCTCCAGACAAGCAAAATGCCAAACTTCTGCTTTTATAGAGGTGCTCACGCTTGTTGATGATCAATTAATCAAAGGTATTTGATTAGCAGTGCCTGACTGCTACTTATGGAAGCAGTAAGGGTGTACTTAGTTTGTCACACATGGCTTCTCCAATTTGACCTAGTTTTTGTTAAATAAACCATGGCACAGTGTAATATGTCATGTGTTGTTGTTCATCTGAGGTTGTATTTACCTAATTTCAAGACCTGCAATGGACCAGATGATTTTCTATTATGTCCTTATATATATATAAAAAGGAAACAGTTCAAAAGTTTGGGGTCAATAAAATTTTTGAATTTAATCTCTTATGTTTACCAAGGCTGCATTTATTTAATAATAAAAAAATAATAAAGACAGTAATATTGTGAAATGTTATTACAATAAGATACTTTTTCCCCTTCATTTTTTCTATTTTAAAATGTAATTTATTCCTTTGATGGCAAAGCAAAATTTTCCATTAACCATTACTCCAGTCTTCAGTGTCACATGATCCTTCAGAAATCATTCTAAAATGCTGATTTGGTGCTCAAGAAACATTTCTTATTATTATCAATGTTGAAAACACCTGTGCTGCTTAATATTTTCGTGGAAACCACGATCATATTTTCAGGATTTTTTGATGAATGGAAAGTTCAAAAGAACAGCATTTATTTGAAATACACACATTTTGTAATATGTCTTTACTGTCTCTTTTAAAACAATTTCATGCATCCGTACTGAATAAGTATTAATATAATAAAAAAATCTTACTGACCCAAAACTTTTCAGTAGTGAACATACGGAAGGAGATACAACAAAATGAACCTACACAAAATAATACAATAAGATAATCCTTAAAAAGAAGAATACATAAAAAAAAAATACACGATAATACAAAATACATAAATACACAGAGAATACATAAAAAGAATAATAAAATACAATAAGAGACTAAGCAAATATAAAGGCTGAAACAATTCTAAACTTTATTGACTTATTGTGGCCTGTTTAGCAGTTCTAAAGCTGAAGAACAGTTCAGCATGTCTATCTGCATATGGTGGTGATGTGTTACCTACAGTCATCATCTGTGTGCAGTTTAGCTTTGAGCTTCTCCATCTTCCTCTCCTCCCTCAGCAGAGTTCTGTCTTTCTTCAGTGTACCAGTCCCTTCATCTTTCTTCTCCTCCACCACCTCCTGAATGAGAGAGTACTCTTCATAATTTGTGATTCCTGGAAGGAGAAATGAGACATAGTTAAAGACTTGCTATGGTCTGTGTTGTGTGTATGTGTGTATATATAACAGAACAACTATATATACAAAATAAACGTGTTAATTTGAAATAGAAATATTTTCAAACCTGATTACTCTCACTTTTGTTCAATTTAATGCATCCTTGCTGAATAAAAAAAAAAAAAAAAAAAAAGCCCCCAAACTTTTGAACGGAAAAAAAGTATTTGCCTCAAAAGCTATGGCAGATCATGCATTAACATGTATATATTTGGTCAGTCCAATGGAGTTGAGTCTATGTGCAAATCAGTGGGATTTTAACCCAGGTTGGCTTGAACTTTAAATAAAAACTAAATCACTAGACTTTATCATTTCCTACCAAGTTAGACGTTTTTTCCCCTTCTGTCATGTCTTATGTTACTTACGGCAACCAAGTGAGTCAGGACTGCCACAGGCACCCCCTCAAAATAACCCATATAAGAGAGTAACTGTATATGATACACTCATTTCAGATTGTAACCTGTATAAGAGCTTTACTGACCTATTCTACTGCAAATGGTGACAAGCAGCTCTCCCACAGTTTTGGAATCATCCACCATGATGGTCTTCACTGCTCCATCCAGCATTTTTATCTTCTGAGGTCTCTGTTTTTTCTTATACTCCAGTATGTCCTAAGAGACAGAGAGAGAGAGAGATGGACTAGATTTGCATTTCCTGAGTTCCCTGTAATGAATGTGAATGCGTTTGTGAGAGAAACAATAGGAAAAGGATATATAAAAAGTCAAAATACAACAATTTAGACCAGCAAGACGTGGTTGTGAGAGCTGAACATCTGTGTGTGTGTGTGTGTGTGTGTGTGTGTGTGTGTGTGTGTGTGTGTGTGTGTGTGTGTATGAGGGCGAAGAAGAGATCTTTTGATGTCAACATCTGACAAAAGATGAAACACTACTGATGAAATCGTCATTTAACACTTCTCAATTTACACCACAGACACATTTGTATTTCTTCCTGGGAACAAGCATTCGGTTTTGTCTTTGTATACAACACGCACTTACAAGTGACTTACAAGTGTAAACAAATACAAACAAAAACTGCATGCTGCAGTGACAAATGTCTTTAAATCACAACACTGTAGCATGTCTCAGTAAGTGTAGACACTAAGGGGAGCCTTTCCTCTCACACAAACACAGAGACTATAAAAAGCAAAAAAGATTAAAAAGATTCTCATCTTTCAACACACACACACACACACACAAAATGTGTGCGAAGACACGTCACAAAAACAAGACAAGAGTGCAAAGACATGTCACAGAACATTTGACAGGGGCTTGTAAAATAGAAAGAGAGACAGAAGATCAAAGAACTTACCCCATTTCTCAGCATGTAGTAATCCAGCGTCCGGCCCCCTTCCAGCCAGATGCCTTTCCTGGGGTCTTCATCTGACAGAAACAGCCCATATTCTGAAGCTGAGAAACAACAAACACTGTATTAGAACCTGTATTTAACAAAATGATACAACATTTGCAACTAGATTTGCAATCACTGTAAATATTACTATACAAGAAAAACAAAGCAAGCAAGCATGTCCCACCCTGTCCCGTCTGGGCTTCCGGAACCCTCTCTCTGATGACCCGGCATGCATCGTACACAGCCGTTGATGGCTCAAACTGCATCGTCTTCACCACATTACACTGTCTCACACAGATCTTCAAAGATAGCGCCACCATCCTGCCAGCTCAAGTATTACAAAGACTCTGCACCTGTGGAGAGATGGAAGGAGATGAGAGGGATGGAGAACAGAAGAGAGCATAGAGCGCATTCGAATGGTGCTGATTTTAGGACTTTTATTAACATTCTCATAAAAGATGTAAATGAAAATATTGTCAAACATGTTACTTTGCTAAATAATACAAAAATTTAAATAAATATACACCAACGACTGGAGACTAAGATTTTTTTTTTTATGTTTTTAAATGGTCTCTTATGCTCACCTAGACTGCATTTATGCAATTATAAATACAGTAAAAACAGTGAAATATTATTACAATTTAAAATAACTTTTCTATTTTAATATGTTTTAAACTGATTTATTCCTGTGATAGCACAGCTGAATTTTCAGCATCATTACTCCAGTCTTCAGTGTCACATGATCCTTCAGAAATCATTCTAATGCTGACTTGGAGCTCACAAAACTTTTTTTTTTTTTTTTTTTTTTTTTTTACATATTTCTCCTAATATTTTTGTAGAAACTGATTTTTTTCAGGATTCTTTGAATAGAAAGTTCAAAAGAACAGCATTTATTTGAAATATAAATTATTTGTAACTATGTAAAAGTCTCTTTTTTATGTAGAGGGCAAAATCACTGTCCTTCTCCATCTGTGATATTATTTTACCCCCCAATACAAATGCTCATGTGTGACATCAATCATTAAAGCAGGAATATGTACCTACAACTCATTTTCCTGTTTGACATTGTGTGTGTGTTATTAGAAGGGTATCCGATTCTGGATTCTGTCCATCCTCTCTCTCTCTCCCTCTCTCCCTCTCTCTCTCTCTCTCTCTCTCTCTCTCTTTCCCCCACACATACACTTTACTGTTAGCACCTGAACTCCCAGTCAGCTGTCTTTACTCTTTCAGTACTATCCAAACTGCACATTAATGAAACACTGTCTAGTTTAAACACACACACACAGAGAAAAACAAAGACACAACATAATACTAGACAGGGGATAGAGTTGCACTTTGAAGGTTCAAACCGCTTTGGCTGGAGCGAAAAATAATTATAATGGTTCATTCCCTTCGCATGTATTGAAATCATGAAATCAACATCCAATACAGAACCAGAATTATCTTAAAGTCAGAGTATGTCTTAGCATTTAGCTAACCTTTATTCTGTATGTGTGTCTGTGGGAATGGAGGATGCCCTTGTGCACAGTTGGCACACTGAACACTGGCATGGGTTTGGCAGCGATCTGACCTAGTATGTCAGGGACGAGCTGGAGAGCTCTAAGAGGTTTTAGACAGACATATATAGATCAGCAAATACATTGTTGGAAACGCAATAGTTGTGACACAATGTCTGATTCATCAAACTCTGCATATTTTAAGTACACAAAGCTCAAGTCAAATGTTAATTCAGTAACTGCTCTGATTGGTTCAGTGAGTTTATTCAGTGAATGATTCATTAGACTGATTCAAACTGTAAACTACTGTAGTTTGTGAATCTTTTAGAAGCATTCATTAAAGGGTTAGTTCACCAAAATATTAAATTTCTGTCATTAATTAATTACTCACCCTCATGTCATTCCAAACCCATAAGAAGATATTTTTGATGAAATCCGAGTGGTTCATAGAAAGCAACATAATTACAACAGCAACAGCGTAGGAGAATGACAGGGGAGAGATGAAATTGATGAATAAAGTTGTTATTTTTGTGTTGTTTTTCCACACAAAAAGTATTCTCGTCGCTTTATAACATTAAGGTTGAACCACTGTAGCAATAGTCACACCGACTATTTTAACGATGTATTTACTATTTATCTGGACCTTGAATGTGCTACTTATGTTGCTTTCAATGGGGGATAAAACAAACAAACAAAAAAACTCTCGGATTTCATCAAAAATATCTTAATTTGTGTTCCAAAGATGAACGAAGGTCTTACAGGTTTGGAACAACATAAGAGTGAGTAATTAATGACAGAAATTTTATTTTGCCAAGTGGGACTGTAACACTTTCAAAATGTTGAAGCACAGTCTTCTGCATTCAATGTTTGCAAGCATATAGATCCATAAGGCATGACCAGCCCACCGGTGGCTCTAGAGAGCCTGAGACATCATAACACTCCAGAGAATGTTATTCCATTCCATTTATAGACATTCAACAGGATCACATGCTACATTCAGGTTAGCAGAGCGACTGAAGTCTGATTACTCACTCAAGTTCTCACAGTTATGAAACACACATATGCAGCCATTCAATTAACACAATTTTTTATTTCCACTGCCTCATATCAGCGAGACTCAGCAGCTATATTCTCCCATAGAGTCATACAGTGACACACACACTTCCAGACGTGACTCATGTCTGTCACCAGTGTTCCTATAGTAACTGTGGGCTAACGGAATATGATTACGGTGCTAAACTCCACCCTCCACAAAGTTAATCTGAACTCCACAAATAGTGTATGTGCATAAAACTCTGATTACTTTGAAAGATTTCAATTAACTTAAAACTTATAAAATAGAAATTACTAATCATCTCAGTAGTACACTCTAAAAAATGCTGGTTAAAAACAACCCAAGTTGGGTTGAAAATGGACAAACCCAGCAATTGGGTTGTTTTAACCCAGTGGTTAGGTTAAATGTTTGCCCAACCTAAAGTTGTTTATGGTTTTATTTAACTCAATTATTATTTAAAAATTACTGTATTGCTTACTCAAAATGAACCCAAAGTATGTTGGAAATTAACATTTATTAATATGTTTAATAAATGAACATTAATAAGTTTAATAAATAATAATTAAACAATAAACATTTACTAAATTGCTTATTAATAAATGTTCACCTTTTGATTATTATTGTTGTCTTTAGTAATTGTGTCTTATTTTTAATTTCCAACATATTTTGAGTTCATTTTAAGCCAGCCGTATATAGTAATTTTTAAACAGTAGTTGGGTTAAATAAAACTGCCCAGCATGTTGGGCAAACATTTAACCCAACCGCTGGGTTAAAACAACCCAATCGCTGGGTTTGTCCATTTTTTTTTTTTCAACCCAACTTGGGTTGTTTTTAACCCAGCATTTTTTAGAGTGTACCTTTGCACAACAGTGTTCCTTTAGTATTATTTATATAGTAGTACAGTCAAACTTTCATCAAACTACTTTAAATTATAAAATACCAGAAACCACTTCAGTTTGAAAAGAAATTAGTCAGTGTTTCACTCAAAGTATTGATTGTTTTTAGTTAGTGTTAGTAATTGTAGTGTTTAGTGTTAATTTTAATACTGCTAATGCTAATGATATCATATATATATATATATATATATATATATACACACACATACACACACACGCATACATATACACATATACAGTTGAGCTCAAAGGTTTACAT
This sequence comes from Hypophthalmichthys nobilis, assembly GCA_037950665.1. Lineage (NCBI taxonomy): Eukaryota > Metazoa > Chordata > Actinopteri > Cypriniformes > Xenocyprididae > Hypophthalmichthys > Hypophthalmichthys nobilis. The sequence goes on from CM075470.1 coordinate 38,646,118, forward strand.
ACCCCTTGCAGAATCTAGAAAAATGTGAACAATTTAACAAAATAAGAAGGATCATGAAAATTGCATGTTATTTTTTATTTAGTACTGTCCTGAATAAACTATTTCACATAACAGATGTTTACATAAAGTCCACAAGACAAAAAAAATAGCTGAATTTATAAAAATGTTTTGTGATGGTTGTTCATGAGTCCCTTGTTTGTTCTGAGCAGTTAAACTGAGCTCTGTTCTTCAGAAAAATCCTTCAGGTCCTGCAGACTCTTCAGTTTTCCAGCATCTTCTGCATATTTGAACCCTTTCCAGCAGTGACTGTATGATTTTGAGATCCATCTTTTCACACTGAGGACAACTGAGGGACTCAGACAAAACTATTACAAAAGCTGCAAACATTCAGAAGGAAACACGACGCATTAAGAGTCGGGGATGTAAACTTTTTGAATTGGATGAACTGAATAAATTGTAATAAATTAACAGAAATTCCTTCTGGAGCATCAGTGAATGTTTGCAGCTTTTGTAATAGTTTTGTCTGAGTCCCTCAGTAAAGGGGTATGTAAACTTTTGAGCTCAACTATTATATATATATATATATAAAGAACATTTCTGATTTAGTGTTGTGCCTGAGCCCTACTGATGGGACTGTTTGGTGTACAAGGCTGGGAAAGACTTTTTTTACAGCAATGAAAGACCATTAAAAGCAGTACAACTATATAGCCCGGAAAATAATAATAAGACATTTGAAAGAGGTAAAGAGAGATTGGTCTTACCGAAAATTTGAGGAGTATGCAACTCTAAAGCACTGCGGATCTTCACAGCTATGGAGACAGCAAGAAAGAAAGACTCATGGTCAGACAAGCAAATTAGAAGGCATAAAACTTTAATAATGTTAATCAAAAAGACATTTCAAATGAAACCACAATAATGGATATTGAATTAGACCTGACAAGGTTTATCCACATAATAGCTTTAAAGTTCTTATTCCATCACAACTGCCAAAGAAAAAGTTTATCAATTTAGCTATGACAGATTATTCAGTCCAAATGTTACTCCCATTAGCCATGTTAGGTGGAAGATATAACAGATGGGCAAGTTCGAAAAGAAAAAAGCAGCTAATTTAATATGGAAATCCTATCAGTGATTGTGTGTGTGTGTGTGTGTGTGTGTGTGTGTGTGTGTGTGTGTGTGTGTGTGTGTGTGTGTTATAGCCTCATGAGGAATGAGTTGGAGCCGCAGTAATTAACCCAGGTCTATCTACTAATGATCTCATGATTGCAAAGCTGACTCAAGGCCAGAAGCCTCTAAACACACTTAAGACAAACTAGAGTCCTGAATTACCAAATGAGCTTAATAAAAGGTGAAATTAAAGGTGAAAGTAAATCATGTTTGAGCTTATAAACAGCGTTTTAACATATTTACAGCAAAAATAACATTAACAGCTTCAGGGAAAAATATCAAGAATCAGACAATAAGTAATGTGCTCTTGTAATTCTCAAGACAACAGCATATGAAATTACTGTATGACGTCTACAAGTCATCAACACACACTTCACCACTGGTGTGACAAGCCCAGATAGCAGATGAGGGTCATAGAGCTGCTGCTGTATTGAGTTGCATTGTGTGTGTGGTAAGTGACCTCAGTGAGTGGTAGGAACATCTGCGCAGCAGCTGCTGCCATTCAACCACTATAGAGGTCAACAAGAGTCCAGTACAGACCATTAGATCCACACTGATTAATCACGCAACCTCATACTCACAAACGTATATACGTCACAAGGGAAGAAAAGACTATCGCAACTTCTGTTTCATAAATATTGTCAGAACATTCTTCAACAACTCTCCTTTTGTGTTTCATGGAAGAAAGTCATAGAGGTTTGGTACTACAAGGGTGAGTGACACAATTTAATTATTTTTGGTGAACTATTGCTTTAAATCTATACAGACTCTAATGAGCTCTAATGAAACTGGAAATCTAATAGCTTCTGAATTAATTTCTTAAATCACAAAAAGTAGATCATAAATAACCATCATAGCACCATAATAAATACTGAAAAGGTACAATAGCCATTTTAATTAAATCACAATTACAAATATTCAGACATCCTCTGGCTGCCAAGAGCACTGTGGAAAATAAGGGACAGGTTGGAGAAGAGATGGATAGAGGAAAAAAAAAAAACCGAGTAACTGGTAAAGCATGATGCTCGAGAAGGCCTGTGTGACGAACAGCAGACATGGCCATCACTGGCATGACTTGCATGGGTAGGCGGTGAAGTTCACATGACCATGCTGGCAGCATATCAGTGTCAGACGGCTTGTCAATGACTCACCATCACTGAAAGAATGAACAACCCCCTGTACACACAGCATGTTCAAGCAGGGCTACAGATTAATTCAGAGCAACATTCAGTCTACATTAAAGCAGAGACTTATTTACAGTATATACAGTACTAGATTGAATAATACAGAAATTGGTCATTAAAGAATCATGAGGAATCAAACTGTCCCTGATCTTTTGAGATAAGAGCTCAATGTACTCTGAAAACATACGTAACTTTCAGAAATAAAAACTTCTATATGCACAAGAACAGACTTCATTGGTTCTTGTGCATCAAGCAAGTACGGTGGAGCTTCCATTTACTATTTTTGATGTTTTCTATGTACTATACAGGTGCTGGTCATATAATTAGAATATCATCAAAAAGTTGATTTATTTCACTAATTCAATTCAAAAAGTGAAACTTGTATATTATATTCATTCATTACACACAGACTGATATATTTCAAATGTTTATTTCTTTTAATTTTGATGATTATAACTGACAACTAAGGAAAATCCCATATTCAGTATCTCAGAAAATTAGAATATTGTGAAAAGGTTCAATATTGAAGACACCTGGTGCCACACTCTAATCAGCTAATTAACTCAAAACACCTGCAAAGGCCTTTAAATGGTCTCTCAGTCTAGTTCTGTAGGCTACACAATCATGGGGAAGACTGCTGACTTGACAGTTGTCCAAAAGACGACCATTGACACCTTGCACAAGAAGGGCAAGACACAAAAGGTCATTGCAAAAGAGGCTGGCTGTTCACAGTGCTCTGTGTCCAAGCACATTAATAGAGAGGCGAAGGGAAGGAAAAGATGTGGTAGAAAAAAGTGTACAAGCAATAGGGATAACCGCACCCTGGAGAGGATTGTGAAACAAAACCCATTCAAAAATGTGGGGGAGATTCACAAAGAGTGGACTGCAGCTGGAGTCAGTGCTTCAAGAACCACTACGCACAGACGTATGCAAGACATGGGTTTCAGCTGTCGCATTCCTTGTGTCAAGCCACTCTTGAACAACAGACAGCATCAGAAGCGTCTCGCCTGGGCTAAAGACAAAAAGGACTGGACTGCTGCTGAGTGGTCCAAAGTTATGTTCTCTGATGAAAGTAAATTTTGCATTTCCTTTGGAAATCAGGGTCCCAGAGTCTGGAGGAAGAGAGGAGAGGCACACAATCCACGTTGCTTGAGGTCCAGTGTAAAGTTTCCACAGTCAGTGATGGTTTGGGGTGCCATGTCATCTGCTGGTGTTGGTCCACTGTGTTTTCTGAGGTCCAAGGTGAACGCAGCCGTATACCAGGAAGTTTTAGAGCACTTCATGCTTCCTGCTGCTGACCAACTTTATGGAGATGCAGATTTCATTTTCCAACAGGACTTGGCACCTGCACACAGTGCCAAAGCTACCAGTACCTGGTTTAAGGACCATGGTATCCCTGTTCTTAATTGGCCAGCAAACTCGCCTGACCTTACCCCCATAGAAAATCTATGGGGTATTGTGAAGAGGAAGATGCGATATGCCAGACCCAACAATGCAGAAGAGCTGAAGGCCACTATCAGAGCAACCTGGGCTCTTATAACACCTGAGCAGTGCCACAGACTGATCGACTCCATGCCACGCCGCATTGCTGCAGTAATTCAGGCAAAAGGAGCCCCAACTAAGTATTGAGTGCTGTACATGCTCATACTTTTCATGTTCATACTTTTCAGTTGGCCAAGATTTTTAAAAATCCTTTCTTTGTATTGGTCTTAAGTAATATTCTAATTTTCTGAGATAATCCCAAATTCAGTTTCCTTAGTTGTCAGTTATAATCATCAAAATTAAAAGAAATAAACATTTGAAATATATCAGTCTGTGTGTAATGAATGAATATAATATACAAGTTTCACTTTTTGAATGGAATTAATGAAATAAATCAACTTTTTGATGATATTCTAATTATATGACCAGCACCTGTATGTGTGCGGAACAATATTTATATGAAAATAAAATCCTAAATTAAATCTGTGCATCATGTAAAGCCATTGTGTCTCTTCAGAAGACTTGGATCAAACAGCTTGAGTCATATGGATTGCTTTTAGAATTAATAAACTCTTTGAAAGTCCATTACACAAACATTGACGCTGCAATGGAGGGACAGAAACCTCTCATTAATACAATGGTTCCCAAACTGAGGTATGTGTACCCCTGGGGGTACATGAAGTGACAGAGGGGGTACATGAACAAAATGCTGAGTTCATTTAATTCTACCCCAAAATAAAATATCATTAAAACCGAGCATGACAGGCAAAATGCCATCTCTAGTGTAAAAACAGGAAAAGTGGGGTTTTATCACTTACTAGCATGAAGAACAAATATAGACGCAGGTTGTGCATTGGGATCGATTTAAGACTCAAAGGGCCAGATTAACTAAACGGGGCAAATTAGCGAGAGAGCACAATTCTACAAATGCGCCGATGGGAGTGGCAAGTTTTGCGCATGATCTGCTGACGAGCAAATTAAAGAACACAGACGCACTGTAACTATTCTCACGCTCTCTGTTCTCTGCGGTGTCTCCTCCTAGCAGCAACAATTCCAGCCATGTCGCAAAATAAATTAAGACATGCTTTTTTTGGGCATTAAATAATACCAGTAAATTGACGAGCGCAAACATTAGTAAATCGCATTGCGCGATTCATTTAAATACTCTCCTCCCATAAATTTTGCGACTGAAAGAGAAACTCCTACAAATGCAAATGCAATAATGTCAGCCGCAAAAACAACTCAGTCCACGCCTTTTCAGCACTAATTTTGCACTGAGTGTCTTTAGTAATCCCGACAGTTTTTTAACGGCAAAAGAGGGTTTGCGTGGCACAAGTTGTTAGTAAATCTGGCCCAAACTCTCTTCGATACAAAAACATACCCTGTGTAAGTTCATGTTTTTAAAGTTGATAATATATTATACGAGCAAGAATGCAATTTTTCCTGAATATCCACATGAATGCAAATGTGACACTGATTTTATGCAACAGTTAAACAAACAAAAAGGTAATATTAAGTGATGTAGGCTACATTTTGAACAAAGTAATGTCAGTGTTGTTTGCTTTATTTTGCAACGAAATAAGTTTCATTTGATTGAAAGTATTGATTTACCTTAATTTATTGCGTTATTTATATTAATTATATTAATGGAATTTTAGGAATTTGACATGACACATACACTACCAGTCAAAAGAGATTTTAAGATTTTTAAAAGAGATTTTTAAAAGTTTTTAACAGAAGTTTCGTCTGCTCACCAAGGCTGCATTTATTTAATTAAAAATACAGTAAAAACAGTAATATTGTGAAATATTATTACAATTTAAAATAACTTTTCTATTTGAATATATTTTATGAAGTAATTTATTCCTGTGATCAAAGCTGAATTTTCAGCATCATTACTCCAGTCTTCAGTGTCACATGATCCTTCAGAAATCATTCTAATATGATGATTTGCTGCTCAAGAAACATTTTTGATTATTATCAATGTTGAAAACAGTTGTGTACTTTTTTTTTTTCTTCTTTTCAGGATTCCTTGATGAATAGAAAGTTCAAAAGAACAGCATTTATCTGAAATACAAAGCTTTTGTAACATTATACACTACCGTTCAAAAGTTTGGGGTCAGTAAGAATTTTTATTTTTATTTTTTTGAAAAGAAATTAAAGAAATTAATACCTTTATTCAGCAAGGATGCATTAAATCGATCAAAAGTGACAATAAAGACATTTATAATGTTACAAAAGATTATATTTCAAATAATTAAAAATGTTCCTTTGAACTTTCTATTCATCAAAGAATCCTGAAAAAAAAAAATATATTGTACACAAATATTTTGTACAATTGTACACAATAAATGTTTCTTGAGCAGCAGATCAGCATATTAGAATGATTTCTGAAGGATCATGTGACACTGAAGACTGGAGTAATGATGAAAAATTCAGCTTTGATCACAGGAATAAATTACTTTATAAAATATATTCAAACAGAAAACAGTTATTTTAAATTGTAATAATATTTCACAATATTACTGTTTTTACTGTATTTTTAATTAAATAAATGCAGCCTTGGTGAGCAGACGAAACTTCTTTTAAAAACATTAAAAATCTTACCGTTTCCAAACTTTTGACTGGTAGTGTACATTTAACAGGGTTAGAAAAACTTTGTCTTTATAAAGGTAAAATAAATGCACCTGAAAATCAATTTAAGGGGACAAATATTGTCCCTTAATAGAAAAGGTGTGACTGCAGTCTAAATGGAAAAGAGGGGGTATGCAGAAGGATGGTAAATGCCCGGGGGGGTACGTCACTCTAAAAAGTTTGTGAACCACTGAATTAAAAGTATCTTCACTTGCTTAGAAGATAAACAAAAGTCTTACTGGTTTGGAACGACATAAATTTTCATTTTTGGGACAACTATCCATTAAAAGCTACAAAACAACATTCAAGGAAACTGAGCTGCAGAATCAGCTCATTCAGAAATCCTTGGGTTTCTGACAAAAAGTAAAGTCCGTGTTGTCACAGACCGGTTAGCTGTTAGCAGGTCTGGCTCTTGAAAGACAAGCAACATTCCTGCTGGATCAGCAAAACTCAATAAGCTTCCAGGCTAGATTAACTCACAGCAGGAATATAGAGTCTAGTCTGGGCACAGGGTGTATGAATGATTTTAAAAGTAGGAGGGCACATTAAAACATCAGTCTAAAATAATTATCCCTCCACAAAGGGGGAAGACAAATGTAGAAATTTCTATTACACTGGCAGCCAGCTCATGTTGTGGATCATGGGATTGACATGGCTTTACACAGCTGGAACAGCTACAGGGTGTGACATCTGTTTAAGACAAGTAAAATGGATGTGATGGGAGGAAAGAAAAAAAAAAAAAAAAAAAAAAAAAAAAACACTGCACAGACATACACAGATTTTATTCCCTGAACATTCCCTGTCTTCCACCAGTAAGCCAAGATGGGATGCTCTAAAAAAAAAAAAAAAAAAACTATATTCTGATGGACCAAAGATTTTATATATTCACAGAACCAAAGTTTACACTTTTAGGAAATCAAGTAACAATGGTGTACTCATAGTTTGCTGCGCATTGAGATGGGACACTCTTCTTTATACATACGTGTATATATATATATATATATATATTTTATACACACATACACACACATATATACATACCTGTGTATACATATACATATATATATATATATATATATATATAAGCAGCAGATCAGCATATTAGAATGATTTCTGAAGGATCATGTGACACTGAAGACTGGAGTAATGATGCTGAAAATTCAGCTTTGATCACAGGAATAAATTACTTTATAAAATATATTCAAACAGAAAACAGTTATTTTAAATTGTAATAATATTTCACAATATTACTGTTTTTACTGTATTTTTAATTAAATAAATGCAGCCTTGGTGAGCAGATGAAACTTTTAAAAACATTAAAAATCTTACCATTTCCAAACTTTTGACTGGTAGTGTGTGTGTGTGTGTGTGTGTGTGTGTGTGTGTGTGTGTGTGTGTGTGTGTGTGTGTGTGTGTGTGTGTGTGTGTGTGTGTGTGTGTATATATATATATATATATATATATATATATATATATATATATATATATATATACATATACACACACACACACACACACACACACCTGTATATACATACACACGCATCGCACACACGTATATATACACTCATCCTAATATCACATAATTCAAATTATTGAACAATATTCAGATTATTTTCATTCAATAGTTTCAATGCAAGTCTGATCAGTCCAGAAATAGTGCAAAAATAATGCATCTTCAATATTTTGCAAACAGTAATAGTTAAACAGTTTGCAGATGCAAATAGCCTTCAGTCAACCCCAATAACATCTGCAAAAGTATCTCCTGCTGCAGCTGAGAAGCCAATCAGCAGCCTCCTGCTAGTCATTAGCTGGATTAATGACTATATTTTCACTGACAATCCAGCTCGTTTAACACAACTGGGGCAACATTTTACATGTTGAACACTTTCATAAAGCAGCTATTCCGGTGAAAAATGAGCAGCGCTAGACAGCTTAATCTGAACTGTCACTGAGATTGTGGGGATTAGCAACTAAAACCACTGCTAGTGCCAGCTAATGAGGCTATTACTCATAATGTATGTACCAAAAAAAAAAAAAAAAAAAAAGTAGACTCGGCAGTGCTCTGTTCTAAAATAGAGTAAAAGTACAGCCACTAAAGCATCATCTGCATACTTTAACAAATGACTTATACACTGCCAGGAAGAACCACAGTCAGAATTCTGCCCACATGTAAGGTACAGATCATATGATTTTCTGAGCCACAACTATGACCTCAGAGCGCACAGCTGTAACAGATCACACAGATCTGGTTATGGACATTATGTGCTGTACTACGAGATGCACCTCAGAGGAATACACCACATAGCCTTCCAGTAAACATGCCAGTCAGGAGTTACAGACCTAGATAGTCTGTCCTAGTCTGTTGTATCCATTTAGTTCAGCATTAGTGAAGTCCAATGGAATACCGCACAAATAGAAGGCTATTTCCTAGCATTTGATTAACACAGAGCAGTCCACATGTAATCGAATCCAGCTGGAGTTCTCATGACACCCTTTCAAAAAAGACTAAGAGGGGGAGAAAGTATTTGGGGTGGGGGGGGCAGTCATGGAGCAGGACAACCAGGTTTGGCTTTTCCTGTCTGTACGGCTATACAACTCTAGACCTTGGCTGGAATCCCACTGGTGTTGTTCTCACCCATAAACACAACAAATCTCCTTATATAGATCTACGGGACATGTAGGAGGTAACATCTGGCTCCAAACCCCTTGTAGTCTTCAACATGATCTTGTCCTAGGGATTTGTGTAAACAAAGTGTATTTTTGGCAGAACAGCAGAAATGTCAAATCTTCCACTTCTTTTTTCGTTACAATTTTCCATTTGGACTTAAAGCCCCCCTGTAGTCAATAATTTTATCCCTTAAAACTCATCTTTGATCACCAGAATGACACATTTAAACATTTTTTTCCTGTGAAAAAAAAAAAAAAAGTCTTCATGCCTTAAAATTTGTATTATGAATGTAACTCTACACCCTTGCCTCATTTATTATACGCAGATGTGAATATGCTAATTAGCCCCACCCCCACTCGCTCACGCCAGCTCAGAGATCCACTCGGTCAACTTACTGAGGTAAACTCTGCACAATGGTATCGCTTTTTACAACGCCAGACACATAATGGTAATTAATATGACTAGCCTTTTGCTTGACTACATTATCAAACAGCTAATAATGTGTTGCTAATGTTACACAAACCATGTTCCTGTTCGCGAGTCAGACAGCCGTCTTCTAAAAATCAGTATCCTTAGAAACGCTTTGAACACCTCAGAACGTCAGTGGAGAAATGTTATCATGAACTATATGCCTATCGTTATACATCATACACCCACTATATTGCCAAATCTACCCGATTTTTTTATATCAACAGAAAAATATATCGGGATATTTTCACTAAAAAAAACTCTCCTGCTTCATGGTTAATGATATGCTAAAGCCCTCTGGATTGGTTACAAGGTAGTTTGTGATGTCAGAAACACCAGCGATTTCAAACCGTGGGTTTAAAACAGTCTTTTTTTTTTTTTTTCCACACTGCAGTTTTAAATAGAAAATACTCAGCAGTGGTGCTGACTTATGAATTTGCACATGGTTTCTCTTAAAGCATATTAAAACACCACATAGACATAAACAACATTAAAAACTTGATTTTCACCAGAGGGGGTCTTTAAAATTACTCAAACAGTCATCTGTCATCAAGTGTGTTTATCAAGCGCGTCAATGCACCATTTGCCCCTTTAACAAAACCAAGAACAACTTTTAAAAGAATATGTAAGAATAATAACTCTTTATTTTATGATTTACCAATCCCTGACCTTTGATAAAGGCACACATCCACACTTCATAATTTAGACAGATGCTGTCAACACAGAGCCCTGTGAAGGTTAAATGGATAGTTGACAAATATTAGCATCTCTACGTCAAGGCAGATTCCAACTTTAGAAGGACAGAGGTTGGCCAAGAAGGTAGTAAACTGAGATTGAGAGTGATAGACAGACAGAGACAGGATAAAATTGGACACACTAGAATAAAACACCACCCGACTCATCTTCATGCAATAAAACACTACCAACGTTTATTACAAGTGCTTTAAATGCTGAAACTTGAATGTTGTTGAAACCTGACATTTATCTGCATGTACAAATATGTGTTAAATACATAACACATTCTTTTGTAAATGTGTTTTTACTCACAATATCAACATACTCATATACAGTAAATAAGAATTTAAAAGGTTATGACAAAACACAAAAAAACATTTATCATAAAATATTAACTCTACACATATGAACCAAATGGTCTTGAGATGAATCCATGCTATGTTCACTCTATAGATCCATCTGTCATTTAGGACCAGTGGGGTCCATTTAAAGAACAGTGTTGCCAAGCTATATATATATAGCTATGTAAATGTAACTTAACTTGCATGTTTATAATACTTGAGACGAGTTGATGGTGTACCAAAATAACCCAGGTGAGTGAAGAAAGATCATTTCTCTAAGTTCAGTTTACTAAATTGTATGACGTGATTCTTTACAACTTCTTTACGTGTATTCTTTAGGCCCCTAGACTCTTTGTGAAATATATAAGAATGCAGCCTTTCTTTCACACATTTTTTCACAACTGTTTAAATGTATAAAAAAAACACCACAAAAAGACAAAGTTACAGCTCCCATAACTAGGGATATACTGATATTGAAATTCTGGCCAATATGATAAGCTGACATTTATAACTTTTTCTTTTGTGGATTAAAATAATTTTTTCATTATGTTAAAAAAAAAATATATATTTTTTTTTTCTACAAATCTTTATCTATATTTAATATCTTTATCCAAATGTTTTATGTTCCAGCAAAAAAAGTGTTATATACATTTTTGGTGAACTATCCCTAAAAGTTTGTGCTAGTGGATTGCAAAAGTATGATCAAAATCTCAAAATAGCAACAATTATCCATTGTCTTATCCTCAAGGGTTAGTTCACCCAAAAATTCTGTCATTACTTACTCACCCTCATGTCGTCCCAAACCCGTAAGACCTTTGTTCATCTTCAGAACACAAATTAAGATATTTTTCATAAAATCCAATGGCTCAGTGAGGCCTGCATTGACAGCAAGTTAATTTACACTTTCAAATGCCCAGAAAGTACTAAAGATACATTTAAAACAGTTCATGTGACTACAGAGGTTCAACCTTAATGTTATGAAGCGACGAGAATACTTTTTGTGCGCCAAAAAAAACAAAATAACGACTTCAAACTGCCATATAATATAAAAAAACGAATCAGCTATAAAATACAGGGAATCTCGGCAGTATATGCCACCCAGCCAGCTGTACACTGGCTCAGAAAAGCCCCTCTCGTTTCTCTGATTTCATGTAACCATATTGAGCCTCATGTCAGAGGGCAAAAAATACCCAGAAATTCTCAAAAATACCTTGACAGAAAAAGCACTATTCAAAGTGATGGTACGCATGCAGTGTTTTACCTTCAGAACTATTCATTCAAATGAGCACCTGAGACATTTCTTTACCTAATACATTGTCTAACAATCCATCAAACCACTATTTTTCTTTCAACAACTTTCTTAGATCACTCAACTACTGCTCCAGTGGAATGTGTTCACATGAGAGCAGCTTGCTTGAACCCTCACAGCAGTACGGAAAGGGAATTGTACCTGCCCTTTCTGGCAATCAACACTTAGTGAGCACAAAAGATCAAGACGAGCCAGTTAGCCATTCTGCTGAAGCGGAGGCAGCAATAGCAGAAGTTCCTAATATAACAGACTGACCTGGATCCTTTTTCGGCACAGAGAATGTGGGGGTAGAAACAGCCTCAGGCCTCCAGAGTCAAACTCAAACTCCAAGTCTCCAATAGGTGTCCTGTGTCTGCCTGTATGGAGCCTGACGTTATAAACACTTTCACACAACTAAAATATGCCTGTTATTCGCCAGGTACACTACGGTTAAGTCTGGGGTCAGTAAGATTTCTTTCAAAAACATTTAATCAAAAACAAACTAAAAACAGTAATATTCTGAAATATTATAATAACAGTTTTCTATTTTAAAATGTAATTATTCCTGTGATGGCAAATCTGAATTTTCAGCAACCATTATTCCAGTGATCAGTGTCACATGATCCTTCAGAAATCATTCTTATATGCTGATTTAATCCATAAAAAACATTTCTTATTATTATCAATGTTAAAAAAAATGGTTGTGCTGTTGTGGAAAGGTATATGATACATTTTTCATGAACTAATATAATGCCAAGAACTAATATAATGTCTCATGAAGACTTACTTTCTTATGTGGAACATAAAAGATGATATTTTGATGATATTTTGATTTAGGGTGACTAAATGACAATTTTTGTTTTTGGGTGAACTATCCCTCATAAAAGCTGACTATATGAACACAAATATGAGCTAGACAAAATGTCGATTGTAACTGGTTCTTTTAAGAGGTAACAATCACATGTAATTAGAGTGTTTTGTGAGGTGTATCACAACTCCAATCTAAAGTCTAAAACTTCTGAAGCCAGACTAAACAACTAGGCATTTCCACTCAAGTTAAAGGTGCAGACAAAAGTGAGTGGCAAAACAAGGAAAGTAGAGTTCAAAAAGAGAGAACGATGTAGTGTGTAGAGGTGTAGTGTTTTATCAGTTGCTATTGGCAGTCGTGCTCAGAACTCATTGGAGCTAAAGGATGTGACACCCGCATATCCAACGGCACCCCTGCTAATTATAACCGCTGTATTTGAGGAGAAGTTTCAGTCAGACTGCCACCTCAACTTTCTGTGTGAATACAAAGTGTTCAAGGAATAGTTCACAAATTAAAATTCTGAAATGTACTCACTCTCATGTTGCTCCAAACCTACAAATAGAGTTTAACAGATTGTTCAAAAAAAATTTTTTAACTATTACAGAGGGGTAGATTTTCCGTGGAATAGGACCTAAATTTACAAACTTGCACTCTATTCACAAGACTTGTCATATAATAGTCATTTTTATCATATTTGGAACTTGACAGCAGCTGCTCATTCACTTAGTGTGAACACTGTGCCATGCTTCTCATTTTGTGTTCAATGTAAAAAAAAGACAATCATACAGGTTTGGAATGGCATGAATGGCATGTAAAAGATCTAATTGTAATAAAGTTGTGTGATAATGTGGCATTCAGAACGCCAGGAATTTCAAAATTTGGCAAAACCTTTATTCTGACTTAAAAAGGTTTCTAGTGGTTCTCTGGAATGTAGAATGGAAAATGCTGCACTTGTCCAAGGTGAAACTAGATTTGGGCAGAACATGGCAGGTGTGCCGAGACTCATTCGAATGCATAAGCATGCATTCACATACATCTGTTTTACTATTACTGTTCAGCAATAAACAAACAAACAAACAAACAAACAAACATGCCCTTCAAAATATCAAGACTGCAGGTGGTCCAAAGTAGTGTTGCAAAAGAGCCGACTGCGATACCAAGTCGGTACTGAAACTCAAAAAATGTGACGCTTTGAGCGCTGTTGAGCTGATTCGTAAACACCTCTGATTGGCCTTTGTGTTCACACGCTCATCAGATATATCTGTGATTGGCTACAATGATCCACGCACGGGAGTGTTTGAATTTGAAAGCATTTTGAAAGCGGATGTGTTTGAAAGCAGGCGTCTATGAGCACGCTCCCATGTGTATCTGTGTATTTACAACATGTTTTTAAAGCACTGATCATTGTAGCCAATCACAGACGTATCTGATAAGCGCGTGAACACAATTGCCAATCAGAGATGTTTTACGAATCTGCTCAAAAGCGCTCAAAGCGTCACATTTTTAAAATTTCAGTACCGAATTCGTATCACGGTTGCTACTTTTGACAACACTAGTCCAAAGTTACAAAGGCATGCAGTATATACAGTGAAAAGTGAAATGTGCTTAATAAATGCACTACCATTTAAAAGTTTACGGTCAATAAGATTTTTTTTAAGAATTAATACTTTTCAACAAGGATGAATTACATCAAAAGTGACATTTAAAATGTTACAAAAGATTCATATTTCAAATAGGCTAAATGCTGTTCGTTTGAACTCTATTAATCATCAAGAATCCTAAAAAAAAAAAAAAAAAAAAAAAAGAAAAGTGGTTTTCACAAAATATGAAGAAGCACAACTATTTTCAACATTGATAACAATAATAAATGTTTCTTGAGCACCAAATCAGCATATTAGAATTGAATGCTTTCTGAAGGATCATCGACACTGAAGACTGGATTAATGATGCAGAAAATCCAGCTTTGCCATCACAAGAATAAATTACATTTTAAAATATATTAAAATAGAAAACAGGTATTTTAAATTGAAATAATAATAAATAATAACTCTCAATATTACTGTTTTTTTACTGTACTTTTATTACATAGACTTGTTTCAAAAACATGAAAAAAAATCTTACCAACCCCAAACTTTTAACGGTAGTGTAAGTGTTGACAACAAGCAGCAATTAGCGGTGAAAAATATTTTTCTAAACAAGCACATTCATAACCTGTGCTAGCTAGCATATAGCTGGGTAAAAATCAATATAATGAAGGGTATGATTAGCAGACACACCTCATTTCTCATGCAGTATTGTTTATAGAAGCACCAGGCTTATCTGAACCACAAGTGACTAGCAAAATAAACAAAAATGACATTTTGTGATAAGTGACCATTCATCATTTAAAGAAAAGAGAACAAACAAATGGACTGTTTGAGGCTCCATTATAAAGTAGCACGTTTTCCTCATTGGTCCCATTTGACATATGCCTAATTCTCCCTATAGAAACCAACTGATCCGTGGCATTAAGCAAACCCTTTTCTTTATTTACAGTCACGTTCAACATGGTGTGCTGTGGAGAAAATTCACATTTACACTTCTGGCCTTCCAACTACATGGTATTACAGAGAATATGTGGGACATTGTTGGAGTGAAGAAAGCGACAAGTGATGAGTCGCTAGCACAAGTCAATAAGCTTGTTCATACAGTGTACACTCATGCTGAATAACATGAACCTTGCCAATGAGGTATAACCCCAACCAATAAAAGTGACAGTGGTGATAAAAAGCAGCTGCAGTTTATCAAAAGGACAGCAGACAGTACTTTGCTTGATGCCTTTTCCTAAGCAACTGGATTCATCAGCATCAGCCGTCCATCACCACATACACAGTAAGCAGACCTGTCGGTCTCCATGTCAGACATCGAATACTGTAGGATGACCTTAAGACTTTAAAAGCAAAGTAGGTCTACAGTGCTGATAACAGGTAAAAACAAAAATAAAGCACAGAGTCCTGCAATACCATGTGTCTCAAAGAGAGATTACAAGCTCTTAGAAGGAGAGAGCGAGGAGGATGAGTTACACCGACTCATAAAAGTGCTTAAAAACCTCAGGAATGTGCTGGATACATGAGTCCTGCTCATTATGTAAGAGAAACCTTCTTTACCTGACTGTGTCACTAAAAAAAGCACAATTAAAAAATGTTAGTTCTTGACCCTGACAAGCAATATGAAGCTGAAGAGAAGTGCCAATGCAAAAGGAACATAATGTAGTTGCATACCTTCACATAGGTACAAAACAGATGATTAACCTATGCAAATCAACTCATTTAGCACAATTTTAACAACTATGTCAATGAAAATTCATGAAAAAGAAAGATACTCATCTTTGCATGGCATCTCCTTTTCATTCAGGATTTTTATTTTTTAATTGCCAATAGAACATAACAAAAAATAAAAGTACAAAAGTAGCATAATGTTGGGACATGTTGTACCACTTATATGGGGAAAGTTGTCACAATGGGAACCTGCCAATAATACCTCATAATAGGACTTAAAAATAGATAATATACAATGTTATTTGCAATCCGTGTTTCAGCTAATCACTACATGGTATAAAATTTACAAACATATAACAACAGTATTGAACAAGATGTTAGAAGCCAACATGCAAAACTAACGCTAGAGAAGACACGTTTGTGTAATCAAAACATTATTGTTCAAAACCTGACATAACCTTTGTGACAACTTGCCTCCCCTAGTAGTCTCCCCTACTACTTGATTTTGTTCTCAAAACCAATAAACATATGTTTGCTTAACTTGTTGTATAGTGAATATGCAATTCGGCAAATAACAGTGAATTAGAGCAAAAGGAGAGTGAGTGAGTAATGTAATGAAAGCTAAACAATACATCCTTAAAAACAACGAGGAATCCACAAGTATACGTTTACAAACGTCTGGGGGATGTTTAAATGTGATGACACAGAGGGGTGTGGCGTCAGCATGGGCAGCATGTGTCTGGACAATCACAAAAGCATTTTACCCCACTGGTAGTTGTTTAAATAGTGTTTAAATGTGTAAACAATGTCAGAGTATTTCAATTTGCGGGAAGGGTTACAGTTACGCGGAATGAGAGAGAAATGTCTGGAAGTAATACATTCAATTAGGATTCAGTCCTCGAGCCTATGCTTGTTGTTGTGATATAAGCACAGTGTAAATTAATTATTTTAAATAAGTTCACTTCTGCCCTGATAAAGCATGTAAAATGTTAAATTGCCTTTAAAAGCGACCACTATTTTTAATTTGAATTTTTCCAAACACATTATGTGCTGAACATGACGGTTTAGCTGCAATTTACAAAAGTTAAGCATTACTTATTCAGAAAAAAAAAACAAGTCTTACCAAGTTTGAAATAAAAAAAGCATTTTTATATCCTACAGGCGTTTTGATTCATCCACATTTTCCCTCCGTCTCGTGAAAAACGAGAGCGAACATTTGCCTTAATGCAAATACAATCATCATCCGTCTTGTGCATTACAGACGTTTAAATAGTTAAACTTACCAATTACAATGCAGATACCCACAATGTTCCCATCGATTAATGTGCGCGTGAATTAACTCTCCTCATTAGCAACTGGTGAAGCATGTGTATCATGTCAGATGAGATAAAGACTCTATGCACGTCTCTGTCCAGCACACACTCACGCACCTCCAAATCCCAATCCATTCAACACTGCATGTGCGATCGCTCTTGCCGTATTAATACATAACACATTGAAACACACAGCTCGCGAGGATCTTTCTTAGTACAATTGACCGAACACTGAAATCTGAGCACACTGGGTCTTACCGGTGAGTTTGTTTACCGCAGTTTCATTGCAAGCCCTCAGGCGCTCGATGCAGAGTAAACTACGGTCTTGTCCTGCCTCTTTGGAGTAAATCCCTTTTCGATTTACGGAATTTACCGAGTCCAGCCGATTACTAGAGGTGGGACTAGAGGAAATGCGTCATGCAGACCGGAATTAAGGGGAATGTAGTCCTGATGTGTAGTCGGTCTTCTTTTGCGCTTTAGTCTGTTTTTATGGTAAATTAGTATTATATTATGATATTTTAATATATAATATGAATTTAATATATAAATAAATAATTAATTAAATTATTATTAAATTAAATATAAATAAATAATATTTATTCACATAAACTACCAACCCATATTGACATAATAATTATATAGTAAATAATATTATATATTATTTATTATTCTGCTCGTTATTTCTCGGTAACCATGTTATTAGGCTATTAGTTAACCCTAGAATGCATGAGCCAAAAAACCTACACAAGTGCATAAAGGGAGAAGCAGTAGGTCATTCGGGTGCTTTTTTGCCGATTGTTTTATGAATATCATGAATTCAGACATACTCATTTCACATAGGCCTACAGCTTTTACAGTAAGGAGAGATATGCATATTCAGACACAGGATTGTGTAGTGCATCCAAAAATATTATCCAAAATTCCATAGGAAATGAATACAGGTAAATTTGACCCCCTTTATGCATTCTTGGGGTACTGATACAAAAATGATTTTTTCCCCTATATGACCAAGAAATATTAAAATGACTGAGGGTCAGCAACATTTTTTTTTTTTTTTTTTTTTTTTGGAAGAATTCATGGAATATCAAATAAATAAATGTTTATATTATATATTTAATAAATAATAGCATGCCAGGCCAATTTGACCCCCTTTATGGATTCTAGGGTTAAATTACAAGTACAATTACAAATATCCAGCATCACAAAGAAAAACGTTTTGTCTTTCTTTTTCTCACTGTATTACTCTCTGTTTTTGATGTGCAGCTGTAAATCATCTGCCCAGTTTTAGGGGATCTAGCCTCAAGCTTGACTGAAGTCTTGGATTGTGTGGTCAGGCACCTGGAATGTGTTACAGAGGTGATGACCTAACAAAGCTCAAACGGGTGAGCCCACAGCAGCATTCCACACATTTTATGGAGAACACATACCCTGTCCGAAAAACTCAAAAATGGAATTCCTCTCTATCACCCTCATGAAATATGTGGCTTTCAAAACAATATCGACAACCTTGTAGGAAATTCTGCTAATCTGTCCTGTTATGAAATGTACTTTGAATCCCAAACCCTTAGACCACTTTAGGTTGAGTCTGTAAGGTGCTTAAATGCTGCCCTCTATGGATTAAAAGGTTGTATTACAACATGGTCCTAACCAAGGTGTCAGGGGTTTTTGTTTGTTTTCTTATGATATTACACCATGGGGTCAGGCTGCTTCATGCTTTTTTTATACCACATTTCTGAAATGATGACTAGGTAGGGGTTTAACATGTGAAAGAATGTCATTTCTTAATAATCAATAATTCACATTTAGGAATATTTAGCTGGAGATGTTTTAGATAAATTTAATCACTGTTTTGTAGGAAACAGGTACATCAACTGATTTCAAATTCCTGCACTTGGAACAACTTTAAGATGACTTTGATTAATACAACTGTCAAAAATTGTGTATCCAGTTAAAAAAAGATAAGGAATGTATATGTAGCCTAATGTACAGTATATGAAATTTGATTTTAAGACAACTTTAAGTAATTCTCTAGTCATTAAGAAATTAATGTCCAAACCAGGTGGCCAGTTGCATAAACTGCTTAGACTAGTCTTAAAACTAAAGTCATCTATTTTTTTCTTCAAGACTGGTACTAACTTTGTAAAGACAGTTACATAAAAAGGTAGATCAGTCTAATTTGAATCAGAAAAGTAAGACTGATTAGCCCTAACTAAGTGCTAGTTGGTCAAACTAGATCTTAAGTCACAGTCTTTAACATATAGAGGCTAAGTTTATGCAACCAGCCACTGTTGTAACTCATTCTCTTACTTTATGACATAAATATTTTAAAATCAAAACTCAAAAAGGTACAATATATAATTTTTCGCCACTAGAGATTGCTTATTCAAAACAAAAATGTAGCTTGAGGACACCTTGATTTTGCGGAATCATGGGAGGTGTTGTCTTCAGGTCTACAGCCGGTGGAAAAGAATCCGATGAGACTTGGGCAGAAATCATATTCATGGATGAGCGAATGTATTAAAGATTTATTAACATTACTGTAGTATGAAGCAGGGTGTGGCTGAAAACCGTTGGAGCGGAACGAGGCCGCTGGAGCAATTGCTAATGAGAGACAAACGCCATACATGGCTTGAGAGCAGTGGAGCTTTTATCATGCTGCAGACAAGCGCTTCCACTTCTTCCGGTCAAGCGTGTGTGGGGTAAAGCAGCGCTGCTTTATCATTTTAGACACATTTGTATGTTGAAAGTTGTTATAATGCTACTCTGTATGTTCGCTCGGTGGCTACTATGAGACACTTAATTCACACTGCAGTAAGCTAGATTGATATTAGTCATGGTAAATCGTACTCACTGTAAATCAAGAAAACGAGATTTAAACAATAAGGCCTACTGTGCTGAGCTGTATAACATGATTAATTTTCTGTCGATGAATGTATCCAAACAGTTGCTCATCTGTCTAATAAAACGCATAATATATTAAAGCACCTTTGGTGTTTCCATGGTTTCTACAAAATAAAACCGGAAATCGAGGGAAACGCGGGTATGATGTCATTGATAGGCAACACACGGACATGATCCGTGTCCTGGTTAAAATTGCTTATTTCTCTGGATTTAAACATTCTTGGAAACATTTGGGATAATGGAAATATATAACACTGTTCTAGTGGTTTTTGGATATTTTAATCCAAAAATCTTACATATTGTGCCTTTAAAATGAAAATGTGTGTCTGAAAATGTGCAGATAGACTAAACCTCTGGTTAAGTGTTTTTATTTTCTAGACAGAAAAAGCTCTTACATCCATTCACCAGATGGGGCTGTTGCTCACGCAGCTGTTATTTCCATCACAATGAACCTAGTGGTGGGGGAGAATTCATTTAATTCAAGGGGTTGATTTGTTATTTGTCATTCAAAGTTCCACCCAGATTCTTGGAGAAACAGTGGAGCAGAATTACATAAGCATGAGAAAGTTTTTCATCATCAGGTAGAACTTTTCTATAACTCACATTTGACTATATTACCTGATTATGAAATACTTTTGCTAATAGGCTGTATAAAATGTGTGAAAAACTCTTCATTAGTAGTTCTTCAAGCACTGCTTGCCAACATCCTACATATTACCATGACACATTTTTATCTTACAATAGGAATAGTTATTTGTGTATTTATTAATTGGATGATTAATTATTAAGATGTATGCCTAAATTATATATTTTGTCACTGAACATCTGTGCATTCCAGTCTGGAGGTGTGTGACAACAGCAGCTTACAGTATGTCTTGACTCTTTCAGTATCTGAATACAGGTTTGAGATCCTAGGCAACATGTTTGGATGTAAAACATTCAGCACAAAGACAAAAAGCCTCTATGTGCGCAAACATCATAAGATCAACTTGCAACCAAATTCCCTGAGGATCACGTGAACCAATCTGTCTGAAGAGCCTGGAAACTTGTCCCTAAAGGAAAACCACAGCCAAAGTTTGATGGATGCATGTGAGGTGGGAAAACTGTGTGTATCTATGCAGGCTATATCAAAGCATACAGTAGGCCTATGTCTCAGCAAATGAAAATTGTTAATGATTAATACATATTTTCATATATCAGAATATATTTACATTTGTGTACATTGTAAAATATGATTATCATACAGAGACAAATTAAAGTAAACAGTAATTTTATATCTTCCACATAAATAAGTGATAGCCGTCTCTCATTTGGTATACAAATGAACATCAGCCACCTCAGTACACTTTCACTTTGCGACCATTGTTCTTGAATCAACTAGCCAGGGCTGCGTTTCTCAAAAGCATCTGATCGTAGAGACCATTGGTGGCAGTTGTTCTACGATCAATTTACGAAGCGTTGGGGAAACGCAGTCCAGCCTGTGTATAAGATGGTAATCTCGCGACCCCAGATGCAGACAGTGTGAGTGGATCGCCGAATGAGTCGATCTTGGTGTGAACGCCTGTCACACAGGGAGGGAAGTAACCTTATCAAATGCGCATTGTGACATTTTAGCGTGCTTCCCGCGACAGTGTCGCTGTCGTTCTCCACTCACCATGGTGTTCGAGTCTTTAGTCAGTGATCTCTTAAACAGGTTCATTGGAGATTATGTGGAAAACCTGGACAAGTCGCAGCTTAAGATTGGCATATGGGGAGGTAAGCGTACTGTATTCGTCAAACAGCCCGTCAACAATAGAGACGCTTGTCTTATACTCTGTTGCAAAACGTCCTGTGCCGATATGCAGTGCAAAGCTAGGAGTAAATGTACTGCAGTGTCCATTAATGTCTCTCGTGTTTGATTGGTTTCAGTCCTGTTACATTGGCAGCCTGTCAATTTGCTTGCACGCAGGCAATGAAAACAACCATTATTTATACGGTTTACTTTCATTATTTATAGAGTTTCCGCCCAGTTATGTATTATTTATCTCAGTAATAAACATTATTCAAGCCTATTAATTCTCACATTATGCATGCAGTGTGTGTTTGTGTGTTTGTGTGTGTGTGTGGATATACACACAGTTGTCTTATAGATAAGACGCAGAAAATGGTTTGAAGTGGACCACACTTTCATTGTTAATAATAATAAGTTTTCATTTTGAAGGGACTGCTTTACACTTAGCCTACTCTTTGTCATACTGGGAATTCAAAGTGTCACATTGTTGTAGAAACAGATTAAAAAATATCTTGGAAAAGTTAAATTCCTAATTCTAAATAATTGGAAAAACCTGGAGCGCTATATTTTAGTACAGATTAATTGTTAAAGCTTTATGACCCATATCACTCCTATCAACACAATACCAATGACTCCATCTTAGAGTTATAGCCTAGTTAGTATGTAAATGTTTGTACATTATGTAAACAATCTACTGTACACCTGGTTGTATATCTTTTTGAAAATAAAAACATGAATGTAATGCATATGAATGTTTTATTCAAATTTTCAAATGTTGCAGCTGTGGTTTAAGTGTAACATTTGCTATAATAAATCAAATTAATTTGCTATAATTATCCAAAATAATAGTTAACATTATTGGTGGAGGGAGGTCCGTCCATAATTGCCATTATCACTGATGGAAACACGAACCTCTCAATTCCCATAGAATTCTCATCTGTGCTTAATCTTTCTTTTTGTGGACAATGTTTTGTTAATGTTCTGCAAATATGTGTGTTCGTTCAGTTCAGTTAATCTTTTAGTATATGCTTTCAAAGGAGTCATATATCAGATTACTGTCATTCTGCTGTGTTATTATAGTCACGTTACTGGATGTGTCATGGCCGGAACAGCTCCAACTAGATTCTTTCAGTTCCAAGGATAGTTTTAAGCCACGTTCATTAGAATCATAAGGAACATTTGCTGGTGTGAAAAAGAAAGTTCACCAGTGTTCTTAATGCATGTTATATATTGTATTGTGAATGATTCATCTATGTGTATTTTTTTTACTAAAAAAAAAAATTCACCTCATTATTTTTATAATCAAGATGTCATTACTGTATCTTCTGGCAAAAAATTAAGACTTCTCTCTGGTGATGTATGCAGGACTTCTCCAATCATTTAGTCTCCTTAAACTGCCGTACCTGCAAGCTCATGTTCATCTGAGTGCAAACATTTTTTTACCCTACATTTTTTTACCTTTCCTATAATCCGTTAGAATCGGAATTACATCCCAACATGGAAGTAGTAGAAGTAGATCTTTAGTTACTTTAATTTTATTGTGAGTTTAAAATGGTCAGCTGTTGTTAAAATGAGAGGAGAGGAGGGAACTGTTTTAGTATATTAAACAGGCAGCTTTCATAGGTGTGAGAGACTCCACAGGGGTTTAGACAATCCTTGGCCAGATCAGCATGGGCGCCCTGTTATTTTGTCAGCATGCCGTTTGATATGGTGACATCTTTATCCCAGCATCAGATAAGCTGCTCTGGTTGACATTTATTTCTTTTCTGTGATGCCAATCCAATTATCTTCAGTGTCAAAAGTAGCCAATCATATCTGGATTCATTTGTTTATGCGTTTTCATGGTATTTCTTATCTTTGACACTGGCAAAATGATGAGTTTCTGATATTTTGATGGATGGATTTACTGAATTGTTCCATAAAAGGCAAATTGCAGTGTTAAAAATTACAACATTGAACACAGACCACATAATACATGTACAGTCTGCTATATACATTGTCATTGAATGCCTAATATATAAAATGTACAATACAGTCATTTTTGTCTTTTTTTTTTTTTTTTTTAGGAAATGTGGTGTTGGAAAATCTTAAGGTGAAAGAAAATGCTTTGGTAAGTTTGTACTGGACAATGTTAACCACATTCACCAAGTTTAATTACGTTAGATATTATTTTAATGTAGATTTATGTTATTTATTAACAATGTCATGTCTCAAAACTTAGAATATGAACACATCAAAGAACCATATTTATCTTGATAAGAGAGAGCGTGCCTGTGTATGTAACACTGTGGTTGACTCTTAAAAGCGCCTGTGGCTTCTGCTGAATCGAAGAGTGTTAACACAATAAGATTTGCTGATGTTTCTACAACTAAATCATAACTAGTTTTTATATGTATATGTGTACAAAATGGTGTTTTTAATATTATATGCTTGAAATCTGCATTTCAAACCCATTTGTTCATTTTATCTTTGTTCTTTAGAGCGAGTTTGACGTCCCTTTTAAAGTGAAGGCTGGTCAGATTGGTGAGTATCCAACTTTCTCTTTATCAGGCAAATCGTGCTGCCGGGAACTGTAGCTTGTGTAGTGTTATGAAAACGTGTGAAATGTGTACTTTATTTATTCTGCCTTGTATGTTGATGACCTGTAACCAAGGAGATTGAAGTAGAAAAAAGTTTCACTGTTCAGTTTGATGAATTGCACTTCCCATATTGTGCTGCTTAAAGTGATAGTTCACCCAAAAATGAAAATTCTGTCATCATTTACTTACCCTCAGGTTGTTCCAAACCTGAACAAAAATTTCTTTGTTCTGTTGAACACAAAGGAAGATATTTTGAAGAATGTGGGTAACAGAACAGTTCTGAGGCACCATTGACTGCCATAGTATAATATGGAGGTCAATGGTGCCCCAAAGTGGCCTGGTTACAAACTTTCATCAAAATATCTTCCTTTGTGCTCAGCAGAACAAAGAAATTTATGCAGGTTTGGAACAACATGAGGGTGAGTAAATGATGACAGAATATTCATTTTTGGGTGAACTGTCACTTTAAGACAGATTGAACTTCGCAATAACAGTCAAGTAAAAGTGTTCACTTCCTGGTGGTTATAGGGAGAGATTACACTCAAAATGTAATCAAGACAGCTGAACAGCTGTAAAGCTTGAGGGTTCTGTTCTGTTGTAATATAAATTTAAATATAGTAACTTAAAGACTGTGGTCTGCTTTCACACTTCCTCATTTTTCCTCAACAGATTTGTCTGTTGAATTGAAGCAATTTTAACAGATACTTCTAATTCAGCAAACACTGCAGCACAGATGTCTTGCCAATAAGAAGGAGCTTGTTAAAACAGTCATCAGTTCATGTTATCACATGATCCAGTCAGATGACTTTAAACATCTGCTGGACAGTGTGCCAACATGTCAAATTGTAAAAAGTAATTGGTTAACAAGGACGACATGCTAGTCTGAGTATTTCTGTGAAATTCCCTGCATAGTTACTTCTAAGGTCCACTTTTATTTAGCATATTATATGTGCTTGGTCAAAATATATCTAGCTATAAGTTACCCAATAAAGATTAATCTGTAATCCAACAACTTACATTTTTACTTTTTTCTAAAAGGAATTATGTCGTTCCACAATGTTCAAGTTTTTAATGTCTGCTCTCGTTCCTGAACAAAACTTATCTTCTAATTATTTTTTAACTGACTCTGATTCTTCCTAATAACCATGTTTAAATTGTTTAATATGTGTTATAAGGCCTGTTTACACCTGGTCACTTTGTGTGTTTTTACTGATCGGATATCTATCTGATTTGTTAAAATTGTTTACACTTTATACAAATGTGTCTCTGCAAAACGGAAATGCGATCTTCAATTCCCACGCTATATGTAAATTTAACGGAGTTCATGTCAACGAAAGCAAATTTCAAGATCAAACACTGCAATCAGAGAGCGGCATCAGCACTGGTACTTTTAATGAAGATGATTGTGTGTTGAGTCTGCGACACCTTTCACTTTTATTTGCGTCAGTTTGCGCGTCGGCTTGCTGAAGAGACACTCTACTCATTTGCGGTGATGCGTGATGCAGTCATATCTGGCTAACATGTCTTATAGCCTATAACACGCTCTCATGCATACATTTTTTAACATTTTGGGAGGAGTAAAATTTACATATGTGGTTTCAACAACCAGATGCATTTACATTTGTCCAGTTTAGTTTGGAATGCGTCTCAGACCACCTCCTGAAGTGGTTTGAGTGATCGGTTTTAAATCCATTTCGAAAGCGCTTCGGAGGGGATTTACACCTGGTCTGTTCACTACTGGATTAGCTAGGTGACCAGGCATAAACAGGCCCTTACTTTTAACTGAGACACATGGAATAACATAATGCTAATGATTTCAGAGGATCATGTGCTGTTCAAGCGCTTTTGTCTTCCATATAGTCGCAATGAATTGAAAATGTCTGCTCTTTAGGTAAACTGACTCTGAAGATCCCTTGGAAAAACCTTTATAATGAAGCAGTTGTAGCCACATTAGATGGATTATACCTTCTGGTGGTTCCTGGTGCAAGTGAGTGCTTATAGTTTTTTTGTTTTACTTAAAATGTTCTTAATGCATCATGTCTCTTAATGTGGAAGTTTAAATGGTTTATATATCTAGCCTGAAGCATCATGCCCTGTATTTCATGACACATTACTGCAGGCATCTGTCTGCTTTCATTTCTTGTTATAACATCTCCTCTTAAGAATAATTGCATGATTTATTTATAACTTAGATGGTTTCCTGCCTTTTAACAGAGGGTGTATACAGTTGCTGATTACAGAACTGCATACTAGTATAATGATCTTACTACTTTTACAATATCTTTCTATGACAGAAATATTAGGAGTATTATACTAGAATGCGGTTCCGAATTCACCAAGCGTCTTGCATTATACTACTTTTAACTGCACAAGGAAACTTTAATTATCAGTGAAGATCGTATTAATGAAAACATGCACTAGACACACATATTTTTGATATTTGTAATTTTAAAAAATGAGTTTATTAATTACAGTTATTAAAAAAAAGTACAGATCCCTGAAACAGATCCCTGCTTCGACTGACATCTTCTTTTACATGTTACAGCTGAGTCTAAGTTATTTTCCTCACCTTACAATGGTAAGCCAGGTGTAGAAGGTGGGTAGCAGGGTGGTGGATTGGGACCCGGACTGATAAGCTGCTCTTGTGTGTATCTGACTCTTTGATTAT
Source organism: Hypophthalmichthys nobilis (assembly GCA_037950665.1). Taxonomy (NCBI): domain Eukaryota; kingdom Metazoa; phylum Chordata; class Actinopteri; order Cypriniformes; family Xenocyprididae; genus Hypophthalmichthys; species Hypophthalmichthys nobilis. The sequence goes on from CM075470.1 coordinate 38,673,385, forward strand.
TATGGCAAACTTTAGTTTTTTACCTGTGGTTACGATGTCTAATCATACAAATACAAGTGTTTGTTTGGAGAGCCTTTATGTATGTATGCATGTATTGACAGTCTCTCAAAATAAAAATTTTTTATACTTTTTTTTCCATATTTCTTTTGTGCTCTGCTTTATCTTATAAACTGGTAATTTCTGTATAATGCATGTTAGTAAAACGCAGAAATCAAATCATTTTTAAAGCATGAAAGATCTAAATGTCAATCAAAAGTGGTTTGTTTTTCTAAGGTGTACACAAGCTTTTCTCTTTGGGAGATATGTTGGGATATGATAGAGTGAATCCACTATATCTCTAATGGACTGAATTGCCTCAGGAACTTCTCAAACCCTTTTGGTCTCTATAGAACAAAAATAAGCAATGGCATTTTTTAGGGCTACTTTGTAATTGTCTCTGTCATTACTCTAGTAAAGAAAGATAAACAGTGCCAGCATGTACAATAGCAGGCAGTGAGGTTTTGTTTCTCATGGAGTGGTCTGAACCAGTTCTTCCTGATAGAGCTTCACCAGTGATTGCCAAATCAGAGGATGAAAATCTTAAGTCTGCTTGAATGTGGAGCATTAGACTTCAGCTACTTGTAAGCCACAGTGCAAAGAGAGAGAGATGGTCATTGTAAATTACTTTCTTTAATTACATGGTTGACCGAGCTCACAGTGTGTGAATCTATATTTGGTTTTCCCATGTGTACATTTGTGTGTATCCAAAGACAATGTTAGGTGGCAGTTGTAAAAACTATTTAGTAATAAATGAAAGATTTCTGAGGTGTGAATGATATTAGTGGTGTCTGTGATGTTTGTTTGCCTCTAACTGTGTGTGTGTTATGTGTTTGAAGCGATTAAGTATGATGCAGTTAAAGAAGAGCGTTACCTTCAGGAGGCCAAACAGAAGGAGCTTCAGCGCATTGAGGAGACCCTTCAGCTGGTCGCTCGCAGAGGTGAGATATACTTAGGGTGTGATAATGTGCACAGTCAATTTTTGCGTTAAAATTTGCTAGTTCTCTCCTTATGGTCTTTGTGCAATTTATATGCAGTTGTTGGACGTATAACTTTATTAATGAATGTTCATCAATTCATTTATCCCCATCCATTCATACCATAATCAGTCTTTTTCAACCTCATTCATCATTCATTCATCTATTTATTTAAGGTTACTCAATAAATCTGCATCATGTCAGTTTATCATTAATTGCTTCTGGCTGTTTTAAGGTTTAGATCATCGTCTAACACTAACTTAAAAGGATTGCAGTTATAAATGGCAAACCTTTGAAGGGTTAGTTCATCCAAAAATGAAAATTCTGTCATTAATTACTCACCCACGTGACCCTCGTTCATCTTCGGAACACAAATTAAGATATTTTTGATGAAATCCGAAAGCTCTCTGACCCCTCCATAGACAGCAATTTAACCACCACTTTCAAGTTATAGAAAGGTACTAAAGACATTGTTAAAATAGTCCACATGACTGCAGTGGTTCAACCTTAATTTTATGAAGCAACAAGAATACTTTTTGTGCAACTTTATTCAACAGTATCTTCTCTTCTGTGTCATTCTCCTAAGCTTTTTACGTCCAGCGCTTCCAGGTTTTACGTCAGAATGCCGGCTCAGTATTGGCAGATGCTGTTCACGTGAGCAATACGACGTGTGTGATGCAGGAGCCAGCCAATAATGATTCTGCGTTCTGACATTGAACCTGGAAGAATAAAGTCGTTATTTTTGTTTGGTTTTTGCGCGCAAAAAAATATTCTCATCGCTTTCTAAAATGATGGTTGAACCACTGCAGTCACGTGGACTATTTTAACGATGTCTTTAGTAACTTTCTGGACCTTGAAAGTGGTCATTTAAATTGCTATATATGGAGGAGTCAGAGAGCTCTTGGATTTCATCAAAAAAATATCTTAATTTGTGTTCTGAAGATGAACGAAGATCTTACGGGTGTGGAACGACATGGAACGAGGATGAGTAATTAATAACAAAATTTTCATTTTTGGGGGAACTAACCCTTTAAGATGACTTTCTCTTTAAGTGGACATGTGGAGGAACATTATCAGAGCTTTTTGTGTCTGTGCAAAAAAAATCAACACTTAATTATTATTCTGAAATGTGCAGTAAACTTGGTTTCAGACCACAAAAACTCTCTTATAGTTTTTCTGGGACATAACCAGCATCATGGATGTCCCTATTATTAGGAGCACTTATTTTTCCTAATTCAAACTGTATATTCTTTTTTTCTAAATAAATATTTATTAAATTTTCATATTGAACATTATAGTTTTATGATGTCTAAATAAAAGTTGTTGTTTTTTTTCAAAGAAATGAATATTCTGCATGAAATGATAAAAAGTGTAGGGCGGGACTTGCTTTTGTCCATTGGGAATTGATTGGATAGTTAGATCTTTGTGGTTTGCTATTACTGTGATCTCATGTGAATGACATGTTGTCCCGCCCTCACGCCAGTAAACACGTCATCAGAAAAGAGAAGAGATGACGCTGCAAGAGGAAGGGGAAGTTATTTTGATTAAAGATAGAATTTCAATATCTGTGCATCTCTACAATAGAATTTCAATATCTGTGCATCTCTACATTCATTCCATCACATCAGCCCTTCAATCAGTTCACACCAAACATCCATCCACCCATCCCTACATTCATCCATGTACCCATCCATCCATCTGTCCATCCATCCGTCCGTCCATCCATCCATCCGTCTGTCCATCCATCCGTCTGTACATTCAGATCTCTATCCCTAACAGCTGTGTGTGTTTGCTTTGTGCTGCATCTGATGGACCACAGGCTCTCAGGAGGGAGAGTTTGTGTTTAATCTGGAGAGTTATGTGTATAAGAATCCACCACGGGGTATGTACAGACCCATTCCTATAGCAGGCCAATCATACACCCGTCTTGTTTAAAGAGACATTTTTTTTTTCTTTTTTGAAAGTGTTTACTGAGGGTGTACATACTTTTTCCTCCTCACTGCTTGGTGTGCTTTTGTGCATTTTTATGCAAGTGTGTGTTTATTGCAAGGGTGAGTGAGTGTTTATTGCTGCACTATAATTCTCTTCTACCTCAACAACTTTTCTCTCTCCCCAATGCTGCGCTGTAAGAAAAAGGACGTAAACTTAAAAAGCATAAAAAACCCTTTAGGAGATCTAAAAAGTATGAACATAAAGCAGGTGGGTGGCCCGAAACGCCTGTGATCGACTCATCGTGGCAAATATGAGCAAATATTTTCAATAGCTTTAATCTGTTTGTTGAATTAAATATGTTTACATAAGTATTTGATTAAGGCATTAGAATAGCAAAGAGGATGGAGGTAAGATAAACCCTATATTCACGTTTACTGAGTTATTTTTAATTTCAGAGAAGCCTCAGAATGAAAAGAAAGACACGTTCACTGAGAAACTGGCTACACAAGTTATCAAAAACCTCCAGGTCAAAATCACCAGCATTCACATCAGATATGAAGATGACGTAAGTGTTCTACTCTGCATACATGTCTTCAGTTATGTGTATTTTTGAATGTATATGTGAATATTGATGAAGATGTGGCTTTTAATTGTGTGATTTAATTGGTATAAGTTTGTTAAACATACAGTATGTGACGGGCATTTTCTCTCTGTGCTTCAGGTGTCAGACCCTCAGAAACCTCTTGCTATGGGCGTGACTCTTTCAGAACTCAGTCTACAGGTGCTCTCTCAAAAATTAATTTGAATAATTAATTAATCAACAATTAATTAGAAAAATTAGCAGTTCTTATTTGCACACTCTAGTCTTTAAGTACACCATCAGTTTCTCTCTCTTATAGACAGCAGATGAGAACTGGAAGACTTGTATTCTGAATGAAGCAGCCAAGATCATCTACAAAGTAAGCCACCAGTATACATGTCTTATATTTCATAATAATAAGATTTCATGTTACAACTGTGGTTGTGTGTCTAACGTGTGTGTCTGTGTGTATTCTCTACATAAGCTGGGCCGCCTGGAGTGTTTTTGTGCTTATTGGAATGTGAAAGGCCCAATCTTCTACAGAGGCTCCTGGCAAGAGATAGTGGTAATGTGCCTTTCATATTTTTCTCTAACAGCCAAACTCTCTGGTAGTGTTATATAGAGTTTTCATAGTGTTGATCTAGTATTGAAGACTGCTATGTTGTCATCAGGCATTGTAAATGGTGCATCATATTAAACAGTTTAAATGCAAATGCAAATTAAATGCAAATAAAAATTATGTCATACCCTCTCGTTGTTCCAAACTAATAAGACTTTCGTTTATCTTAAAAACACAAATGAAGATATTTTGGTAACACTTTTTACAATAAGGTCTCATTTGTTAACATTAGTTAATGAATTAACTAACATGAACTAACAATGAGCAATACATTTGTTACAGTATTTATTAATCTTTGTTAATGTTAGGTAATAAAAATACAGTTGTTCATTGTTTGTTCGTGTTAGTCAGGTGTGTAAAGTAAATGTAATTAGTTGCTGTACTAAAGTATCTTTTTGGCTACTTTGTAGTTTTACTGAGTATCAACTGAGTTAATATTAACTAATGAAACCTTGTTGTAAAGTGTTACTGATATATATATATATATATATATATTTTTTTTTGAAACTTGAAAGATTTCTGTCCCTCCATTGAAAGTTTATGCAGCCAAAAATTTGACACTTCATAAAGACATTGTAAAATAATCTATGTATATATAGTGGTTTAATCCAAGTCTTATGAAGAGGCACAATAACTTTATTTGAAGAACAGATTTAATTTAGGTTTTTATTCATGTAAACATTGATTAACGCATATAGATTGAGCACATCAAATATGATAAATGGAAGCTCAACCATACTTGTGTGATGCATGACAATCAATGAAATTTGATCCTGTGTTTCATGTAAGCATGTTTGCACTTTCTAAAAACCAATTATGTTTATTCTCGCACATCAAACAAGGACTATATTTGATGTTCTTGATGTATGTATGCTGATTTAATGTTTATATGTGAGTAAAAGCCTAAACTAAATCTGTTCATCATATAAAGTGATTGTGTCTTTTCAGAAGACTTGGATTAGATCACTCGATTCATATTAATTGCGTTTACGACATCTTTATGAACTTTTTGAAACGTTGCATGGACTTTCAATCAAGGGACAAAAATATCTCAGATTTCGTTGAAAAAAAACTTAATTTGTGTTTTAAAGATGAACGAAAGTCTTATAGTTTAGAACAACATGAGGGTAATTAATGACAGAATTTTCATTTATGGGTGAACTAACCCTTTAAATTAGAAGAACACATGCAGGAAGCATGACTTACATTTGTGTATTTTGAAGAGCTTGCAATTTATATTGATTAGCAGTTAAATTTTAAAGCTGCACTGTAGGTATTAAAAAAGAAACACAATAAAAGTTGATAAGAGTTGTTAAGACACATAATAAAATATGAAATTCTTTTTAACTCATTTTATAGCGTGATGAGATCACTATGCATTTATAATCATATTAGGAAGAAAAATGTCTACATTGTAGTTTATTACGTCTAGACTGAAGATCTTTGATCTTTTGACATTAACTCAGCAGCTGAAAACTTACGGTTAGTTTGTGAGTCAGTCTGAAGACTCTTTAGCTGGAGGCATCTGGCTAAACATTTGACTCATCTCTTATCAAGGCTTGTTATGACCGTAAATGCAGTAAAGATTGAATTTGCTTGGATCCTAGCACTTTTTTATCTTTTAGTCTCTCTCTCGCACACACACTTTTAATCTCTCTCTTTATATCTCTTAATCTTTCTTAGTCTCTCAGAGAGGCAAAATAAGTATTTGAACTTGCTCTCTGTGGTTTTTGCAGTCAGCTAACATAACTAAGTCTGCACTAGTGGCGTGCAGTGGTGTTCTGAAATGAGGAGGCAAACAGTGACCTCAGTTTTTATTTATTTTTAACTTTTTATTTTTTATAAATCAAATGTAAATTCATGTCTGTTACTTTTAACGCTGTCACATTTCCCTCCTTAAATGAACATTACTTTACATCAAAAAAAAAAAAAAGAAGAAACCAAATACAATTCTATTTTGTATTTTTACATTAACAATGCAATTAATGTTCTGTTTATTTAAACCAAGTCAGTCTCATCAAGTTAGTGTTAAACATTTTTACATTAATTCCAAAATAATAACTAAAGGCAGTAACAATTTAAACAATATGTTTTATTTGTGTATTGATTTTCAGCTGTTCTATTTAATAGTCAATTTATTTTGGATCATCAGTCATGCTCGGTAGACTATCTTTTACAGTCTGTAGTAGACACTCTGTCACAGACACGAAGATGTATCTTTAATTTCACCAAGCTGACTGCTCACTAAAACCCCCACAGTCATGTTTAGCGATCATGACTGTGGTTTACAATGGTGTGGTCTGTATAATATGGTATAATATGTGTGGGGGATGCTATGCTTACTGGTAAAGAGGATATACTCACTTTGTAAGAGGCCTAAGTACATACTAAAATAATGTGCTGCACAAAAATTAGATTTTAGCTGTCAGCCTTATTGTGTGAGTATTTTTCAGTGACTTATATTTTCCCCCCTGCTACATACATACCTCCATTTTGTTTATGTTGTGGAGACCAAAGGACTGAGACCGCATTTGATAAAATCTGGGTTTTTTTTCAGTTTGATCCTGGAAATAGATTCTGCAAATTTCTTAGTTTTATTTATTAATTTGCATTTGTAGCAAATTTGTGACAAGCACAAGGTCTCTTTGAAGCTCAATGGGTCATTCTTAAATAACATGATCACCACAGGTTTTACACAAACTTTTACACACACACACACACACACACAAATGGAAACATACCAAATAGTGAGAAATAGTATGTTATGAAAATAAAGGAAACTTTTAAAAAAGCATTTTAAACTAGTTGTCTCAGACGTTTGAACTTTGCTGTATGTATTAAAATTTTTATATATTGAAAAATATATCTAAAATCACTTGATATTGTTTTTTGTGTTTGCAGGACAAGCTGAAATCAGGAATCAGCACAAAAAATGAGGAACTGCAAGACTATCAATACAGTATGTATTACTGGTAGCACTTTACAATTAGGTTTCATAAGATGTATCTGTTAACATAACATGAACAAAAAATGAATGAATATATTTTTATGAACTAACATTATCAAAGATTAATAAATACTGTATCAAATGTATTGCTCATTGTTAGTTCATGTTAGTTCATACATTAACTAATGTTAACAAATGAGAGTGTTAAAGTGTTACCATATTATCACAGAAAGTTCATGCCACATGTATTATTATCTGGTCTTGAGCTGTTTAGTATAGCTTTGTCAGTATGTTTTAGTGTTGTGCTCAAATGAACTGGTGCTGAAAGAATATAAATATTAGACATGACAAGACCAAAAAGTACAACATGGATGTTGGAAGCCTTATAAGTAAATAGTAAATAATAAAAAAGTAATAAGGGTATATCATGTTTCGCTGTTGCAAACCCCTTTTTCGTGCTGATTTTTCTGGGTGTGTGTTACCTGTCACGGTTTGATGTGCTATTTAAACAACGCTATGTGATCTCATACTGCACACACGACACACCTCCTTAGCACACAAACTCCTGTAATCAAAATGTGTACTATTTCTACTATAGCCCCATACTTACAAGTACTAAAGTTAAACCACAAATGTCTGTAAGAATGGGAATACAGTTCCAGTTAACGTGCATATGAATGAGCGTTTGTCAGTTAGATATAATGAAATTACTTTGATGGTTAAAGGATTTATGACCAACTTAGTTTTAGCATCATAAATCATGGCACCCATCATGATGAACTCATTTGTTTCTTCATACAGTTTTCAAACCCATATTTGCCTCTGCAAGGATGTGCATCAACCCTAATGCTGAAGTTGAGCTAAAATCACCCAAAGCAAACCTGCACCTTGAGGTTCAGAACATTGCAATTGAGATGACCAAGCCTCAGGTATAACAATATTTTGTGTCTTAAGCATACTCTCAAATTACCATTCAAAAGTTTGGGGTCAGTAAGGTGTTATTATTTTATTATTTTACTTTTTTAAAGAAATGAATACTTTCATTAAGTAAAAATAGATCAAATTGAGCAAAAGTGACAGTAAAGAGTTTTACATTGTTACAAAGATAAATTCTTTTTCATATAAATGCTGTTCTTTTGAACTTTCTTTCAAAGAATAAAGAAAAAATATTAGGCAACACAACTGTTTTTAACATAATAATATGAAATGCACCGAATCAGTCAGTATATTCAACTGATTTCTGAAGAATCATGTGATATTGAAGACTGGAGTATGATAAAAGTAAGGATTTAATACTGCATATTAAAATAGAAAACAGTTATTAATATTATAATAATATGTTTTTACTGTATTTTTAATCAAATAAATGCAGCCTTGGTAATCATAAAACACTTCTTGCAAAAACATTAAAAAAAAATCTTTCTGACCCTAAACTTTTGAACGGTAATGTGCTTGTTTGGAAAATTTACAGGACCTCTCTAGATAGATAAATAATTACAGATATAACATAAATACATGCAGATTGTAACTAAAAATATAAAATATTTTGTTGTATAAATTAATTGGGACTGGTGAATTGTCTTGGGTCAAAGCCAATGTTGTTTTGGGGTGATTCTAGTACCTGTCTATGGTGGATCTGCTGGAGTCTGTAGACTGCATGGTGAAGAACGGCCCCTATAGAAAGTTTAGGCCTGATGTTCCAGTCCACAGAAATGCCAGGCAATGGTAAGTGCATTAGATCTTTATATGATGATTGGCTGATTGATTGGAGTTTGGTGTTTCTTACATGGCTCCTTTGATTGGTCAGGTGGAAATACAGCATCAACAGTATACTAGAAGTGCATATCAGGCGCTTTAACCAGATGTGGGCCTGGGCCAACATCAAGAAGCACAGGGAAACGCTTAAGGCTTACAAAGCAGCATACAAAGTCAAACTCACACAGGGCAAAGTTCGAGAAGACACAGAAAAACAGATCCAGGTATTAATTACGCATGAAATCAAATACTAACAAATTCAGAAATTCATGTTCATTTTTCAGTGTAACTTTTCATACATTTCCAATAAATGTCTCAGACTTTTGGACCACACTGTATAAACATTTATTTATTGTGTTTCCCTCAGGAGCTGGAGAAAGCTCTGGATGTGTTCAACATTGTATTGGCCAGACAGCAGGTTCAGATGGAGGTATGACAACATACCTAAAACGTACCAAAACAGAAGGCTACTGATATTTTGTCATTTTTAATCTGGTGTAGTAAGTTTGCTTTCTCTCTCCACAGGTGGTGCGTTCGGGACAGAAGCTGGTTGCTAAAAAGGCCACCACTCAGAAACAGAGTGGAGGAGGCTTCTTCAGCAGCTTTTTTGGCAAGAAAGAAGGGAAGAAAAAAGAGGAAGAGGAAGATAAAGATAAAGAGCCTGAAAGTGAGTGTTTTTTCTCTGATATATTTGCTAAACTTGCCTTTGAATAAATTATTTTTTTGTTGTATATGATGTAAATATATTTTTTTCATGTCCATGTATTTGTTATCAGGTATTGATTCCATCATGACTCCTGAAGAGAAAACGAAACTCTACACAGCCATTGGCTACAGCGGGAGCTCACATAACCTTGCCTTACCAAAGCATGTGAGTGCACCCTCACAGTGTTGTAAATGTATATTTTCCAGTCACATTTAACTTTTTTTCAACAAAAATTTTCTTTGTGAAATCCAACCATTTTAATAGAAATTCATGTGATCAGTATTTTCGAATGAGGGTGAAAGATTTCCCTACACACATTTTTCAGTGGGTTCAATTTGGTCACATGGATTCAGCGCACTGACCAACAGATACTGTTTGACAGTGATTTTTGTGTGAGTGTGCTTTGCACATAGTTACACTATTGACGATGGATGATTTTTTTTTTTTTTGGCAAAATTTTGCTAATATGACCGCACCTTTTTAAAACATGTTGCACATTGACTAAAGACATTTCCAATACCTTTATTTCAAGCATATCCTCCTTGGCCTGGACATATTCTCAAAAATGTTTATGTGCATATGTGCAGTATGTAGCTGTGATTGTCAACTTCAAACTGTTGAGCACCTCAGTAACATTCAGAGAGGAGCCTGGTGTTCCAGAGATCCTCAAAGTGCAAATGATTGACCTCAGTACGTCCATCTCACAGAGACCAGGAGCACAGGCCATCAAGTATGTATTACGAATACATACAGGGAAACCCTTAGCATTGGCCAACAAATATATACAGCGACTTAAAGTAAACAGTGTCTTTAGGAGCTCACTTAGTTTGGTCTTGATATGGTTCAGTGTGCAATTATGTGACATGTGTATGCTGTGTAGAGTGGAGGCTAAACTGGAGCACTGGTACGTGACTGGTCTGCAGCAGCAGGGGAAGTGCCGTCTCTCATAGCATCAGTCGGGGGCTCTGACTCCTCTCTGCTCAGCGTGCTCTTTGAGCTTAATCCAGAGAACAGCACCGCTGACCAGCTCCTCAGAGTCCATTCACAGCCTGTAGAGATCATCTATGATGCCGTAAGGGACAAGCGCACGCACACTGTAGTCGTCCTTTGATTACAGACAGTCATTGGATTTTTCTTTTATTTAATTTAGTTGAACAAATATCATTGGTTACAAAGTAGACAAAGACATGTCAACATTTGGTCAGTCCAATTGAGCTGCATTTCATGCTATTTTATATATGTATTAAATATGTATATGTTTTGTTATATTTTTTTTTACTTAATTTAATATAGTAAAATATCATTAGTACAATGTAAAAATTCTGAAATTATTTAGATAATTCGACTATATCCAGCTTATTTCTATGCCTCATTTCCTTATTCCATGACGCTTTGCACGAATTATAGGTGTAACTTCCGTTAAGCTGACATTATTCTACTCATCCTTTAACCATCGAACATTAAAAGGACATTTAAAAGTGTAAAAACATTAACAAGGTACTTTCAACAGACCATGAACAACACCAAAAGTGCGATTCTTTCCACAGCAATAACGGATGGGTTAAATATCACTGTAGTTTAATATATATCTGTATTATGTAACATATGTTGCCTTAAAGGGTTAGTTCACCCAAACATTAAATTTCTGTCATTAATTACTCACCCTCATGTCGTTCCACACCCATAAGACCTTCATTCATCTTCGGAACACAAATTAAGATATTTTGATGAAATCCGAGAGTTTTTTTTTATCCTTCATTAAAAGCAACGAAATTATCACATTCAATGTCCAGAAAAGTAGTAAAAACATCGATAAAATAGTCAACGTGACTACAGTGGTTCAACCTTATTGTTATTAAGTGAAAAGAATACTTTTTGTGGGCAAAAGCAAAACAAAAATAGTTACTTTATTCAACAATTTTTCCTCTTCTCTGTCAGTCTGTTACGCAGTTGGCGCAGTGCTGCGTTTCCGTGTTTACGTCCGAACGCCGGCTCATTATTGGCCGGCTCCTGCGTCAGCATCACATGCATGCCTTGTTCTGCTCACGTGAAGAGGCGTCGACCAGTACTGAGCTGCCGTTCGGACGTAAATAAGGAAGCACTGCAACGAAAATAGCATAGCAAAATGACGAGAGAGACGAATTTGTTGAATAAAGTCATTATTTTTGTTTTGTTTTGTTTTTAATTTCATAATTAACAATGCACTGTGCTTGTCAGGAATAAGGTGGATAAATATGTAATTATTTTGTTATAAATTTTTTTGTTATAAGTATAAAAAAGTATTTTTATACTTAATATAGTAAAAAATCTAATAAAATTAAAAAAAAAAATTTGAAATGCAGATAATTTGACTAAATATAATGTATTTATTCATATAAATATGTATATATTTTGTACTTAAATTAATATAATAAAATAATATAATCAATATTTTGTAAATTTATTTAGATAATTAGATTAAATATAATTAGAAAGTGGCAAGTCTTACATTTTTAGTGTACTATTTATTTGCCTATATTGTAGTTGACTGTCATCAGCATCACTGAATTCTTTAAGACGGGGAAAGGAGTTGACCTGGAGGTCATCACCTCAGCAACACTCAGCAAACTTGAGGAGATCAAAGAGAAGACAGCCACCGGTAACGCTCTCATCATTTCCCATCATCTCCACAGAGAAATGGTCATACTGGTAAAGGGTATGTCAGGAGCCATCAGTAATACTTTCCCTTTGTCTTTATCTGAATCCAGGTTTGTCTCATATCATTGAGACACGTAAGGTGCTGGACTTGAGGATCGATCTAAAACCCTCCTACTTGCTGTTGCCCAAGTCTGGATTCTATGATGGCAAATCAGACCTCATGATCGTTGATTTTGGTTACCTGCAGGTGAGGGAGGGAGGTAAAAACATATTTAAGAGAAAACTCTTTCTACTATTAATGTCTGTATATTTGTGTGTGTGTGTGTGTGTGTGTGTGTGTGTAGTTGAACAGCGTAGATCAGGGCAGCCATCAGCAGATATCTGCAAGTTTCTCATCACTAGAGGAAATCATGGATAGAGCATATGAAAGATATTCATTGGAGCTTCGCAGTGTCCAGATACTCTACAGCAAATCAGGTAAACACAATGCAACACAGCAAGGAACTAAACTGCCTGAACAAGCTGTTTCATTCACCTCTTTTTAATGATGGCTCTTTTTGAAGGAGAGAAATGGAAAAATGCTCGTCTTGAAGGCTTCTCCCATCAGCACATCCTGCAGCCAATGGACTTCACACTTCAACTTGCTAAATGTATGGTGGACAAAGATTCCCGTATGCCCAGGTTAGCGTTTGCTCTCTGTTGCTTATCTCTCTTAATCCTCACACATGCACTAATAGCTGTTTCCTTTCCAGGTTCAAAGTATCAGGGGAGTTGCCGTTACTTCATGTGAAGATCTCTGACCAGAAGATCCAGGGTGTTCTGGAACTGGTGGACAGTATTCCTCTCCCTCAGACTACCTCAACCCCTCTTAGCACCCCCACAGAAAAGGTTAGAAAACACTTCAAATGAAAAGAGACAGTCTACAGCAGTACAGTCTCTCTGTATTGGCTCATGTGTTGCTTCATCTCAAACTTAATAAGTCATGACTCATGAATGGTAGTTTCTTGGTAGGATGCCACAGGTATTTGATACTGTTGTCATTGCTGTTGTTTTTCTGAAAACCATGAATATTTCAAGCCTCCAAATCTAATCGCAGTTTACTTATTGCTTTCAGAGTCATGTGATGAGTCTGAATCTAAAAGAGTTGCTTGCTTTTATATTTAGTTCCTGAATTTGCTCTGTGCAGCTTTAGCCTCCACAGGAAGGACATCTTTCTCAACAAGAAAGAAAAAGCCCTTACTAGTTTACTTTGCAAAATAAATGTTGAAGGATGTTCTAGAGATGATGTAGAACAAAGATGTTCTAGATATCAGATGTCATCTTGATAAGTATAAAATAAATTTAAATAATAAATATAAAATTTACACAACCATTCAAAAGTTTGGGGTCATTAAAATTCTTCAAAGAAATTAATACTTTTATTTAGCAAGGAGGCATTAAATTGATAAATGAAAGATATTTTTAATGTTACAAAAGATTATGGTATGGTTTAGGGTCCAATTCTCACTATTAACTATTTGAATGCATATTACTAGGATTTTGTACTTGTCCTTATTAAGCACATATTAATGCCTTATTCTTCATGACCATATTCTACATTCCTTAATCCTACCCAATACCTAAACGTAACTACCTTACTAACTGTTAATAAGCAGTAATTAGGAGTTTATTGAGGCAAAAGTCATAGTTAATAGTTGGCTAATAGTGAGATTGGACCTTAATCTAAAGTGTGACCAAGATTTCTATTTCCAGTGGGCCTTTTTACACTTGGTCACTTCATGAGTTTTCTCTGATCGGATATCTAGCCTTTCGTGAAATGACCAGGTATAAATGCCTACCGAAATGCTTTCGAGACGGATTTAAATCCGATCACTCAAACCACTTTAGGAGGTGGTCTGAGATGCATTTCAAACAAAACTGGACAAGTGTAAATGCACCTGGTTGTTGAAACCACATATGTACATTTTACTCCTCCCAAAATGTTAAAAAATAAACGTGTAAGAGCTTGTTATAGGCTATATGACAGGTTGGCCAAGAGTGAAGAGTGAAATTAAGTCTCAGATGCTCAAAACACAATCATCTTCATTAAAAGTAATGAGACTAAATGATCTTACCAGTGCTAATGCCGCTCTCTCCTATTGCTCTTTGATCTTGAAATTAGCTGATGATATATAAAATGCAGCTCATATCTGTTGCTTTTGTTGACGTAAACTCTGTTAAATTTGCATATAGCGCAGGAATTGAAGATTGGACTTATATTCGTTTTGCGGAGAAACATTTATTTTGGCAGTGTAAATGTAACCATTTTAACAAATCGGATAGGTATCCGATCAGAGAAAACGAAATCAATTCATCAAAGAATAGTGGGACAAAAATCATAGTTTCCACAAAAATATTAAGCAAAAATATTATTTTCATCATGGATAATAAGATGTTTCTTGAGCAGCAAATCAGCACATTAGAATGATTTCTGAATGATCATGTGACACTGAAGACTTGAGTAATGATGCTGAAAATTCATCACAAGAATAGATTTTTAAATATATTAAAATAAATAACAGTTATTTTAAATTGTAATAGTATTTCACAATATTACTGTTTTACTGTATTTTTGATTAAATAAATGCATATAAATAAATAAAATAAAATAAAAGCATACATAATAGACTTTATTCAAAAACATAAAAAAATCCTACCAAACTTACAAACTTTTGAACAGTAGTGAAAATTTGTTGGAAACATATAGATAGAAAATAGAAAGAAAATGGTTATCTGTTTTTCCCCAATTTTAGAATACTTTCTCCTTGAAATACATTTTTACAAAAATGTTACCAATTGACTACAATGCAACCTATCAGCTTAATTTAACATATTTTACCATTTTTAAATCAATTATGCAGTTTTTCCACCAATGTTGCCACAGAAAAAGTGTTTGTGTAATAATGATGATATTTTTCAGAAGATGTTGGGGATGCCGCTGTCTGATGCCAGGCCAAAGGTCTTGGGTTTAGACCCCACAGTTCTGTCCTATACTGTTGAGTCAGGTCAGAATTCATCCAGATACTCGCTTGCACTTTCACACAGAAGAAAAGTCATTTAGAAAAATCAAAAAATTCTTAAATTAATGCCACACCAGTGAACTTGTTTTTAATTGACTCTGTTAATATAAATATACAGATTTTCTCACTGTTTATTTGCACATTTGTATCTGTCTAAGTGTCTAATCGTGCATGTGTGTGTTCAGACTCAGACATCAGTGAGAAGTCTGTGGATGAAGACTCTCTCAAATCAACTTTAGAGGAGCTGACCGAAGTGCAGTTTCAGTTTGAAATCAAAGAGGTATGTTGTTCTTCATTGCTTTGTTCACATCATCCTTTTTAAAAGGCATACCAAGTCATTGGTTAGCACGAGCCCTGCATTTCATAAAAGCTTTTATAATAAAATCATTCAGCATTCCACCAGTTGATTACAACTATTTTGTGTATGATTCCTTTTTATGTTTGTGTTGACTATTGTCTGTTTTAGTGTGAAGTTATGTATATGTGCCTATATATGTGTATATGTAGGTGTTGTTGGAGCTTACGAGGCAGGCCACTCAGGAAGATGTTGTATTGGCCCTCAGTGTGTCTCAGCTGGGTGCAGAGGGCAAGATGCGAACCTTCGATCTCACTGTCACATCTTACCTGCGTAGGATCAACCTGGATTATTGCGAGATGAAAGGTACATGCACGCACATAAAGTATGATCAACATTTTGTTGTTTGAAGTACTTCAAGTTGTTTCAGGGATGCTGTTTTTCTCATTCTTGTGTGTATGTGTTTCAGATGCGCAAAATCAGCCACTTCATCTAATTACCTCTTCAGACAAGCATAACTCTGATCTATTGAAAGTCGAGTACATCAAAGTAAGCATGAGCATCTCGCTCATCAAACACACTATAAAAGACTCTCTTAAATTGGTTGTTTTAGCTAAGTGGTTTAATTTGCGCTGGTCCGTGTGGCCTTTTTGTGTCCTTTAGGCTGATGTGAATGGACCCAACTTTCACACCTTATTTAATCATACAGAACAGACACTGAAGGTATGTTTTAAGTTTTACAGTTCCAAATAATTGAATGCCAATATTACATATAAATACATGTGTGTGTGTGTGTATATATATATATATATATATATATATATATATATATATATATAAATATATATATATATATATATATATATATAAATAAAATACACTGCCCGGCCAAAAAAAAAGTTGATGTTTGGATTTTAATGGGCAAATACTTAAGAATCTATGAATGGATCATTATTACAGTGATTATTATGTTTCTAGCATGTTTTATGTGTGGCAACGGTTCTTTTAACCCTTAAAGCTGAAGTGTGTAGCTTTTCATGTCTTAAACAACCATGTAGGAAGACATATCATGGCCATATTCCAGGATGACAAAGATTCACCAAGGGTTAAAATTGTGAAAGAATTGTTCAGAGAGCATGAAGAATCATTTTCACACATGAATTGGCACCTCTGAGTCCAGACCTTAATTTCATTGAAAGTCTTTGGGATGTGCTGGAGTAGACTTTACAGAGTGCTCACCTCTTGCATTGTTAATACAAGATCTTGACCAAACATTGATGCACCTCTTGATGGAAACAACATCACAACATTTATTTCCATCGAGAGGTGCATAATTTTTTGGTCAAGATCTTGTGTTAACAATGCAAGAGGTGAGCACTCTATAAAGTCTACTCCAGCACATCAAAAAAAAAAAAAAACTTCCACTGAGGTTAAGATCAGTGCCAATTCATGTGTGGCAATTCAAAATGATTCTTCATGCTCTCTGAACCATTCTTTCACAATTTGAGCCTGATGAATCTTGACATTGTCATCCTGGAATAAGCTAATAAGCAAAGTGAGAATTGTTCCCCATACTAAAGTGTTACCTATTTTTCTTTTGAAAAACCTTTTTTATTGAAAAGTTGCATTAAGTTGATTTATTTCATTTCATAGGTGGAGTTTTCCTCATTAGACTTCATGCTGCACACTAAAGCTTTGCTGTCTACCATCAACTACATGAGTTCGGCAATACCACAAGACCTCACAGCCTCTAAAGACAGAGAAACCAAGAGACGAGACGATAGAGTGGCAGCAGGGAAGACAGGTGGGAACACAGGCACGCACACATATTGAAACTAAACGTGTGTGAAAACAAATGCATTTTGCTTGTCAAATTAATTGGTAGACTCTGAATAATGCTCATGCATCCATGTTGTCTTTTTCTCCGCTTTATAGGTTTTTTCATGGGTAACTAATGCTTTTTTTCCTTGACCTTTGCACTGGTCTTGACATGTACTAACAGGGGACTGAAACAGTATCTGTTTTGCTTGTGTTAAAGCATGTTGCAGACAGTACTGATTTCAGATTGTCACACACTGTGTTGTTTGAGTGTTTTAACTGGAGTGTCTATGTTTTCTTAGTGTCCAAGTGTTCGAAGGATTCTGGTGTTGTGAACTTTATGTTGTCCGCTGTACTTGGCTCCTTCAGAGTGGCTGTCTGTGACGACAGAAGTAACATTGCTGACATCCGGGTGCAAGGTAGAAAAATCTAAAGTGTCTGTACATCAAAGTCAGCATATCTTAAAATTAACACATTGCATTATATTATATTAATTTAATTTATTTTCCATAAGATATTATAAACATTTAATTCCTTTTCCATTTTCTGCAAGTTAACCAAACCTTCATTTATGTCAGGCATTGATGCATCTGTGGTGGTCCAGGCCAAAGAAACTGATGTTTTTGCCCGTCTGCGTGACATTGTGGTTCTTGATGTGGACCCTAAGACCATTCATAAGAAGGTAAAAGATCAGTCATATTTGTTTTTGGCAGTTTTGCAGATGCCAAGTTTTTATGCTCCAGTCATATTTTTGTGAATACCACCAGGCGGTGTCGATTGTTGGAGAAGAGGTGTTCAGCTTCAAGATGACCTTGTATCCTGGGGCCACTGAGGGCGAAGGCTACACTGACACCTCCAAAGTGGATGGAAAAGTTATCTTGAGACTTGGCTGTATCCAGATCGTCTACTTGCACAAGTTCCTTATGTCTTTATTGGTGAGAAAATTGTAAATGCTCTTACCTTTCATATATGTGCTCATATGCTGTCGTCTGTATTGCTCTGTCATCTAAAGTTAATACCAATTGGTAAGTACCTTATAGCTGAAACAACTAGGGAAAAGAACTTTGAAAATCAGTATTTCTTTCTCAGTGTCTGTATTCTCTCTATGTATTTTGTCTGGACATTTATGTCTCTCCCCCTTTCGTATTTTTATTGTTATTTTTTTTGTTGCTCCGACACCTTTTCCCCCCTCATTGTTTTCGTTAACTGTGTCTTCCTCTTTTCAGGACTCTTTTAGCTATCAGTACTCTGCTGATGAGGTACAGACTTGGGCATGCTGCATTAAAGTCTTTTGCTTTGCAGCTTAACTTCAAATGCACCTCTGCACACACTGAAATATGTCTACATCCCACTAAACTCCACTGGATTTGTTGTGCACATCATTAAACCTTTAATTTGATTGTAAGATGGAAACATTAATCCAGGTTAACTACATTCACAGCAATGTTTATGACTGCCTTTGTTTTGTTTCTAGTGCAGCGCAAACTTTCAAGGGAGTGTCTGGATGACATAAAAGTGAATACAATTCATAAAACAAAATTATTAAAAAAATAAATAAAAGAAAAATGAATCAATAAAATATATAATATTTTTGTATCTGTTTATAAAACAAAATATTTTACTATAATCTAAACTAATTAAATTAAAATGCTAAAAAACACAAAATCAAGATGCTGCTGTTTTTATTGAAGATCATACAGTACATTTCTTAAAACTTCTGGGATCACAAAAGGAATTGTGGTTCATTAATTTAATATATAAAAACTCCCAGATTCTTTTAATTAAAAAAGTTTGGAAAAAAGCAGCTTTGTCATAACTGCAGCAGAAATACCGGAAATGTATTGGGGGCCTTTAACTCAAAAAGGTTAAGAACAACTGTTCTAGTGGCAGGTTAATACTAATAGTTAATACTGGTAAAAAAAAAAAAAAAAAAAAAAAAAGAATAATATTATAGAATAATATATATTCTGAAAGCTGGAAAACACTATTTAGAAATATATGGCTTTGCTGCATAGTCATGAAAATTTAATTACATTTAAACTAAACAGAAGCAGTCTTAAAGTTTCCAATTACTAATATTGTTAATATTTCAACATTGCTTACATTACATGTAGTATATATACCACTGATATATAATAAAGTCTTTTCAAATGGGTTTAGTTATGGTTCAACTTTCAAAACAGGTAGTTCAAAGAACCAGAAGAAAGGTTTGTCTTCTGTGCTTTCTGTACCACTAGTGGCATCAAACAGAATTGTGCACCCCCTAACAAGTGGATCCCTTCCAAGTGTTTTTTCAAACTATGTATCCCGCCATTTTCCATTTTTTTGGAAACGGGTCAGAAATGCCATATCTTGAGTCAGTATTGAGTCAGTAACCGATTATAATTCTGTTTGCTCCCACTAATGTTACAGGAATTACATACTGCAGCTTTAATGCTGATTTGTGTTTTTTGTAATTGAGTATATTAGCATTCACTTCTTAGATTTAATTGTGAGGTATTCCTTTTCTAACTGTGAGATATTGTTAAAGAAGTGGACATTAAATTATGCAGATTCATCCTATAGTGTTCTTTACATGCAGTAATTGATCGTGAATATGTGGATTTGCATGTGTGCTTGTATCTCATGCTACATACTGAAGTAAAAATCACTGAAATTTTAGATGGAATTTCGCACGATATGGGATGCCTTGATTTTACTGGTTCTAACTTTCATTCTCTACATGCTTAATAATAGAAACAGCTCACCTATCATGCCCAGACAATATAATCATCAACTTTACTACTTTATCTCACAAAAAAATACTGTTTCACACCAGCACTGCTTTTTCCACCCCTGTTGAATTTGCAACTTTTTGTTGTAAATTTGACTTTCAGGCGTTTTAAAATACAAGAACATCCCTGCATGAATTTTCCTTACTGTGGATCTCAAGCTGTTACATTAAAACCTTCTCTCACTTCTACTGAACTGCCATGTCAAGTCACACTAAGCTGTAACTAACTGTTGGTTGTCTTCCATAGATGTTTGTGGATAACTTCCAGACAGCGAAAGAGGCTCTCAGTGCCGCCACGGCTCAGGCCGCGGAGAAAGCCGCTTCCAGTGTGAGGGATTTTGCTCAGAAGAGCTTCAGACTTGCCATGGACATCAGACTGAAAGCCCCCCTTATCATAATCCCTCAGTCCTCCACATCCTATAATGCATTTGTGGTTGACCTGGGTCTCATTACTGTGGGAAACAGCTTCTCACTGCTGGCAGCTGAGGGCTTCCCATTGCCTGCAGTTTTGGAGACCATGGATGTAAAACTCACACAGCTCAAACTATCTAGGTAACAAAGAAAGCTGGAGATCTTCAAAATTCGTTTATGTGATTTAAAGCCGATTTTACAATCAAGTTACAATCAAAGAATAGTGCATCATATTCAGGTGTTTATTTTCTGTCAAAACTGTCTTATTTTAGTATTCTTAACAAACTATTAGTATTTTTTTACTATAGTATTACTAATACTTTTTCATTCATATTTATACTATATATCAGCTTTTATTTCAATTAAATAAAAAAAGTCAATAGTTTTATTTTGTTAACAATAACAACAATGATCTTCTGGGCCTGTTTGATTCAGATGATTTAAAGATGGGTCCTAACTTTCTCAGTCTTATATATTTGATCTTCTTTCTCTAGGACTGTTCTGAAGCATGATGCTGCTCATCTAGATATTGAAATTCTTGAGCCCATAAATCTAGAGCTTTTAGTCAAGCGTAATTTGGCTGCCACCTGGTACAACAAAATTCCTGGAGTGGAGGTCAAAGGAGTGCTTATGTCAATGAATGTGAGTTTCTTGTGACGTTTCAAAAGTGAAAGTGTTTAATCTAAACTCTAAAATGGCACCAAAAGATGATTGAGAACCAAAGACTAAAGATTCAAATTTTTCTGGCATCTGTAGATGGCTCTTGGCCAGGAGGATTTTGGGGTCCTCATGAGAATTCTAGCAGAGAACATTGGTGAAGGAAGTAGGACTGCTGCAGTGGAGGGAACAAAAACTTCTGCTAAAGGTTTAATCTGTCACTAAACTTCAGTCAGTAAAGTTTGTCTTTGAGGGCTTCATTTTACCCTGTTTTCCTCCACAGATGAAGCTGTTATAGATGAAGGAGTGATAGAGACACTTCCTTTGGGAACAGGGAGTCAACCTGCATTGACCAATGGTGCTTTTACTGAGAATATTGTCAATGTGCTGCTCAATTTTGAAATCAAGGAGGTAATTAAACTCACTTAAGTTCTTATTTTCAGTTGTCATACAGTCATAATTTCAGATTTGTTGACTAGGTGTGGACTGAGAATCCTGTATCTTCCCATTCTTGTAGGTTATGCTGAAGTTGAAAAAGGCCAAAAATGGGAATGAGTGTCCCTTTTTGGTTCTCCATGTAGCTCAGCTTGGAATTGATACCAAAGTTCGAAAATATGACATGGAGGCCACAACATACATCAAATCCATCTCCATGAAGTGCCTAGAGTTCCCTGGTGTGTAGAGCTTGGTTTAAAAACCTCACAGTGCAAAGCAACACAATTCCATAAATTAGTAGAATTAATGATGATAACACTTTATAGTAAGTGTACAGTAATAAAGTACTTACAAATCATTAACAAACTATAAGTTTATAGTTAATTCATAGTTAATATATTGTAGTCTCTACATTTGTTAATATATTAATAGGCTACTTTATATACAAATAGTGAGTTCTTCATTCATTGTCACTGTAATTAACACAATTATTATTGTTTAATTAGCTTGTAGTTAAGAAATTGTTAATTGGTTATTAGGAGTAAATAGTTTTCACTTTAGATTAGGTCATGGAAAATGGTAAAATGTCATTTATTAAGTGCTTTAAACCAAACTTTATTAGACATTAATTGCATTCATATTTAGTGTTCCTTAAAATATTTACAAATACATTAAGCACACACACACACACACACACACACACACACACACACTCACATACATGTTGGCATATGTTGTTTATGAGAACTCTATATAGGCGTAATGGTTTTTATTCTGTACACACTGTATATTCTATCCCTATACACTAACTCTACCCCTAAACCTACCATCACAGAAAACTATATACAGTGCACAGCATAAATGAGTACACCCCCTCTGAAACTTCTGAGAGTCGGCTATTACTCAATTACTTAGAAGACATGTTAGGGTTCTTTAGAGATATAATGTTCCAGCAAGTCTGCTTAATCAATTACCAAAGAAGCATGTCAGAATCATTCAGGAAAATAAGATTTTCTTATCAAGGTGATAAAATGTTGTGTAGCAAAAATGAGTACACCCTCCTAAAAGTTACTAAATAAAACAAAATAAAAATTTTCTGGTCTAAGTTTAAGGCAATATTTGATCAACAAATAAGTATGTTGAACCAAAACATTTAAAGAGAAGTAATTTCTTGACAATCAAAAGTGTTGTATAGCCCACTGAATCATTCTCAGACTTAATGCTGACAACAATGGAACCACTTGGGAGAGAACTGTCAGGAGACTTATTTCTTAGCACAAAAGAGGACAGTGGTACAAGAGGATTACCAAATCATTGTTTTGAGTGTGAAAATATAGCAAAAGTAACACCGAAATAAAAAAAAAAACAATGGACTTGTGACAAGGCCCCTGAAATAATCAGGCCTTCATTTTAAGCTTTCATTTAGTGATGAGGGATTTTTTTGCTAGACAAAGAGCAGGAGAAATACCAAGTAGCCAGCAAAAGCTATGAAAAGAGTGACTGTTTATCTCACAGAGTAAGATGCAGCCTGTAAAAATGACATGCATGGTGCTTGTTCTCACTGGAACTACCTACTGTAGCCAAAGCACAATAAAGTCAGTTAGCCATTTCCAAAGCCCATATTTACAAAATATAGATTCTGGGAATCAATACTCTGGTCTCATGAGACCAAATCATTCATTTTGGATCTAACAGCATCCAAAATGTTATGGTGTTGCTAGAAGAGGAGTACAGTGAGAAGTGCCTTGTTCCCACAGTAAAGTTCAGTGGTAGTACAGCTCTTATATGGGGATGTATGAGTGCTGAAGGCGTGAGGGAGTTGTGCTTTATCAATGCTGTCATGAATTCCCACACCACTCTGTAATTTAATACACAAACTTGAAACAGAAGATGTTACTATTTCCTCATTCCCTGCATTATTGGGCATTTTTTCAACATGACAATGAGGATATGCATTCTCCCATGGTGAAAAACCGGTATCACTTTAGTATAGGGAACACGTATAAACTATTAACTACAACTTTTCCCTCAATAAACTCCTAATTTACTGCTTATTAATAGTTAGTAAGTTAGTTGTTAAGTTTAGGTATTAGGTAGGATTAAGAATGTAGAATAAGGTAATGCAGAATAAGGCATTAATATGTGCTTAATAAGTACTAATAAATAGCCAATATTCTAGTAATATGCATGCTAATGAGCAGCTAGTTAAAAGACCCTAAAATAAAGTGTTACCGAAAAACCTTCTGTGGACATGTATTGCACTCAGTCTTAACACTCTTGAGCGCCTGTGGGGGATTCTGTAGAGACAAGTTGAGCAACATTCCCCCTTAAAGATCAGGGTATTTAAGGAGCTCATCATCCAGGAGTTAAACAGGACAGATGTGACAATTTGTCATGAACTTGTACACTCCGTGCCAAGAAGGGTCAGAGCAGTATATTCAAAATTATGGAGGGCATACTAAGTACTAGAATATTATACATTTGTTGAATTAAATCTAGGGTGTACTCATTTCTGCAATCCTTAATTTAAACAAAATCGGCTAATTTACTTATTTTATGGCTATTAATGACATATATTTCTCAGTTTTTATTATGTATATGTTTAATACATTTTAGTTTTGCCATCTTTCCATGAATTGTATTAGTGATCATAAAGAAAATACATATTTTGTATTTGTTCAGAGGGGGTGTACTCATTTATGCTGTGCACTGTATACAGAATTGATTTTTTTTAAGGAACACTTAATAATACTAAAATACTACTTAATACCAATGTACAAATACAATTAATGTCTAATAAAGGTTGGTTAAAAGCACTTAAGTAATGACATTTTCCCATTTTCCGTGACTGATCTAAAGTGAGAACTATTTACAGTTAATAAGTGGCTAACATTCTCTAAAAAACTTTCTCTCATCTCTTTACATATGAACTAAATAAACAATAATAATTTGTTTAATTACAATGACAATGAATGAAGAAGTCACTATTTGTATATAGCCTATTAATATATTAACAGGCTATTTATTTATACAATTAATGTATTGTAGAGAGACTACAATATATTAACCATGAATTAATTATAATTGATAGTTTGGAAATGATTTGTAATTAATTTATTATTGTATACTTATTATAAAGTGTTACCAAATTGATTTATTTTTGTGAACCTATATACACATTTTAAATATATAATATAAAAAAATTAATATTTTTATGATTTTATGATGATTTTTTTTTTTTTTTTTTTTTGCAGATTCAAATGGAGAGCCACTCTGTATAATCAGTTCCTCAGCAGAGTCAGGAGCAGATCTTTTTGAAGTCAAATATTTTAAGGTAGCTTTCTTTCTGACGTACGGATGTGAGCGCATAATTTCAATCATTGCATTAGTATTAGCACTAGCATTAATTATGAAACTTCTTATACAGACATTGCTAAAAACCTCCTATATTGTCTAGTGGTTCCATTTTAATCCACGCTTGAGTTGACCTGTGGCAGGACATTTCATGTCTACACAGGATTTCAGCTCTTACTTTTGAACTATTATTTAAGGTCAGCACATGAATTCATAGCTTGATCAAAGCATCTGGACAATTAGATCCAACCCTTAGTGATTATGCTCTTTAGTGTTTTTGGAGTGCCTCTTATTTTAGCTCCTGATGGTCATTTTTCTGATTTGATTTTGACTGTCACTCTAATAATCAAGTTCTGATTACATGCATAGATGTGTAAATGTATAAGATGGCTATGTAATATTTCCAGAAACAGTGCTAATTGATCAATATTAATTGGATTATTTACTAATGTTTTCCTAGAATTACAATAGAAATCTTCATTATAGAAGACAAACAAGCAGGCGCTGAGAGCTTCCAGGAATGGAGACCTTAAAATTTTTGATTCTTGTCTTTGTAGGCTGATCGAAATGGGCCCAACTTTGCTAGCATCTACCAGAATACTGAGCAGAAGATGAATGTAAGCATCTGTAAATAATGTTAAATAATATACAGTTTTGGAAATTAAGGAGTTTAACAGGCCTTAATGTGTCTTTAGGTGGTATTCTCCTCCCTAGACTTGATGTTGCATACTGAGGCTCTCCTCTCTACTATGGACTTCCTGTCTGCTGCACTGTCCACCAGCAGTCTGCCCTCACCTGAGAGAGAAAGCAAAAAGAGTGACGACATGAGAACTACCTCAGCTAAATCCAGTAAACACACTCCGAAACTGACAAACACTGAATTCTTTAACACATTTTAAGAATGAAGTAATGAAGAATTGTTTTTGTCTCAGCTGCACTGAGCTCTCCCTCTGATGGTGACATCATTGATCTGATGGTGAATATGCAGCTTGGTGCATTTAATGTGTTGGTGTGTGACCAGAAGAGCAACATGGCAGACATCAAGATTCAAGGTTTGAATCCATTTCCTTTTTGAATTTTAAAAAACTTTATATGCTATATATTGGTATAAGTTACTACATTACTGCTACTGCAAAGCAATAATAAATGAATACAGGCTTTAAAATGTAAGCTTTTAGTACATCATCATTATTGTAACTACAATATTATGCATATAATATTATATTATATCCTCCTGTAGGTTTGGACGGTTCTCTAAAAATGCAAGGAACTCAGACCCACATGTCCACACGTCTGCGTGACTTCATCGTCATCAATGTGGATCCTAAAACAATTCACAAGAAGGCAAGTTAGCCAGACAGTACATCTCACAGATTTTATATAAACAAAGTACAATTGAAGTGAATGAAAGTAAAGTGAACTGCAATATCTGTAATTTGTTTTTGGTTATTTATGGTTCTGTAGGCCATTTCCATCGTAGGTGATGAGGTGTTCAGCTTCAGCATGAGTCTAACACCCAAAGCCACTGAGGGGGCTGGGTATACAGATACTTCAAAGGTTGATGGCAAAGTGAAACTCAACGTGGGCTGTATTCAAGTGGTCTACCTTCACAAATTCGTCATGTCGCTGCTGGTAAGTTTGAATTGCACAAATGGCTTCTCTGCTGATTCGAGCACACTAACGTACCTTTACTTTCTCTCTCTATAGAATTTCAGTAATAACTTCCAGGCAGCGAAAGAGGCTCTCAGTGCCGCCACGGCTCAGGCCGCAGAGAAAGCAGCTTCCAGTGTGAGGGATTTTGCTCAGAAGAGCTTCAGACTTGCTATGAACATTAGACTGAAGGCCCCTCTTATCATAATCCCTCAGTCCTCCACATCCCATAATGCTGTGGAGGCGGACCTGGGTCTCATTACTGTGGGAAACAGCTTCTCTCTGCTCCCAGTGGAAGGTTGTCCACTGCCTGCTGTCATAGATAATATGGATATAGAGCTCACTCAGCTAAAACTGTCCAGGTAGCCCACTGCCATGAAGCTTATCTAGGATTCTCAGACTTACTTTTCAAAGTATAATAATATGCAGCATATGTCCATTTACAGATCTGATAATTAATTGAACAGACTTCATTTCATGAATTTTCAAAGCCAGCATTCTAGTTGTCCATTATACAACTCAGTATGTTTCCACTTATCCTTTTGTTCGATATCTTCAGAATTTCCATGGAGCAGGACTCAAATCAGCCTTGTTCAAAACTGTTGGAGCCAGCCAACCTGGTTCTGTCTGTTAAACGTAACCTGGCAGCATCATGGTACCAGAAGATGGCTGCCATAGAGGTGGATGGAGATCTGAAGCCCATGAAGGTCTGTTCACATACTAGATGTATGATGCCAGAATGTATTCTCTGCTTTTTAAAGCATACATAACAGAAGTAGCAGAGAATTTTATTTATATATATATATATATATATATATATATATATATATATATATACATACACACGGTATATATTTATTTATTTATTTATTATATTTAGTTATCTAGACAGTGAGAAAGAGAGAGTGAGTGAGTGAGTGTGAATTATAATTTTTTTTACCAGTTTATTTAAAAATTCCGGCATGCATCACCAGAGAGAAGTACAGTACGGTTTCACTGTACCACCCGTGGTGCACATACCTTTCAAAAGAGACCAAAACCATGCATATACACCAAATGGTTCAAGAACAGCATGCAATTTACTTTGGGTATGCCTTTTTTAGGCACTTTAGGCAAATTTTACAGGGTTGCTAAGGGGTTAAAAATGACCAGATCAAAAAAGAAAGAAAGAAAAAAAAAGAAAAAAGGTGTAAACATTTTTGCTTGGATGAATCTTTCATACTTACATAACATGCAATTACAAAATGTAAAAATACATTTAGTATATAAAAAATACATTGTCATTTCATGCAGACTTTAAATGGATCTAATGTCACAGTCTATCTGTGGAAATTACTATTTTTATAAAATTTAATAATAATTACAGTTTTAGCTGGTCCACACATTCTGGAATCTGGTTATAATTAATATAATATTAAGATATTAATCAAGATTCTCACATGTTCCAGGTGGCTCTGTGTCAAGATGACCTGACTGTCCTGCTGCGGATTCTGATGGAGAACATCGGTGAAGCGAGCAGCCTTCAATCTGACACACTGATTGGCTCAGAGGCAGCCCTCAAACAAGAAAGTGTGCTTGTCAGAGCACGCACGGCCACTGGTGAGAAAAGACGGTTACACAGACGTTTCATATAATGATCTAGCTTCTAGCGGAGAACTCAACAAATGGCCTTGTTTTGTGTTTTGCGTAGGCTCTGAGATTCTTGTGGAGAAGCTGCCTGAAAATAATTTGACGAAGACAGATCTTCTGGAGACTGTCAAATTCAGCTTTAATGTTGAGTCACTTGGCCTCACGCTCTACAGTAATGATCCAATACAGGTATGTATTATTAAGCCTACAAATGGTGAACACTGGTGTTTTTTTTTTTTTTTTTTTTTAACAGTTACAGTCCATTGATAAAGAAAGTGAGCATTTTATCCCCCTCTCTCTTTCTATCTTTCTTTCTTTAGCCCTCTGTACATCAGGAGCAGCTGTGTTTGGGTGAATTTATGCTGCATAAAATGAAAACTTCAGGCAAAATGTTTAGTAATGGCAACATGGAGGTCTCCACCATCCTCACCACATGCACGCTGGATGACAGGAGGATTGGCATTCAAAGAGTCACATCCAGGTGATTTACACATAATAAAACCTAATACAATAACAAACATTATAAAAAAAAAACAATATGTATACACTACCAGTCAAAAGTTTGGAATCAGAAAGATTTTTAATGTTTTTAAAAGAAGTTTCGTCTGCTCACCAAGGCTGCATTTATTTAATTAAAAAAGCTGTAAAAACAGTAATATTGTGAAATATTATTACAATTTAAAATAACTGTTTTCTGTTTAAATATATTTTATAAAGTAATTTATTCCTGTGATGGCAAAGCTGAATTTTCAGCATCATTACTCCAGTCTTCAGTGTCACATGATCCTTCAGAAATCATTTTAATATGATGATTTGCTGCTCAAGAAACATTTATGATTATTGTCAATGTTGAAAACAGTTGTGTACTTTTTTTTCAGGATTCCTTGATGAATAGAAAGTTCAAAAGAACAGCATTTATCTGAAATACAAAGCTTTTGTAACATTATACACTACCGTTCAAAAGTTTGGGGTCAGTAAGAATTTTTATTTTTATTTTTTTGAAAAAAAAAAAAAAAAAAATTAAAGAAATGAATACTTTTATTCAGCAAGGATGCATTAAATCGATCAAAAGTGACAGTAAAGACATTTTATAATGTTACAAAAGATTATATTTCAAATAAATGCTGTTCTTTTGAACTTTCTATTCATCAAAGAATCCTGAAAAAAAAATATTGTACACAAATATTTTGTACAATTGTACACAATAAATATTTCTTGAGCAGCAGATCAGCATATTAGAATGATTTCTGAAGGATCATGTGACACTGAAGACTGGAGTAATGATGCTGAAAATTCAGCTTTGATCACAGGAATAAATTACTTTATAAAATATATTCAAACAGAAAAGTTATTTTAAATTGTAATAATATTTCACAATATTACCGTTTTTACTGTATTTTTAATTAAATAAATGCAGCCTTGGTGAGCAGATGAAACTTATTTTAAAAACATTAAAAATCTTACCGATTCCAAACTTTTGACTGGTAGTGTATATTATTTATATATTACAATATATACACTACCAGTCAAAATTTTGGAATCATTAAGATTTTTTTTATGTTTTTGAAAAGATGATGTGACACCGAAGGCTGGAGTAATGGCTACTAAAAATTGAGCTTTGCCATCACAGGAATAAATTACATTTTAAAATGTACAGTATTAAAATAGAAAACAGTTAATAATATTTTACAATATTACTGTTTTACTGTATTTTGATCAAATAAATCTAGCCTTGGTGAGCATAAGAGGCTTCTTTCAAAAAAATTAAATATTAAAAAAAGTTGTTTACATAAATTTTTCTTGATTTTAACACTTTTAAGTACAACTAAGAAAAACATTTAATATGACATTACTGATTGACAGAGCTTTTGAGATTCTATTCAGAGAGCATTTCAGCATTCCTGTTTCTAGGCCTCATCCCTCTGGTTTGTTCACTCAATATTGTTTTTCCCTATAGGATGCTGGGAAAGCGTGATGAGGAGACAACAGAGCCCATGATTGATGTGAAATATTCTCAGAGTGTGGATGAGCGCTCGGTGGTCGCTGTGCTGCAGAGGCTCTATCTGTGTGCTAGTGTGGAGTTCCTGTTGGCTGTTGCCGACTTTTTTGTGCAAGCCCTGCCTACAAGTTCGCCTACATGGCAAGACAACCCCAATCAGCTGCCGCTCAAATACGTCTCAGAACCCAAAGTCCAGTGTGAACCTAAAGCAGGTGTGAATGCTACTCCTGAAAAAAATGAGTTGTTGCATGTTAAATGTAAGATGTTGAGAGTAGCCAGTGTATTGTAGATTTATACCATAAACAACTTCTTGTCATTGAGGGTGTCAGAACAATTGAAGCCTAAACCTGTAATTGGAGGTGTAAAGGTTAAGTTTGCCATTTTTGTGCCACAAACAGTGTCAAGCAGAACTGCAAAAATAATGTTTGTGTCTCACAGTCCTGGAAAACCAAGAAATGTCAGGGATTTCAAAAGTGTGATTTCCAGACCTGGAAAAGTTATGGAAATTAAATCTTTATGGTCATGAAAATAGCTATAGTCAATAATATACATTTTTTTCTGATAAGCTATAAAGTACTTTTTTGTCTAGAAATACTTGTGAGTACAAAAAAATATATATATATTTGATCATCATAAACAACTGGGAATATCATGGAAAATTAATTGAAATTCATTGGTCTTAAATCATGAAAACTTGAAAGTATGAAAAGTAATTTTTTATTTAATATTTTATCTATCATTAGTCCCAGTTCCGAGAACAAAACTGCGAGCAGTTATGGTGGACCCAGAGGTTGTGTTTGTGGCTAATCTAATGAAGGCTGATGCTCCTGCACTGGTAGCCTCATTCCAGTGTGATTTTAAACTGGTGTCTGAAGAAGCTGGCCAGGACATGAAGGCCCAAGTCAAAAGCCTCAAAGTGCTCGCCTGCCCCTTCATCAGGGCGGAGGGTGACAAAGCCGTGACCACCGTATGTGTACTGACTCCTACTAATGTTTTCCTGTTTTAACTCTATTGTTACTACAGGAATAAAGCTTTATGTCTGCAATTGTCTCTATAATGCTTTGGAAACTATGAATTTGTTTTTACTGCAGGTGCTGAGACCATGCTCTGTTGAACTTGAGACCAAAATGCCAGCCAATGCCCCGTTAACTGGTTCAATAACTGTAGAGGAGGTCATAGTGAAAGTGGGTGTTATTTGTTTGCCATATTGATATCTTGTAAAATAACTAGAGGAACATATACACTACCATTCAAAAGTTTGAGGTTGGTAAGATTTTTTAAAATGTTTTTGAAAAGCTCTTACCATGGCTTCATTTATTTGATCAAAAATACAGTAAAAACAGTAATATTGTGAAATGGTTATGCAATTTAAAATAACTGTTTTCTATTTTAATATATTTTAAAATGGAATATATTCCTGTGATGGCAAAGCTGAATTTTCAGAACCCATTACTCCAGTAATCGGTGTCACATGATCCTTCAGAAATCATCCTGATACGCTGATTTGTAGATTAAGAAACATTTCTTTTTATCAATTTTAAAAACATTTCTGCTGTTTAATGTCTTTGTGGAAACTGTGATACGTTTTTTTTTTCTTTTCTCTGGTTTCTTTGATTCAAAAGAATTCAATTTCCAGTATTTGAATTAGAAATCTTTTGTAACAAAGGAAATCAATTTAATGCATCCTTGCTGAATAAAAGTATTCATTTCTTTAAAAAAAAAAAAATCTTACTGACCCACACTTTTGAATGCTAGTGTATTTGCTTCCTAAACGGTATTTGCTTCCTAAACGGCAAAAGACTGCACCTTTACTGTTACTGTATGTCAAGTTTATCTGGACTAAGTTTTTTTTTTTTTTTCTCCGTGTAAATTTATACAGTATTACGTAAACATCTTATGTTTTCATTACATTTCATTTGAATATTTGCTAATCTGTGTTGAGCTAATATCCTTTTTCTCCATCTTGCTATCTCAGATCTCTCCTATTATTCTTAACACTGTCATTACCATCACTGCGGCCATGGCACCCAAACCTAAAGAAGAACCGTCACAGCAGACGTCCGATGACCTGAACAGTCTCTGGTCTTTGATAAAAGTCGCTAATGCAAATTACTGGTTCCTTGGTGTGGACATGGCCTCTGAGGTCACTGAGAGCTTCAAGGATGTGGACAGCAGTAAAGATGGAGAGAGTTTTAGGATGAGCGTGAAGGTTGTGCAGGTCACGTTGGAGTCAGGCTTGGGGCATCGAACTGTTCCCTTGCTGCTTGCAGAATCATCGTTCACCGGTACTGCTCAGAACTGGTCATCATTGCTCAGTGTCTCTGCTGATATGACACTGGAGGTGAATTACTTCAACGAGACTCATGCAGTATGGGAGCCACTGCTTGAGAGAGTGAACAACGGGAAACAGAGGTGGAAGCTCCAATTAAACGTAAGTAGAATTGTGCTTCTTTTTTCACTTCTGCGTATAAACATGAATCCAGATTGCCACCCTGTTAAATATCTTGCAGGTTATTGATTATTTGTGTGTTTCTGTGTGTAGATGAAGAATAACCCTGTTCGAGATAAAAGTCCAGTTCCTGGGGAGGATTTTATTATGTTGCCAGAACCTCGCACAGCCATCACTATATGTTCCAAAGACACCATGAACATCACAGTGTCCAAGTGCTGCCTCAATGTCTTCAACAACCTAGCTAAGGTAAACAAAAAGTGACACTAAATTCCTTTATAATATTTCAAATGATTTCCATTTAAAATAAATGCTGTTCTTTTGAACTTTTCATTCATCCAAGTAAGAATCCTGAAAAAAAAGTATCATGGTTTCCACAAAAATATTAAGTAGCCCATCTGTTTTCAACATTGATAATAAGAAATGTTTCTTGAGAACCAAATCAGCATATTAGAATGATTTCTGAAGGATCATGTGACACTAAAGACTGGAGTAATGGCTGCTGAAAATTCAGCAGGAATAAATTACATTTTAAATAGATTAAAATAGAAAACATTTATTTTAAAATGTATTAATATTTCCCAATATTACTGTTTTACTGCATGTTTGTTAAATAAATGCAACCTTGGTGAGCATAAAAGACTTCTTTCAGAAACAAACAAAGAAAATCTTACCAACAGTGGTGTATGCTGTACATATAAAAATGAAATTTGTTCATTCATTTCTCTTGTCAGGCATTCTCCGAGAGCACAGCCTCCACTTTTGACCGATCTCTCAAGGAGAAATCCCCGTTCACCATTCGCAATGCATTAGGCATTCCTCTCATTGTTCAGCACAGCGCTAACCTCCGTTTGGTTGGCTCATCCTCACCGGGTAAACTGCATGAATTGGCTGTGGATAAAAGTGTGGATTTAGACCATTCATCCTTTGAGCGTTCATCACGACTGTCCGCCCTGCAGAGGCAGGAAAGCTGCTTATTCAATCTCAGCATAGGTCAGTAACATGGGTGATACAGTATACACCTCGTAAACTGTACAAATGCCTTGGGTTTGCCTCAAAACTTAGTAAGCTGCTTACCTAGATAGCATTTTTGGGCATAATACACACTTTAGTTTAAGCATGTCTATGATGTCCAAAAATGCTGGGTCCCACTTTATATTAGGTGGCCTTAACTACTATGTACTTACATTTAAATTAATAATTTGATACAATGCACTTATTGTGTACATACATGTTTTTACATGTACTTATATTTTCAAAATACCTGCATGTAATTACATCTGTAGTTAATTTATGCAATTACATTTATAATTACACTGTTGACCCATCCTTACACCTAAACCCACACTTAAACCTACCCATACCACCAAACCTATCACTATCCTTAGCCGTATCCCACCTCAATAGCAGCAAAAGCGTTTTTCAATACAGTATTTTTTGATGTAAGTACATAGCAGTTAAGACCACCTAATATAAAGTGGGACCAAATGCTGTCTTGGTAGGTCACTCAAAGTTTGAGAAGACCCAACTCTATGTATGTTTTGCAAGACCCCCCTTTCCATTAAAAATATTTTATTGGACTGTCCTACCTTTGATGCAAGTAGACAACATTTTTATGTAGTAAGCTCACTTAAAGACTTGTTTAGTCAGATTTCACCAGAAAAGGTTTTAGAATTTTTATCATATGTTAAAGTATAATATTATCTGCTGTTTTTTTTTTTTTCCTCTCTTTTTGTTTGGTCTTATACAATATGCATCATACAATTACAATTATATTATCCAATTTTTATATTATATTATATTATACAATACCTAATACTAAACTTAAATGTACTTTGTGCAGTTCCTTCAGGTTACAGTGAGATTTCAAATATTCCGTTGGGAAAGCCTGGCCGCAGATTGTATAATGTCAGAGGACCCATGCAAATGGAAGCTGTGTCTGTACTGCTTCAGATCAATGCCAGCGAGGGCAACAAGGTCATCACAGTACGGTCCCCCCTACAGGTTCGTCTGCTCTCTTTACCTGCAGAGAGCGCACATCTGTCCACCTGTCTGAATGAAGAAATAATCATTCATGAAAATGACCTTGCTAAAATCACAGTGACATTGATTTTTTTTTTTGCACTTTAACTGTATGTTAATTATGTGTTAACAGATAAAGAACCATTTCTCAGTGCCTTTTGCCATTCTGAAGTACTCTTCTGAACTTGGAGTGATGGTGAATGTAGGGGTTGCTGAGCCTGAGAAGGAGTGTCATGTTCCCCTAGAAGCTTACAGGTATGGACTGAAAAGTGTAATTGCCTACTTTGTCCAGAGTGCGTTTTGCATTCACATTACATTCACATTCACAGAGTTAAATATCATGAGTGGCAACTGTAAAGAAGATCTTTGACTACATATCATGCATATTTACAATTCAATCACTATACCAAGGTTGTCAAACGTATTGTTTTTAAACCTTGGTGTATTCATGCAGAGTTCATGCACAATAACAGTCTAGAATCAACTTTATGCTTCTTTATGAACTAATTTCATATCAACTAATCTAAACTGAAACACTTGCAGGTTGTTAATTTCAATGCCCCGGGGGGCTTAAGATTACATTTACATATAAAATCACCAATTACAGAATATTAATCAAAGTACATTTTTGACAAGAAAAATAGAAGCCACATACTGCTCTGGATGACTTTAGATTTAATTATTCAATCATTTCAGAGTGATAATTAATACAAAGCTAACATGTTATGTAGTTCTGCAACCCTATCCCTTTGTAGCTCAAAATAGAATATATTATATGAAATTATATATTTTTATAAATATTTTTTTTTTCTTTTTTTGCATAATTTAATCTTTTTTTTTTTTTTTACCTTGCAGATGGTATGTTTGACACCCCTGCACTGTACTGTAAAATAAATTACCTGTATTTTTTTGTGCTTTATGTTGTAACATTCTACGCTATATGTATTCCATCAGGAGTCAGCTGTTCTTGCTGCCTGTTGGTCCTTTAGAAGATCTGTATCGCGCATCGTCCACATGCATCGCATGGAAGGAACAGGTGCACTTGAGCTCAGAGGTTCAAGCAGTGCTGCAGTGCCCCGCCATAGACAGCAGCTTCCTACCATTGGTGGTGAACACCCTGGCTGTGCCTGATGACCTCAGCCACATCGCCAGCCATGGGGAAGGGGACTGGGACCCTGCTTACGTCATCCACCTGCACCCAGCTGTCACTGTCAAAAACCTGCTACCTTACTCAATACGCTACCTGCTGGAGGTGCGGAATATTGCACTTTCAATACACAAATGCTACAACCCATTTGACATACACTATCATTCAAAAGTTTGTGGTCAGTAAGAGTTTTTTTAAAGAAGTCTCATACTCACCAAGACTTTAATACATTAATATTGTGAAATATTATTACTGAATTTTCAGTATCATTACTCTTGTTTTCAGTGTCACACAATCCTTCAGAAATCATTCTAATATGCTGATTTGGTATTCATGAAACATTTGCTAATACTATCAACGTTGAAAACAGTTGTGCTGCTTAATATTTTTGTGAATACTTTTTTGATAAATAGAAAGCTAAAAAGAACAGCATTTATTTGAAATCTTTTGTAGAATTATAAATGTCTATTTTGTCGCTCTTGATCAATTTAATTTGTCCTTGCTGAATAAAAACATAATTTAAAAAAATCTTACTGACCACAAACTTTGTGTATGACATGTTCATATTAAAACCAGTATAATTTATTATTTATTTAATATTAGCCAGCAGGCATTTATTAAAACCTCATCACAACTCTCATAGGGTTCTGCTGACTTCTACGAGCTTCAGGAGGGCAGTGCGGCGGATGTGCTTAATTCGAATGTTAACGGTGAAATAATGGAACTTGTTTTGATCAAGTACCAAGGTCGCAACTGGATTGGGCGTATAAGGATTAGTAGAGATATGCCTGAGTTCCTCTCCGTCTGCTTCACATGCGACACTACAGTGGGACTGACCGTGGATGTCGGTGTGCATGTGTCTCACATGAACAGCAAAATTGTCCTCTCCATTTATAGTCCGTACTGGATCATCAATAAGACGTCCCGCGTGCTTCAGTATCGTGCTGAGGATACCTGTGTGAAACACCCATCCGACTTCAGAGATGTCATTCTGTTCTCCTTCAAAAAGAAGAATCTCTTCAGCAAGAATAAGGTTGGATTGGGCTCTTTGGCTGTTAATAAATCTGTAAAGCTATATTAGCTGAATATCTAAAATAATCAAATCATGAATGCCAACAGGAACCTTTAACTTAATATGTTTGGGCTGTAATGTTCAGAAAAGCATGTTTTACCTGTAGATTTTGGTACAAAATGTCCTGATATTCCTTTCTAAATTTACATGCTGCTCTTCCTTTCAGTTGCAACTCTGTGTGTCCACCAGCTCCTGGTCCGATGGTTTCTCACTAGACACTGTCGGCAGCTATGGATGTGTGCGCTGTCCAGACAAAGCCGGAGACTATCTGGTACAGTAAATGCTTTGAACATATAAAGTCAGCATGAAACAGAAGTTGTTATCGTATTTCCCTACTGTGACGTATATCTGAGTGAAACAGCTTCTCGAACGAGAAAAAAATGTAGGGCGGGACTTGGTTTTGTCCATCTGGAATTGATTGAATCGTTGGATCATTGTGGTTTACTATTACTGTGATTTAATGTGAGTGACGGGTTGTCCCGCCTTCACGCCAGTAAACACATCATCAGAGAAGAGAAGAGCTGACGCTGCAAGAGAGAGGTATGGTGGCCGAGAGATCTCAACATGCTGCAACTGAAGAAAACACATGCAAATAGAAACAACACCAGCAAATTAAGAAAACAGTTTGACAACACATGTTCTACAAATGCCCACAATGCAACCAAATACAGAAACACACTGCAAATACTCACAACGCACCAGGATGTTAAAATAAACACAAAAAACCCTCACCTTTCAAGTCAACACCACTGACGAGTAAACACTGAACAATAAGCATGTCCCAGCCAGGTTCTTCACTTGTTGGGGTCCCCTTGAAACATTTCCGTTGTGGTCTGTGCTATTTCTCTAGTTGGTTGCGTTGTGAGTATTTGCAGCGTGTTTCTGTATTTAGTTGTGTTGTGAGTATTTGCAGCACGTTTCTGTATTTGGTTGCATTGTGAATATTTTCAGTGCGTTTCTGTATTTGGTTGTGTTGTATTTGCAGCCTGTTTCTGTATTTGGTTGCATTGTGAGTATTTGCAGCACGTTTCTGTATTTGGTTGCATTGTGAGTATTTTCAGCGTGTTTCTGTATTTAGTTGCATTGTATTTGCAGCATGTTTCTGTATTTGGTTGTGTTGTATTTGCGGCGTGTTTCTGTAATTGGTTGCGTTGCGAGTATTTGCAGTGCGTTTCTGTATTTGATTGCACTGTAAGCATTTGTCGCGTGTGTGTTGTCAAACTGATGAAAATGTTTTTTTAATATGCTGGTGTTTTTTCTATTTGCATGTGTTTTCTTCAGTTGCAGTGCGTTGAGCTCTCTTGGCCACTGGAGGTTATTTTGATTAAAGATTACAAGTGCACATAAATTTAAAAGAAAAAATTATGTGCACGAATAAATCTAAAATTTATAGTAAACACTGAAATATTATAAGATAAATAAGAATTGTCAATTTTAATTATAGTCTTATCAGTATTGCACAGAATTTATATATTTGTCCATCTCTACTTTTCATGTTTCATGATGGATTTCTCTTTACATTTTCATGTTATGACTAATTAGAGATGCCCGATAATAAAAATCTATACTATTTTGTCTAAATAAATTAAAAATACAAATTTAGTAGCATCTTTTTAAGTGCTACTGTACATATAAATTTAGACATGACAACGTTATAATTTACAGTATGGAAAATCTCATTGATGTACCAGGTTGGGGTCAGCATCCAGATGAGCAGCTTTAATCTGACACGAATTGTTACCATGAGTCCCTTCTACACGCTGGTCAATAAGTCTTCGTTTGAGCTGGAGGTTGGAGAGGTGCAAAATAACAATGGTTTCAGCAACAAGTGGCACTACATCTCCTCCACCGAGGTCAGAGCTGAATTAATCTTTTATCAAAGGCAGCAGTATACACACACTGTACTGTTTGTGTGTTGACTGTACAATTGTGTGTGTTACAGTGTTTGCCTTTTTGGCCTGAGTCCACAACAGGGAAGCTGTGTGCACGAGTTGTGGGATCTGAATCTAGCTCCAAATCGTTCTTCTTCAGCAAGCAGGACAGCGGAACTCTGCTGCGCATGGATCAGGTGAACATGCTCTGGATGTAAACATGATGCTAAATATACTTTATTAAACCATATTGATTTTATACACTTAATTCTAATCTTCTTTTCCATCAGTTTGGTGGTGTGATAGTGGATGTGAATATCTCAGACCACTCCACTGTCATCAGCTTCACTGATTACTATGATGGAGCTGCACCTGCTTTGGTTGTGAACCACACACCCGCAGCCACTGTCAACTTCAGACAAAGGTTGGCACCGCTTCAGTGTTTTACTTCATATGACAGATGATTGAAAAGTCTGATGAGAAAGACCATGATGAACTAATAGTCTTTTGTGGAAACTAGAGTTGTCACAATACCCAGGTTTAAGTAGACAATAGGACCAATACCATAATTTTACAAATCTCTTCAGTAATTGCAATACCACAACAAAAACTAATTGCTATTGAAAACACTGTGTTAATTATTAATATAAATAATTACTTAAGAGCAATGTTTACTTAATTGAGGAATACTTGAAGACTATATTCTGTTGTTTTAATTATTAAGTCAGAAATAAAATAAAGACAAAATAAACAAATTTCAAACAAAACATATAAATATAAATAAAATAAATTACCATTTAAAAGTTTGTTCAGTACGATTAAAAAAAAAAATAGAAATTAATAATTTTATTAAGCAAGGATGCATTAAATTGAACAAAAGACAGTTACAAAAAATATAAATAAATTAACTTTCTATATATTAAAGAATCCTTAAGAAGCAGCTCAACTGTTTTAAAATATATTGAATTAAAAAACACTTGTTAAATTGCAATAATATTTCACAGTATTACTGTTTTTACTTTGTTTTTGATCAAGTGGTTTTTAATCTGTGGCCCCCCAGTGGGTTGCCACGGTATTACAGGGGGGCTGCCGTTTACCATTAATAAAAAAAATAATTTTGTTAATACATGTAAAAATGTCTAATTAAATATAATAATTCAATATATAACGAAGTAAAAAAAAAATGCCTGCGAATGTTTCTATTTACAATGTGCTTTTGCAGTGTTGAGCAGTGTAGCCAATCAAAAACATATTTGTTGATTTTCCTGAAAGCAATGGCCAATCAGAGGTGTTTAAGTTAGTCAGAATCCACTCACCGCTCAAAACGCTGGAGTTTTTGTTCAGTTCTGAGTTTGTGAATAGCCTCATTTTAACAAACAAAGTTTAGACATGATGTAAAGAGATTTATTGTGCAGTGTAGACGGCTTCATTGATTATCCGGCGTAGCTGTGAGCAGTGCGTAAGTGCTCCTTTTTTCGACTGTCGTTCCAAAGTACCGGTAGTTTTTTTACATCTGTATTCTCTTATTGAGTGTTTTGGAGTGTGTGAATATGTGTCTGTGTGCTTGTGCAGAGGCTGTGAGGAGTCTTGGGCACTGAGACCAGGTGAAGCTCAGCGTTTTGCATGGGATGATCCAGCAGGGGTGAGGAAGCTTTGCTGGAGCTGTCAAGACCACAGTGGAGAACTGGACCTTGTCAAGGTTAGAGAGGGATTCTGGGTCAGTGAATCTACTGATCGTCTTATGTTGCTGCTCATGTCAGTCCCATGGTATTTTCTTTAGGACGAGTGTGGGCAGTTTGCTTATAGCAGCTTAGTTCAGATTCACTGGGTGTCTTTTCTGGACGGCCGACAACGGGTGCTGATCTTCACTGAGGATGTCGGCATAGTCACAAAAGCACGGCAGGCGGAGGAGCTGGAGCAGTTCCAGCAGGAAGTCAACATCTCATTACAGAACCTGGGCCTGTCACTCATCAACAATGACATCAGGCAGGAGATTTCATATGTTGGCATCACCAGGTGAATAAACCCACACCCAGCATCCGGTAGTGTTTTTGTAACACTAATAATTTATAATTCTTCTAAGACTTTTAAAGGGGAACAAAAATGCCACTTGACTGTGAAGTTGATTTTTGATGATGATTGAATTGTGTTTTTAAGTTCTGGTGTGGTTTGGGAGATGAGACCAAAGAACCGCTGGAAGTCCTTTAACCACAAGAACATTGGACTGTTGGAGAAAGCCTACCAGAACCATATCAGCAGCAAGAGTGAACCAGTCTGGACTAGACTAGAAACTGGCCTAGAGGTAATAAAGGACTTTACAGGAAAAGTTTGATTAATAAGATTATTTATGTTGCTTAGACTTTATAGTATTTTATTTTTTTTGTCTTTATTAAAACAGGTGAACTTTGGAAGATTGCCCATGTTGATGAGACAGCCATTTTCCTGCCCTATCAGGAGAAACTTCCTGCCTGGCATTTGTATTGAGTTCAAACAGTCACCTCACCAGAGGAGTCTACGTGCACAGCTCTATTGGCTACAGGTAAAACCCTCACACAATCTACTTGTTGAATATCACACTTCCGTCGTTTTTGGCAGTCGTTCAGTTATTATGTGCACAATTTATTTGTTTCAGGTGGATAATCAGCTGCCAGGAGCTATATTTCCTACTGTGTTTCATCCTGTTCCTCTTCCAAAATCTATTGTTCAAGACTCAGGTACAAACACCAGCTAGCATATGAAGGCTGCTTCTAAGCTAATACACTTCTGAGTGCACATTTAGAGTGAGTGGACATGAACACACCATATCCCTTTTATCTTTAGAGCCGAAGCCGTTTATTGACGTGAGCATCATCACAAGGTTTAATGAGCACAGCCAAGTCATGCAGTTTAAGTAAGTGATGGCACAATGATTAAGTTTTTTACTTGTTGTGTCACAGTCTCACATGTACTAATTCAAATCAGATTAATTTTCTTGATCTTAAAAAATCATCTAAAGGCTTATGATTAACTTAAATTAGTTTTGTAGACAAATATACACTACTGTTCAAAAGTTTGGGGTTAGTAAGATTTTTTTAAAGAAATTAATACTTTTATTCAGCAAGAAGACATTAAATTGATCAAAAGTGACAGTAAAGACTTTTAAAGTACATTGTTATAAAAAAAAAGTAAGTAAATGCTGTTCTTTTGAATTTTTTTGTTCATAAAAGAATCAAAGAATTTAAAAAATGTTTTAAAACTGTTTCCACAATTACTTTAAATTGCAATAATATTTCACAATATTACTGTTTTTACTGTATTTTTGATTAAATGCATGCAGCCTTAGTGAGCATGAGAGACATCTTTCAAAAATATTGAAATATCTTACGGACCCCAAATTTTTGAATGGTAGTGTATAGATTTTTTTTTTTTTTAACAAAACTAAAATTTAAAGCTGCAGTCCATAACTTTTTTTGGTTAAAAATTGTCCAAAATCAATTTGAGCAAGTACATAACCAGCCAGTGTTCAAAACTATCTCCTTACCTTAGCCCGATTCACAATGGTAAGCTTGTAATAATGTGTTCTAATCGGAGTGGTACTGGTAGGTTTCCACGGGAAATTCGAGCATGCCGCCGTTCGTCTTTGCATCATTACGTCACATCTGTTTACATAAAGAATGAGTCGCAGCTAGTAGACTATATCATGTGAGGATGCTACAGGTGACGGATCATTTATAGCCTTTTCTCACTTATCTGTACAGAAATTGAAACCTACAGGTTACGCTAATACACACTAAATACACAGTCACGCAATGCTGATGTTGTTAACATTAATAATTTGAGAACATAGTATAACAATAATAATAATTTGCATGGTTTGATGTGATAATCACCATTGGCAGCGCAATTTATTGTAATGCTTTTTTTTCTTAGTTAGTCAGAACAAAAGTGGCAGCTTTGTTACTTACTGGTTCAGATGACATTTTCCGGTAAAAATTCTTATTTTGGTCATACTTCCAAGACTACAATCTGTCTTTCTGAAGTATAGTATTTACTAGTGCGGTGACTGACAGCAAACAGTCTCCTCAAAATGTTAGATTAATCTGCGCTGAGGAGCCATGCTGATGCACAACCCACATAAAGATGATAATTCTACAAATAACTGCAATTGCAGGTTTCAAACAGAGGTGGCGAGAAAGAGGAAAAACTTATGAACTGCAGCTTTAATAAAAAAAACACTGTTTTTGTTGCTACAAAATTACCATAATACCATGTGTTATTTCAGTTTTGATGACTTTATTATTATTTTTTAGAATGAGTAGATCCAAAACTTTGACTGGCAGTGTTTGTTTTTCTGTAGGTACTTTATGGCATTAGTGCAGGAGATGGCAGTGAAGATCGATCAGGGTTTCTTAGGGGCAATAATCAACCTGTTTACCCCAGCCACTGACTCCCAGGATAGTAATAAGAAGGTAACTACTGCATCCTCTGACAGGTGTTCACATATAGTCACATAATGTTACTAATGAAATGAATCCATAATGATCGCAGTGGTAAACACTTCCTCTGGCTGTTTTTGTTTCAATCATGTGTGGCTTTATGAAATGTGAATTTAGAGGGGGCTGGAGATGTCACTATGTGTTTCTCTGTGTTTCAGAATAAGCTGATAGAGAAGGATCTGGAGGCGCTGCAGGCTCAGCTGATGGAGAGCTCCATGACCGACACCTCGGGCCTGAGCTTCTTTGAGCATTTCCACATCTCCCCTATTAAAGTAATGAATCAGCACCACAGTCCACTTCAAAACACAGCACGTTCTCTTCAAAGTCACTTGTCACCAACATTTTAAATAAGACCTTCTCCCCAATTTCAGTCTTCAACATGCTGCAGCATGATTGGACAGAAACACACTACTGTTCAGTATTTTGGGATCGATACAATTTTTCTCTTATGGTCTCTTATGCTTACCAAGGCTGCATTTATTTACCTAATATACAGTAAAACGGTAATATTGTGAAATATTGTGAAAATATAATTTATTCCTATGATGGCAAAGGTGAATTTTCAACATCATTACTCCAGTCTTCAGTGTCACATGATCCTTCAAAAATCTTTCTAATATGCTGATTTGGTGCTCTAGAAACATTTCGTATTATTATCAGTATTGTAAATAGTAGTTTTTCATATTTTTTTTGGAAACTGTGATACATTTTCAGGATTTCTTGATAACTAGACAATTCAAAAGAACAGGATTTATTTGAAATGGGCATCTTAAACATCTTTACCTTCACTTTTAATCAATTTAATGCATCCTTGCTGAGTAAATTAATTTATTTTAAAAGGAATTTACTGACCCCGATATTTTGAATGGTAGTGAAAGTTTCATTTAAATTAATTTAATTTATATTCTGTCTATTACTTTCACAAACTCTGTCCATTATTAACCATTGAATGAGCAAAACAGGATCTACCAGCGTCAACCTTTTTTTCAATGTTTTCCCGAGTTAATGACGTGCTTGTCTGTACTGTCATATGAAAGACTAAACTGAATCTCAAACACTTACTTGTTTACCAGGATATGAATCATTTAATAATGAGAAATGATTGATAGATTTCCTTGATGGGTAGCTGCATTAAACTACGTAATGTAATTATTTATGTTTGACCTAAGCATCTGTGTGTGTTTGTGTGTGTTTGTGTAGCTGCATCTGAGTCTGTCTCTGGGCTCCAGTGGAAAT
Source organism: Hypophthalmichthys nobilis (assembly GCA_037950665.1). Classification (NCBI taxonomy): domain Eukaryota; kingdom Metazoa; phylum Chordata; class Actinopteri; order Cypriniformes; family Xenocyprididae; genus Hypophthalmichthys; species Hypophthalmichthys nobilis. Next base: position 38,717,926 of record CM075470.1, read on the forward strand.
GAGTCTAAGGAGGGTGAAATGGTGGCCATCCAGTCTGTCAACCTCCTGCTCAAAAGCATTGGTGCCACACTCACTGATGTAGATGATCTGATTTTCAAGTAAGGCTTTCAGATGTGCATGCACTGTAATACTGACTCACATGCTTCTTTGAAAATACAAAGGCATTGATGTCCCTTTTTTTTTTTCAGACTGGCTTACTTTGAGGTGAAATATCAGTTCTACAGGCGAGAGAAACTGATGTGGGCAGTGATCAGACACTACACTGAACAAGTGGGTGATCTAAATATACACTCATACAGTGTCAGAGGTCGTTACATGAGTGAACACTCTCCAACACACTTACATTTTCACTTAAAATCATTGTATCTGAAAGAATTTTATCTCCTCATAGTTCTTGAGGCAGATGTACGTGTTGGTTTTGGGTCTGGATGTTCTTGGAAATCCATTTGGCCTGATCCGAGGCTTATCAGAAGGAGTGGAGGCTTTCTTCTATGAGCCCATACAGGTCTGACAAATGCTGTTCATTTATCTATACATTTGGGCCTCATCATTTAATTCAGTACAAATGTGAGGGTGTTCTCTTTTAAATGCCAGATATAAGTACAGGTTTGAATAACCTAGATCAGCACATCCACATAAAAAAAGTGTATATCAAATATGAAACCATTTGAGATATATTTATTTCAATCACCATTGTAATGCATGCAATGGTGTATTATGCCTAGTGGGAACTGATTTGTGCGGTCAGCTTTAGATTGGTAACATTTGTACTGTTCGTGTGTGTAGGGGGCTGTTCAAGGACCTGAGGAATTTGCAGAAGGTCTTGTTATCGGTGTTCGAAGTTTACTGGGCCACACAGTGGGTAAGGCTCCCTGCTTTTCCTTCTTTTCTCTCTCAAACCAACATATATTCACTGAGGATCCTTACTGCACATGCATGTTTTGTTTCTACATGATCTTCCTAGGGGGTGCAGCTGGCGTAGTGTCCCGTATAACAGGCTCTGTAGGTAAAGGCTTGGCTGCGATCACTATGGACAAAGAGTATCAGCAGAAACGGAGGGAGGAAATGAACAGACCCACTAAGGACTTTGGAGAAAGTCTGGCTAAAGGAGGAATGGGTTTTTTCAAGGTACTGAAGTTCCTCTAATAAAAATGCATCCAAGCATTTCACTTTCTGTTTTATGCATTATATAACAAAGTTCCATTGTGTATAGCATGAATTGACTTTTGTCATGTCCCTGTTCTCCTTCAGGGAGTGGTTGGTGGAGTAACAGGAATTGTGACCAAACCGGTGGAAGGTATGGTAGTTTACTACTGATGCATCACTCACTTAAATGGATTCGATCTGTTTTTGTATTCAGTTATGGCAAAAATATTTTAATTAAAAATAGGTCAAGAATGTAATACTGTATATCATTTAATAATCTATCATGGGTTTAGGAGCGAAGAAAGAGGGGGCTGCAGGCTTCTTCAAGGGCATTGGGAAAGGCCTGGTTGGAGTGGTGGCCAGACCTACGGGGGGCATCGTAGACATGGCAAGCAGTACTTTTCAGGGCATTCAGAGGTGAGACACACATGCACATGAAGATTATATCTATATACACAGATACAAACAGACACGCAGTCAGAGAACGATGTACATACACTACTGTTCAAAAGTTTGTGGTTAGTAAGATTTTTTTTAAAGAAATGAATACTTCTAATCTATTCAGCAAGGATGCATTAAAGCTGAAGTCCATAAGTTTTGCCTCTTTGTCGCCATCTCTGTTTGAAACCTGCAATTGCAGTTAGTTGCAGAATTATCATTTTACGTGGGTTGTGCATCGGCACGGCTCCTCAGCGCGGATGAATCTAATGTCTTGAAGAGTATGTGTAGGCTGTCAGTCACCGCACTGTGTGGATACTGTACTTTGAAATTACAGATACTATGTCTTGGAAGTACGATAATAATACGTTTCACTGGAAAATGTAATCTGAATCAATAAGTAACATGTCTGCCACTTTTGTTCTGACCAACTAAAAAAAAGTTCTACAGTAAATCTAATGGTGATTAAATCTAACGATCGCAAAATGAGCTCAACACGTTAAACCGTGCAAATTATTATTATTTTTATACTTTGTTCTCAAATTGTTAATGTTAACAGCATCAGCATCGTGTGACTACGTGTATTTAGCGTGTAATAGTGTTATCTAATTAGCATTATCTACACAATAAACCATTAAAATGTCTTACCTATCCAGCAGAAATAATCTCTGAGAATGTTTTAAACCCGTTCAAAACACAGTACACGCCACTTTTCAAAAGCCCTGCCGATATTTTTATTCTTGTTTTCGCACGGCCTGATCGCATTCCCTTTTTTGCTGTTAGCCACTCCGCAGTCCGAAGTCTTTTTTACAACTGGTGATTCACCAGTTGTCAATGATGATGGTCATATTTACCGTTCTTGATTACAATCCACCATCAAAATGACAAGCTTAATTACTACAGCTGCTATAAAAGAGTCTTCAAATGATCCGCCACCTGCAGTGTCCGAGACTCCTTCTTTATGTATACAGACGTGACATAATGACACAAAGGCAAACTCCCCAATTTCCCACGGAAACCTACCAGTACCACTCAAATTAAAAAACATTATTACAAGCTTACTGTTGTGAATCGGGCTAAGGTAAGGAGATAGTTTTGAACACTGGCTGGTTATGTACTTGCTCAGTAATTGATTTTGAATCATTTTTAACCAAAAGAAGTTATGGACTGCAGCTTTAAATTGATCAAAGATAGTAAAGATATTAATAATGTTTCAAAAGAATTCTATTTCAAATAAACGCTGATTTCTTTTGAACTTTCTATTCAATCAGAGTATTAAAAAAAAAACAAAAAAAAAAAACTTACTGACCCCAAACAATTAAACTGTAGTGTATATATTCACATAGTTATTACTTTCAAATGAAGATGTTTATCAAGCAATATTTTGAACCCAAAAACTCATATGTTGTCATCATAAGACCACAAGTGGTTTGAAGGGGACACACATTTACTCACTGCAGAGTGGAAGTCATGAGGCCACTTCCCCTCATCCTAAGTATAGCTTGGAAATCTTGTGTACTTCCTGCTATAGGACAGGGAGAATGTTTTGATGTATCATATTATGTAAGTTCAGATGCCATTGCACTCTGAATTGAATGAATATATATATATATATATATATATATATATATATATATATATATATTTAATCTAAGCAACCTTTTGGAAAGGAGGAACATACTGATGATATATATTCTGAAAGGAACATATTTAATATCTAATAAAAAAATTCCTGTGGCAATTTTCTAATATACCGTAGACTGGCAAATAAGATGTATCTAATAGTGTCAGTGTCTTAATATGTGTCTCTTTTGTCTTTTGTTGTCTTGCTTTTTTTTTTCTCACATAGCGTTGCTTTTGTTTTCCTGTGTGTCAACTAATTTTGTGACTCTTTCTTTCATGTTTTTCATGAGTTAATTCCTGGATGTGTTTGTTCTTTTTAGTTCAGTGAGTATTTGGACACTCATGAGTGAATGTGTACAGAAGTGCGTATGAAGGTCTGGATGACTGAAGTGTGAATGTTTGTGTATTTATGCCCATATTACCCAGAGAGATGACAGTGAATGATCCCTCTGCATTCACTCAGTCGGGTTTGCTTGTTTCCTGAGTCCCCCCCAAAAAATAAGAGTAAATTTGGCAGCATGAAAGAATTTTTAAACTTACAGGGTGTGAATTGTTGAAAGGTAAGTATTGCATCGTGGGAAGCAAAGGATGTGAGCTGTAGTGCAGAGTATTCTGCCATAATATACAGTTCAAGAATCCCCTGATATCTGGAACAATCAACATGTGCCTATTTTCCCATCATTGTAACATTTGCTTCTGACCTCCACACCCCTGTCACTGGTGCATTTTGGGGCCAGTGGAAAGTCTGATGAGCAGAACAGCACAGACAGGAGCAGAGATGGTATATAGAGGAGCGGGAGTACAGAAAAACATGTATACTCACTTGTAATTATATTTAACGGAAGTGGTCCCTTAAATAAAAAATTGACAGGTGTATTTATATATAGTGTCGCAATAATCAAACATAGTTAAAGGGATAGTTCACCCAGAAATAAAAATTCTGTCATCATTTACTCACTCTCATGTCGTTCCAAATCTGTATGACTTTATTTCTTCTGTGGAACACAAAAGAAGATATTTTGAAAAATATTTTAGTGCTTTTTTTGTCCATTTAATTAAAGTCCATTGCTGTTTTGTACCCCATTGACTTTCATTAATTGGACAAAAAAATGTTTAAACCTCATTCAAAATATCTTCTTTTGTGTTCCACGGAAGAAAGAAAGTCATGCAAGTTTGGAACGACATGAGGGTGAGTAAATGATTTCCATTTTTTGGGTGAATTTTGGGTGATGTCACTCCCACTCTCCGACTGCTCTGCTTGTCAGACCAAGTCTACTGCATGAGCTAACTGCACTGCTGATGCACTGGACTCTATGGTGTATCCACACGCTCTCCAACCAATAGCAAAAGAAGCATTATGATTTCAAAGGCAGTCGATGACCAGGCTAACCAATCACATATTTCACCCATTCCATTAATTCTGCCCTGGAAAAATGAGTTGGCAAATCTGTTGTGTTTTATGGTGTTTCCACCCCTGGCTTTTCTATGCCAAACCTTTCACGACAAGCTGGAACAGCGATGCCCCCACCCCTCCAGTGATTCTCTAGCATATACGTTCAAATCATCCATCCATTCGTTATGCTCTCCATCTTATACACCTGAAGTGATCAGCACTGTCTGTTTGAACTAATCATGTTGCTTTTCCATGCTCGCACTGTAGAAGTAACCAAAGGTGAGAGAGGTGTTTAAGGAATCAGACACTGCACGCAATAGCACAAAAAAACTTTGAAGGTTGACGCTTTTTAAATGACTCTTGAGATGCATTGCGTTTGTTTAAGGCTGTTCAGGCATGCTCAGATGAACTTTAATTGAGTAGATTCTGTTCACTAAGAATGACTCACCCGTTGCCCACACATTTTACATAGATATAAAACCGCTAGATCACAGAATGTCGTCTTTGTCAGAGTTATCTAACGTGCTGTTTCTGGCTTGATTTCCAGGGTGGCAGAATCGACTGAGGAGGTGACTAAATTAAGGCCAGTGCGTCTCGTAAAAGAGGACGGCATCATACGGCCCTACGACCATCATGAGTCGGAGGGCTATGACCTCTATCAGGTGAGGTCACCTGTCAACCCTACTGACCAGGCTACTAAACCCCGATGAGAAGGATTTTAATCACCTACTAACAGCCAAATTGTTTTGAAAGGATTGGAGTCAGTTTGACAGATTAAGGCAAGACACTACATGCTAAACCACTGTTTTTTTCATGCACTGCTCAATTTTGCGGATTTTGGGCTATCTTGCTTCCATAGCATTGTTTTCTTTCAGATTTGAGGAAAGAAAACATAAAAAGTACACATTTAAGTGTTTGATTTAACTATTTGTATCTATAGATTTTGATTACAGTACATATCTTAGTTTAAAGGCTGTTTTCTCAAACAAACAAAAAATTCTCATGCATTGAACCAGAAATCTGCACTTCAGTAGAACTTTCCAGTTTTATTCCTGTCTATATTCTGAAGATTTTATTCTTAAAAACATGATAGTTTTTGTTTTTTGATGGTTGACAGTATTTTTGTTATTTATAAATTGATAAAAAGAGATATCCAAAAACATTTAACTCTAATATGTCAACAAAATAATTTTGAATCTGGTTTTATTCAGTTCAAATTTTTAACACAGACATATTTTTTTATGCAATTTACCTGTGGTGTCTTGCCTTAAACTCAACCAAATTCCAAGTCCCCTTATTAAAATTCCAGTTGTATTCTTCATTGAAACTGACCTTAAACTCCAGTTGAACTGACTCCATCCCTGCTGTGAAGAAATGAATTCCTGTTGTCATATTCATTTAATATTTCATATTTTTCTCTCTTTTCTGTCCTTTCCCAAATGCAGCCTGAGGAAATGTAAAATGGGAGTGGGAGATGGAATTGGGACTATTATCTTAAAGATCCATGTTATTGAAAACACAGAGATATTATTGCACTTAAATGAACCAAACTGGATAATCAGTGCTAGATCCAGTCTAGCCTGGTCCATCTACAATAGAATGTCACATTGTTGTGTTTAGGAAATTATATAATATCCTAAGTCTGCATCTGAATTTGTCTGTCTTGTGCACCTTTACGGCTTTGCTACTTTTCTTATCTAGAAAACTTTGTCTTTTAATTTGTCTTTTATTTTTGCCAAAAACAATTTCTGCATTATACCTCAGACATTCAGACATTTTTATTATATCAGTTTTTATATCCTATATCCTTTTTTTGTCAGTTAATGCCAAATATATTCAAACATAACCTCATTAGTCATTATTTTATCCCCCCTCCCGCCCCAAAACAAAAATAATAATATTATTTTAATTTTAAGAAAACAGTGTAGTTTTAAGACTTCAGAACCATGTGATGGCAAACAATAATAGATTTTCATTATTAATATTTAAATAATTATTAGATTTGTTAGAAATAGGATATGGAACTGACAAAGTTTGTCTATTTTTCTAAACTTCATTTTAATTTCTTTAAACTTATGTCTGTAAATATATTTTCATGCATCTGAAGTCTGATAACATAATATTAGTCTATATAAAATATATTTATTGACAATGTTTATTCTTAATCATTGTGAATACATAAAATGTGCATAGCAATATATGCAAACTCATTTATATGCACTAAATGGGCAGTGCATGTTGGAATTAATGTCTGATGTATTTTCCTATATACTTATCTTATATACATAATTGTCATGTAATCATTTGTTTTAATGTGGCTTTAATGTGGTGTAATTGTGTTAACTGAAGAGCTTGCTTGAGTCCTGTGATTGACCATAATAATCATGTGACCTGGAATAAATCAGTACTCCTCTTTGACATGATCTTGATCATTTTTATGCATTTCAAAAGATTTATGATTTGTTAATTTGAAAATGATTCAGGTTGTAATTGCTAAAAGAGTATATGTGCGGAGCCATACAGCAGTGTATGTTGTATTTTGTGTATTGTGCTGTATGAGTGTTTGTTTTTCAGAGGTCTGAGATTAAACAGTTGGATGGAGAGATCTTCAGAGAACACTATGAGTACCCAGGCCACAAAAAAACAAACATCATTATCACCAACAGGTATTCCAACAACAGAAAAATGATGAGACATTTTCCTAATTTTCTCTCTTCCACATGCTGTGTGTATTGGTTTCTTTATCATCCAGGAGAGTGATGTGTGTGAAGGAGATCGATTTGATTGGACATTTCAATAAAGAATGGGAATGTCAATTTGAGAATTTCCAAAGGCCTCCAAGTGCAGAGGGAGGAGATTTGAAGATATATTACCGGGTACATAAATGCTACTTTTAGTATTAGCAGATATGGAATTATGTAGTAGATTGACAATTGTACAGGCTTTTATATCTGTGATAAATGGTGAGTGAATTAACATTGCTTGTCAACAATCTGGATGTTGGTACAGGAACAGAACAAATTGAACCTCATTAGGAAGGATGAACAGACGCTAGTGAAAGTGATACACATGAGACATGCTGGCGTGGCTGAGGTAAACATCACAGGCGTGTGTTTTGTTTTTTTAGTGGATTCAAAGTTAAAACTGCTATTGAAATTGTGTTATTTCGCTTTTAGTGAATGTAATTTCATTAAAGCGAAAATGACAAGCAAAATTTTAATGCGAAGTTTTGAATATGGCACTGGGCATTTTATATTTAGCATGCTATTTCATAGATTTTAAGCTGTGATCAAGCTAGTTCCACGGGTTGCACTAGTTTTACCTCTTTCATGCTCACATGCCTTTACACTAAGTATTATCTATTAAAATGACTGCATTTCATTTTCTGTCAAGAACCACCGGTGTCCTCTTTGACCTATTGTGCTTCACACTCCACAGAGACTGCGAGAAGGAATCGACAGTGCCCAGTTTGCACGCAAGCAACATCAGATGGCAAGACAGAAATCTCAGCGCTTCATCAAATCGGGCAAAATTTAAATCAGTCGAACCATGTAAACGTGTGCCCGCATCTCCTAAGATTATTATCCTGCCTAGCATTCAAAGCATCAATTATGTACATGTTTTGATTAGAAATATATTTTAGCAAATGTATTAGTTAAACTCACTGGAGTTTTAAATGTATCTCTGAAATTTTGGAGTTTGCACTAATCACTGAATCTAAGCACTTTGCCTTTTGTTGTCTTGAAAACATATAGTAGAAGAGATTATTTTGTTAATGGCACTTGCTATAAAAAATCACTGCAATATAAAACTGTAATGTGAAGCATGTCCAGTTTAGCTCACCTTACCATGATCACAAATCCTGCCAAAAAAGAAGACAAAAAGCTGAAATATACCCTCATTTTCTTTTCTAGATCATCCTTCCACAGGTGTTGCGTGAATTTACTCAGCAATGATGCATAAAATTACTGTCCACTTCTTAAAAATTATAACATTACAATGTTTTTCTTTTGTATTACTTTATATAACGCATACACCTCTTTTGTCCCTTTGCACTTGAAGACTATGACTGTAGTGAAATTGCTGTGTCTGTGTCACCATTTTTCCACAATTAGTTGAAATGGCAAACCACACCTGCGATTTAAGGTGGAGACTATGATATAAGCTTAGCTCTACCTCTCATGGTTGCATGTTTGTTTTGGAAGTAACCATTACATGATTAAAGGATGCGTGTCTATAAGGCAAGGAAAGATTGCATTGTATTCCAGTTTTCCCACAATGATGTAAAGTGAATGTAGTGTCGAAGCACCTGGCAATGGATCCTCTCCATGTTGCTAAGTAACTCGGCTTCCTGGATGTGGGTGCAAGTGACCCCTATTGGCCTGTTGTGGGCAGGAAAGGAGAGGTTGGTTATCCCATGCCCTCTGTGGTGGGTCTTTCCATATCCTCCTATTTCCTATGCATCAGTATGCCAGACATACGCCCACAAGTCAGTGCCACAGTGTGTAGACAGCTGTAACAGCTAAAGACACCAAAAATGTCAAGTAATCTTAACTAATCCAGTGCAAACATTAGGAATGTCAGGCTTTACATAAGAATTTCCTGATCTCATCAGCCTTTCTAGATAAAAGCACTTTTCAGAAACATACAGTGTGCTGTAACTGTGATCACATCCTCTTGTAAGTCACAGAAGAATAAAACTGTAGTATCTGATCAAGGATCAGTCTTAGACTGAACTGTATTGTTAAAACTATGGTAGGATAATGCCACTGTACATGAAAACTATAGTACTGTACCTTGATTGAACTTTGTGCATTTAGAGAATCACATTGGTTAAAAGATAATGAAAATCATTTCATTAAGTATATAAAAAAAACCTTCAAATGAATAAAGTGGGGGTGGGGGGGTTATAGTGTCAGTTAAAGAGCTTTTATAGAACAAACATCATGCAAAGTTTAGGATGTTACAGAGCCATGACTTTGAAGCAGGTGTCTTTTGAGAAGATGCATAAAACATTAGGCTATCTATATTTTTAGTATTTTTTATTTTTATTTTTTTTAAATCAAGACTTTTTTTAGCTAATGGTCTATTGTGCATTACATAATGTAGTAATGTTTATTTTCATGATTAAAGTTGTGTAATTAGCAAAACTAGCTGTTTGTGCTGGGAGGAAAATGGGGTGTGTAAAGTTTGCAATTCTCAATAGTAAAAAAAAAAACCAAAACACTTTTAGAAACTTGAGAAGACAGCAGCGGGAGATCAAATAAAAGTTTTGGCCTTGACATAAAGCTGTTTGTTTGTTTGTCTTTCTAATAGTGTGCTACTAGTTCGCCTACATGAAATTCTTCCCTCTACACGCAACGTGAAGTCCACGTATTGCACCTCGAGTCTTGCAGACTCTGGAACTGCGTTAAGCGGAAGTACGTCAAAAGCATTTTCGCTCATCACATGTCAAGCATGCTGTTTGTGTCAACGGCCCTGGTTTGTGTGTGTATGTGAGAGGGATACAAGTCTAGACGAGACGACCTTAAATTACTGAGCAAATACTTATATTTACTAATAACCTTATGCGTTTTGGGACAAACGACTTCAAATTTAGACAACTCAGAGAAATTATTAAATTATTATCACAAATAAAGAAAATATATAAAATAAATTACCCAAACTGAGCACAAATTTTGACGACGTGCTTTTCCCATTCAGTTCTAGATCTAAGCAGATCTACCTGCCAAAGATAATCAACGCGCATGGATGAACTCATTAACTGGTGTTATTGGTGAATATCGTTCTGTTGAGTCGGATCTTTTAATGAACCCGTCGAACTGGTTCACAAACCAGTCTAAACGATTCGTTTCGAAAGGAGTTTAATTACATTTTACAAAGGCAGAGTACAGGTACATATAGTTAATTTATTTAATGAGCATTAGCATTTTTACTTGTTCAAAATAAATTATTATTGTTTATTGTAAATGGAAATTATAGCCTGTATTTACATTTTTATAAGCTGGTTCATGCCTGCAAGCTGAATTTGGTCGCAAGAAATGTCAATAAACACCCATGTTAATAAAAACTTAAACAAATGTGCCACATATGGCTTTACTGGAATGTTTTAGAGAGCATGTCAGTATGTTTGGCGTGACCATGTCTCGCGCTCAACAGCGCTGTCTGTGGACAGACAAGCCACACCCGCTCTCATGAACACTAACAGATCTGTCACACGCTCAAGTGCAATCCGAACCAAAAGACGATGTAAAACGAATCCGAATTGTTCTACAAAACGATCCCATTGTAAAAGTAACTGAAACCCGCAGATGAACATGGAGTCTCCGACAGAGTCCGTCACGGTGCCGCGCAAGAGCGCTTCTGAAGCGGGCGCTTCGGTGGAGGACAGCCCGGTGAAACTGGACAGCAAGGCTGAAACCGACAAACCAGCTCCAGTTCGGCGGCAGAGTTGCTCAAGTACCAACAAGGGTAAGCTTGAAGAACAGAACCAAAGCTTGCTTGTGGATTATTTTCCATTTTATTCAAGTTCACGGAGATCAAATTTGACTTTAATCTTAAACTTCAGTCCTTGCTTGTGACCTGTTTCATATTAGCTCTGAATTTACAATGGATTAAACAGATTAAACATGTTATTTTACATTTTGGAGGCCTGGTGGTGGTTGTCTAGCTAGCACATGCACACTTAGTGCAAATTAACTAATGTGATAATATACACATTTGTAAGCGAGCCCAACCATTACTGGCTATTGGCTACCTGTCATTTCTGATCTATCACTCACATGCTGTTTACTTGTTAATCAAGCACTGTTGTCATTTTTCACGACTGTCTCAGCTTTATCTACTCCTGCTCTCTTTGTGTATTTAGTCGATAAGACAGCAGTGTGGCCAACGTGTCCATATGTTTCAGTTATACTAATAATACACACTTGAATGTAACATCTATTCCAATAAATGTTTTTGGTCACTAAGCACAGAAGAGACCATATTTGCATAGCAAAGTGGTGATTTCATAGTGTCTACATGAGCATAAAGCCGTTTTTTACATGGGACAGCCACACCCCTTTTGTATGTCTCTGATTTGGGGATACAAGTCAAAGAAATGTCGGTTAATGTGTCATTCGGTAGACTATCATAGTTGACACAGTTTATAGTCGGAGCAGATTTCAGGTCCGCTTGGCTTTGGCAGTCATGTCTGTGGCTGTGCTTTAAAATCTAGTTGAGCTTTCTACCTATGCAGCATTTTTGGGTACCATATGCTACTATGTAGCCTTCAAATGCTGCCTAAATAGGGAGCTTATCAGGTATTGAGACGCCGCCCGTTTGTCTGGCAGGCGTTGCGCTGTGCTTGCGTGTGTGTGGAGCGCTGTTATGTAACAGGTTAAGTCATACACAGAAGGAGAGGATATGAAGGGATATTTTCACGTCTTTACTGCTCGTGTAAACAAATGGGGTTTCATGTCTGACTACTGCGGTTTTTAAATGTAGAGCTTTTTTTTTTTCCTGTGTGTTAACATGATTGCCGCGTTTCTCTTTGCGGACACACTGTCTCGCTGCCCGGTTACGTAACTAGAGGACGGAGGCAGGTACGGTTATAGATCCGGCCGCTCGAGGAGTTTCATTTGGACTCAGAAAAAGGGTCTGACACTCCTAACCCGCTAACCTATATTCCCAAATGCTCCTGCTTGGTTAAGATAACTTCCCCTGATATTTGGCCAAATTATTTGTCCAGTATTGAAGAGTAATTTCACGGTGCTCGCAAGGAAAACATGTAAACATCTTTTTTTACACTGGCTGAGGTTTAAATCATAGCAGATAGGAATGATTTAGCATACAATTGTTTAAAAAAAAAATAATAATAATCCACATTAAATCCCTGGATGGTCAATTTAATTAATCAGCCACTGTAATCCCTTTGGCCTTCTGTCCATAGTCGATTCATGAAAATTGTTTACAGGCATTGAGCTATGTGAATTAAATGTTTGTTTTTTAGTTGTTAGTATCAGCAATAAGTAGAGCAATAAAGTTAGCATGAAATGAACCCTATATATTTCGTAAATGCACATTGTTGGTCTTATTGTGAATGATTCATCCATATGTTTCATTTTTAAGAATTTTTTAGAGCTTGTAATTTTTAATCAAAATGTCATAACTTACAGTGAAATGACAGACTTCTCTCGGGTGACATATACTGGACTTCTCTAATCATTTAGTCTGCTTAAACCCTCCCTCACCCTTTTCTTACAATTAACTGCAAGCTAGATGATCTGCTTCCATCCAACCAACAACTGATACTAAAACCAAGTCCCCATGCCTCTATAATTTTCACTTGGATATACACCACAATACAGAAGAAATTGTCGCTACTTCCATCATGACTTTAAGATTATTCAGATTTTATTCCTCGTACGTCGTACCCAGGCCCATACAATGGAAATTCTGTCATTATTTACTCGCCCTCAAACCTGTATGACTTACTTTCTTAAGCATTCTTCAAAAGACCTTATTTTGTGTTTGTCATTTTTGGGTGAACTATCCCTTTAAAGAGTCTTCTTCAGCCCCAGCAGCTGAGACTCTTCCTTTCAGCAGTCTCTCTAAAAGCTCCATGTTTTACAGAGCGCAGGGGCTACCTACCCAAGCTGATGTTACATAACTCTTGTGTTTCCTTAAATTCTTCACCCCTAGTGGAGTCGGTGGGCCTCAGGGTGGACAAGTGGCTACACACTAGCACTCAGCCAAAAATGTGCAAGGCCATTGCTGAGCATCTTCCGTCCACTTGAGGTTGTTGTGCAGTTGGGCGCCAGACTGAGTGCTCAAATGCAAAAAAATAAATGAGAAGAGCAGCTGTATTACGCAGAAAAAATGCACTTCGGTTGAAAGAGAATGATGTGTGGGCTAATACCAGTGTCCACTTGAATAGAAGCAGTTATTTTGTGTAATGTTGGTGTGTTCACGGCCACGTTGGAATTACCAAAATGATGTGATTCTGACTTGTTCATATATGTTCATGTCCTCATAGAAGTCATAATTACAACTCATTACATATTATGCATTTTTGAGAGCTCTGACTTGTACCACCTGACTGCTGCAATGTCATGCAGAAACACTCAAAATAGCAGCGGCTTCAGCAGTAAAGTGTAGTGAAGCAGTTATTTCATAATATTTCTGTTTAATAATTCCTATAATTGACTGTTGGTAATGTTTTAATAATCCAAGAATAACTTACAGTACATTTTAACATAGCTGGCACCAGTGTTAATTTCGTTGACGAATAATTTTCGTCATAATTTTCGTCAACAGAATTTTTTCACGGACAAAAATGAGACAATGACTAAATAAAAATGCATTTTGAATGACTAAAACTATGACTAAAATCTACTCTAATTTTCGTCAACGAATAAAAACGAGACAAATGAAAGAGAGGGACGATTTGAGAAGATATCCAGTCAGGACTGCTGTCCTGTGTGGAAGATGCGCACATTTGAAGCGTAACGTGCTGATCTAACCGTGTGAAAACGCGGCGCTGTTGCGTGCTCTACAGGCTCATCCAGCAGCACTTCAGACTGCTTCACAATTACTGAATTGTGCACATTTATGCCAAGCGATTGCTTATAAGCTGATGTTGATGAATTATGACAATGTTTACTACACAATGTTTATATGGTAGTATGTTTTAGACGCTTGTAAGAATGCATATTTTATCTCCCTCATCTGAACTTAAATGAGCAGCCTGCTACAGTGCAGACTGCAGACATTTCAGAATAAGAGTCACTGTGTATGTGGGATGGTTTATAATTATTATTTTTTCCTGGTCATTATTGTTATTTTGTTTACACAATAAACTGTATTTAATTTAATTTCTATTTAATTCATAGTAAACTACTGTATCTTCTGTCACAGGAAGGAAAGACTAACAATGTCACATTATTCTATATATTTTTATAAGTATTATAGTTAACTAAACCTAAAACAATAAAAAAATCCTCATTACTTGAAAAAAATGGTAACTGAAATAAAAAAAAGTATATATATAAAAAATGTAAACTTATTTTATTTCATCTAGTTTCTAAGCTTTAGCTTAACCTGATGTCCTAAAATAACCAAAACATAAATAAAAATAAAAACTATATAGACATTTAAAAGAAAAAACTAAAAGACATAAGCACAAAAAAGTTACTAAAACTTTTAACTAAAATTACAATGAAAGCAGAAAAACTAAAAATCAAATCTAATCAAAATTTTAAACAAAAACTATAATAGTACTTCAATGATAAGTGTGTCAGTCCCTGACAAGTACTGAATTGAGCTCTCTTTCGTGTCTTTTTGCACTGAACAGTCAAAAAACATCCGTTCTGGCAAGTACAGTTGGTTGTCTTAAGTGAACATAAACAGTTTGGAGAATATCTGATGTGTATCAGTGTATTGGATCTGTGTATTGTTAGAGAAATGTTTACTTAATGCATTACAATTTAACTAAATTAGATTTTAGTCAACTAAATCTACTGTAGATTTCGTCGACTAAAATCTTATGATATTTAGTCGACTAAAACTAGACTAAAACTAAAACAATTTCCGATGACTAAAATATAAGACTAAAACTAAATGGCATTTTAGTCAAAAGACTATGACTAAAACTAAATCAAAATTTGTTGTCAAAATTAACACTGGCTGGCACACAGTTGAATAACTATCTAAAGACCTGCTAAATAAACTATTTTTATTTATAATGTTTATTAATAAGGTATTTGCATAACAACTGTTAATTGTTGTATTGTAGTTTTGCCTATTAATTACTCAAATTACACAGATTCATTTTGACATTCATAGTGTTGCCATAGAACACATCCCGGGTTGCCAGTAATTACGGTAATTATAACATTTTGTGAACGCAGCCCTAGTTCCAACATCTACAGCCCTGTCAATGTATTGTATTTTTTTTCCAGTTAATATTGTGTAAAATAAGCATTATTTTCAGCAGTTTTGTGTACATATGCTCTCTAGGTACTATTGACCAGGCCTTTACTATTAAAAAAGGCTAGTATTGTTAACATGAATATAGGAGTGAATGAGGAAAATACTGTCTTGGGATGTGTGGGTTTCCAGTGGAATGAAATGAAAGAGGCCATGGTGCCTTCAACATGAGTGGGGGAATAAGGGAAGTTTCCAGAGTCCATGCAACTGGTGTTTTAGAATTGGCTTTGGCGAAGTCTTGTCTGGAATTGTGGAGAGAGAGAAAAATGAACACAGACTAGGAAACATACTCGCACAGAGAGAGGAGACACCCTAGCCTGGCTTTTTGGACAGCGATGAAGTGTTATTGCAGTGGTGACAGTTGTAATTGGCTACAGGTGCACCCCATCTGATGCTGCCAGGTTCAAAGTACTTTTAAAGCAGTTGCAAAATGGGCATAGAATGACGTTTAGCGAGAGGAGCTTCCAAATGATCTACTCACTCTGGGCTAATTGGCTTTTGATCCCGGGCTTCACTGTAACCTGAGAATTGCTGTGGATTTAGACGGTTCAGAAGTACAGAACACTGAAGTAATTGTAAATGGGGTTGTTGAGGAGCTGCTGATATGAAGGCGAGCTCTCAAGCAGATACAAATCATTAACCGCTCCTTAGGTAGAGGAGAAATGCGTTGTCCATCTGCTGGAATATTTGATTACATGATACACACTGATGTTTGGAATCTCACTTTACACTCATTTACCAAAGTCACTAGGTCCAGGAAATTGTCCATTTGTCATGTAACACTTCCATTTCTTTCCATCTAGTAAAAACAAAATCTTTTGTTTCGAATCAGTGGTTCGGAGCTTGTATCAAACTGCCAAAGTCACGCCCCCCCAGTGGCGAACCATTGAAATTTCAAAACGCTTATGACATAACGAATCCTCGTTTACTGAAATCACGTGACTTTGGCAGTTTGATACACGCTCTGAACCACTGATTCGAAACAAAAGATTCGTAAACCTTCGAAGCTTCATGAAGCAGTGTTTTGAAATCGCCCATCTCTAGATATTGTTGAATAAAGTCGTTATTTTGTTTTTTTTGGCACACAAAAAGTATTCTCGTCGCTTCATAACATTAAGGTTGAACCACTGTAGTCACATGAACTGTTTTAAATACGTCTTTAGTAGCTTTCTGGGCGTCTGAAATTGTCTTGCTAGCTATGCAGGCCTCACTGAGCCATCGGATTTGATCAAAATCATCTTAATTTGTGTTCTGAAGATGAACGAAGGTCTTACGGGTTTGGAATGACATGAGGGTGAGTAATTAATGACAGAGTTTTCATTTTTGGGTGAACTAACCCTTTAAAATCTTATCAGATTTTTAAAAAGTGAGAGACCACAAACATGACGTTAAAAAAAATCATAGATTTAGTTCCTATACTGTGTGGAGTGCCGTGATGTGACTAAGACAGCACACCGCACACTGACAGATTAGATTTACAAACAACCAGATTCCCAACTGTGAACATGGGAAATCTTGCAAAATCTCTTGCGGTCAAATGTGAATTTAATGCATGTTTGTCCTCAATTTCCTACGCTGTTTACGTTCATCGCTTCCAGGTTTAACATCAGAACACCGACACTGTTCACGTGAGCAGCACGACGCATGCATGTGATGTTGACGCAGGAACCGGCCAATACTAACCCTGGCATTCTGACGTAGATCCTGGAAAAATAAAGTCGTTATTTTTGTTTTGTTTTTGCGCACAAAAAATATGAAGTCGCTTCATAACATTAAGATTGAACCACTGTAGTCATGTTGACTATTTTAACGATGTCTTTAGTACTTTTTCTGGACCTTGAATGACGGTAATTACGCTGGTTTCTATGAAAAAAAATATCTTAATTTGTGTTCCAAAGATGAACGAAGGTCTTATGAGATGAGGGAATGACATGAGGGTAGGGATGCACCGATCCGCCTTTTTCGCTTCCGATACCGATTCCGATACCTGGGGTTCAGTATCGGCCGATACCGATACGGATCCGGATCCGATATTCAAGTAATAATAAAAAAAGTATAAAATTATCTAATAAACTGTATGCCTCACTGTGTGGAAAAAAACTGGGATCATTCTTTTGTGCAAGGTATGAGGCTTGACTTAAAAATTACTTTCCTAACTTTGTAAAACAAAATAACAAACAGACACAAATGTAGTGAAATATTTATTAAATAATTGTGCATCAGTGCAACAACTGTAAATAAACCAATAGCTTCACTAGCTTGGTAGACATTCAAAATAAACAGGAGTCCAGCTGACTACTTCATCCATGACTCATGGCTTGTTTTTCATGAATGTTTGTGTCATACATGACATAAACTAAATAAAATTAAAAGACATTTCTTTTAAATTTATAGCGGAGTTTTTTTAATTAGGCAGCAACATATGATAGATAGGACAGAACAAAAAATGCTATTAACAATCTATCATTGCGCAAAAGTATTATAATATGAACGGCTCCCATACGGAGCGGCACAAAGCGCTTATGCGCATCCCGTGTGCAGAATGATGGGGTTGAAGCATCATGGACTCACAGTGCGCAGCGGCAGCGCTCCGCATTGAAAAGTTTAAAGCACAAAGTGAAGATATATTGATGCGTATTGTATTACCGGTATCGTTGTCTACCGATGAAGTATAATAATAGAAACACTGATTCATCTTGGAGAGAATTTCATTGTTTTGACTGTCGTAACCGAACGCGACACGCAGTTTGCTTATATGCTTATAGTGCACGGAAACTTTATGGTGCTTTTTAATGTTTTTGTGCCTTTTGTGGAGCTTAACAATAACAGTAACTATACAGAATAGTACACGCACAATATCGGATTTGGATCGGTCCCATCCGGCCGATACCCGATCCAGCAAAAATGGCAGTGTCGGAGCCGATACCCGATCTGAGTATCGGATCGGTGCATCCCTACATGAGGGTGAGTAATTAATGACATACATTTCATTTTTGGGTGAACTAACCCTTTAACACACCTCGCACCACAGTTAAATCTGATAAGATAATCTGTAGAACCATCAAGATAATCAGGACTTCATCTAGGATTGTTGGAAGGGGAGAATTGGGCCCTATTATCTTGTAGTGTGTGGGTGCATTAAGATGACATTCACAGGATTGTGTTTTTTTTTTGTGCTCTTTTTACGTTCTTGCTCAGTGAGATTCCAGAAGAAAGGCAAGCGTCAGGCAGTTTATCTGAATACGCTGCACTGTACTCTGTGTACTCCCCGCTGGGCTGTAACCGTGGATCGGGTCCCGTTGCATGCCTCATGTTTCCCCTGCAGCATGTACCAGAGAGTTACTGGATTGTTTACATTTAGAGCCTCTCCACCTCACAGGTTCCCCATGAATCATTCTGGTATATTGTGTGTAATAGGGTGTTTTGATTAGTAGGTCATAAAGTATGTGCTCCATAGGAGTGGAGCTTATTGGATTTCAAAGTGGGGTCCTGCTTTCTAAAGACTGTCTGAAGTCGAAAACCAAAGTTAATTATGAAGTCAATTATTTTGTTGACAGCCCCTAATTTTTAACAGAATTCAAAATGTTTCTTTTCAGGTTTATACATCTAAAACTGATAATAAAAAATAAAATAAAAAATAAATCTAATAAAATACAATATGCTGTCAACTTAATATTACGTAAATATTTTCCAAATTTTGTTTCCGGAAACAAAAACTGTGTATGTACTAAGACGGTTCACTCATATTACTATGAATGGAAGAAAGTGCAATATGACAAAATAAGTCCAGCCTTCTAAATAAAGTAAATAGAGATTTCTTCGAGATTTTCCTATGAGGTTTTATAATGGGTTTTTTCGATTTATGTGTGAAATAAAGCCTGTGGTAAACATAACTTGATTATACACTGACGTTTTGTTCTACAACGTAAATTACACACACCCATAGGGAAAACACAAATTTTGAAGCACTTATGTTTATTTTTGAAACGTACATTTTTAATACGTAACTAGATAAGTTACTTGGGGTGTGAGTGTGTGCAGTGTACGGTATGTTGTAACTTGTAGAACAAAACGTCAAAGTTTCGTCAAGTTATGTTTACCACAGGTTTTATTTTACTCATATATTGGAAAACCCCATTATAAAACCCCAAAGGATAATCTTGAAGGAATGGGCGTTTGGGACTGAATATGTGCATAGCTGGACCAACTTGAAATTTACAGTTTTTAATTATATTTAAGCATGAGATACAACATTTATGGGAAAGTTTATGTCAGATTTTTTTGCTGATTTGAAATATATAATTTAGATGTTGATTTGGCTAGCAGTTTTTGAGATTTTGGTATTCAAGTAAATAGGAGTTTGTCTTGCATGCCCAAATTAGCTCCCTGGAGGTATTGCATATATGACCTCCGAGTGAACTGACTTTCCTTGAAAGAAACTTTGCCTTAAACCATCCTAATAATACAGGACTTCTTCAAGTCTTATTAGTCAAGTTGGTCAGCCAACCCATTTTACATGTTGTTTTGCCTTATTAAACATCATATATAAGTAGTTTTGCACATCCATGCTGTTTTTGAAAGTTCCTTTCTTTACAGGAATGTTTCATTGTTCAAAACATTCTTGTGACAGAAGCTTTGAGTTTAGATGAATCATCTAATCCAGTGGTCTCAAACTCCTGTAGGGCCACAGCACTGCACAGTTTTGTTCCAACCCTAATTAAACACACCTGATCCAGCTAATCAAGGTCTTCAGGAATACTAGAAACTTCCAAGCAGGTGTGAGTTGGAGCTGGTTGAAGCTAAACTCTGCAGGGCTGTGGCCCTCCAGGAATTGAGTTTGAGACCACTGATCTAATCTCTCTTTAATTTGATAAATTGTCAGTATGCACACACTGACCTTCCAAGAGAAGACGTTTGTGTTGAATCCTATTTTCCATTGCACTGAGTTCCAGTCTAAACAGTGTGATAATCTCTGTATCATTTGTCAGAGTGTCATGTCGGGTAGCCTGAACAAAACATCCTCCTTTCTCTTATGCAGCTGGAGTAGGGCTGCACAATATATTGAAATATCGCAAATAGACATTGAAATATCGAAATGGCTTATGATAACTGAATAATTTGAATACTTCAAAAGATTACTTAAAGTCTAAGTTTTAGGTCGACACAGACAGAAGAGAATAGCCTGGACACATGACTGTTACATACGTGTGACATTCTTTAAGGGTTAGTTCACCCAAAAATGAAAATTCTGTCATTAATAACTCACCCTCATGTCGTTCCAAATCCATAAGACTTTCGTTCATCTTTGGAACAACAATTAAGATATTTTTGATGAAATCTGAGAGTTTTCTGCTTTCTGTAAAACTAATCCATATAAATTGAGTGGTTTAATCCAAATTTTCTGAAGAGACTTTACATGATGCTTTATATGATGAATGTATAATAAATATATAATAAAACCACTCAATTCATATGGATTAGTTTTATGATCTCTTTATGAACTTTTTGAGGCGTCAAAGTGTCAGTTGCGTAGCTGTCTATGGAGGGACAGAAAGCTCTCAGATTTCATCAAAAAGATCTTCATTTGTGTTCCGAAGATGAACAAAAGTCTTACGGGTTTGGAATAAGTGAAGTACTCATAAGCACAGGAAGCCGCCTCTTGGACAGCGAATAATCCCGATTTCAGTTCTCTTCCGCAGCTTATATGGCCAAATAAACACATCTATGTCAAAATCCCCATCTTGGTAAGTATTCACATAAACCCAGTCATGTCTTAAGTGGAGTAAACAGTTGAGAAAGAAAGCATGCGTGTAACAATATATTGGATCCATGCAGCTCTTAAAGTGACAGCAGCCTAATAAACTTGCTTCTGTTTATGTGCTTAATGTTAATCAAACAACAGAAAGAGAAAATCACTCACTGCTCTTGACAGAATAACTTTTGTAGCTTTAATAAGTATCTGTGTATTTTTAATTCATGCAGTGAAGAATAAGTAATGTTTTATTTTTACATTTTATTATTCAATTTCTGTTAAAACTAATTTAGGCCTACCTAAAACCCTAAACTTTCTTTTTATGTATGCTTCAGTAAAACACTGCTGTTCACTTTCAGAAGTTGTAGGGATGCTTTCTTCTCACAAAAAGAATGTGAAACATGTTATCATTTTCAGTTTTTTTATATAATTAAATATAATATAAATTTAATATTTTGAAGTGTGGTATATCATAATGCTTCTGTGGTTTTTTTTTCTTATCCCCCTATTGTCTTGTAATTGCCGGGCTCTGTGTTTTAATTTAGTTTGTATATGGTTGAAATGCCGATAAAAAGATTCAATAAAAAAAAAAAAAAATATATATATATATATATATATATATATGTAGCACACTAAAAGCATTCTTATTGCATATTGAATATCGCATTAATGCGTTATCGCATATCACATTTTTCTTCAATATCGTGCAGCCCTAAGCTGGAGGAATACATACTCTCTCACACACTCTCACACGCATTCCTGGATGGATGCATTATTCGTGGCATTGGCAGAAAGTTACACTTTTGTTGCATGATATCAGAGCAGCTGGCAGACGAACTATAATCTCAAACAGCGCACTGTTAATTCAACATAGAAAAGTGAGTGAATCAAACACAAAGTTTCCCTTTAATATGGCCTGTGATACCTGCACAAGGACAGCACTTAATGGGTTTTACAGATGCTTTTGTCCAAAGTGACAAACATGGCATACGTTTAATCAGTTCATGCATTCCCTGGGAATTGAACCCATGACCTTGGTGTTACAAGTGCATGCTCTACTGTTTGAGCTAAAGGAACACTACAGGGCATGTAAAGACATCTGTAAAGGACATTCAGGCTATGTTCAGAATACAATACTCGCTTGGTGCTTAAGTTTAGTGTGCAGTGTATACTGTATAGCAGGCCTATTCAGGGTACAGCCCACAGGCCAAATCCAGCCTGTCTGAATATCAAAAGACTATCCATCATTTTGATGCATGTACATTTTCACAAGAGAAGTCATTTTTCTATAAAACATAGTAACGGTTGATCTTTTTAAGGTGACTTCTGTTTTTGTCTTGGGTTTAACAATTTTTTTTTAAGGTGAAAATATTTCTGATGACAAAACCTTTAAAAGCTATAAACACTGATGTTATATAGTGATCAAATGTTAAACTTTATTGTAGCATTGTAGTAGATTTTTATTATACAAAAAAAATGCTTGTCTCGACCCACATGCCCTAAAGGTTTTTTCCATTTGGCCCTTTTGTTGATATATAGCCCTGCTGTACACTATAATACAATTTTTAAAAAAAAATAGTATATGAAACAACTCATTATACTGTGTTATTGTCCAGTTATCCTTTCATACTTCATTTTGAAAACTTAATCCTTTGAAAATGTCCACATACAGGCCTACTAAATATTATTTATAATTCCATATGCATTAAATCCGTTGCTTATAAATAGGTCATTTGGCCAATATGTTTGGCCTCTGCCAGGTAAGAGTAAACATCTCATTCATTAAGCTACTGCACTGAGGCCAGGCTATTTATCTTCTGTGACAGTTTTCCCACTGGTTAAGGCAGGTGGTTCAGCTACCCTGACACAGCACATCTGCAAGTGAGCTGGTATGCAGTGGTACAGTACAGTGTGAGAGAACATCTGTTTTTCCATAAAGCTATTTTTTTTCTTGTGATGAGTTTTGTAATTTATCTAAAGGACTTTGTAATTAGACCTTTTAAAACAGTGCGTCTTATCTTGATAAACTTAAAGGCCAGTGTCAGGCAGGAATATTTAGTGAACCAGTAATGTAACTTCATAAATCTCATAGTGCTTTATACAGTAGCAGAACTGAAGTTATTTACACCATCCTCTGGGTTGTTACCACAGACCTTTGTGCTGAAGTTATACTGTAACCACAGTGATCATAGAGAAGTACTAGTTCAGTTTTTGATAAATGTTCAGTATGTGCTGTTCTTGTTTTGTCGTTTCCCAGAAAAAAAGATACACTTTATTGAACACTATAGTTCATTATAGGTCCTGTCCCAAATTGGAACCTGTAAATAAATGGCATATAATAATAATGAGTTTACTGCAAAATGTAGACATTAAAACAATTCATGAATTTTAACAGGTGATTACAAAAAAAAGCTCGGACTTGCTCGGACTTGAAACTTATACTGAGCACACTATTCAACTTTTGGTTACATGCATAATGTAGTTTACACTTCCTTCACTGTATCCCAGTGATATTTTATTGTGTTCTCTTTAACTAAGAGCTATAACAAATGTTTTTTTTTTTTTTTCAATCAAAAATTATTTTAATATTCTAATAAATAAACTACGTTTGAAACAAATAAAAAAAAAAAAATGTAATTTATTCCTGTGATTGCAAAGCTGAATTTTCAGCATCATTACTCCAGTCTTCAGTGTCACATGATCCTTCAGAAATCATTTTAATATGCTGATTTGATCCCCAAGAAACATTTCTTATTATTATCAATGTTGAGAAGAGTTGTGCTGCTTTATATTTTTGTGGAAAACTGTGATGCTTACAGTGTTTCTCAGGTTTATTTGATGTACAGAAAGTTCAAAAGAACAGCATTTAAAATATTTGTATTAAAATTACATTTTTATATATAAAAAAACTTTTTTAAAACAATGTTAAGGTCTTTATTGTCATTTTTTTTTTTTTTTTTTTTTTTGTCAATTGAATGCATCGTTGCTGAATAAAAGTATTAAATTCTTACAAAAACTTTTAAATGGACAATATGTGTAATTGGAAAAACTTACAAACTACTTCCCAATGTGACAACTAGCCTCTGTGCCCCTTGTATCACATATATCCAGTTAGTAAATGTATCTTTCTCATGTCCACCAGTTTTCCCTTCTCTTTCACTTTTCTCTCTCATTCTCTTTCTCTCTGCTCTTACACTAACACTTGTGAAAATAGAGTGGTACATCTGTGTACATTACACAGGGAAAGTTTTAGGCGTGACACTTGCCACATCCAAACAGGGCAAACCAGTTGTCCCAACCAGCGCATCAGTTTAAACTAGTCATTATGTTTGCCAATCTCTCATTTGATCAGGCGACTTTTGCATGGTCATGCTTCTTATTATCTTTGAATGAAAAGCATGATCTTACCATGAGATAACATCTGAATCAGAAGTGTTTTGTGCTGATGAGTGATCTTTGATGAATTCGAGATCGTGAGAGAGAGCGGCGCTGTTGGAAGCAGACAGACATGACTGTGGCCCAGGGAAATCTGCATCCAGAGTAAGACTGATGTGGAATTTTAAAATGGAGATGACGTCAATAAAGCCATTACATTTTTCCATTAAACATCCTCCATCCTGTTAAACACATGCAGCCAGTAGGACTGAATCTACCGGCTCTGTGTCTCGCTGCAGTTACAAATCCACCTTCACCAACTAGTTTGTCAAATAAACATCTTTCAAGTGCGATTGAGCAGAACAGCTCTTAAAGATGCATAATCATCATGTCTGTCACTGTTAGGTGTCTACTTGAATTGTAATGTCATGGCTGGTTGTTGTAAGTGTGTGTGTTTTTGGTGACTCAGATGCATTAGCTGCTGTCAGTCACACCACTTCCCTTCAGTAGGGGAAATGGCACTCTCCGATTATTTACATGGTTTCTCACTCTAAAGCGTCACAGTGCCACTGGTGGGTGCTATTAATAATATAATAATATGCAGTATACATTGATGTTTTTAAGGCAAACTAGTAAACGTCAGGACTTAAAATGGATTCTGACGGTTACCTTTTCCTAGATGAAATGTTTCATTTGGTCTAGAATATCAAATGAAAACATGAGCGCTGGTTGTCCAGAGAGGAGATGCTAGTGGAATTGTTGTTAGTGGAAACCTGGCAGTGGCTGAAATGAGTAATTTGACAGATGCAGCATCCGGATGGGAGGGAGGAGAGAGCCGAGCTGTGGGCTTATGTAAGATGAAGCTAATCCTTAGTGATTGGGATTATATAAAGTCCACATTCAAAATGTATTTTATTCTCTCTCTCTCTCTGTTTTGTAGTCGCTTCTGCTATTTCTCTCACCGCCTCTCCTCATGCGCTCTGTTTTTTTTTACTTGGATATAAGAAATACATTATGAACAAGAGACATTCTTAATAAGAAAGAATACAACAGGTTTTACTTACAAGTACTGATGTTTTCCCCTTTTTATTTGCCTGTTTAATCGTAATACTGCTCAATAGTCAGTGGACTTGAGATTACTTGATTACATGTATTTTTTTTTTTTGTGCCATGAGGGGGCGGTAGTCTTCATAAAGCTCACATCATGACCTTTTTCTCATGCTGTGAAATGTGATCAAATCTTTTAGTGCCTTTGAGTGTGACATCTCGTGGGGTGATTCATAAAAGCAACATATTACATAAGAATCTATATTGGCGTCTGCCCACTGTGGATCTGTACGTTAGCAGATGGTTTAAAAGAACAGATTATTGACAGAACAGCAATTGCTCCTAGTTCCAGCATATACACAGTAGAGGCCAAAAGTCTGAGATTATGTTAAAAAATATGGGATTTCAAAATTAATTTAAATCTGAAAATAAACCAGACGTTTGAGTGTTTTGAAACATTTATAATAAAGAAACATTATGATATAAAATGTAGAATATGTATTTCTTATCTTTATCTTTATTTCTGCACAATTTGTCAGTCAATAATTAAGCAAGTTTGTGACACTGATCATGGGAACTCCTTTGCACAGACATTCAGATTTTCTTGCCTCCATTGAAGCTCAAGATTAATTTTGGATCATTCTCAAATCATGCTGGAGAACATTTTTTACACAATTTTGATCAGGTTTTTACAAACATTTTTTACAAAAATCTGTGGAGTTAGGCTTGAGTGCTGCTGTCATTAAAGGATTAGTTCACTTTAAAATGAAAATTACCCCAAGATTTACTCACCCCCAAGCCATCCTAAATGTATATGACTTTATTCTTTCTGATGAACATAATCGGAGTTATATTAATAAATATCCTGACACATCCAAGCTTTATAATGGCAGTGAAAGGGGGGCAACGAGTTTGAAGCTCAAGAAAGTGCATCCATCCATCATAAATGTATTCCGTAAATGTATTCCGGGGGGTTAATAAAGGCAATAGTAACCTGAGACGTTCCCTTTTGAGGGAACTCACACTGCATCAAAGATGACACTATGGGAAACGAATACCCACTGCGTCACTAACTAATGCCTGCCCAGTTGTTAAGCTTGTCCAGGCACAACTCAGGACAAGAGCACTTGTGATCCCGGTGTGGAAGGAAGGTCCAGACTATAAAATTTTATAAATGTTTGCAGGGAGGCCCAACCTGCAGCATCACCGACTTCTTGTAGGGAAACCCCCAATAACAGGGCTTTAGTAGATGCCATTCTCCTAGTAGAATGTGCCCTAATTAGCAGAGGCAAAGGCAAGTGAGCTGGACGTCAGCTGTAGATATTGCCTCGACAATCCATTTACTGATTGTCTGCTCTGAAGCCAGGGATCCCTTCTCAGGCGACCTTCCTAGTCCAATTTCCTCCATCGAGAGGACCTACGAACAGAGCCCTGACAGGCACCATAAATGCCGCTTCTACTGGTCCACTGACACATGAGGTGGAGGATAGAAGGCCTACAGGACTGTAGACCGAGCCACGTTAGTTGACACCTTGGGCACATAACCCGGCCAAGGGTAGATAATGGCTTTCACCCTCTGGAGCAAACTCCAGACAGGAGTGAGAGACAGAAAGAGCCTGTAAGCCCCCACTCTTTTAAAGAACGTGGCCAGCAGGAAAGCCATCTTAAAGGTCAAGAATTTCTCCTCCACTAAGTCAATGGGTTCAAAGAGTGCCAGGAATAACCCTTCCAGAACCATAGCCAGGTTGTGGAAGGATGGATATGTGGAAGTACATGTCCTTCAGATCTATCGTGACAAACCAGTCTTTGGACTTGATTTGACTCACAATCAACACAATTGTTAACATCTTGAACCTGAATCTCCTTAGAGACAGATTCAAGTGCCAAAGATCTAGAATAGGAAGCAACCCCCCATCCTTTTTTGGAACAATGAAGTACTGGCTGTAGAACCCGGACTCCCTATTGGGAGAAGGAATGTACTTTATGGCCTCCTTCACCAAGAGGGACTCTACTTCTTGTTCTAGTACCCGACCATGCTCGAGGTTCACAACAGTTTTTAATGGTGCTTTTCCACTGCATGGTACAGCTCGGAACTGCTCACTTTAAATAGTTCCACCTCGGTTGAGGTTCCAAGTGAGCCGTACCTATACTAAAATGTGATGTGTAAACACTGCAGATCATTGATTGGTCCGAGAGAATCGTCACTACCAGCGCCATTGGATTTGTGACATGAGACACCAAACCACACAGCAGTAGAGGCATCACAACTATAACGACAAATCTAAAATCCCACCCATTTTGAAGCGGTACTAAACTGCAGTTGAAAAGCAAACTGAGCCAAAGTAAAGTGAGCCGAGCCATGCCAAGTCATACCACTCAGTGAAAAAGCACCATAAGATACCCCTGAACCTTGGTGGACGGGACCCAAACTGGATCCTGTAACCTTTTTCCACTGTACGCAGGACCCACTGAGAGACATTGGGTAGAAGTTTCCACGCCTCTGTAAAGTCTACTATGGGGACCAGTCTCTCGAGACTGACCTTGGGTACTTTGCAGATACTGAGTTCAGTGCCCTGAAGTGGCTGCCTGGCAGGGAGCAACTGAACAAAATTCCTACAGGCCTCGTGGGAGGAAGTGAACTCTGCATGGCCACGACAACTTTGATGCACCCTGAAGCATATGAGACGCTGGGGAAAGAACATCTATTTTCTATGGACTCTGTAGCAGAGCAAATTTGTGTCACTCCCCCTTGGGGGAGACTGTCCTCAGAGGCCTGCACATAGCGTCAGGACCGCTTTCCCGAAGGAAAGAATAACAGTCCTCAGATCTGTTTTCTCTTTGGAAGGCTTCTATTGCTGTTGCATGTATGAGGAGCTAGAGACTGATGGCTGGGGCTGCTCCCTGGCAGCAGCCCCAAGAGACCAAAACAAGCCCAGGATGGAGGAATAATTATGCACCGTGGGACCCATCAAATGTGAGGAGAATGGCCTTTTCCACAATGTCAAAATCTTAGTGTGGAGATTGGGAAAGACAGGAAGGCCTCAACGTGGAACCTTGCTTTTCTTGTGAGCTTCCTACTACTCAGATGGCCAGTCGGTGTTTAATTTGGCCACTGCATGAGTCACAACATCCAGTAGCTCCTCATACATACAGACAGAGGTGGTGAGTCCTCAAAATCCCCCGCTTCGATGCTTAGGACGTCTACTTCCTCAGGACTACACAGTCCTAACATCGGGCTCTCGCTCGGGATGGAAGAAGCCATGGAGCGGGCTTCCGTATCCCTAGCAGAAGCGCTAGAGTGGCAAGCGAGGGATGAGAAAGGGGTGAAACAGTCTCTAGCTCCTCTGTCAGCTCCATCTAAGACCCCCACGATCGGAGACACCACACCACCTTAGCGGATGTGGGTCCTGAACCGTGGGGAGCACGAGCCTGGCCTGCCTCATCAAATGGGTCCAGCCAGGAGCGGAGCGTTCTGAGCTCTCCGTGCATGCTCTGCTTTTAGGCAATGAACACAAAGCTGCTTAAATTGCCTTGGCACCACAAGGCGCCGTTCACTTGCAGAACACAAGCTTCTGGAGGGCGCATAAGTCTTAAGTAGTGAGTTTAGGTATAGTAGTGCAGAGCCAGTGGTTGTCTTGTAGGTAAACATCAGAGCCTTGAATTTGATGGCTATTGGCAGCCAGTGCAAACTGATGAAGAGAGGTGTGATGTGCGCTCTCTTTAGCTCGTTAAAGACCACACTTGTTGCTGCGTTGTATTGTATTGCACTCAATCTTAACACTCTTGAGCACCTGTGGGGGATTCTGTAGAGACGATTTGAGCAACACTCCCCATTAAATATCAGGGCATTTAAGGAGCTCATCATCCAGGAGTTAAACAGGACAGATGTGACAATTTGTCATGAACTTGTACACTCCCTGCCAAGAAGGGTCAGAGCAGTATATTCAAAATTATGGAGGGCATACTAAGTACTAGAATATTATACATTTGTTGAATTAAATCTAGGGTGTACTCATTTCTGCAATCCTTAATTTAGACAAAATTGGCTAATTTACTTATTTAATGGCTATTAATGACATATATTTCTCATTTTTTATTATATGTTTAATACATTTTAGTTTTGCCATCTTTCCATGAATTGTATTAGTGATCATAAAAAAAAAATACATCTTTTGTATTTGTTCGGGGGGGTGTATTCATTTATGCTGTGCACTGTACCAAGAGAGCATTACAATAGTCCAGTCTGGATAGAACAAGTGCTTGGACAAGAAGTTGTGTAGAATGCTCTGATAGGAAGGCTCTAATCTTCCTTATGTTGTATAAGGCAAATCTGCAGAACTGGGCTGTTGTAGCAATATGTTCTGTGAAGCTTAAACGATCTTCATTCACAACTCTAAGGTTCCTGGCTGTCCTGGAAGGAGTTATTGTTGACAATATTGTTGGAGAGGTTGTGATGAAGTGTTTGGTTGGCCAAGACCACAAGCAATTCTGTCTTTGCAAGGTTGAGTTGGAGGTGGTGGTCCTTCATCCAGGCAGAAATGTCTGTCAGGCAGGCAGCAATGTGAGCAGCTACCGTTGGATCATCTGGTTGGAATGAGAGGTAGAGTTGTGTCTCATCAGCATAGCAATGACAGGAAAAACCATGTTTCTCAATGACAGATCCCAGTGATGACATGTAGATAGAGAAGAGAAGTGGTCCAAGCACTGAACCCTGAGATACCCCAGTAGCATGAGGTCTGATTTGTTACCTGATTTGTGGGTAGCCATAGTAGACACTTGCTTGAGGTCAAATGAGGCAAGCAGAGTGTAGAAGTCAGCATCCTGAGTTTTTTCTAGATGAATGTTGAAGTCTCCAAGTAACACCAGAGGAGTACCATCCTCAGGGAAGGACGAGAGTAACACATCTAACTCCTCCAAGAAGTTACCTCGGGGACAATAAACGACTACAAAATGGATTTTAACGGCATGGGTGATAGTATTTGCATGCAATTCAAATTAACTATTGCCACACAGAGATAGTAAAGGATTAGAATTCCATTCAGAGATAAAGATAAGCAGACCAGTACCACCACTCCTCCCAGTCAGGGCAAGTTTGCTTTGTTTACAGCAGATTGGCAATTCCAGAGACCAATAGGAAAAGAAAGTAATGTTCAAGAGGACATAGGTAAAATACGCAGTTCAGATTGTTCAGATTGCACTGCCTCAAACATGTGACACGCGATTTACGAGTGTTAGTAATAGTAGGAATTTGGAAGCACACAGTGATGCAGATCACACAAGCAAACAGAATGAGAATAAGCTGTATGAAACCTGCCCTCTGGTCAGCGCAACAGAGCACCGACCACCAGAACAGCCAGGCACAAGGACAGTTTTTTCCCACAGGCTATATTCAGCCTGGACAATTAAAAACTCTCATAATATACACTGTCTACAATAACTGTACATTTGTACATAACATCTAAAAATGCACATTTGTAAATTACATAAATTGTATGCTTTTAAATAACATCAATACATTCATTAAAACAATTAAAAAAATTCTAGTTTTCTACTACTGTATTACATTGCATTATTTAAATGTTTGTTTTCTTATATATTTGTTGTTTTATTTCATCTCTGCTGTGTAATTCCTATGTGTGTCTGCACTATGTCTGTACTTTCTTCTGCACTGGAGGCTCCTGTCACCAAGACAAATTCCTTGTGTGTGTAAACATACTTGGCAATAAGGCTCTTTCTTATTTTGAAAGAGGAAGGAAAAGAGGAAAGAGGAAGGAAAGAAAAAAGCAATACTCAAGTGCCTTGTCGGTGTCCTTGCTCAGTGGAGTTGCGCAGGTAGAGATGCTGGTCTTTACGCTGTTTGGTCTTCACACAAGGGCTGCTGCATCTTAGTATTTAAAGGGATAGTTCACCCAAAAATGAAAATTTGATGTTTATCTGCTTACCCCCAGGGCATCCAAGATGTACAATAGGTGACTTTGTTTCTTCAGTAGAGCACAAATGATGATTTTTAACTCCAACCGTTGCAGTCTGTCAGTCGTATAATGCATGCCAATGGTAACAAAATCTATGAGAGTAAAAAAAACATGCACAGACAAATCCAAATTAAACCCTGCGGCTCGTGACGACACATTGATGTCCTAAGATACGAAACGATCGGTTTGTGCGAGAAACTGAACAGTATTTATATAATTTTTTACCTCAACAAGGTAAAAAATTTTTACTTAAACAATGAGTGACATATACGCGCCAGAGATCACTTCCGGCGCTTGCGTAAACTACACCAGAGTGCGTACACACCTCACGCACAGGATGCCGTGCACGCTTAAGGCAGTTGGACATAGTGGTGTATTAGAGGTAAAACATTATATAAATACTGTTCGGTTTCTCACACAAACCGATCGTTTCGTGTCTTAGGACATCAGTGTGTCATCACGAGCCGCAGGGTTTAATTTGGATTTGTCTGTGCATGTTTTTTTTTTTACTCTCATAGATTTTGTTACCATTGGCATGCATTATACGACTGACAGACTGCAACGGTTGGAGTTAAAAATCATCATTTGTGTTCTACTGAAGAAACAAAGTCACCTACATCTTGGATGCTCTGGGAATAAGCAGATAAACAGCGCGACTTCAGCATGTGAGCACAGTGCGTGAGCACAGTAAACAAAACAGTGTTTCCTAACAACTGCTCTACAGTCAAATGAGAAAAGACACAAGTCCACTTACAGCGACACTCCTGTTGCTGACTGCTGCTCCTAAACAAATGCTAGATTTCACTGTTTGAGTACTATAGCTGGCTTTGGCCACGCCATAGTTAACAAATGAGAACAAACAAGAACAAACACGACTTTAGCAATGCGACTTTAGCTTGTGAGCACAGTAAACTAAACAGTTCCCTCGAAAGAGCACCGCATTTATTTGAAATGGAAATCTTTTGTAACATTATAAATATCTTTACTGTCATTTTTCCTTGCTTAATAAACATATCAATAAATAAATGAAAAAAATCTCACTGACCCCAAAACCTGTTAAACATTAGTACATATAAATTTAAAAAATAGTAGCATTTTCACTAGTGGTATGAGATTTTTGGACAAACATGAATCTAAAAATATACTGAAAAATATTTTTCAGTTGTCTGGCTGTTGTGCATGGTTAAACCTTTAAACTCACATATCCCAGAGTCCCTGGAAACCAGATTTTATTAATCCTTTTGGAGGTTTAAGCCCTGTTATCCTGCTGCTAACATACACTCTCCATGATCTCTTTATGTGATCTCTTGCTCTCTCCCTCCCTTTGGTGCATAACCGTTATTTTTCTCTCCGCAGTAGGAGCCAATAGCCCCCTCATTATGCACGGCAGGGGAACATCAACATGCTTTTTCCTTGCAGAGATTAACATGCAGAGCTGGTCATAAGCAATCAACTGAGCTGGTGTTGGCAGTCCACTTCATGACCACTCGTTCCCTTCCCTCCCTTTATCTTCTTTCTTGTCTTCTCCTCCCCTCTCGTACCTCCTCAATGTGTGTTTGTTGTTCTGTGTAACCCAGTACTGCTCTACTAACCCAATTTGGCATAATCTCAGTGCTGTGCTGTAATGCACAGTGGGAGTGTTTGTGTAAGTGCTGTCTGGATCTATGTGGGTGTGTGTCTGTGCGCTCGTGTGTGACTATTACGTAAATGCGATCATCATCTCTTGTAAGCTTGTCAGCCAGAAATAGACTGATGGAAAAATACAAAAGAAAGTGTAGTGTGAAGGATGTGTATAAGAGAAAGAGGAAAATGGACTAGAAATGCGATTAAATATAATGTAAATCTCTACCTGCCATTTTACTGACTGATGCTCGACATTCTCCATTTCCTTATGTCTTTAAAGTCATCATTAAACGGCAGTTGTGGTAGTCTTTTTTTCTTCCCTATTGTGCTGTACATCCGAGTGAAACTGCATATCGAACAAGAAAAAATGTTGGGTGGGACTTGATTTTGTCCATGGGGAATTGATTGAATTGTTGGATCATTGTGATTTACTATTACTGTAATCTCATGTCAGTGACAGGTTGTCCTGCTTTCACACCTGTAAGCATGTCATCAGTGAAGAGAAGAGATAACGCTGCAAGAAGGAGGGGAAGTTATTTTGATTAAAGATTACAAGGACACATGATTTAAAAAAAAAATGTGCACAGATGAAACATTTTATAATAAACTGCAATATTCCATAAAAAAAGACCACAACATCTGCTAAATGTGGTTGAACAACAGAGGTTGCTTTGTTGACGTATAAACTCCACATTTCGCATTAGTTACTTGCTAATATAGTGCTCCAGAAAATAAACAAAACTCTGTTGTGAATACTGTATGTATCTTCAGTCATATGAACTGCGAGTCAGTAAATAGTAGGGCTGCCCCCAATAGTCGACTAACCATTAGTCAATGAGAAGAGGCTTAGTCGACCAAATTTTTATTAGTCGCTTAGTCGCAGGAAAAAAAAATCCACAGGAAGTGTCGAAGTCACGCAGTTTGTGACGGACAGATCGTTAACAGCTGGTCTGTGTGGTAAATACAGTACATCAGGCAGGACATCCAAACGCCGCCTATCATTCATCTGAAACATGTAAGTAGTAGCAACTTTACATGGCCACTCGCTTTAATGTTAACCTAGAAAAATGTGGGCTATTCAAGTGTTTGTGCTGGGTGTGAAGGCTGAATAGTAGCGTGCTTACTGCATGACAGCTAACATGGAGGCGCTGGTGCGATCACTTGCACTTAAAATACTGTAATTTTTGGTCGTACAGATAAGAGTAATACATCTTTTGAATCTGTGAAGAGTCTACTTTTTATTTGTGTGCACTCACAATAACAACAAAACGTTGTGCTTTTGTAAAATAATGAAAGCAAACAGGGTGCAATTTCTGCTGTCTCTCTCTGTGAACTTGAGTACACGCATTAAAAAGAAAAGAACCGAAACTCCATGTAAACTTGGCTCACAGGCATAAAAAATATATATCTATAGAAAGCGAAATGTCTACTTTTAAATGAACTAATTCAAGTGGAATACTGACACATTCATAATCATTACTTCTGCCAGTGCGCTTTAGCAAGCTTTATGCGTGCATTTGAGGGCTGATTAGGCTATGTAGGCATTAAAGACTCATTATTATGTTTTATATGGTTTATTAATAAAGTGTGATTAGTCGACTAATCGTTTAAAATGAATGACTACTAGTTGACCAGAAAAATCTTTAGTCGAGGGCAGTGTTGGGTGTAACCATAGACTGTAAAAAATTATGGACGACGCACATTCACTCTCTTCCATTGTAGTAACTGAAGCCTCCAGGGTGTCTATATGGCACTGACATCTTGAGTCTCAAGTCTGCGCAAAGTGAACTTAAAACCCGAGTCTGCGCAGCAGTGAGCACGAAGTGGAGCCGCGATATCAAGGTCCCACCCAAACTCAGAACAACTCATTATTTCGGTGTGAAATAAACAGTTATGGAAATGTAAAAATTAAAGTTAAAGCTCCAGTCACCTCGCAAAGATCCAGAAAAAAGTCTGTTGGCGCTGTCAATCATGACGTCTCACCCCCGTTTTTATAGCATCAAATAACTAACTAAAACCAAGCTTATTTAAAGAACAACACTTGAACTAACACCAGCGTGATAACTGCCTAATATGACAGAAATTGTCTTTGGAAAAAAATATTTGAAGCGTAATTTTATTGTTTAGTTTGTCTCACGTCGCACTGGAATACATGGAGAGGGTGGGGTTTATGACCTGTATTCTGCATCCAGCCACCTGTGGGTGATAGAGATGCTTTGGTTTCACTTTTTAGGACTCATGTGGCACGCTTGGGTGTAACGTGTTACTTACTGTAATTATATTACTCTTAAAAACTCTGAAAAAGTAAAGTAAGGGATTACTGTTCATTTTTAGGTAATTTAATTAGTTACTTATAATGTACTTGCATTACTTACTGTAAATTAGTTCAACAGTTCTGTATAAATCAATATTGAATTTAAAAACTAAATTTGTCGTCTAAAGGTAAAAGTGAATGCTGCCTCTTTAAAATCGTTAGCTGTAGTAAGTTGCGTGTGAGTTCGCAACTTCGCGCCAGTTGGCTGTGTAGTCGCTGTCTGAAGATGTCGGCAGAAGCGAGTAGCTGTTTTGCAGAATGGAAATATTCCAATTACTTCATTTTTATTTACACAGGTAGGCAAGAACATTAAGGTAAAATGTAAGCTACACTACCAGTCAAAAGTTTGGAAACTGTAAGATTTTTAATGTTTTTAAAAGAAGTTTCGTCTGCTCACCAAGGCTGCATTTATTTAATTAAAAATACAGTAAAAACAGTAATATTGTGAAATACTATTACAATTTAAAATAACTGTTTTCTGTTTGAATATATTTTATAAAGTAATTTATTCCTGTGATCAAAGCTGAATTTTTCATCATTACTCCAGTCTTCAGTGTCACATGATCCTTCAGAAATCATTCTAATATGCTGATCTGCTGCTCAAGAAACATTTATTGTGTACAATTGTACAAAATATTTGTGTACAATATTTTTTTTTCAGGATTCTTTGATGAATAGAAAGTTCAAAAGAACAGCATTTATTTGAAATATAATCTTTTGTAACATTATAAATGTCTTTACTGTCACTTTTGATCAATTTAATGCATCCTTGCTGAATAAAAGTATTAATTTCTTTCATTTCTTTTCAAAAAAATAAAAATAAAAATTCTTACTGACCCCAAACTTTTGAACGGTAGTGTATAATGTTACAAAAGCTTTGTATTTCAGATAAATGCTGTTCTTTTGAACTTTCTATTCATCAAGGAATCCTGAAAAAAAAAAAAAAGTATACAACTGTTTTCAACATTGATAATAATCATAAATGTTTCTTGAGCAGCAAATCATCATATTAGAATGATTTCTGAAGGATCATGTGACACTGAAGACTGGAGTAATGATGCTGAAAATTCAGCTTTGCCATCACATGAATAAATTACTTTATAAAGTATATTCATACAGAAAACGGTTATTTTAAATTGTAATAATATTTCACAATATTACTGTTTTTACTGTATTTTTAATTAAATAAATGCAGCCTTGGTGAGCAGAAGAAACTTCTTTTAAAAACATTAAAAATCTTACCGTTTCCAAACTTTTGACTGGTAGTGTATGTCCTAGGGAGGAAAAAACTACTCTCTGAGAGATGGTCTTCAGTCAGTGCGCTCTCAACCAAAGCACACACACATAGCCGCCTCTCACGAGTGTCAGATTTTCGTGGTTTATTACACATAAACGTTCAAATACACAGTTATGTCAAAATGCCTATATTGGCGTATATTCGCGTTGGTTATGTGAATGTGAACAGCATGTGTAACAGCATATTGTCTCCGTCCATTAGGTCTTAGTGACAGCAGCCTTTAAAACATGCTACTGTCTACTATTGGCTGTCTGTATTATAAATGATAATCAAACAACAAAAGAAAAGCTTTAATAAGGATTAATCTATATTTAATTTATATAGTTATGACTATGCAGAGTTGTTTCAGATTTGATTATTAAATTTCTGTGGTATTTTTTACTTCTATTAGACCTACCTGAAAAAAAAAAAAATAGCATTGTTTTATTTGTATCTTTAAGTATTTTTTACCGTGGTATCGAGTATTGTGCACTTTTGGTGGTATCGGTACCAACTACTAGATTTTTGGTACCATGACATCCCTATTTGTTACTAAAAACAATTAAGTATTATAGTATGTTTTAATAAAGCTAAAATGTTTTAAAAAGCTATAACAGGCTAAACTATTCCATGTTTGACTCATATTTAAATTATTAAAAGAGTTTCCTTTCTATTGTCTATCTGGTCAAGGTTTATAGGGATTTTAAGAAGTAATTAGTAATGAGTTGAATTACTTAATGAGTAATTAAATTACTTTTCAGACAGAGTAATTAGAAAAGTATTTTAAATACAACATTGATGATGTAATTAGTAATTAGTAATTAATAACTTTTTTGAAGTAACTTACCCAACACTGGTCGAGGGCAGCCCTAGTAAATAGACTGATGTAAGTCTCACAAAACGTAAATATACGTACATCATACAAACGAAAAATATGAACATAACTGGAAAATGGCTCTCATTCAGTGAGGGAGTTAGCTGTAAGATTACTTATTACTTAAACACTTAATAAACACGATCATGAACTTTGTGTGTGTGTGTGTTTTCAGGCCCTGTCAATTGGTAAGAGTGCACTGTGCAGTATGCATCTTATTTTATTAAATATAAATATAAATCATTTAAATAATTTATAATGAATTCAACTTGTATATAATAGCAAATTACATTTATTGATACATTTATTTATTGGCAACAATCTGAGTAAATAATTCTTCTGCCGAGTAATAATCAGCTTAGCCGTTATTTACACTTGCCAAACAAAGTAGAAATTTGGCACATTAATATAGAATGTGTGGTAACAGTTATGTGTTTATCTGCATTTATCAAAGGCTTCAACATGGGTCATCCAATTAGATTCCGTAATATTTGTTTTATAAAATTTCTTTGATGCTGCATCAATTTTGATGAATTCAGGGTTTTTATGATTATGTTTGTGCCCCAGGGATTGTGCAGAGCTTGAGCTGTGTGAGTGTAAGCTTGTCATGGATATCAGTGCGATCTTCAAACTGAAGAGAATACCTGTCATCACTTTAACTGACAGTCGCTGATGCCAACACAGTTAA
Source organism: Hypophthalmichthys nobilis (assembly GCA_037950665.1). Classification (NCBI taxonomy): domain Eukaryota; kingdom Metazoa; phylum Chordata; class Actinopteri; order Cypriniformes; family Xenocyprididae; genus Hypophthalmichthys; species Hypophthalmichthys nobilis. The sequence continues at coordinate 38,756,418 of CM075470.1, forward strand.
GAGTTTTTAAGGGTTAGTTCACCCAAAAATGAAAATTCTGTCATCATTTACTCACCCTCAAGTTGTTCCAAACCTGTATGAATTTCTTTCTTCTGCTGAACACAAAAGAAGATATTTTGAAGAATATGGGTAACCGAACAGTTGATGGGCCCCTTTTACTTCCATAGTATGGAGGTGAAAAAAACATTCTTCAAAACATCTTGTGTTCAGCAGAAGAAAGAAATTCATACAGGTTTGGAACAACTTGAGGGTCAGTAAGTGATGACAGAATTTTTGGATGAGCTATCCCTTTAAGAAGGACTGAAAGAGTCAAGCAGTGCAAAGGAGAAAGGAGAGGAGTGGAATGAATGAGTTGTAACAACTTTATGGCCTGGATTCCAGTTTCATCTCATTTAAAGTTGTCCCGCAGACACAGAGAATTAGATGGTCTTCTCGTGGTTTTCTGTATTTTTCACAATAGCAGAATATAGGCTAGACTACCATAACAACCGTAGTGTTGAATGGGAATGCTTAATGTGATATTTTGAAGAAATGTTCTCTCAATAAATAACAACTGTCATAAATACTACTCGCCTAATAATTATACAAAAATTAGAAGAATGTTGGGTAACACTTTGTGTCCTTGTTACATGTAGTTGCTATAGTAATAATTAAACATTTTGCCTAATTTTGCCATATAGTAAACCCATGTAGTTAATTAATACTTAAATGTATAATTACTGTAACAAGGACTGTGACAAATGTTGATATATATACACACACACGCACACGCGCACACACACAAAAACACACGCGCGCACACACAAAAACACGCACACGCACACACACAAAAACACACACGCACACACACAAAAACACACACACACACACACAAAACACACAAACACACACAGTGTGTATATACACACTACTGTTCAAGGACACTTTAAATAAATCAAAAGTGACAGTAAAACTTTTTCAGATTTCTATTTCTATTCATCAAAGAGTCCTGAAAAAAAACAATGTATCATGGTTTCCACCGAAATATTAAGCAGCACAACTGTTGTCAACATTGATAATAATAATAAATGTTTCTTGAGCACCAAATCAGTATATTAGAATGATTTCTGAAGGATCATGTGACACTGAAGTTTGGAGTAATGACTGCTGACAATTCAGCTTCACCCTCACATATGAACCGACACCATACTTTTGAACAGTAGTTTATATATAATATATATAATTTATATGTATTCATTTTATACAAATATTTTGTCAGTTCATTCATTCATTGGTAAGAAGCTTAGGTTGTAGAGATGTATAATTTCAGTGTATGAGAGAGAAGATTTTGGGATTTGTGTTGTTTGTTCAGGGAATGAATCGTTGTGGAACATGTTTTTGATTTGAAGATCCTTTTTATCGTGGATTTTGTGCTTTGAGTGCTATAAATACTTAATCAGTCACATCAAACAAAAGACTCCACACCATCAGGACTACCTCATAAAATACAAAAGCTGTTTTCACAAAATCTTTGAATTTCTAATGGGGGAGGGGGGGTTCTTAAACATGGTGAGATACTGCCACAACCTGATTAAACATTAAACCTGAACAATGAATAAAACATATCAGATTCCCAAGTGTGTCCAAGTTAAAACCTCAATTTATGTACTCCCATCCCTAACTAACCCCCAACATGGTCAGCTCACCTGAGTAATGATATTGGTTTCAAATTAAAGTGCAACTTCAACATTGCATGAACCCATTCAACTCTGCATAACTCAAACTCACAAGTACCAAATTTGGTTTTGAAAAAATCAGTGAATTAATTAAACAGACCCCAGGGTTTGAGCTGAAGAGACCATATGTTTGTTTCACTACAACATCAGTAAAGCAGTCATCATCAATGCTAACTCTTTGTTAATTGTGTAGGGGTATAATTGATGATTTATTGTTAAACAACTGTGTAAAGAAGCTTTATTAAGCACATTATTGAATGATGTCGGTCCTCTCAGTGTCTGGTTTAAACAGGATTGAGTAGTTTACCTCAATCCTGAGGCAGTGTCTGTGTCATTCAGCTCCGACTAATCTCTCAAAAAGATTGAAAGCACACGTTCTCCCCTAAAAGCCATCCTAAAAAATTTAATAACCCAATATGCCCTGCATCCTGCCATCTGACACACATTTTGAAACCGAGTGGGTTGTTCTCCCAGTCTGTTTCTTGTGCAGGTGTTATATTTTAGTATGATTAATTATGCAGTGAGTGCTATATGATGAGGTCTCAGGTGAAATATGTGCAGTGTGTGCACACAGTACATACACACTAATATATATATATATATATATATATATATATATACAGTATATTAGCCTACACACACTAAGTGACCACACACAGAAACCAACTGGCTTATATAAGATGACTTCCATTATATGATGGATGGATGGATGGATAAATTTTACAGCTCGTCCGTCTTACCTTTGCTTTCCATAATGTTTCAGCATTATTGCAATCTAATCCACTCAACCTTCAGCCATTTTTTTTTTCATGTACATTTACCTAAACATGCTCTCTGTTCTTAAGAGCCAAACTCGGCATGGAAGGAGAATTACAGGGAAATTTCAATATGAACAGACAGAAACAAAGAGACTCAGGGGGAGGCTGTTTGAGAGGAGTTAAACCAATTAGAAATGGATGGAAAGAACAACGACTGGAGATTTGCTGTCATTTCACTGCTGAGTATCATCAGATCTGAAGCCTTTTTACTTAGCGTTGTGAATATGGGAAGGATACAAAGCCTCTTCAGTTTCATTTCATAAATAGATTGATAAATAAAGGTTTGCCGTCAGATTCACTCTTTTCATCATTCTGATTTTTAGCTGGAGAGGAATAATGAATGTGCCTCCTCAAAAGCCGCAAGCCAGAACATTTGTTCTGGTCCAGCTGAAAATAAGACATGAAAAAGAGCTAAGAAAAGAGAAAGCTCTTCTCATCAGTTTAATGAATATGCTGGTTTAAGCATCAAGTCATTCTAATCTCCTTCTTAAGATCCTACCGTCATTTTACGTACAATACATAAATTTTAATACAGCTACTTGAGGTTTTCCACATTATCACTTTCACATCCATGATAAACTGAATTCTTGAACAATAAGCTTAAGTCTAACATAAAAGTGCCCATAATTTACCACCTTATTATATCTTCTAGGGTTGTCAAAAGCACCGGGTATATTCAGTACCCACTGATAGGCGGCTGCTTTCAAATGCACCCGTGTGTATCTCTGTAAGTGCTCTATGAAGAGCGTCAGAGGTTTCTATTTACAAAATGTTTTTGAAGTGTTGAGCATCGTAGCCAATCACAGCCACAGCCAATCGCTTTGTTGCGTCTAGTGTAGACAGCCACAAGCTTCGCTCAGTGCCGCTGACAACACAAAAATGCCTCAGCTTTCAGGTGTTTCTTTACACTAAAATCAGACCTCTCCAACTCAAAATTTTCTGGTCTGGTAACATCAAAATTTTTCAATCGGCCTAATTGAATTTCTGTGAATTGAATTTTATCAACTGTGGCAACAGTCTGCTAACATGGACTCAATCAGAAATATTTTGAGCCAATGGAAACATTTAGTTTGCCAAACTGTGCCGTTGGTCCAATTATATATTTTACATTGTAGTAGCAATTGTTTATTTCTCACTGTCCCAAAAGAAAAAAGTGAATGAAAAACAAATACATTAAGCAAAATGCAGAACACAGACAACAGGTTTGACATATACCTTATTTTAAATAAGGAAAAACACTGAATACATTTAAGAAGTCATCTGCATAACAGGATGTCTTGATGTGGTGAAGAAAATTTTCAAAAGCGGCTCTGCATAGGTAAAAAAACCTGACAGAACAGAAGTTACTTAATTATATAATGAGGATGAGACTTCCTTTTATTCCTTTACCTTTTATTTCATGGTATGTAAATATATCCACCTTTCAGGACTGCTTAATGTTACTGACATGAGCGATAAAAAAAAAATAAATAAATGAATAAGAAAAACACGAGCTTGACTTGTTTGATATTAATGACATTGTGTTCAGTGGTCGCATGGCTACATATCACACAGATTGCTTATATTACTTAAATACTTAATAAACACGATCATGAAACCAATGAATGCATAAACTCGCAATTCTATAAAATGCCTTTTAAACTTTATACCGGGTCCTAAAGCAAAACTTCGGAAAATAATTTCACTGCTCAATACTCACCATAACGTCTTGAAACTTGTGATGATGAATAACTGTATTCTCTTGGGAATATTTTTTTTTCTTTCGGCCTTCAGCACCTTTTGAATTTTGAATTTACCATTGAATCCGCATTTGAATTCTCCATACCAACGGTTTTCCTCAGGCACATTTTGCACATGTGTATACAGTTTTTTGGATGTAGGACTTAAGCCAACACAGATTTTTCACTTCGACATGATTGCCTGAGCACAATTAAACATATTCTGTGAATATAAATTTTTCATTTTAAGTGAAGACCTTAAAGGGTTAGTTTACCCAGAAATGAAAATTCTGACATTCCAAACCCGTAAGACTTTTGTTCATCTTTGGAACACAAATGAAGATCCTTTTAATGAAATCTGAGAGCTTGCTGTCCCTCCATAGATTGAATTTAGGCTTATATTCACATGTAAAAATTCATCAACTCACACAGCAGTTGTGGTAAACAGAAGCTCAAGCATGTTTGCTTGACATGCGAGAACCAATGAGGTTCATTCTCGTTTAAGCAACATGTTTGAGCTTCCGGAAAAGGTTTGTTCCTGCGGGTCAAGCAGGTTCAGTTGAGCTTCTGTTTATGTTCGCTGATCAAAGTTTATATTGAATAAAAGCCTAAATTAAATCTGTTCATCATATAAAGCAATCAAGTGTCCAGAAAATTTGGACTAAATCGCTTAATTCATATTGATTAGTTTTGTTTTCTTTTTATGAACTTTTTGAAGCATCAAAGTGTCAGTTGTGTAGCTGTCTATGGAGGACAGAAAAATCTCAGATTTCATCAAAAATATCTTCATTTGTGTTCCGAAGATGAACGAAAGTCTTGCAGGTTTGGAAGGACATGAGGGTGAGTAATTAATGACAGAATTTTCATTTTTGAGTGAACCATTCCTTTAAGAGTGTAAATGCAAACTAATATACCTGCCAATTGTTCTGCAGTATGTTTTTCTTTGTCCTTCATTTTATTACTAATTTGTCACTTGATCTTTTTATAAACAATGTTTACTTATAAACATTTGAAGGCTACATGCTGATGCTGTTTACATGTATTATTTATTTATAATTAATATCATCATAAATGATAAACTAATTTAATTACTATTTTATTTTCAAATAGGTAAAATCCAACAGTTTTTGCTGTTGTACCGAAATTGGTACCTAGGAAAATTCATTTTATTGGTTGTATCTTTCCTCGTGCTGTGTGCTGTGAATTGGACATGAACTCTTTTATTACTGAGTCTAATTTACAAGCAGATGGAAATTCATTTGGCACAAATTACTGGTTAATGCTTTGTTGATTGGCAGTTGCCATTTACCACTTGTATCTCGTTTCGACAGTATCACTAGTCATGACAGATTGTATTTCTCTCAGATGGACACTTTACATCACAATAGAGCTGGCTGTGGTACAATAGCCCTGATTAAAGGGAGTGGATGGATTAATGGTGATTGACTGCGCTGGCCTGAGTTGCCCTGAATGTAAAAGCATAAGCCAAGGCCTGTGATGACTTGGGATTACAGAGTGCCTTCAGGTCTCTTCCATGCGACCAAATAAACATGAATGTGTCTTTCATGCATTATATATGTACTATATTTTATTATTTTCTTTATTATTATATTTAACAATATGTTGACCAGGACAATTGTCTAATATTTGCCATTTTAAGATTATTGGCTGGTGACCCTGCTCTCTAGATATTAGCATCCATCATTAAAAATAATATTGATAAATTTAAAAAAAAAAAAAAAAAAAACTTAGCTTTTCAAGGCTGAATGATTTTTGGTATCTAAATCAAAGCTTAATTGTTTTTTTGTTTTTTTTGTTTTTTTTCCTTAATTTATTAAAATATAAAAATATTTTATTAATTAAAATTGCCTACAGCAGAACCAATTTACACCAGAACAAATTAAAACTTGATAGAAAATATAGGCGGAAATGAGGTGCAAATGCAAAAAACCAAACCATTCACTCAAAACAACCATTCATACATTATATACTGTATCACAAAACAAAATGGTGTTTTAATAGAGTCTATTCTGAAAAAAAGGTTTAATTTTTGTGTATTTTTTTGTTCAGCCTTGTTGCTTTGCAGTCAGGGACAAGGCTGTATAAGCTGTATTACAAGCCCTGCTTAATATGCATTTTATTTCTTGTCTTTTTCAGATGTGTCCTCAGCAAAGAAAACACACACATGTAAGTATAGTTCATAAAAGTGTAAATTCCTGTGGCCACAGATGTTTCTGTAACATATGCCATTTGCATATAAGAACCAAATGCTCAGGGAAGCTGTTACAAAAGTAATTAAAGAGAGGAAGAGAACTTCTAGAACATTCAAGAAACAGATCATGTTGACGCCCACTTTGATATCCATCTCTTTAATCAGATTGTGAGAAAGTGACAATACATGCTTTGATCTTCAAAGAAAAGACAGATCAGATGACAGTGATAATACAGTAAATGCTGGTTTAAAAAGTGCTCTCCCACCAAATGCTCATCACTTTTCAGTAAGGTTTTCGTTTCCTAATAAGTAATTGTTGCACCTTCAATAAGATCGTTGAGATATCCTTGTAGCTGTTTCTTAAAGCAGTGTTTACCAGTTTGTCAGTGGTGTAACTTATCTTTCGCACCTCCTCTCACCCAACACCATGTTTACATGAACAGTCTTTTTCTCGTTTATGCAACACACACCCACACACACACAAACACACACATATGCATATGCATATATGTTTTTCTATATATGTTATGTATATATAATAAAAAATACAATTTATAATGTATTAATTGTTCATTTTATAATATGTTAATTGATGTGCTCTACATGCACCTTCCTAAACTAATGTACTAGATGTTAAAGGAAACAGAAGAGAGTCATTTCTTATATATTGGTTACATGCTGAAAAGTTTTGCCTACATGACAGAAAAATGTTGGTCAAGGTGAAAGGAGCTGCTCAAGAAAATAAGTGCACACTAGTGGGATGCTTCTGTGGTTTACCAACAGAGACTTCCTGTTTGTGCACTGAATGATTTGAAATCCCCTTTACTAGCTGAGATGTCCCTTGTGTACTTGAAAATACTGGAAGCAAAGTGTTCTAAGAGTGTGAAACTTTGTTCAAACTAGAATGAGTTTATGCACTGTACTATGCTACAGCTTAGTTGCATATTGCATTCAGATGTATTCGGTCGTTCTTAAATAAGAGAATTTGGTGTGAGAGAGTCACTGTGGGTGTTTGTACGTGTGCGTATGTGTCTTGATGTTTGTGTTGGAGACACTAAGCAAACAAGCAGCAGCTGGGAGCATGTATTAGCATGTCTGTCCTGCTGAAGTTAAACCCAGCCCAGTGAGAGCTTGTGTTCAGGATTGCAGAGGGATGAATTTCTCCGTGAGAGTGTCTCACACAACAGAACCCCATCCTCACACTGCTGTCATGCCCGTGAAACATGAGACCTGCAGAAGCAGCTCCAGCATCTCTATTTCAACTATTCACTCCTCAGTTGGACAGCATGTGGAAGATGTTTCTAGAAGGATTTAGAAGCTTGTGTTTGAAACAGTGGTTCTCAAACTGTGGTCCGTAAGGTGATTGAACTGATTGAATTAATAAATAATTAAACAAACCAAACATAAATTTTGGCTGAACTGTCGCTTTAAGGTCACATAGTTGGTGTCTTTGAAACATGTTTACCTGATAAGGTCAGCCAGCAGGCTCTTACCTACAGCTTCTGTGTTGCGTAATCGTGATTTTCACAACCGCAGAGATGGTTTTGCACATTGCTTGGTTCAGTTAGCTGTGTGGCTTCTTTGAGCAGACCTTTTGGCGATAGTGGATTGGAGAGGGTGTTGTGTTGGGTCCAGGCCAGATCATTAGCATTCAGATGGCCCCGTTCCCCTCAGATTCAGCCAGACCTGTATAAGGCTGCATGCGCATGTGTTTGTACCCCACACACACATATGGGTAGAATTTCAAATAAGCCAGTTATCCTGTAGGCAAACACATGCAATTTCAAATCACTGCTGTGCTGCTGATGGCTTTACTATATATGGAATATACAAATAAAATACATTTATTAAAAGAATATTTATTTATAAGTTATCATAATGTATAAATTATGATAATAAACATTTACATTTATACATTTTATACATTTTTCTAGTCTTCAGTGTCACATGATCCTTCAGAAATCATTCTAAAATGTTGATTTGGTGCTCAAGAAACATTTCTTATTATAATCAATGTTGACAACAGTTGTGCTGCTTAATATCTTTGTGGAAACCATGATACATTTTTTCAGAATTCTTTAATGAATAGAAATTTCAAAAGCGGAATTTATTTAAAATAGAAATCTTGTGTAAGACTATAAATGTCTTGACTTTTGATACTCCACTTTTGATCAATTTAATGCTTCCTTGCTGAATAAAGGTATTAATTAAAAAAAAAATCTTACTGACCTCAAACTTTTGAACAGTAGTAGGCTGTATGTTCTTCCATTCAACATATATTTTTTTCCATTAAACAAATAGTTCACCCAAAAATGGAAATTTTCTGTTAATTTTCTCACCCTCAGGCCATCCAAGATGTAGGTGGATTTTTTTTTTTTTTTTTTTTTTTTCTTCAGTAGAACAGTAAAGAAGATTTTTAGCTGAAACCGTAGTCCTCTGTGATTCATATAATGGAAATCAATGGGTGCCGTCACTTTGAGATTCAAAAAAACATATGCAGACAAAACAAAATTAATACCCGCGACTCCTGATGATACATTGAGGTCTTAAGAAGCGAAACGATGGGTCTATGCAAGAAACTTTATTTATAACATTATTTACAACATTTTTAGTAGTGGTGGGAATCTTTTGGAATCTCACAAATCGATTCTTGGGGTCGATTCTCAGTTTTCAATTGAATTTCAATTCGATATATGCATAGATTTGATTTTAAACTTTGATTTTTATTATAATTATTATATTTTAACTCAAATTTAAATAAATAATATAAGTAATATTGTTTATATGTTCCCCTGGCACAGTTTTGCTTATTATATTGTTTTAAGTGGCTTGTTTTGCTGGGAACACTTCACCGCAGCTTTAATGAAGAGAGGGAAGAGTTCAGACGTAGAAGGAGAAGGAGAGCAGCAGAATGAGAACAGAACAGCAGCTACTGTTAATGCCGATTGGTCGGGAGTTAGAAAAAATCTAATATATGCTGTTGCATTCTCAGTATTTAGTGGTTTAACCTCAGATACAGGATATGATAATTCGCTTTTACAAGCAGGTATTGTTCGTTACCATGGTAACCGCTTGCGCGTCCTTGTTCAATGTGCTTCTCATGTGTAAAAAGTACCTGTACACCAGAAAACCTGAAAAACATACTTGAATAAAAGTACAGATACCATACAAGTGACTTTATTACAAGTTACAAGTCACCAATTCCAACACAACTTGAGTAAAACTCTTAAGTACTGTTAAAATCAGATACTTTAAGTATTTTACTCATCCTGAATGTAGGCTCAAAGATGCACTAGTCCTCAACACCTGAGAGACATGCCAGTGAAAAACAAAAAAACAATTGATTTGTAGGATGAGAAATGTTTATTTTCTGAAATAAAAAAATACCTTAATATTGCAATGAAACAAGGTCTACACAACAGCCTCTTAAACGTCTACAAACTCTCAAGTCTCAGTTAAGCTCAAGTGCACAAAAAGGCCATAAGTAAACCAATATCCTTCAAAAAGGTCTTGTCAATATAGCGAACAAAATAAAATGTTAAGTAAAATTAAATAGTCAAAGTCTACTTGCATTGGATGTGCTTGTTTCAGCCTCATCACCGGCTGCAGTCATGACCTCATCTCATAAATCAAACACCTGCGATTCAGCAACCACCTGCTAAAGCCCTCACATTCACATAAAGTAGCCTTGTTCACAAGTCTCGGTGAGTAAAGGCAAAACCCACAAGATATAGTACCTTCAATGCCCTTAGATGGTGATTATTGCTTCTTTTTAACAGAAACTGCTGCAGAAAAAGTTAGGTGCCATGCAAAATGTAATGTGTAACTGACAAATGTATTGGAGTAAAGAGTACATGTACTTGTTAAAAAATGTAGTCAAGTAGAGAGTAAAAGTTGTTAGTATCTTTGATACTCAGTACAACTACAAAGTAGCCAAAAAGATACTTAAGTACAGTAACTAATTACATTTACTCAAATACTTCACACCACTGCTGTTCACAAAAGAGGCGTCAAGATCGCAAGAAAAGCTTGATGTGTGCTGGTAACTATACATTATTTAACTATGCATTATCAATTTTCTTTAAGATATTGATATAGGAACGGTTGCTGTCAAGTAAGCTTTATTCATAATGCTTCCTCCATTGCAAGCCTGTGCGCTCTCTAAACAGTCCAGATGCTGCACTGCTCTCGCAGTTGACTCTACCGCCTTCTTTGTTCCGATAACATAACATTATTAACAAACCTTTAGAAAATCCATTTTTGAAATTTGTGAATCGGTAAAAGACAGAATCGATTTTACCCCTAATTTTTACCTCTAATCCACAGCCTTCGTGAACGACAGTCTGGAACGCAAGCTTCCTGTCACATAATGATGTATGTGCAGGAGCAAACTCACACGTGAGCTGACGCTGTGTTTGTTTACAACAGAGAGGGAAGATGTGTGTTGTATTATTCATCCAAGTGTTACTTACTTGTAGGGGTGAGACGGTTCGCTGTAAAAAAAAAAAAAAAAAAATCGAACCGTTCGGTTCTCCACCCACGGTTCGGCACGCACTTGCCCCGCGGTTCATCCCAAATCTGACGACGCATCTATAATATGGTTTGTTGAAAACAACGTGCAAAACAGACAGGCGGATTCGGCTAATGTATGTTTCAGTCGATGGATATGCATTCTAGTTTCCCAATATGTTACAACAGCAATGATCAAAAGAACAAGGACAAAACAGTCACTCGTTGTAAACAAATGTTCAATGACGTGCCGAAAGCTCTATGTCCAGTCATTTACGCCGTCATCACCCGGGTGTTGATGGCGCGCGACGCGAGCGCAGGTGAGACCTGAACATCTCACGTTGCTATCTGTGTTTAAACTAAACTCATTTAAACCTTGCCAATTTACACATTCATAAGACGCGAAAGAGAACTGGCGCGTGCATGGATGGAGAGCTGCGTCACAGTGCGCAAATACTCTCGCGCAAATTCTCTTTCAAGTCTTTCACCTAAACGGACAAATTCACACAAAAAATTATGTCAAAATGCCCATCTTAGCGAGTATCCTAACAAACATAGTACTGGGTTATGTCTTAAGAGTAAGGTGCGTTCACGTGGCCTCGTAATTCCTGTAGTTACGAGATTCTATCTTGTAAAAAGCGTTCACGTCCTGGTAGAGCTCATAATTAAAGCTTGTAAGCTAGGAGTTTTCTGAAAGTTCCCAGATGTACCAAGTGGCGGCTGTAGATTCATTTAGGCGTTGATAGTGGTGGTGCCATGGAAACGCGTAATTCCCAGTCCAAGGACGTGAACAGCTCCGAACGTCACGTGTTGTCATCTCAAAATTCCGGTAAATACAAGGTGGCGTGAACGCAGCAAAAAACGAGACAGACAACGCATGTGTATCAGTATCAGCTGGATCTTTGAATTATGTCTTAAAGGGACAGCAGTCTAATATTCCTGCTTTCTGTGTTTTTAATGTTAATCAAATGACAAAAGAGGAAGAAATAGGGCTGCAACAACTATTCGATAAAATCGATAATAATCGATAATGAAAATCATCGACAACGATTCTCATTATCGATTAGTTGGCTGCGCCCACCGTGCATGGAAGACTTCGGCCAGTCGCGTCAAATTACAGCACTGAATAACGCATTTCTATGGACAAAAATGCATCTAAAACAGTGGAGGAAACAGATTGAGCAGCTGCGGGAAAGGTACGAGATCAAAGCTGATCAAAACATGAGAATTCTTTATTTTAAGCTTCAAGCTACTGCATTAGCGTAATGGCTTACCCTGTAAGTGCAAAACGTTCATTCTAAGTCTATATCCTTATCTGTAAATGTTACAAATTCATGCAAGCATTTACATTTTGTATAAAGGCTCATCCTGACAGTCTGCGTTAAACTTTACTGAAAGAGCCCCGGCGCGCGCACCCGCGTCAGACAGATGGATCGCGGGAGAGAGCGAGAATTAATATTCAGCGCAAAAATATTCATTTTGCTGAAATATCTGTTGTTTAAAGTTAAATTTAGATTTAAAAATCAACATGTCATTCAAGTATTTTATGAGAGTAATAACTGAAAAGGGAGAACTAATTGAATATAAATGTAAGACATTTCTTATAGCCTATTTACACGATAAAGAAATGATAGTAAGAGGTGATTGTGTCCAGAGTGAATGTGTGTGTTCCTGCTGAACATTTATCTTGCCTGTTGGTTAACACTGAGTTTGTGTTTTTCTTTATTATCTTTATTACGATCTTCATTTTTAATGTAGAGTACAGATTTAAACTATGTTCACTACAGTGCTAAAGTTATTAGACATCTGATACCCAGTGTATGGTTTGTGCCACAGCTGCAATAGACTATCAGTATTGGTGCTAAAATCATTTTTCATGTTTCTGTAATGGTTAATCCACCAGTATGTGTAAGCTCTTTAGTTACAGCAGTATTTCTAAAGCTATAATATATTTATTGTTGTTATCCATGAATTTTTGATTTTACTGTTTTACAAGAAAGGCAGGAAAAAGTAAAACACTTTTTTTTTTTTTCAGATGCCCAATTACAGTCAATAAGAACAGAGACCGTTAAGTTTTTTTGGATATTATGTGTGAATATTATTTAGAAACTATTTAGTTGTTTCAGTTTATTTTCCTAATAAATGGCAATACCATTTTTAGTTTCAAACAAGTTTTTGATAGAATCCTAAAATATTTGTGTTCTCTCTTTATTATGACAGGTAGTGTAATAAATTACTGAATGTTTTCATAGAATTCAGTTGGCATATTTGGCTGAAATACATTGGGCAGGATGTGGAATACTGTTGTTGTTGTTTTTGTTTTTTTTTTAAATAAAATAAAATTAGGATTTTTATCCGATTATTCGAAAAAATAATCGGCCAACTAATCGATTATCAAAACTCCAGACTGCCGTGAACACACTCGTTTGCCGAGGCTATGGATTGCAGGTAATAATGTTATAAATACTGTTCAGTTTCTTGCATAGACCAATCGTTTCGCTTCTTAAGACCTCAATGTATCATCAGGAGTTGCGGGTATTAATTTTGTTTTGTCTGCATATGTTTTTTTGAATCTCAAAGTGACGGCACCCATTGACTTCCATTATATGAATCACAGAGGACCACGGTTTCAGCTAAAAATCTTCTTTACTGTTCTACTGAAGAAAAAAGTCACCTACATCTTGGATAGCCTGAGGGTGAGAAAATTAACAGCAAATTTTCATTTTTGGGTGAACTATCCCTTTAAGTTACTTGCAGTAAGTTAGTGAAATCAACACAAGTCTAGATATATTGATTACTTATGTAAATTTAAAAAGTGCCACAAACTACCTCCAGGGTGAAAAGTCCACTCAAAACATTTATTCAGCACATTGTATATATGTCTTTATTTCATTTCTAGATCCTTGCTAATGTATAATGTGTTTAGTAATAGTAGTAATGATGTATCAGCAAAAAAGACAATGGTGTGATAAGGGCGATGCCATGTGTGTCACCATACACTCTCAGGGAGGAAGGGAAAATGTTTCACTTTGCTCTCATAATGTGAAAGTGTTAACTGCAGACAACTTCCTGCATACAGTATAGTGTCATGAAAACACGTTGCAGAACAGTGCAAGGTGAGCCAAATCTAACCCTTTAAACCATGTAGTCAACTAAAAACTCGCTCACTAATCACCTATTGGGTGACACAGCTGTCACTCAAGGGTTGTGGGGGCGGGAAGAAAGGGTTTTAGTCCTTATGTCACGGTCACATGGATTCTCATGCGGTAGAGAAGAGAGGCAGAGGGAGGCACAGCAGCGCTACAGTCAGTCAGCAGACAACGCTTGCGTCTGAACCTGCACATGCTCTTGAGGCAAAGCTGTTGACGGTCCTCTGCATGGCCACAAGGCCTCAGGATGTACTTAATGATCACAGCCATGAAAGGTAGGAGAGGGACTTCCAAGTTAGGGAAAATCCATGGAAATATGTGTGTGTGTGTGCGTGCACTTGAGAGAATGAGTGCATGAGAAATGTCTCTGAGCTGTTGTGTTAATGTTTCTTTAATGTTTTGAGCTCTTAATGCCTCTTCTTGCATGTATAATGTGGCTGTTTTGCTTCCAAAACGTCTCATGGACTGTCCTGTGTGCTGTTTTGCATGTTCATTTACATGTTTTCTTCGATTTTGAATTGCAAAGTGAATATTAGATCTTTTGTGATTTGTAGTGATGCACATTCTGTGCGTTTGAGGGAACATCTCAGTCCATCTGAAACTGCCGTGAGCATAAGTTAATAAGTCACTAAGCGTGTGGTGTTGTGTGATGTGATGCGATATGATGGCGTCTTTCTGACAGCTCGTACATGGGCGGCCATGTTGGCTGTTTGGCACAGCATGGGAATGTTGCCATTCTGGATGATTGGGGAATGTTGTTCCACTGACCTATTTATGGCAGGCAGGGGTGGACTGCCATAGGAGCACATGGCTGTTTATTCCACTAACGGCTGTGTTTTACTTAATCCCCCCACCCCCACTCTGAATCACCGTGCGCATATACTCGCGCACACACACATACACAGGCAATGCAAAGTCTTGCTGGCAGCTGTCATTATCTATTAGTGATAAGGTATAGGGCAGTGGAACATCTGTGTGAGCCTCCACTATTTCGCTTTCAAAGAGATTAGAGATTATTTAGCACTTCAGATGTGTCCTCCTACACTGTTTTCAGATCAAACGAAAATATTTGGTTATCAATAGCTATTTGGCTATTTGTCTAAGAAAAAGCTAGAGATTGTTGTGAAAGTACCCTTTTTTCTTGCCTGACCTGCTGACATTTACTGACCACAGGTTAATAAGATTAAAGAGTTTCACCCCGAGACTGACATGCCAGAACCGAAACTCACTTAAATATAGAACACAGTGGCTTCATTTAGTGTCAGATTAAGGTTAACCATGAATGTTAATTGTGTAGAATTTAAAGGGCATGTTCGCCATTCAGTTGTTCTTGGAGCAGATAATTTGTTCATTTTTAAGTGTTTATTTTCAACCTAATTACAGATAATGACCATAATGAATGCATATGTATTGGACTAATAAGAAAATAATGACATAATGTCTAGGTGTTTGCAAAAACCTTTTAAGTTTGATGATGGTTCAGTTTAAGACTAATTTATGTGCCAGAATGTTCTTTTCTCCTTTGTTATGATGGAGTGTTTATCTCAACCCGATGTAAGTCAGTGTTGTCAACAGATTACAGAAGCCCCAATGGGTGGGAGGGAAGGGGGAGGGAATGCATGTGTGTGTCTGTGCGTGTGTATCTGCAGGCTTTGACTTTGGTTGGGTGTTGTGTTTTATGTTTCCTACTTAGACAGCACATCAGCACTTTCACACTGGGACAGAAACCAAACATGTTAAACCACAACATCTCATGAGGAGGAAGCGACACTTGCAAACAGAAAAAGTTTTGTGTGTGTGTGTGCGTGTGTTTGTGTGTGAGTGAAAGTCTGTGTTTGAGGATAATGGTATACACGTATAATATACTGGTTTGTTTTTTAGATGCTTGTCTGTAAAAAAGGTTTAGACAAGATCAAACATGTAGTGGTGGATTGGTATGGGTTTTTCAGTCTATTGATGTTGATGTATATATGCGATATATATGCGACACATTTAGGGTGGCTGATGTTGATGACCAATTTGATTCATATATATATATATATATATATATATATATAGATATAGATATAAATGTGTATGTGTATATGTATATATATATATATATATATATATATATATATATATATATATATATATAATAATGCATATATATTAATAAAGAATATTCTGTATCATAATTTATCAAAATATAAATATCTTATATAGATACCTATATTCTTATATATATATATATATATATATATATATATGTATGTATATTCATTATATATATATATGTATATTCATTATTATTCATTATATCATTCATTATTACAGTTTATTCACTATAATGTAAAAAAAATGGTAATAAAATATGAAGTTAAAATATCTCAAGTTAATAAATATCTCAAGTTAAACTGTCAGAAAAAATGTATCTTAATTATGTCAGATAACACTTAAGCAAAACATGGTCAGGTCAAAGTGTCTGAATAATTTTTGGTTCCAAATTTTTATCAGTTTTACTGTTACTCCACTGTATGAAGAATTTTTGGGTATATGTCACAATTTACTTTATTTTGCTATCCTCACTTACATAAATGAACTATAGTGTCCTGCACCACTAGTAAAAATATATCAAGGATATCAAAAATGTCTGAATAATTTTTGGTTTGAATGTGTATATATATATATATATATATATATATATATATATATATATATATATATATATATATATATATATATATATATATATATATATATATATATATATATAATTTATAAAATGTAATGTTTAGTTGTGTACACATACGCACATTTAAAAATTTGTAATTTATAAAATATAAGAAATTTTATTCATTAAATATTAAGAAAATTATATACACTACTAGTCAAAAGTTTGGAATCGGTAAGATTTTTAATGTTTTTTAACAGAAGTTTCATCTGCTCACCAAGGCTGCATTTATTTAATTAAAAATACAGTAAAAATAAAATAACTGTTTTCTGTTTAAATATATTTTATAAAGTAATTTATTCCTGTGATCAAAGCTGAATTTTCAGCATCATTATTCCAGTCTTCAGTGTCACATGATCCTTCAGAAATAATTCTAATATGATGATTTGCTGCTCAAGAAACATTTATGATTATTATCAATGTTGAAAACAGTTGTGTACTTTTGTTTTTTTTTACCTTGATGAATAGAAAGTTCAAAAGAACAGCATTTATCTGAAATACAAAGCTTTTGTAACATTATACACTACCGTTCAAAAGTTTGGGGTCAGTAAGAATTTTTATTTTTTTGAAAAGAAATTAAAGAAATTAATACTTTTATTCAGCAAGGATGCATTAAATCGATCAAAAGTGACAGTAAAGACATTTATAATGTTACAAAAGATTATATTTCTAATAAATGCTGTTCTTTTGAACTTTCTATTCATCAAAGAATCCTGAAAAAAGAAATATTGTACACAAATATTTTGTACAATTGTACAAAATAAATGTTTCTTGAGCAGCAGATCAACATATTAGAATGATATATAAAATCAAATTGGTCATCAGCCAGCCTAATAAATAAATATATATATATATATATATATATATATATATAATTTCCACAATTTTGAGATTTTAGACTTATCAAATATATCATAAAATTATTCGCCCTGGCTGATATATCGATCTGCTACTAAGGACAACAATCGAATCTCTTCACACACACCCTTGTATTATTGTGCAGAGTTCATGTGTTCACAATCCTCATCTGTATTTGGCCTTCATGTATGTTCCTTTTCTGTAGTCTGAAATAGCAGCTCTGTAAGCCGTGCCCTTGCATCAGAGACGAACAGCGGTACCTACTGCTGCAAGACTTCAGCGGCTGCTCTGGGAGAATGTTCCTTTGATGTATTAATCCATAATTCAGACTAGATTAGCGTCTTGTGCTTTGGAGTAACTAATTACTGCCGATTGGTTTTACATATCTAATGAGAGAGAGTGAGGATGCCCTTAATGAATACAGCATGCAGAACCAAAGGGGATTAGCCCTTTCTGTAATCATGAGAAAATAGTCATTCTCAAACTGCTCTGATGCCTTTGCAAATAGAGTCCGCAGCTAAAAAAAAAAAAAAAACATACAAGTCTGAGCGTATGTGACCAAGAGAGAGAGAAAAAGAGAGCACTCTGGTGATGAGATGCGTTTTACTTTTTCATCCTGTACTGTATGCGCCTCAGGGCTGCCGGAACGACTGCATCGCTCTTCTCTAAATGGATTTCTCCTCTTGCTCTATTCCCTCAGCACCCCTCTCAACAGCCTTGCACACCATCTCTGCGTTCTCTTCCACAACCAACCGCAGCCGAGCCGCTGAGGGGCTCATGCACGAATACGGCACACAATCCAGAGCACGCAGACGCCATCTCCAACTAGGAGTGCATTCTGACTTTGATATTTACTGAAAAGCACCACAGCGCTGTCGTGAAGCAAGCTCGTGGCTTGAGGGAGGATGGCACTGTCATACTGTAGTTAACCAAATTAATGTTGGATGTCAGGAGAGCAGATTGTACTTACAGATGATGTCGGTCCCATGGGTGATTTCAGTAGTCATAGACATTTTTTCTGCTTGAATAAATGGAGTGGTTTATGTGGTGCTGCCTTGATTCATTTAAAAAAAAAAAAAAATGTTTTTACTGTTCTTCTGCTAGCTAAAGCCTGAGGTTACACTCTACACAACAAACCTCAGGCCTTGTTCTCTTTGCGTTAGCTAACTCAAAGGTCAGGAGCTGTGGAATTAGTCTTGATGTGATTATGGTCTCTACTGATCAGTTTAAATAAATAAAAGAGTGTTTTCAAGAGACAAAAACAGATATGCTCTATGAAACAGTATTTATTAATTTGTCCTATTGATTTGAGATTGACAATAGTTCTTCTATAGTCATAGACCTTTAGTCTAGATCAGTGGTTCTCAAACCTGTCCTGGAGTACCACCACCCCTGCACATTTTGTATATCTCCCTATTTCTGACACACCCATTTCAGGTCTTGCAGTCTCTACTAATGAGCTCATGAGTTGAATCAGATGAAGGAGACATACAAAATGTGCAGGGTTGGTGGCACTCCAGGACAGGTTTGAGAACCACTGGTCTAGATTGTACTGTGTAATTTCCGCAGCACTAAATAGAATTGCGGAAAAAAGAAGAAAAAAAAAAACAAGTTTCCCAAACACACTGCCCATTTTTGGTTGAATGGACCAAAAGCCCAAACTCATCCCATTTGGTTGAACCAGTGTTGCTATGTTGGGATGGTTGGGCCGCTCAAACAGAGCTATGGTACAGTACTCCAGGGAAAAATTGCTAACAAATGTCTTAATTATAGCTGTCTATGCATGTTAAGCTGGCACAGGAGAAGACATGTGTTTTGTTTTTTGCTGAAACTCCTCAATTTCCTGAAAGTTTCTTTCTGTCTCTCTATAGCTCAGATTGAGAGTATTCCCTGTAAAATCTGTGGGGATAAATCATCAGGGATCCACTATGGTGTTATCACCTGTGAGGGATGCAAGGTAAGACATCTTTGTTGATCATTTTCTTTAAATTCATCATCCTTTTTTTTTTTTTTTTTTAAACTTTACACTATGATTCAAAGGCTTGGAGTCAGTAAGATTTTTTTTTTTTTTTTTTTTTAAATTAATACTTTAATTTAGCAAGGACCCATAAAATTTTTACTTAGCAAGAATCCTTGGTTTCCTCATATATTAAGCAGCACTTAATGTTTTTAACATTGATAATAATAAGAAATGTTTCTTGAGCAGCAAATCAGTATATTAGAATGATTTCTTAAAGATGTGACACTGAAGACTGGAGTAATGATGCTGAAAATTCAGCTTTGCATCACAATATTACTGTTTACTGTATTTATCTTTAAATAAATGCAGCCTTGGTGAGCATAAGAGACTTCTTTCAAAAACATCCCCAAACCCCAAAAGTCCTCACCCCCAAACTTTGGAATGGTTGTGTAGATTATCATTATTAATATTTCAGTTACAAATATTAAAATTTGGGACAGAAATATATTCTTTTTTACCCATTTACGCACACAAACAAGATTAAAGTGAAACCAGAATGCTATGTCAAAGCCTTGTTCATACTTTCACCACAGAAGGTGCACCCGCACACCAGAGTGCTCTAGTGCATTTACACTTCATGCATTCTTCATGCATCCAAGTTCATTTGGAGCTCACATAACGCATCACTGCACTGGAAAGAGAGGCATAAAAATGCGCATTTCATGACACATTCCTTTAGAAGTCTCTTATTTGGATGGAAATATGCAACAGCAATGTTATGTTCACAGTAATCGGTATAGACATATGTATTATTTAGCCACTGTACTGATTAAAGAGTTAATAAATCAATATGAATTTTGCTGCAGACTTCAAAGAATGAAGCTAAAGGTGACCTATCTCTCCTTCAGGGTTTCTTCAGGAGGAGTCAACAGGGCACTGTGTCATATTCATGTCCTCGGCAGAAGAGCTGTCTGATCGACCGTACCAGCAGAAACCGCTGCCAGCACTGTCGCCTGCAGAAATGCTTAGCAGTGGGCATGTCAAGAGATGGTAGGCTCTCAACTTTCACAGAAATCTGAGTGATGTGCATGTGGCTGCTGGTGTATCTAATTCTCCCCAGATATATAGAGTGTGACAGTAGGGTTTTTAATATAAAAATCCCATTCATTTTCTTCATAGAGAAACTTACCGTGATCTTTGATGTTAAGCAATGGCATATGCTAAAGCATTTGCATTTATTCAAATATTGTGTAGTTACATTTTTGTTTCAGTTACATCTTTTGCAGTGCTTTAAGGGATGAGTAGTTCAGCCCCTTATAAAGATCTTGTTATTTGTTAAAGGGATAGTTCACCCAAAAATGAAAATTCTGTCATTAATTGGTCACTTTCATGTTGCTCCAAACGTAAGACTTTCATTCATCTTCGGAACAAAAAATTAAGATATTTTTAATGAAATCCGTGAGCTATCTGGCCTCCGATAGACTGCAGCACAACAACCATTTTCAAAGTCCAGAAAGGTAGCAAAGACATCTTTAAAATAGTCCATGTGACTACAGTGGTTCAACTTTAATGTTATGAAGCGACAAGAATATTTTTGTGTGCAAAAAAACAGACAAAAATAACTACTTTTTCCACAATTTCTTCTCTTCAATGTCAGTCTCCTACGCAGATGACGTAGTAAACACAGTGTAGTGCTTCCTTGTTCTACGTTAGAACACCGACTCATTATTGGCCGGCTCCTGCATCAGCATCACACGTATATATCTTCATGGTGCTCATGTGAACAGCATCCGCCAATACTGAGCCAACAGTCTGACATAGAACACGAAAGCCTGCACGGTGTTTAATACATCAATTGCATAGGAGACTGACATTGAAGAGAAGAAATTATTGAATAAAGTCATTATTTTTGTTTGTTTTTTGCTTAATAAGGTTTCATTTGTTAACATAATTTAACTTGAACTATGGAAAAAGCATTTGTTAATACTAAAGCATTTATTAATCTTATTTGATGCTAATTCCAACATTTACTAATGCATTATTAAAATCAAAAGAGACCTTATTGTAAAGTGTTACAGATGCTTTAAAACATATAGTATGATAATAATGTCATTAATGATATATCAACTGCTTTCTTCTTGCTTGTGTGTGGTCACTCGCAGCTGTGAAGTTCGGCCGCATGTCTAAGAAGCAGAGGGACAGTCTTTTCGCTGAAGTTCAGAAACACCGCCAACAGCAGCAGGAGGAGAAAGTGGGTGATGAGACAGAGAAGGGGCGGGAACCTCAACCTCCAGGAGAGGCAGAGCCACTCACACCCTCTTACGCCCTGTCCACCAATGGTGTCACAGAGCTCCCCGATGACCTCAGTGGATATGTGAACGGTCAGACCCCAGAAGAGGGAAAGGCAGATTCAGCAATTGGTGGATTTTACCTGGACATTCAGCCCTCTCCAGACCAGTCAGGTCTAGACATGGATGGCATTAAACTAGAACCTGTGTGTGACCTTAGCTCAGACTCTGGCCTAGATCAATATTGTTGCTACAGCAACGGAGACTCTTCACCTCCTGACAGCGATCTAGGTAACAAAGATTATTTCTTTCTTTCTTTTATTTATTTATTATATAATTTATTATACACCAATCACGCTTAACATTATGACCACTGACAGGTGAAGTAAATAACCCTAATTATCTCTTCATCACGGCACCTGTTAGTGGGTGGGATATATTAGGCAGCAAGTGAACATTTTGTCCTCAAAGTTGATGTGTTAGAAGCAGGAAAAATGAGCAAGCGTAAGGATTTGAGCGAGTTTGACAAGGGAGAAAATGTGATGGCTAGATGACTAGGTCAGAGCATCCCCAAAACTGCAGCTCTTGTGGGGTGTTCCCGGTCTGCAGTGGTCAGTATCTATGAAAAGTGATCCAAGGAAGGAACAGTGGTGAACCGGCGACAGGGTCATGGGAGGCCAAGGCTCATTGATGCAGGTGGGGAGCGAAGGCTGGCCCGTGTGGTCCAATCCAACAGACGAGCTACTGTAGCTCAAATTGCTCAGGAAGTTAATGCTGGTTCTGGTAGAAAGGTGTCAGAATACACGGTGCGTCGCAGTTTGTTGCGTATGGGGCTGCATAGCCGCAGACCAGTCAGGGTGCCCATGCTGACCCCTGTCCACCACCAAAAGTGCCAACAGTGGGCACATGAGCATCAGAACTGGACCACGGAGCAATGGAAGAAGATGGCCTGGTCTGATGAATCACGTTTTCTTTTACATCACGTGAATGGCCAGGTGCGTGTGCATCGCATACCTGGGGAACACATGGCACATGCACTATGGGAAGAAGGCAAGCCGGCGGAGGCAGTGTGATGCTTTGGGCAATGTTCTGCTGGGAAACCTTGGGTCCTGCCATCCATGTGGATGTTACTTTGACACGTACCACCTACCTAAGCATTGCATGGAAAAGGTATTCCCTGGTGACTGTGGCCTCTTTCAGCAGGATAATGCACCCTGCCACTAAGTAAAAATGGTTCAGGAATGGTTTGAGGATCACAACAATGAGTTTGAGGTGTTGACTTGGGCTCCAAATTCCCCAGATCTCAATCCAATCAAGCATCTGTGAGATGTGCTGAACAAACAAGTCCGATCCATGGAGGCCCCACCTCACAACTTACAGGACTTAAAGGATCTGCTGCTCTTGGTGCCAGATACCACAGCACACCTTCAGGGGTCTAGTGGAGTCCATGCCGTGATAGGTCAGGAATGTTTTGGCAGCAAAAGGAGGACCAACACAACATTAGGAAGGTGGTCATAATGTTATGCCTGATCGGTGTATAGTTCTTATTTTGGATTCTTATTTTGGATGCTTGAATTGAGTACATCATAGATGATGACAAAGACAGAATATTTTTTGCTATTTTTATCATAGATAAGCTTTTACTGTAGTTATGTTGGCATCATTTGGCACGTAATTGCAAAGAAAGAAAATATTATCAAGTTAAATTATATTGTGCCACCCTAAATAATTATAAAGGATGCTGCTATTATGGGCATGATTGACAGCTGTGGGGTTTGAAACAGCAGGGGTCTATGAACTCGCCTCCATGGCCTATTTAACATGTCATTAGTAAGAAGTGCCTCATTAACACAGACCAGTCAAAGAGTAGCAAAGGACTTTTTTCCCTTTTTACTGAAATTAGCCTTAATGAATTTGTTTTAGAAAATATAATGTGGCAATAATATTCAGCTTCAAATATGTCTGATGTGCATTTCACAAACCCAGGAATGTGTCAGCGCCAGCTGTTTGACTCTATTTGTGTGTTTCTAACACAGAACATCTGTCAGAGAACATCTGCAAGTCTCACCTGGAGACGTGCCAGTATCTTCGAGAAGAGCTACAGCCCAGCAACTGGCAGACAGTTCTACAGACCGACCTGGACACGTACCAAAAGAAGGTGTTTGGTTATGTCTGTTTGGCTCTGTGCACACCTGGTATTGACATCTCGGGCGATCTTATCACAAGTGGTCAGCCAAGACAAATCGTTTCAATGTCTCAAATTCATTTAATGACCACCAATGGATTTTACTAGGGCTGTCCCCGACTAGAAAGATTTTTCTAGTCGACTAGTAGTCATTCATTTAAGCCATTAGTCGACTAGTCACACGTTTATGATATTAATTCATTGCGTTAAACATGTCATAAAATAAGCTTGGTAATAATTTAGCTTCCACAATCCATACAAACAC
The DNA here is from genome assembly GCA_037950665.1 of Hypophthalmichthys nobilis. Lineage (NCBI taxonomy): Eukaryota > Metazoa > Chordata > Actinopteri > Cypriniformes > Xenocyprididae > Hypophthalmichthys > Hypophthalmichthys nobilis. The sequence continues at coordinate 38,780,808 of CM075470.1, forward strand.
TTAGATATGCACCTAATAATAATAGTGCACATTTATCTAGTTTAAAGTTAGAGCGAGCGGCCATGTGAAGTGTTTAACATTAGGATACTACTTAAATGTTTCAAATGATAATCCACGTTTGAGGTTGATGAATGATAGACGAACGTTCCCCGATATAATTACCACATGGATCATTTATGTTAGCCATCAGTCTGTCACAAATTGACGTGACTTTGCCAGTTCCTGTGGAGTTTTTTTATTTCTGCGACCAATCAACTATTTAAAATTTGGTATACTAAGCCTCTTTGCATCGACTAACATTTGGTTGACTATAGGAACGAGTGTATGCGTCATATGTATTATGACTAGTGCGTGTTGATAAAGTTTAAGGACAAGTTTGTACTAATTAGTTAATTTCTTGTTTTCCCCACATTTTCTCTTTGTTGTTGCATGTATGTATGAATGGATGGACAGATAGATGGATGAGTGCACTTTATAGATCCCTGAGGGGAATAATCAGGTGTGTGTACTAACAGACCCTCTCTCTGCACCATCTAGTCCCAGGAGGACATGTGGCAGCTGTGTGCGGTTAAAGTCACTGAAGCTGTGCAGTATGTGGTTGAGTTTGCCAAGCGCATTGATGGATTTATGGAGCTCTGTCAGAATGATCAGATCGTGCTGCTCAAAGCAGGTACACCTCAGATAAACCTCTCAACATATCCTAGTTCACATAACCAGCAACAGTACATCAGTGTAGTGACAAATTGTGGCAGAACCACTGAATAATGAGCGTGTTTTTCTCCTTCAGGTTCTTTAGAAGTTGTGTTTGTGAGGATGTGTCGAGCATATAACTCCCAGAACAACACTGTCTACTTTGACAGCAAATACGCAGGGCCGGAGGTCTTCAAAGCTCTGGGTGCGCATTAAGATCTGGATTGCTTTTTTTTTTTAAAGACAAAGGAAATAGTAAATGGAAATGCAAAGCATTAACCACTGTTTTTATGCTTTTCTAGGCTGTGATGATCTTATCAGCTCTGTGTTTGAGTTTGCTAAGAGCCTGAACTCTCTACAGCTAAGTGAAGATGAGATTGGCCTGTTTTCAGCATATGTGCTGATGTCCGCAGGTGAGGGAAGAAAAATAAAGGCAATGTAAGAGAGTTTCATTAATGGGAGTTGGGATTGGATCATTTATGCAGAGGCTTTAAAGGGTTAGTTCACCCAAAAATGAAAATTCTGTCATTAATTACTCGCCCTCATGTCGTTCCACACGTGTAAGACCTTCGTTTATCTTTGGAACACAAATTAAGATATTTTTGATAAAATCCGATGGCTCAGTGAAGCCTCCATTGACAGCAAGATAATTAACACTTTCAAATGCCCAAAACAGTTAATGTGACTACAGTGGTTCAACCTTAATGTTATGAAGGGAATACTTTTGTGTGCCAAAGTCACATGAACCATTGAAATTGCGAAATGTTTCGAAACACTTATGACGTAACAAAGCCTCGTTTACTGAAATCACATGACTTTGGCAGTTTGATACACGTTCCGAACCACTGATTCGAAACAAAAGATTCGTAAAGCTTCAAAGCTTCATGAAGCAGTGTTTTGAAATCGCCCATCACTAGATATTGTTGAATAAAGCCGTTATTTTGTTTTTTTTGGCACACAAAAAGTATTCTTGTCGCTTCATAATACTAAGGTTGAACCACTGTAGTCACATGAACTGTTTTAACTATGTCTTTAGTACCTTTCTGGGCATCTGAAAGTGTTAATTATCTTGCTGTCAATGGAGGCCTCACTGAGCCATCGGCTTTATCAAAAATATCTTAATTTGTGTTCTGAAGATGAACGAAGGTCTTACAGGTGTGGAACGACATGAGGGTGAGTAATTAATGACAGAATTTTAATTTTGGGGTGAACTAACCCTTTAATTCTGCATTCTCTGAATATCAGGGTTGTGCACTTTTCTTAATTAAAATAAAAATTCCGGAGCATTTTCTGAATATGAAGAGGGGTTATGCACAACAAACTTTCATATTCTAAAGACAGGTTGCATCACTTCCGGTTCAGGCCTTTGGTGTGTGCTTCTTTAATTATATAGAGCCATTTTACTCAAGATGCCTTCAAAGGAGCAAGCAAAGATATGCATAACCGAGATCCATCGCATTTGCAGATTGATATCTAAAAGTTTATTATTTTTTCATCTCACTAACATTTACATATTTAAATCGAACAAAACAGCAACAATAAAAAGAGCTAGCTTGGTTAGCTGATTACCTCGAATGTCCATAGATATTGCCGTCAGTTCATACTGCCTTTAACACTTTCTCTGACACGAGGATGCAATGAGACTTATTTTCCTGTTTGTTCATGTGATGTTCGGCGTAAAGCCCATTGAAGTACAATAGACTTCATTCAGACTTGTAATTTGAATTTGAATATGGAAGGTTTTCTAATGAAATTTCTATTTATAGAAGAATCCTGAAATAAACTGATCAGTTTCCACAAAAATATTAAGCCGTTCTCAACACTGACAATAGTAAGGAATTTTAGTATATTAGAATGATTTCTAAAGGATCATGTGACACTGAAAACTGGCTTAATGGCTGCTGAAAATCCAGCTTTGTGATCGCAGGAATAAATGACATTTTAACAAGTATTAAAATTAAAGAGTTCTTTAAAAGTGTAATAGTAATTCAAAATATTACTAGTTTTACTCTATTTTTGATCAAGTAAATGCAAAAAGCAAAAGAGACTTTTTTCAAAAACAATTAAAAAATCGTACCAACCCCAAACGTTTAAAAGGTAGTGTATATTTCTTCATATTTAATAAATGTACTTTTGTGGACCAGTGTGGAAAACACTTCATTTCCCAGAACACATTACTTGTGTTGAATTTCTTTAATTTAGTCAATTCCACTTCCTGTCATTGCAATTCAACTTTCTGTGGGGTGTGACCAATTCAATTCTAATTCCAACTCATCAGAATTTTGCCCAACCTTGCTGAATCACACTCTTTTTGTGTGTGTAGATCGCTCCTGGCTGCAGGAGAAGACCAGAGTAGAGAAACTCCAGCAGAAGATCAAGATCACCTTGCAAAACCTCCTACAGAAGAACCAGAGGGATGAGGGAATTCTCACAAAGGTCTGCGGTTACATTTATAGTAACTACTATACTATTTTTACTCATCCGGTCACTATAATCCTCAAACTGTGTGTGTGTGTGTGTGTACATGCAGACATATTTAAACATGTATGTGTGTGCATATTTTATTGTATTTATTCATATTTATTTGTATTGATGTATTTGACTGCCTAAGTTGTATACCCAAGTCAAATTTCTCATAAGATCAGTCTTATCTGGTCAATAATAACCAGTTCTGATTCTGCTTGTGTTTTTGATCTCCTTCCTTCAGCTTGTCTGTAAAGTGTCCACAGTTCGGATGTTATGCCGTCGCCACATGGAGAAACTGAGCGCATTCAGAGCTCTTTACCCAGAAACGGTCCAAACACGCTTCCCTCCACTCTATAAGGAGCTGTTTGGCTCAGAATTTGAGCAGGTTCTGCCTCAGGAGGCCTGATAAAGACTTATCCTAATACTGCACAGATTCAGAGAAAGAGAGACAGAGAGAGAGAGATAATACTAACATGCTGACAAGAACTCTAAGCTCACTTCAGCCTCAGTTCATGTACACTGCATTCTCACAAAGCACTTCTCAGAAGCCAGCTACACTTTGAACTTGCCCCACTGGCCGTGCACCAGAAGGCTGACAGTCTGAAGATGAGGAAATTATAGATGCGAGGGTAAAAAAAAAAAAAAAAAAAAAGGCTGATATCTTGTAATGTGCATCAGAGCGTTCCTCAATTCCACAGCTTTATCTTTCGGCCTCCTGTTCCAACTGAATGGGATCTCAGTGGACACACCCACTGCATTTAACTACCCCAGCAGCACCCTCTACTGGCCATAGAGAGTAATGAGGTGTCTGGCTGGGGTAGACGGAGACAGGAAATGAACGTCTGGAGCTGAAATCCCTCTCTTTCCACTCCGATGGCACAATGAACAGCCCATGTTGGTGCTAACATCACAGCACTGCCCTTTACTGACCTCTTCCACTATACAGACATTCAGCAGGGACATCATTTGGCAAAAACACTGCCCCAGCCACAGGAGAAGATGGTGGACAAGGCATGACATGGGACTCAAACTATGAGACCTAAATAATCACTCGTAGTGAAATTTTCAAATGGCATATTCTGAGGCAGTGAGCGCAAACACGTGCATATATACTTGTTATATGGTTAGTTAAATCATGCAATGTATGATGTATAGAACCTAACGAAAGGTAGCACTTTGTGTTTTTCCCAGCAATAAACGATTTCAATTCAATTTGTGAAAAAATCTGAAGGAACATGCTGTTATTTTAGATCTGTGAGATCTTAAATACTTGTTTGTGTTTTGTCAAATCTCTGTCTTTTAAAGCCAGCTTGCGTTGTCTGGACGGTGGTGTGACGCCCTGTTGTGCCATATTGACTCTGTAATTAGATTTCCGTCAAAGTGAGCTGAGTAGAGAGATGATTGACAGATGAGGGGCATGTGTTGACATTCCAGGGGATCTAGCAGTTTGTATTAAATGTCGTGGTGATGGAAGTGGTTGGCGTTGTTCCTAACTGACCCTTTTTGAGATATGTCTAGACATTTTTTGCACCTAGTAATGCTCATCAGGGAAGAGGAGAGAATAAAAATAGTCACTTTGTTTCTTTCTTTAATTTGCAGCTGTGTACACAGGCTTGTTTTTTTTTTTTTTTTTTTTTTTCAAATAACTTTGTGTCAACACTTTCGTGCCCCTTCACAACACCAAATTGAATGCATTTAGCACGCAGCCTACATATAAGGACAAGCAATAACCTTAGTAAAGATGTTCCGATATAACATCTCTGTTTAATGTTTTTGTAAGGGCTGGCACTGCTTTACCTGTAGTGTTCTTGTTCGTATCTGTTCCGTGAAAGACAATCCATCCAATATCTGACCTCATTAAAGGGTATTTTGGGACTGCTCAGGGAAACTATTGTTTTATAGTTGAGGAGGAGAGTGAACATGTCCGAAACTGCAAGGAGACGGTGGTAGAGTACAGTCTTTTAAAAAATAATGTGTAAAAAAGCACAGTGAAATATTGTAAAATTGTCCTCTTCGAGCATCAGGGTCAGGTGTGTAAATGAAGAATTATCCAAAACAATACTGAGCAGAAAGCAATAATAATGGCATAATCATGTTTTGAAAATGAAAATTGCATGCAAATGCTTTAAATGCAGAACTTTGTCATGTGTTTTTGTTTGGTTTGAAATTTGCTTGGTTTGGCCTCTCCCATGTCCCAGTGTCTTTATCCCCTTTCCTATTTTTAAAGAGACCTGATTTGGCCTGTGTATTCTCTGTGAATATGTTTTTAGCAGTCCTCAATCCCACTGTTTGTGCTGGTTCTATCTAACTTTTTGGTTGGCTGTTAAAGAAGTATTATGGCACTTAAATGGTTAGCGAATTAATTTCTTACACTCATCAATTAAACGCTTTTTGATTTCCGACCTTATCCAGGTTTGGTATGAATTCTAGCTGTTTATTATTATGACGTGTAACGTGTGGTGTTTTCTGTGTGCTAGTCCAGAGGCCTGGAATGTTCTTTTTTTAATTTGCCAATTATCCTTTAAATGTCCATCACTAAGGCAGTATTGTATTTCTCTCTTGCTTTGGTTTTGGGGCATGAGTACTTAATCTATCTATGTATATGTTAAGTATCACAGTAACACAGTCCCTTTTAAGGTTGTCATATTTTCACTGACAAATGACCAAATGTTTTGTATGATATACACACCATAATATGCTAATTTGTGAGTAATGCTATCATTTGAGTGGATCACAGTTTGTACTGAAGAAAAACGTCCTTTTGTGTTTAGAAGTCTTGGGTTTTTCCTCTGTACATTTTTCCATTCTTAATTTTTAACAGATTAACCAATGGTTTTCTTTTGATTTAATCCACAAGCACTCTTCAACTAACTCTCAAGTACATCTGTAGGAAAAAGTCTATTTCTTCCTATTTGTTCGTTTTGAGGTATTTTGCCTTTGTTTTGTATATACACCTGTACAAAAATGCAAAAGTATTGTTTTCTTTGAAATACAGTTTTCATCTAATGTTGTGATTTTTGTATTTAGAGGTTTAACCCCCTAAATTACTTTTATTAAAGACGCATGTCACACATTGACAAATAGTGTGTTGAACGTGCTGATGACAATAAAAAAAATCCCACAGCTTGTGATGAAAATTGCAGTTGTCATTTTTCTCTTGCTCTCTTTTCCTTTAGCCACTTGGTTTATTCATTCTAGGCAGCTTCAGCAAATCTGATGACTTAAAATAAGCAGTTTTCATGTTTGTAGGCAGGGTAGAAATGTTCATTGGGTGGGTGTGATTTTTCATTTGTCAGAGATGTCCTAAAAGATGGAACAGGAAAATAAACCAAAAAGCAACAGGACCAAGAAGAAGCAAAATGAGCATGAACATAAGAGGAACCTTGGAAGTTGCGAACCACTTCTACAGAGGATGTATGGGGCATCATTTATGGAAAAAGTTTAATTTGTTTCTCTGAATATTTAACTTCTCAGACCAATATTGTCAGTGACTTTGCAAACGATACAATAACCAGACAAAATAACAAAACCCTTAAACTCAAGCCGAGTTTAAGGGTTTTGCCTGTGTTTTCCACTAAAGGGAGCTAAAAGCTCACTGATTAGATATAGGAATAGTCTTTCTGTTAGGACCACTGTCGTCAAAGATCATTGACAATTAGCATTCATTTTGGATTGGTGTTGTGGTTCTGTTCTGGGCAGGAACTCCCCTCCCATCCATTCAGCCTGGATAAGAGCAGGGTGTGCAGCGATAACCCCCTTAGGATAAACAGAACAGAACCAACATAAACGTATTGCAGATTAAAGTTCTTAATGACAATAATTTAATGTAACAACATAAATCAAGATAACAGTCTGATTCGAAGAGGAATATCAGAAGGCCAGGTGATAATATTGATTGGACCTTATATAGGGATGCTGTGATAGGCATTGTATTCCTATAGGTATGTGTGGATCAAGTGAGGGTCAGCTGATGCGAGCTTGACTGACGTGACCTGCCAGAACTAACGCTATGCTTGATTTCCATGCTGAGTCTTGGGAAGTTCAACAAGCTAGAATTTGAATTATCTACATCCTGATATTAGTATTGGATGACAAACTGAATTTTACAGTATTATTTAGTTTGAAAAAATAAGGTCATATGTAAACTTTAAAGATATACACTGCCTGGCCAAAAAAAAAAAAGTCACTGTTTGGATTTTAATAGGCAAATACTTAAGAATCTATGAATGGATCATTATTACAGTGATTATTATGTTTCTAGCATGTTTTAGGTTTGGCAACGGTTCTTTTAACCCTTAAAGAGTGTGTAGCTTTTCATTTCTTAAACAACCATGTAGGAAGACACATCATGGTCAAATTCCAGGATGACAATGTCTAGATTCACCAGGGTTAAAATTGGCACCTCTGAGTCCAGACTTTAAATTCATTGAAAGTCTTTGGGATGTGCTGGAGGAGACTTTACAGAGGCTCACCTCTTGCATTGTCAACACAAGATCTTGATCAAACATTGATCTTAATGGAAGTAACATCACAACATTTATTTCCATCGAGAGGTGCATCATTTTCAAACGTGCGTACACCTCTCTTTCACATGTGAAATCTATAAATCGCAAATGATCTTTAAAATGTGCTCAAATGAATGGTTTCAGATCTCCGCCTTGTAAACGCCCCCTAATTAATATCATTAGCATATAAAAGAGCACCATTCAGCATCCAAATTCTTTACTTGAGAATGGCGAGCGGCAAGAAAAATTATTTTAACGAGGCCGAAATCGGGGTCCTGTTGGCTGTAGTAGAGGTTCGTGCTACATGCTACATAATTTAACTTTATCACTGCAAAAAATGCTTTTCTTACTTAGATTCTTTGCCTTGTTTCCAGTCCAAATTTCTAAGAATTCTTAAACCAAGAAGCAATTTGGTTTGGTAAATATTTTTTACTTGTCTAGAAAATGCTTCTTGATTTGAGAATTTTTAGAAATTTGGACTAGAAACAAGACAAACTCTTGCTAAGTAAAGCATTTTTTGCAGTGAATGCCATGTAATTATGCTAACAGGGTTTTGAAAAACCATGCAGGCTAGGCCTATATGTTTTCTTTTGACAAGTAGCCTAGCCTAGGGTATTCTAAACTGATTAATTTATCTATCTATAACTGATTAATATAATCTATCTATGCCTACTCATATCTTTTCTAATTTAATTAGTGTAGATCTGTCAGGATAAATAACTATTTTTAGGGACAATAACTATTATCAGGTTAATAACTATCATTATTATTATTACTATAATTATAATTGTTGCTGTTTATAGATTTCCAATACCTGCAGTACTCCGACTCTGCCACAAGGAAATGTGCGTACGTCTGCTCAGATCCTGACGTGGCAGTAAGCACTTTTCCACGTCAAAGACTGTTTTTATAAATATGAACTTTGCCGCAGATTTTAGCGTACGCACACTCTAAGATCAAATTTGTGCGTACGCACGTTTTATAAATGAGGCCCAAGATCTTGTATTGACAATGCAAGAGGTGAGCACTCTGTAAAGTCTACTCCAGCACATCCCAAAGACTTACACTGAGGTTAAGGTCAGTGCCAATTCATGTGTGAAAATGATTCTTCATGCTCTCTGAACCATTCTTTCACAATTTGAGCCTGATGAATCTTGACATTGTCATCCTGGAATATGGCTATACATCTTAATACATGGTTGTTTAAGAAATGAAAAGCTACACACTCCATCTTTTAGGGTTAAAAGAACGGTTGCCAAACATATAACATGCTAGAAATATAATAATCACTGTAATAATGATCCATCCATAGACTCTTTAAGTATTTGCCTATTAAAATCCAAACAGTGACTTTTTTTTGGCCAGGCAGTGTATGAGTGTATAGTCACTATCATTTTAGTATAGAAACAGGCCTTACATATGCACAGAAAAATAATTTCACTTCTAATTAAGTTGTATTGAATTTGAGTCAACTGAAATTGTGTGCTTCCGATCTAAGTGTTGTAACAATAGATTGGTTAAAATGCAAATATTGGTATAATGATGGTATTTGCTATCACTGCGCAGATTGACTGACCCTTATTTATGAGTATGGGATGAATCACCCCAGTATGGTTGCTCATTACTCAGTACTTGTTACAAATGTTGCCATGGATGCAAGTCTAAAACAATGATTGCTAAACACATGAACCCTAAGCAAGATGGACTTTTACTACTGCACATTAATTTTGAGTTACTGAGAGTCACTCTCATTTAGCTTTATATTGTAGTCTACTAGTGTGAGGTGTGTAGGTGTCAGTGTACTGTCTGTTCTCACTATAAAACCCAGCCCACTGTTATCACTGCTGCTCTGCATTGGCAAAAACTCTTTTGATTGGGGAATACTTCTCCACCTTCAGCAAACATACTTCCTTTGAATCCCGAAACCACCCTCATTATCCTATTACTACACATACACGTGTGAAGTGGTTTCATACAACATATATTCAAATAAACATGTTGATCCTACTAAACATGTATAAATGGCTGTTTAACTCACTCTTGACAATTAATCTGTAATCCATAAATAATTAGATCAGGGAAAGACTTGGTGGTTCATCCCCTACATTTTTGACAGCAAGACAAATGTTTGCTTTTTTATTCTCAATGATTGTATGAATCATTGAGTGTTTTTATTCTCATTGATTGTATGAGCTGCACAGTGCATTGTCATAAGTTAGTGAATATGTTTACAGAATGTTAACTTAAAATGTTTAACTGGGATTAGTTGCTATAGTGCTGTATAGTGCCTTTATTTTACACATACAAGTGTGTCTTAATTCGTGCCCTTTCTGTCCAGAACACATGTGGGTGGGTTACCTCACAGCTCTGTTTCTTATCATTCAACATGATGTAATTTTAGTTTTTCCATGTATATAAAGATATATACTGTACATGCGTACATGATGAATAACTGAAATTTATGCACAGGCCTGCAACCAGAGATGGGGAAAAAGATGTATGCTTTCTGTGTCAGATGCAGATTTGGGGGTAACGCATTACAAGTAATGTGTGTTACATAATCAGATTACTTTTGTCAAGTAATTAGTAATGTAACACATTACTTTTAAATTTTCAACAAAATATCTGAGTTACTTTTTCAAATAAGTAACGAGATTTACTTTGTTTTCCCATTTATTGACTGACACCTCTCCTGTCCCCATGTTGAGAAACATCAGGAGGACATGCAGACGCGGTCAATTGAAATGAAGAGATTTACATGTGAACAATTTGGGAAATTTCTCGACAGTTTCTGATTTTATTTGTTATATCAAATGTGGCCAGGAATATGATAAATTAACTCATATTAAATTAATATTAAATTTCAAACAATGTATGAAAAAACATTTTTTTTTTTTTTTTTTTTAAACAATTTATGATGACTTTGATTTTTAATACCAAATTATGTTTGAAAATGTAGTTATACAGTAGTAACCTTAACTGTAGAAACTATGACATTTTGGCACAAATTGTGATTACCATGGTACATTTTTGTAAAGAATGTGTGGCCCAGTAAATGAATAACTAATAAGCAACTTTTGGGTCTGCATCTTGAGTGGGTGTGGGTTGATAGGAGGAGATGAGTCATTGGCTGGGTGCATTTAAAAGGTAATCCCATAGAGAGAGATACAGCTGGAACTCCAGACCTACACCTTTGCACTCTACAACATCTAAGGTAAGCCTCTGTTGTGGTTCTCCACTGATTAGACTGAGAAACATAAACTGAATCTCTTGACAGGACTATTGCAGTATTGTGAATATTATCTAGTTCAGAATCGTTTTCCAGTTCAGTATAATCTGCAGAAAGAGCTATAGTGGTCTTGCTCTGTCTGTGTGTGTGTGTGTGTGTGTGATGGTCAGAGGTTCATTGATCTGTGGAATGTGTCCTGGGTGTGTGTTCGGGTGCGCCTGAACAAAGTTCCAGCAAACCTTCTCGTCTCCTTCACAACCCACCTTGTAACACTTCAGAAGGAAAATGATTTCCTGTTAGCACTGCAGGTGCTAAGTTTAACTGCTATTGTGTTGCAAAGGAACAATAATACAACAAAAAGCTGTTATTTAGTCTTTATTAAGAACAAACAACTTTCTAACTGACACCTTTTAAGGGCAGTAAAATTGACTTATTGGCTTATTGACTTATTGCCTGTGATGACACAGAAGCCTTTATCTACACTGCCCCACTAATCACTGTATCTATGACAACCATCACTTAGACCTTTGAAACTATGGGTGTGTTTGTATTTTACAGTAGCTTAAAACACGGATTGTATCTTTTGTTTCATCTACTCATTGTTCACCTTTGATGATTGTGTGTTTCGTGTCCTCTGCAGGAAAATGGCTTTGGTGTCTGAGATTTTGACGAAACTTACATTGAGTTATGGAGGGGTAAGTGCAATTGTAACATAAAATGCAATATCATCACAAATTTGTTGTTAGTGGCTATTAAGATTCATCATTTGTTTTGGCCTAAATGTATTTTTGATTTTTGGGGAATATTATAGGCTATATATTTCTATTTCCATATTTCTTTATGTATTTTTTCAGGAAAGAGAACCTAAATGCCCTACGGTGGTGGCAGCTTATGATTTTAACCCAGAGCAGGATGCAGCCAAAATAGAGACAGCCATCAAAACCAAAGGTAAGGAATAGTGGCATAAATACTTCACATTTTCCCCAAACATTTGCATATAGGTACCTGTAGATTAGCCTATTTTTTACCGCAGTATTTCCTGTGGAACACAAAAAGGAGTCTCCAATGGCATTTCATAATTGTTTCAATGAAAGATTTATTTTATTGTTTTTATATTTGCTTAGCAAACAAAATTATCTTTGGCCTTATGTTCTGGCTACGGTAAACAGGATGTGTGGTCCTTTAAGACTCTCATTTAGGTACAATGGGTGGTGAGCCCTTCTCTGTTGAAATAGTACTTGTGAATAACTAATGCTAACTGGCAAATATGAGTAAATGTCTTGTAATGGGTTTCTATTTGGGTAGCATCTGGAAATATATGTATAATTTCAATTCAGTACAAATAAAAAGAAAAATGGGTTTGTGTTGCATTGCCTGGTTAGACATATTACATATTACAGAAAAAACATAACAGTTCTCTCTCGCAGTTCTATTTAACAATTTTTTTGCTGAATAACATTCGAGTCATGCATATACCAGCTAAGTGTGTGAGTGTGTGGGATTGTGCACCCTGTTTTTTATGTAGGCCTATGCTACTAGTGTCAGTGTCACATTAGCTAATGACTGTTTAATGAGTTTATAGTAGGAAATAAAAAGGTGCAATTAGTCCTTCAAGGCAATGCGCTCTGGCTTTCTTTCTGAATCACTATCTTCTCCTCTCATTCCCATCTTCATTTATCAATTCAGGTGTTGATGAGCAGACGATCATTGACATTCTGACAAGACGCAGTTGCGCGCAAAGGAGCGAAATTGCGTTTGAGTATGAAAAACGGGCAAAGAAGGTACACATCATAATTATTTAATTAAAAAATGTGTATTTTCTGTTCAAACTGGATCATCTAACCTTAATGAAAACTATATTTTTAATATATTGATATGTACTATGTACATATACTACATATGTTGTCTGTCAAAGTTCCAAACAAACTGACATTGTTTGTGTTGTAGGATTTGATAAGTGCCCTGAAGGGGGCGCTCTCAGGCTCTTTGGAGCATCTGATTCTGGGGTTGATGAAGAGCACAGCACAGTATGATGCTTCTGAACTGAAATCATCAATGAAAGTATGTTGCATTGATCTGTAATCATTTATGAAAACTCTTGTTTGCTTACTGTTTTAAAATTCAGCTCCTGGTCCATATTTAAAATGTTCTTTCATTGTCACACGATCCTTCAGAAATCACTCTAATATGCTAATTTGGTGCTCAAGAATCTTTTCTTATTATTATCACAGTTAAAAACATTTTTGTGAAAACATGATAACATTTGTTTCAGTATTTTTTGAGACAGCATTTATTTGAAATGAAAATATTTTATATTTTATAAAACGGATATAATTCCGGCCCTTGATTCTAATTGGTTGAGCCGCATTCTAAGCCGTTATAAAATTCCCGAAAATATACAGCTGACCGCATTACATAAGTATCGCTGCGCCACTGAGTGTGTATGTTGCTGCAACAGTCTTAGCAACCACTCTTAGCAACGTAAACATGTTTGTTCTCTATTAATTTTGTTCGTTTAAGTATTGCAAGAGAGATATCGTATGACCGAATGCATTACCTGCATTCAAATTTAGCATTTTCCTTCAGGTCAGTTCTATGCTCATAATAAAAAAATCCGTTTGAATGTCCGCTGCGATCCTGTCCCTTTTAACATTTAATGGGTTTTCCCATGCCCAGCTGACACTGACAGCTCTAGGCAAAGCATTTGACATTTGCACCTTGTTCCGTGTTCACAAGTTTCAATATAAAAGTCTGAGTGACTCATAAAGACAATCTTTGCCGCCATGTAATAAATGTAACTTCTGTTGCTGTTTACGGTCAGGGACTATTTTTTTTTCAGTGGAAGGAAGCCTTTTAATGATTTTACTTCATGAAAGTTGCATTGATACATATTTGTTGGCTTTAAAATTTGTATTGTGTGGTAACCGTTTTATAATCGCAATAACCCCTAAGAAAGCCGAGGTTTACAGTGAATTTATAACAGCTAAAGGGCGTTAAACGCCCTTAGCTGTTATAAATTCACTGTAAACCACGGCTTTCTTAGGGGTTATTGCTTTTATAAAATGGTTACCACACAATACAAAAAACTTTAAATGTCTTTAGAGTTGCATTCATGTGACAGTGCCATGTGTTTTGCAGGGTCTGGGCACTGATGAGGAGAGTCTTATTGAGATAATGTGCTCTCGCAATAAAGAAGAGCTGATGGAAATCAAGAAGGTTTACAGAGAAAGTGAGTTCCCTTAAAAAGCATAAACAGCACACATAGCCTACACTGGTATTCATATCCCTTTTTCTCCTGCAGTGTTTAAGAAGGATTTGGAGAAAGATGTTTCTGGAGACACATCTGGTGATTTCGCTAAGCTGCTCCTGGCCCTTGTACAGGTAACATAGATTAACCAATAATTTCTCATACTATAACAGTTATTTGTGGTAATTATGATCAAATTCAGCTTTATTTCACAATATTCAACAGGTAATTCCTTTACAGCCAATTTGCAGATTTCGTATTGCTGTGCTCATTCTGTGTTCATTCATGTCCACAGACCAAGAGAGATGAGCCGAGTAACGTGGTGGACTATGAGAAGATTGACAATGATGCAAGAGTGAGTAGAGCCCTTTTAACTGAAGAAATTCAACTGATTCATAGTCATAGTCGCAGAATATTAATTCAACATGTTTAAAATAATGATATGATAAACCATTGTGCATTCAGATGACCGCTGGAATAACCAATAAGTTTACTTTTTGTAATCGTGTGTCCATTATGGTGATATTTAGGCTCTTTATGATGCTGGAGTGAAGCGAAAAGGAACTGATGTGACCACCTGGATTTCAATCTTCTGTGAGAGGAGTGTCCCACACTTGCAGAAAGGTGACACATGAACAGAGATGCTTTAAAGTCAACTGTCATTATCATCCTTTGTGCAACAACCTAATCAAGGCCTCTTTTTCTCAGTGTTTGAAAGGTACAAGAGATACAGCCCATATGACATTAAGGAGAGCATTCGAAAGGAGGTGAAGGGAGATCTGGAAAAATCCTTCCTCACACTAGGTATCTATCAGGTGTCTGTTCTACATATAAGCTGTCATCCAACTGTCAGAACACTTAAGAGATGTGCTTGGCAGATTTGATGCTGGCTCAATTACTCTTTCACACCGATACTTCTTCCTTGGGAATCCCTTTATCATGTCTTATTTAATATAATCACAAGCTGTTTAGTGAGGAAGATTTTGTGGAAAGCCCTGTGGAAATGCATTAGTGGCAAGAAGCCAGAGGAGAACTGAAAAGAGACTCCTATCAAAGTCTGAGAATGTGTAACCTTTTCTTACGATTGATCTGTCTTTCTGCAGTTGAGTGCTTGGAGAACAAACATCTGTATTTTGCCAGCAGACTCAGTGACGCCATGAAGGTGAGTATCTAATTTTGACTAAATGTCACTTGACATGAAAGGAGATGACATTGGCTGAATTTGAGTTGCGTGGGTCAGTTTCTTCAATCGATTTTAATGTTTGCAGAGTAAAAGTGTGAAAGAGAAGGTAGTAACCCGCATCATCGTCTCCCGCTGTGAAGTCGATCTAATGAAGGTCCGCACAGAGTTTAAGAGGAATTTTGGAAAATCTCTGCAACAGACAATTTTAGTAAGTATTCAATTGTCTCTATCTTTCTTATTCATTATGTTGGCTTGAGAAAGCCAACATATTGTTCTACAATTTAAACTTATTAGTGGTGCTTACCTCTGGCACTATTGTTCTCTTGCATACTTATTCTTCTTCTGGACAAAATTTGGTGGGCTACTTGTCCCACACCGTTTGTCATAGATCCATGCATGGGGTGTCAAATCGTGCGGATTATTGAGGAGGGGTGTGCTATGACTTTTCTAAGCGATCAGGTGTACGATCTTTGCCCAATGGGCACAAAAGGGGGCGAAAAAGTCCCCCCACAATCATTACCACATTTGAAGATGCTGGCAGGCTCTGCAAGAACATACCTCGCTATGGGCTATAAGTTGTACCCCTGGGGGGCAAGAGCTGCCCAAAGTTACCCCATTGACATACTATGGTGAAGGGAATGCCTATTGCGCATACATGTTTTTCCTACTATGGTAAATTGCATAGGGATTTTGTATTGAACATAACTCTGGATCACAATGTCTTAGAGACAAGGGGGTGGGCTCATTTCACTCAGGCAACCATTCATTCTCTCAGAATCTTAATTAAGCTATCAAGCCATGCCCTAACAACCATTTAGAGCACCCTAGCAACAAGTTCCTTTGACTTCCATTCAAAGAGATCAAAGAGATATCTTTGGATAGAAGTGTCATAGAAACATGAGGGTGGCCTCGTTTGACACGGGGCAGCAAACAGCCAATCACGAAACACCTTCAACACTTCATAGCCACACCCTAGCAACAACTTAGAGCACCCTAGCAACCCAAACCCAGAGTCAGAGGCATAGTGGTTGGTTTATATAATTCATACTGGCAAGCAGCCTTTGGAGTATCATCACTGGCAGCTGCCAAGCCACTCCCTAGCAACCAAACAGAGTACCCTAGCAACCATTTAGCAAGACTTGTATCTCTGCATCAGAACATTGTAGAGAGGTGGGGGCTGGCTCTTTTAACTCATGCTAGCAAACAGCACTTCCAACATGCTAACAGTGAATAGCTAAATAAATCTAAAACATACTAAGAACTCTATAAAAACTCCATAGTAACCATCTGTGACAACTACCAACCACCTAGCAACACTATAGCAACTGCCTAGTAACACCTTAGAAACCACCCAGGATACCCTAGCAACCACCTAGCAACACCATAGCAACTACCCAGAACACCCTAAAAACCCACTAGTAATGACCCAAATAAACTTAGTAACCACCTATCAATCACCCAGAACACCCTAGCAACTGCTTAGCAACCTTTCAGGACACCCTATCAACCACCCAGAAACACCCTAGCAACCAAGTGCCCAGTTTATTCACTGCATACACCACTCACATTTTCTTCAGGAAATGTACATTCTAGTTTTGTTTATTATTTCCCTCTTCTTTTCTTTCTGCTCTTAGTTTGCCTTCATTCAAGAAGCATTTTAATTAAAACTCTTTTTTATTGTCTTTTTCTCCTCAGGAGCACACTAAGGGTGACTACCAGAGAGCTCTACTGAATCTCTGTGGAGGAGATGACTAAACATAATCTATAATCTTCTGCTGCAGGTGTCTAGCAGTGAAAACCTTTCCAAACAATTAGCTAAAATGCAGTATTATTATAAGCATGCTTTGTGTTTTCTTGTGCCAGTACGATTGACTTTTACTATTAGTTAAACTCACTCAGACAAATTAATACAGAATAAAGATTTTTTTTTAAATTGTTGTTGATATTAATAAAAACACTTGTATGTACACATGGTTTTGAATGTGGAATATTTCCTCATGGCCACGGAGGGTAATCTGAGATTGTGGGTCACATTCAGAGGACAGACACAGACACACTGTTTTATTATATTTTTAATTTCAACACACAACAACAAATCAAACCTCTTCTGCTAATTCACAAGCGACAAACTGAGAATAATTCAAAGCTTTCAAAAACGCTCAGTAATATAATTCTTTTATTGTTGATAGGTTGTGGGTTCGATCAGTGACATTATTAATAGATTTGCGATACGGTGTCCTTTTGTCATCCACTCAACCTGCTTCCCTTAAAAGGTTAGTTCACCCCAAAATGAAAATGATGTCATTAATTACTCACCATCGTTCCAAACTCGCAAGACTTTCATTCATCTTTGGAACACAAATGAAGATCTTATTAATGAAATCTAAAAGATGTTTAACAATGACTGCAGCAGTCATTAATGTTGACTGCTGTCACTTTAAGAGCTGCACAGATATTTTGCATATACAGCCAATATAGTCTGCAATAGAGTAAACGTACCTATTAAGCTCAAGTACCCATTAAGCACACTACCATCTTTGAGCTCAGATTATAAAAAAAAATAATGTATTATCCTACTTGATGTCTTAACCAATTGATGTGTTTGTTACTACATACCTCCTGTAATTTCAAGAAAATCAGACTATTGCACACTGAGATATGGGTATCCATGTGTTCACACTGTCTGGTGGCCATTTTGAAAGCTGTCTGAAAACTTTCACCAAAAGAGGAGCCTCTTAAATGTGCATTTTTAAGGTGGTTAAGCCTTTTTTTGGGGTAGTTATAACTACTTACTGCAAAATTAAGAGATTAATGTTTAGACTTTTGTTTATGTGAACATCTCTGCATTTTCCAAACACTTCTATTTCTGTCATGACAACTCTCGGAGTGTTTGGCATAGTAATGGGTATGACAATGTTAATATGTTTGGTCTTGGTGGAAAAGATCTGCTACGCTGCTGCTGCTTTTATTGCTGCTGCTGCTGCAGAGCAAGTACGGGACTTGCTACTGCCAATACATAGACGACACGCTGCTGTGAACAAGTAAGACATGCTGCTGCTGTACAATAGCGTACATGAATTACCCATAGCAGATCTATACAGGTGGAGCTGAGGAAGGTGGAGGGTTTCTGAAGCGCGCTGCACTGCTAAGGCAAATGCTACTCATGTATTTGAAGATTGAGCACGCAAGCTTATTGGCTACTGACACAGCAGGAACCAATCATCTGTGTCCTATAGATAATGATGTGATTATGAGCAGGTTGAGTTAAAAGACTAAAGGATTAGGTCTAACTCCTGTTTCTTTAGCTGGTATAGTATAATTCTTTTGGAAGTTTCTGTATTCAGGTCCTCTATAAGGTGAAAGTTATACTCAAAAACATCTAAGAAAAGAAGTCAAGTATTTCATGCATAAACAGAAACATTTAACCTCTAAAATTAAAAACAAAGCTATTTTATACACCACTAATAAGCTATACTATGTATTAAAAAGTATGTGTGTGTGTATATATATATATATATATATATATATAGATAGATATAGATAGATAGATGACAAAGCAATTATATTTTATATACATAGTGTAGGATTAAAATTCAAATTAAATTTCCTCTTGACCAGAGATATGTCATCTTAACACATTTTTTGAATGGTTATTCTCTTAATAATTCTGTCATTTCATGATCTGAACTTTTTTTTAAATGAACAAATTATTTTGAGTTTGAATGATCTAATTTTTGTCAATGGATAATAGTGGTCTATGAATTTATGTTGTATTTTGTAAGTTTTTATAGGCCCTATTTGTTAATGGACACTGGAATTCGTTTAAAAAGGGTAAAATATAGTTTTTATAGTGAAGTGAAAGGTTAAAGTGAGGCACTTGGGGTAAGATGTTTTAATTAGAGATATTTTCTTAAATACACCTATATAACAATTTTTTTTTTTTTTTGCAAGAATTGGACACGAGCCTACGGAGCCCCGCACATGACATGCAAGAAAAAAAATTAAATCGTGCGCACGATTTACTATTTCGTTCCTCGATTTATAAATCATGCGCATGATTTATCGACGGAACGAAATAGTAAATCGTGCGCACGTTTTAGTAAATCGAGGGAACGAAACAGTAAATCGTGCGCACGATTTAGCCTACTATTTTTTTCCTGCATGTCATGTCCGGGGCTCCGTACGAGCCTTTTCTCAGCTGTGAGAAGAGTTCAGTTTTGCGCTCAGGGGTACGACTGTTACTACAGCACATTCTCAACATCCAGCACTGATGCGGCTAAAAACCATCAACCCGTTAGTGTTGTTGAGGAAAATGAGATGCCAATGAGAAAGAGAAGGAGGACTGATAGTTTTGAGAAGCAGCTGCCTCTTCATTTCTGTGACTGGAGCGGCAGCTCAGATCAAGATACCGCTGCGAGATGCGAGAGAAGTACTGAGGGTAAATCAAATGACCATGTCATAAATATATAAACAAGGCTTGTTTAAAAAAACATTTTAACTGAAGAATCACCATAATATGAGTATGCAATGTTTAATATTTATTATTGATTGAAACATGCTTTTGTTCAATATTCCCTGCTTTAGATCAGAATTCTCTATGGCACAGCGCCTGTGCTGTAGAGGATCATGGTCTTCAGGAACCTCTTTCCAGTAGTCCTTCCTACTGCAGATCAGCAGGTTCGAATCCCTCCAGCTCCAGTCCACTTCAGAGTGGACGTGACAACTAAGAATTGGTTTGAGGTATTGAGTCTAATAACCTACAAATTACTATATATTAATATTTAGAAGATTTTTACATCTTTTTTGTGCTTTTGTTTTATGTTCTTTGCCATATGAGAAGAAATTTGAGGTCAAATCTCTTCTATGTGTAATTTATGTCGGCACCTACCCTGAATGCTGTTTTTGTTTTCTGCGTATCATAAGCCTGTTAGAGAGGAAAATGATAGTCAGGAGAGCCAGAGGAGGAAGAGTAGTTTTGGAGAGCTGCTCACTCTTCACTGGAGCTGCAGTTCAGGTCAGGGTCAGAAAGTGGAGGATCAGACCACTGCAGCCATTAGTGAGAAACACGCTGAGGGTAAATCCAGTGACCATTTGAGAATCTGTACATCATAAAGTCTACATAATTTTCTGCTAGATATGAGTGTCCATACATGGAAACCTAATTCATAAAGGGGGAATTTTTCTGTTCTTTTTCATTACAATATGTTAAAAATCCACACCATCACTTTACATTTTATCAAAAATCAGTTGAAGTTAGATCAAAGCCATGATTTGACAAGATACCTATGAGAGAAGTGCTGAGGGTAAATCAAATGACCATTTGAAAATGTTTAGCTGTTTTCTGTTTACTAGAGCTCTGTCCATCATAAAGTCTACATAATGTTCAGGCATGTTTAAGTATCCATTAATGGGAACTTTAATGTTTAACATTTCCTGCTTTAGATCAGAATTCCCTACAATACAGCGCCTGTGCTCTAGAGGATCATGGTCTTCAGGAACCTCTTTCCAGTGATCTTGAAGTCCTTCCTCCTGCAGATGAGCAGGTTCGAACCACTCCAGCTCCAGTCCACCTCAGTCCAGTCAGTCCGGAACCAGATCACAACAACAGAGTGGACGTGACAACTGAGGGTGAGTTTATGGTCATAACCTCAAACATTTCACCCACTGCTGTCCATGCTTGACATTTCATCTCTACTAAAATGATTCATCTTTGAACAGACATTCTGAACCGGTATGAAATTGGCAGAAAGCTTGGTGAGGGAGGATTCGGATCTGTCTATGAAGGAAAATGCTTGAAGGATGACCTTGAGGTATCATCATTTCCTTACAATTTTTAGCAAACAAATTGTTTTGTCTCACTATATCCATTTCAAGCCCTTTTAGTGTTTATTATTTGCACTATTTAGTGTACTTGACATGTTGGAAATGTAACAATTTTTTATGGTTGATCAGGTGGCAGTGAAAATTGCCAGAAAGCCACTGAACATGAAAATCTCCATTGTAAGTAGGCGACACTCGCTACTCAGTGTTTCCACTGTTTTTTCAATTTAAAATGTGTAAACACACTGACAGCACCTTCTTTCTTCATGATCTTTCTTCATGATCTTTCTTCTAGCTTGGTCATCCCACACCCCTTCCATTAGAGATCAGCCTGTTGATCCTTGCTAACAGGGGTCCCAAAGTTAATGTTAATGTGACTACAGTGGTTCAACTTTATTATTATAAAGCGACGAGAATACTTTTTTTGCGCCAAAAATAACAAAATAGCGACTTTATTCAACAATATCTAGTGATGGGCGATTTCAAAACACTGCTTCATGAAGCTTCGAAGCTTTACGAATCTTTTGGATTGACTTGAATAAACTAACAGAAAAGCAACAGAGAATCTTCTTTTGAACTGCACAGCGAAAGCATATATATCCATCATACGAGCACGCTGGATCTGAACTACATTACCCATGAAGCACTTCGCTAAGGACTACAACACCCGTAGATAGTGGTCTTAAAGTGATAACTCTTATTTCCCCTCTCCCGTAACAGACATTAACAAATGATTTTCGCACCATTTAATTAACCATTGGTGTGATAATTCTGCATATGGATATTGCATATTGAGTTATACATAAAAACACAAATCAGCACATTCTCACCTCTGAGAGGTCTTGTCAGCGTCTTGTTAACTGTTCCAAGATGGTGATTGCATCAACGTGTCTTGAGCGGTCGAATGTGGAATCTTGGCTGCTAATGAATCATAAGTCTCACACATTCTCAGAAAATAGCTTACTTCTGAGTTGCAAAATAAGGTGGTTAAGACATTATAAAAGTAGCGTAGATTTTTTTAAATAAACACTTTTTCTGGTTGAATACTGGTTGAAATTCTCTTCACATCCTTATAGCAATCAATAATAGAAGTGGTCTAAATATTAAAACATAAACATATATCTTCTGTGAAAATATTCGTCTTTGCATTCGGTTCGATTGCAATGATAGGATGTCCTAATGCGAGGGAATGTTTGCATGCAATATAACATAAATGTTTCTGTTTATCATCATTATTAAATTATGTAGTGAGTCTCCGAACACTGGGTGGCACTTTGTCCCAACTTTTACTGCTAATCTCTGATACTACTCACCAGTGGCAAGGCCAGAAATCTTCAAGTGGGTGGACCTTGGCGAAATAGGGTGGATATATATATATATATAACTAAACAAAATAATGTATGTTACTATAGGTTCTGACAAAATAATTGTTGCAGTCTATTTAAAAATATAAAATATGAATTAATTTTTAAAAAAATATGTTTGAATGAATGATTCAAGGATTCACTCATAAAGACTTTTATTGTTTCATTACTGGATGAATGAGCATTTTTTAACTAATCTCTTGAATAAATGATTAAAATAAAAAATTAATTTTAACAGTCACTTGTCACCACCTACTGGTGTAACAATGTAAATGATACAATCTTCATTTGAAGCATTCAGTAACTTTCAAAAAGATTTAGGCCTATCTTTAGGGGGTATACTTGACTTTTAGTTTTACAAATGAGGACAGTCTTTGTAGGATAAACAAAAATGTTTTGGTAATCATATTAAAAATAACACTTAAATTGGATAATATTTAGACTTTTGAGCTTTGAAGTGCTGGAAAAAGTTGTGTTAAGAAAGTGGGACTGTCACGTTGAGTAAGGTTGGATGATGTCATCGGTGTCTGCCATACCTTGGCTTTTGGTGAAATGACGCCACTGATTTATAGAGCTCTCTAATTGTAATTGTTACTAGTAAGAATTGAATTAGAGAGCTCTCTAATTGTAATTGTAACTAGTCACTACTTGAATTCTTACTAGTAAAAAATGCAATTACGAGTAATGCTGGGAACAATTTAAGCTAAAACGGCTTGACAAGTACCAAATGTGGACGAGTCCTCTTTAGTGACACCGATCGATCATTTGAGTGTTTACATAGCCTAATGCGTTCTTTCTAGCTAGACCTAGCGAGGCAGGACGCATTCACTAGAGAGAGCACCTACAGATGTAGTGCAAATTAATGGGAATAACCGCTGCGTCTTCTTGAGACCAGACTGCCTCTTTTAAAATAACGATTTTAACTTGACACGGCGAATTAAAAACACAATGCTGAGTGATTAAAGGGTTAGTTCACCCAAAAATGAAATTTCTGCCATTAAGTACTCACCCTCATGTCGTTCCACACCAGTAAGACCTTCATTCATCTTCCGAACACAAATTAAGATGTTTGATAAAATTCGAGTGTATCTGATCCACACATAGGCAGTAACGTCATTGCACCTTTTGACGTCCAGAAAGGTAGTTAAAAACATGGTTAAAATAGTCAAAGTGACTACAGTGGTTCAACCTTAATGTTATGAAGCGACGAGAATACATTTTGTGCGCAAAAACAAAACAAAAATAACGACTTTATTCAACAATTTGAACCATTGTCATACCTAGTGAACTCAGTACAGGCTTCCTTGTTTATGTCCGAATGCCGGCTCATTATTGGCCGGCTCTTGCGTCAGCATCACATGCATGCGTCATGCTGCTCACATGTTCAGCTTCAGCCAATACTGAGTTGGCGTTCAGACTACAATCCGCCATCAAAATGATAAGTTTAATTATTGCAGCTGCTGTGAGAAAAGGCTATAAATGATCCGTCACCTACAGCATCCTCACATATAGTCTCCTAGCTGGGACTACTTCTTTATTTAAACAGATGTGACATAATGACGCAAAGACAAACTGCTGCATGCTCGAATTTCCCACAGAAACCCACCAGAACCGCTCTTATTATGAAACATTATTACAAGCTTACTGTTGTGAATCGGGCTAAGGTAAGGAGATAGTTTTGAGCACTGGCTGGTTATGTACTTGCTCAAAAATTGATTTTGGATATTTTTTTAACCAAAAAAAGTTACGGACTGCAGCTTTAAATTACATCCAGTTGTTTATTAGCTACAGAGTCCATAAGTGTGAATTACGCCTATCCACCTTAATTTGCAGGTGGGACGGGTGGGACATGTCCCCACCACTTTTTGCCGGGGTCGATATTGTCCCTACCACTTTTTAAAACATCTCTTGGCACGGATGTATACTAATACAAAAGAAACATCTCTAGTTGATTAGCAATTTGTTCGTTTGTGTTAAATAACAGGTGATCTGGCACTGGGATGTGTTGTTTTTTTAAGTCATGCTGAGTGCTCGTTGCTGCTGTTATCAGTAGCGCAACAGTGTTCTTTTGATGCTCGTGCACACTGCGCAGTCTTCACAATGACGAGCGCTTTTAAACTATCACTTAACGCTGTTGCAGAAACTCTATTTGTTACTGTGAAATCACAAAACAAAATGCACATAAACGTGTCCTTCCCTGCTTTTGATATACAATCACTGATGAACATCTTTGGTTTTAATGAGGAAGAGAAAAAAAAGCTATATGGGGACGGATTAGAACCCAGAACCTCTGGCACGCTTAAAAATTCTACCACTAGCCCATTAGGACTAACAAATATCTAATGTGGATCTATACATTTATTTACTAATGTACATACTTTCGAGACTAACAATATATTGTATTATTGTTAATGTAAGGATGAAACTATCACATTAAGCATGAATTCTATGTCAATAAATTATGGATTTATTAGGCAATTGTAAATTTCTGATATGCAATCCACACTTACTCCTGTCCCACCCACTTTTTAAAACAAAGTTACGCCACTCTGTCTGATCCACTACAAGAACAGAGAACTGTCCATCTTGACTGAAATTATCACGCATCTCTGGTCGCACAAACTATCCGCTAAAATAAATATCTAAATAAAGTTTATTTAGGCCTATTAAAGTAAGGTTTTGACTCTGGACAGTATTGACAGCCCACTTGTTTTATTTGAACATTATTACATGAACATACTGTACATGTGTATCCACTTTTGAACAGAAACCCATGAACATTGAGAGTTGTTAGATATGGACAAGCAAAAACTTAACAAATGGCTAATCTGATTTGTTTTTGTTTTTTTCTTTTTCTTTTTTACAATCAGCATACACGTATGTATTCTTAGATTACAGACCACCAATATAAAGGATATATATTATAAAGAAATACATGAGCATAATTGTGTATGTAACATCAATGTGGAATATCTTGCAAAGAAGGAAAGGAAGCTGGCGATTTTAGATTGATTGGAGTGTCAGCGATAGAAGAGAAGCACAGCTGCTTCGGTTATCTCTTTGGAAGCACTCCATCCTGCATTAGTACCATAGCCGTCCCAGTCGAAACCCGCAAAGTCCCCACACTGTCTAGGGACCCCCTCCGGAAAGTGTCCACCTCCACCAATACAGAACTGCAACAATTTGAGTACATTACTAACAACAAAACATATCTATACACTTCTTCAAATGATTGGTGCAGGTAATTGATTTTCATTGTAGATGTATTACTCTCAATGCATTTACTGTTTATACACACTCACTGCAGTATGAATTATTCTCTGTGGTGATTAACATCATGTCACAAATGCCATCCATGGACAGTGATTTAAATAATCCAGAATATTATTTTAACTCACATGTTCACTGTTACAGCCGGTTGGTTTGACACCTGAACAAAGAGCCAAGGCTGCCCTTTCAGTATTGAAGACTCTGAATGTAATGAATCCAGGCTCAAACATTGCTAGAAAAAAATGCACAATATATATCACTGATGATGATCATGGTAGGTCCATGCACACATGACATGTCTTTTATTCAATTAAGTTACGGATCTCATCAATGCCTTGTAAATTGCAGACCATCACTGAATACAGAATTGCTGACTGTCAATAGACCTTAGTTAGTTTAGATGCCATATTGAATTTAACGCAAATGAAAGCAAACCTCCGCAAATATCCCTCTTGCTTGTTCTGTCTTCTCGACCGACATACGCCCCCTAATGCTGATTGGCTACAAGTTTGTTGTTAGTGTCGGTCCGACTAACTTCCAAACAGTGTTTTTGAAATATGGCTTACCCCACCTTTAAACAACAGTACAATCAATTGAACACACTGTACTGCATGTATCCATCACAGCCTTGTTTTCATTCCTCTCAAAAATTAAATATGGTGCTACCCTGACTAAGGTCTATTGTAGCTACTTTCTTTTAAAATATATGAAAAATATAGGCTCAAGAGGTATTGCCATACTTCTTGAATAGGGACCATACAGATTTTTGGTGTAATCCACATTTCCGGTATCATACACTATTGGAATAGCAGGTCCATTATCAGTGAGGCATGCCCCTAATCCAAACCTCACAGGGAATTTCTAGGAAAATGAAGATAAAAATTCAGTGTTTTTGTATTTTTTTTTAAACCCAAAATTGGTGTTGAAGTTTATCTGACCTTGAATAAATTGAAAAGGTTTCCTCCGTGGAGAGTTAAGAAGTGATTCTCAGTGTGGTATCGCAGAAAGGAGGTAATGGTCCACTGTTGCAGCTCCATATTATTAGGAACATGCCACACAGACACATCTTTAGCTGGAATGTCAAAGTATCCAGGATTCTGTGACAGAAAGGAAACAGATTACAAATTTCAGATTCTAGACAAACATTCTTTGATTGTCAGTCTAATGACTTGGAGTCCTTTATGTTGCTTCTACTTAACTATGGCTGTAAAAACATAAATGCAATAAAAAAATAAAAAAAAACCTTATAATCATCACTTGTAGAAGCCTCTGCAGTTCCAAATGTGACTGTGTTTGCCCATGTCCCATCACCATCAGGCCGGTTTGGTTCACTGCCCTGCTGACTAGACCAGCGATCTCCAACAGTACACTTTCCATACATGTTGTTTTCATGAACACTGGCAACCAGCGTCCAGCCTCCACCCGCAGTAGTCATATCACAGAACGTCTGGTAAAGGACCCCTCTTGATGAGTTCAGATAGTATAGGCCATCTGTTTGAACAGAAGCATTCCTGAGTCACTTAAATGCAGTTGTTGCTTAACATAAAATATTAACATAACAAGCGTACCATCATAAACCTGATACTTTTCATGAAGTTCTTTGCAGCTTCGAGCGGCATATTTAATTCTGCCCTGAAGTATTGCATCCTCCAGATTGGTGTTGGTATCAACAGTTTTGATATGTGGTGCTTCTTGTTGATCGACTACAATGTGAGACATAATGATTTAGTGGAATATATAGTGATAGAGAAAATATAATCAGTGTTTTAAAATAAATTCATTTCAATACAATAAAAAATAAAAATACACATATTACTTACAAATTATTACACTTGTAGCCTCACAGAGCCATATGGTCAGTGAGAGACTGAAAAGGATCCCTAAAAACATTTTTGTAAGAAACCGTCTGCAAACAAAAGCAGAAAGGTTCTTCACATTACACTCAACACCGAAAGCTGTGTTGTAGCTGCACTGTTTTTGGTTCCACGTGTCTGTGAAAGACTGCCTACTAAAAGCATTAGGCTAATTATATTTTAAAATTTCATTTGTATGGTACAAGAATTCTTATGTTTGTTTCTTGCCTGTTTCTTCTTTCCTCTGAGTTGGCGAGCACTGTCGAGGCTTTTGGCTTCTGGCTGAGTCAGAGAATAAAGCTGAGGCATACTTTCTCACTATACTTATACTTACTCGGGATCGGAATGTGGAAAATCAAGGATTCCTGGGCTCAAGCGGAACAAGGAAAATTAATGATACCTGAGCCTAAGGGGAACGAGGAAAATGAAAGCTACTTGACACCGAAAAAAGAAAATATTTTGATTTTGGATCAGAAATAGCCTGGTTTTCCGCATTCCGCTTAGTCTTATACTGGGCTGGACTGGACTAGATTTGGCTTTGGATAAATCCAGTCCACATTCCCCATTGAATGTTTTGATGCGCTAATCATAACAAAATTATGTTTTTTTTCAAAAACATATTATAAAAATTAAATATGAGAACATAAATAAAACTGTGTTAAACAAATATTTTAATATTTTCTAACAGTATTTCATTTTCAAAAACTTAATATATTGCATACAGCAATTATAACCTTTTCAAATGTTATTTTACGTTTGTGCTTTTGGAAATAAATCTTTACTGTAAAAAAAAGTTTGTAAAAATAGGGCACAATGTACTATTGTATAAAGATGAAGGAATTTTCTGTGTTAGTTTTTTTACAGGTGCTTTACCTGTATTTTGAATTACGCATTGAGTTGTGTTTTAGGGTTAATGGAAATTTCTGCAAAATTACTGGATAATGTCCTTGCAGAAAATGACTAGTAGCACATTTTCCATTTTTTATTGTGTCTATAATTAGGCTTAGCCTAATATATATATAGATATAGAGAGAGAGAGAGAGAGAGAGTTGTGGTCAGAATTATTGGCACCCTTGGTAAATATGATCAAAGATGACTGTAAAAATAAATCTGCATTGTTTATCCTTTTGATAAAATTAGCAAAAATCTAACCTTTCATTGAAGGAAAAGAATTGAAAGTGTGTTGGCCACAACGTGTTTTAGATTTTCCCCCCACTTTCAATTCTTTTCCTTTAATGAAATATTATATTTTTGCTAATTTTATGAATTAAAGATCAAAGGAATAAACAATGCAGGTTTATTTTTACAGTCATCTTTGCACATTTACCAAGGGTGCCAATAATTCTGACCACAACTGTATGTATATATATATATATATATATATATATATATATATACACAGTCAAACCAAAAAATATTCAGACATTTTTTATATGTTTTATATATTTTTACAAGTGGTGCAGGACACTATAGTTCATTTATGTAAGTGAGGATAGCAAAATAAAGTAAACTGTGACATATTATAACCAAAAAATCTTCATACAGTGGACTACCAGTAAAATTGATCAAAATTTGGAACCAAAAATTATTCAGACACTTTGAAGTGTTATCTGACATAATTAAGATACTAAAGATAACCTTTGGTCCTGCCATCCATGTGGATGTTACTTTGACACGTACCACCTACCTAAGCATTGTTGCAGACCATCTACACCCATTCATGGAAACAATATTCCCTGGTGGCTGTGATAATGCACCCTGCCACAAAGCAAAAATGGTTCAGGAATGGTTTGAGGAGCACAACAACGAGTTTGAGGTGTTGACTTGGCCTCCAAATTTCCCAGATCTCAAACCAATCGAGCATCTGTGGGCCGGCCTGCCCGAACTGCCTCTCAAAGGGGGGTGGATTCTGGAATCCACTGCCACTTCAATATATATCTTTTAAGTTATTAATCAACATTTATCTTTCTGTTAAATTATTTGAATGACTTCTTCAACGTATGTTAAAGCATTTATTTTCCTTTTCAAACACTAGAGAATAATGATGTATATTGTCTGTACCTCTCACTAAGAGAAAAGTACAACTTATCAGTATGTTTTGGGAAAGTTTCTCAGAGCAAAGCTCAGATCAACTTCAACCTTGAAGAAGCTGTGAATCATGTGTAATCATGTGTATGTGCGCTAAGTGTTCTGTGCAGGTCCTTTGTACTGGTGGACAACTGGCACTCTGCTTGAGACCAGCAGACGCCATGTCATGACCCCAAAAGGACATCCAGTACCTAAATCCAGAGTCCCCTCGTCAGCATCCTGACGAATGGAGATATGCTTCTCACTATCTGTCCACGTGTGGAAGATTCCTAATCTTGTCTATTTTACTTCGCCAATCAGAATCATTCAACCTGAAGTAATGATGTAGTTAGTTGGCTCTGTTTGAGTATAATTGTTGTGGAAATGTGAATGTACGCAGAGTGGCCTCGAAATCCGTGTGAGACTTGAAGCTGGCTTCTGCTGATGAAACTGCAAACTATTGTTTAGTAAATTTTCTTCAGTTGATTGCACTTCTCACTCCTGGTCTTTCATTCGACGTATCTGGTCAAGGGTCCTAAACTGTTAATCCCCAACAAACCACTGTAGTCACGTTGACTATTTTAACCATGTCTTTACTACTTCTCTGGACCTTGAATGTGGTAATTTTGCTGCTTTCTTTGGGAGATATAAAAAACCTTGGATTTCATTCAAAATATCTTAATTTGTGTTCCAAAGATGAACAAAGGTCTTGAGGGTTTGGAACAACATGAGGGTAATTAATGACAGAAATTTCATTTTTGAGTGAACTAACTCTTTAACTAGACTGTGGCAGGGCAAAAATATATTTAAACATCTCATAATAACAAAGGTTTTTGATGTCATGTTTTGCGCTATTGGTGTCAAACAAACTAAAATAGCGCAATAAGGCTTTGTGTCCTTATCAAATCGCAAAAGACTGTCTGTTTGCACTGCACAAAAGAGAAGTGCACACTACTCACACGATCAGCACGTGATCAGTTCTGCATCTCAGTTCACAGTAAATGAACGCAGTGAACTCCATCTCTTCATGTGCTGAGTTTAGCGTGCATTTGGGAACGTAGCGGGCACCAATTACGATTTTTTATTTTCACATATTTTCATACTACCCATATCAAAGACTATAAATATACAAAAACAGCACACTCATATTACTTATGATTGGGAGAAACTGCAGTGCTCAATATGGTGGAATACATCATGCCTTATAAATAAAAGAGCCAATCGCTGATTGGTAAAGTCATTGTGTCATTGCAGCTGCCGTTGGAAGCTCCTGTTCCTATAGAATCCTGAGACTCGCGCTTAGGACTGACATGCGCATTGGCTGGTCTAGCCTGAAAAAAATAAGCTTTTTTAATGCTATTTGAGCTTAAGAAACGTCTTGGTTACTGATGTAACCCTCGTTCCCTGATGAATCTCTCTGGGAGGTGGACTTGAGTATAATTTTAGAAAATGAAACTTGGGATATCATTTTAAAAAGAATAAATTCTTCTTCAGTTAGCTCTAGACATAGGCTTATTCAATTTAAGGTGGTGCATCGTATTCATTGTTCTAGGGAGCAAGATATTTCCTGATTAGGACCCCTCCGGTCCACGCTGTGGTGTAGAGCCAGCCTCTCTGTTTCATTCATTTTGGGCCTGTTCTAAGTTATTAAGGTTTTGGGGGAGAAATTTTTAGTTGTTTTTCAGACATTTTTACCACAGTAATAGACCCCAACCCTTTAACAGCTTTATTTGGGATTCTTCCGGAAAATGTTAAACTGACAACTTTAGTGATGGATAATATTGCATTTTGTACACTGTTGGCTAAAAGACTTGTATTAATTAATTGGAAGCTGCTATCTCCTCCAACCTATTGTCAGTGGGTTTTTGACCTACTTTTTACCCTTAAACTTAAAGATTAAAAAGATTAAATTTGAAATTAGAATGAAACCCGATCTTTTCAAGAAATCTTGGAGCCCATTCTTAGATTATTTTAAGGAGACAAGCTCTGGCTAAAAATGTTTATTTTTTGCCCCCTTCTTTGTTTCTTTAAATGATTATATGTGTATATGCGTATATTATATTGTGATTATATGTTTATATGTATGTGGGCATTTATTTTGCTTGTTCATTTTCTGTTTTTTTGTTTTTTGTTTTTCTGTCTCACTTGCTTAATTCTGTAATATTTTAATGGTTGTATTGTGCCTTGAAATGTTTGTCTTTTTTTTTTTTTTTTTTTTTAATAATTTAAAAAAATAATATAAAATAAAATAAATGTTTTTACTGTCAAAAATATATAAATAAATAAAAATAAAATAAAATAAAATAAAATCTCACGTGTTTATCTCTTTCAAGTATAGAAATTATGGAAAGTATGGGCTACCAGAGCCAGAGCCAACTTCCCTTTCCTCATGCCAGAGTCGACTGCATACTGTTTCTGCATTCTGCTTAGGCTCAGGTATACTTCATTTTCCACATTCTCGTTCTCCTTAGGCTCATGTGGGCTATCCTTCATTTTCTGTATTCCACTCCCAAGTATAAGTATAGTGAGAAATCCCCTAATCCAAGTTGGATTAGGGGCATGCCTCACTGATAATGGACCTGCTATTCCAATAGTGTATGATACCGGAAATGTGGATTACACCAAAAATCTGTATGGTCCCCATTCAAGAAGTATGTTTGTTTGTTTTTTCATTTATCCCTTTATTTAATCAGGAAGGTCTCTTAAGAACAAATTCTTATTTACAACAACAGCCTGGCAATACCTCTTGAGTCAATGTTTTTCTAATATTTTAAAGAAAGTACCTACATCAAAAAGAAAATCTGTGTATTATTAAGTGATGCTGTACTATTGACAAGGCATCATCATCATTGTTGAGATCCAATCAGCTTTAGTGATGGATAATATTGCATTTTGTACATGTTGTTTATTTAGATGATTATATGTGTATATGCGTATATTATATTGTGATTATATGTTTATATGTATGTGGGCATTTATTTTGCTTGTTCATTTTTTTTTTTTTTTTTTTTCTATCTCACTTGCTTAATTCTGTAATATTTTAATGGTTGTATTGTGCCTTGAAATGTTTGTCTTTTTAAAAAAATTTAATTTTAAAAAATAATATAAAAATAAAATAAAATCTCACATGTTTATCTCTTTCAAGTATAGAAATTAGGTAAAAACTAATTAAAATCCCTGGGAAACACCTAAATGGTAACCAAAATAAAATATGGGCTACCAGAGCCAGAGCCAAGCCAAAAAAACTTCCCTTTCCTCATGCCAGAGTCGACTGCATACTGTTTCCGCATTCTACTCACAAGTATAAGTATAGTGAGAAAGTATGCCTCAGCTTTATTCTCTGACTCGACAGTGCTCGCCAACATAGAGGACAGAAACGCAAGACAAGAAAAAAAAAACGTAAGGATTCTTGTACCATATAAATAAAATTTAAAATATAAGTAGCCTAAAGGTTTTAGTAAGCAGTCTTTCACAGAAACATGGAACCAATATCATAACAATTTCAGCTTTGCAGTGTTAAGTGTAATTGTGAAGAACTTTTCTCATTTTGTTTGCAGACTATGTTGCTTACAAAAAGTTTTTAGGGATCCTTTTCAGTCTCTCACTGAATTTGTGGCTCTGCGAGACTGCAAGTATAATAATTCGTAAGTAATGAGTGTAAATTTTATTTATTTATTTATTTATTTTTATTAAAAATTAATTCATCTTAAAATGTTGAAAATCTATTTTTTTTTTTATCACAATATATTGAAGCACTACAATATCCCAGTAAATCATTATGTCTCACATTGTAGTCGATCAACAAGAAGCACCACATATCAAAACTGTTGATACCAACACCAATCTGGAGGATGCAATACTTCAGGGCAGAATTAAATATGCTGCTCGAAGCTGCAAAGAACTTCATGAAAAGTATCAGGTTTATGATGGTACGCTCATGTTATGTTAATATTTTATCTTAAGCAACAACTGCATTTAAGTGACTCAGGAATGCTTCTGTTCAAACAGATGGCCTATACTATCTGAACTCATCAAGAGGGGTCCTTTACCAGACGTTCTGTGATATGACTACTGCGGGTGGAGGCTGGACGCTGGTTGCCAGTGTTCATGAAAACAACATGTATGGAAAGTGTACTGTTGGAGATCGCTGGTCTAGTCAGCAGGGCAGTGAACCAAACCGGCCTGATGGTGATGGGACATGGGCAAACACAGTCACATTTGGAACTGCAGAGGCTTCTACAAGTGATGATTATAAGGTATTTTTTATTATATTTATGGTTTTACAGCCATAGTTAAATAGAAGCAACAGGACACTAACACACTAAGGTAACGATCAAAAGAATTTTATGTAGGATCTGAAATTGACAGTCTGTTTCCTTTCTGTCACAGAATCCTGGATACTTTGACATTCCAGCACAAGATGTGTCTGTGTGGCATGTTCCTAATAATATGGATTTGGAATACTGGAACCCTAACTCCCTCCTGCGATACCACACTGAGAATCACTTCTTAACTCTCCATGGAGGAAACCTTTTCAATTTATTCAAGGTCAGATAAATTTCAACACCAATTTTGGGTTTGAAACATTCACAAAAAATACTACAATTTTGTGAAATTACAAAAACACTGAATTTTTATTTTCATTTTCACAGAAATTCCCTGTAAGGTTTGGATTAGGGGCATGCCTCACTGATAATGGACCTGCTATTCCAATAGTGTATGATACCGGAAATGTGGATTACACCAAAAATCTGTATGGTCCCCATTCAAGGAGTATGTTTGTTTGTTTTTTCATTTATCCCTTTATTTAATCAGGAAAGTCACTTAAGAACAAAGTCTTATTTACAACAACAGCCTGGCAATACCTCTTGAGTCAATGTTTTTCTAATATTTTAAAGAAAGTACCTACATCAAAAAGAAAATCTTTGTATTATTAAGTGATGCTGTATTATTGACAAGGCATCATGATCATTGTTGAGATCCAATCACTTTAATGAATGAAAGCCTTGTCACTTTGTGCATGGACATATCATGACAGATTATCATCAGTAATATATTCTGTGCATTTTTCCCAGCAATGTTTACACCTGGATTCATCACATTCAGAGTCTTCAATACTGAAAGGGCAGCCTTGGCTCTTTGTTCAGGTGTCAAACCTACCGGCTGTAACAGTGAACATGTGAGTTAAAATAATATTCTGGATTACTAAAATCACTGTCCATGGATGGCATTTGTGACATGCTGTTAATCACCACAGACAATAATTCATACTGCAGTGAGTGTGTATAAACAGTAAATGCATTGAGAGTAATACATCTACAATGAAAATCAATTACCTGCACCAATCATTTGAAGAAGTGTATAGATATGTTTTGTTGTTAGTAATGTACTCAAATTGTTGCAGTTCTGTATTGGTGGAGGTGGACACTTTCCAGAGGGGGTCCCTAGACAGTGTGGGGACTTTGCGGGTTTCGACTGGGACGGCTATGGTACTAATGCAGGATGGAGTGCTTCCAAAGAGATAACCGAAGCAGCTGTGCTTCTCTTCTATCGCTGACACTCCAATCAATCTAAAGTCAACAGCTTCTTTTCCTTTTTTCCAAGATATTCCACAATGATTAACACCTGAATGTTACATGCACAAATATATATCCTTTATATTGTTTTGTAATCTAAGAATACATATGTGTATAATGATTGTAACGGGAAAAAAAAAAATCAGATTAGCCATTTATTGAGATTTTGCTTGTTCATATCTATGTGCTTTGCTCAATGTTCATGGGTTTCTTTTTCTTATTCAACTGTTCAAAAGTGGATACAAATGCATAATGTTCAAATAAAAACGGTGGGTTGTCAATACTGTTCAGACATCAGAGTCAAAATTTACTTCAGTTTAACTTTTAGTCTTCTAATCTATATTTTTAAGCATACTTTTTATTTAGTTTTCTCTTTGACCTTTTAAGCTCTTGCATTTAGACTACTGTATTTTTACAATATGCAAGTGCTGCATATACAGACATTCAATACTATACAATATTCATTACAATACAGTACTTGCAGTACATACAGTATACAATATATTCACCTTAATTAGTTGCAATTACTATAAATTCTTTACATGATTGCAAATTTTGTTTACTGTTTACAATATAGATTATTTTTTCTGTAACTAGATTTTCTGGATGCTGTGTTCTCCATTTTTCTATGTAGTGTTTAATCTAAAAGTATTGTTTGATTTTGAGAACAGGTGAAATGGTTTTTAGGTGACTGATTTTGCCTGAAAAGTCAGGGGTTTTGTAAATGTACTTTGAAGATTTAGTTTTGTGTTTAATGTTGTGATAAAATGGGTGAAGTTTTCAAGAAAATCTTAGCAATTGTGAAAAACAGCAAAACAGCATTTTTCCCAGTGTAAACTCTAAACACACAAAAATAGAAAACTAATGTTTAAGAGCAACATGTTGAAGATTAGCCCATGGGCTCATTTTCATTAAATGATAAGCTATTTCCTCACAAAAGCGGTTTATTCAGCATAATGAAGCCTGTCCTCCATTATAAATAAAAGAGCCAATTGCTGATTGGTAAAGTCATTGTGTCTGTAAAGGAGTTTAGGCTTTAAGGGATAGCTGGCTTGAGTCCAGTAGGGATGTCAACAAGAACACAGAGTCCAGTATAGTTCCATATGTCCACTTTTATTGTTCCATTGGAGCAGACAGAATAAAGATGAGCAAGGAGCACATCATATGAATAGGAGTAGGGGTATATATGAGTGTGTGTGGTCTTTAAACAAGAACAGAAATACAAACACTTAAATCAAAATAAGCCACACAAATTAACAATCAAAAATACAATATATAAAACCCAAAAGAAACAAACTTACATTGCTCATGAATACGCACACATGTTACAAGCATCAGGCAGCTCCAAAGACTCACAGTCTATCATGCATCACTGCGGACATTTATAAATCAGGACTCATTAGTACATGGCTTCAGTGATTGGCTAATTAACAGAGGCGTATACTAGTCAATGAGCAACTAATTAGGGAGGAGCCAGGATTGAACAAGAAAAGTTGGGGCATATTAAGAAAACAAAACCTTATCTGTCAGTCATGTTCAATGTTGTTGAAAGACTGACAAATGGGGTCCCTGTGGAAAACGCCACAACCACTGAACTCTGTTATGAGGGATGAAGATGCAGATGCTGTACCATAGAAGAACACTCAGATGGGACTGAACTGACTCCAGCAGCTCAAAGGGAGC
Organism: Hypophthalmichthys nobilis; assembly: GCA_037950665.1. Classification (NCBI taxonomy): domain Eukaryota; kingdom Metazoa; phylum Chordata; class Actinopteri; order Cypriniformes; family Xenocyprididae; genus Hypophthalmichthys; species Hypophthalmichthys nobilis. Next base: position 38,817,761 of record CM075470.1, read on the forward strand.
TCTCTGCAGTCCAGAGAAGACTACAGAGAGATCCCAGGAGAGGATAAGGCACAGTCTTGGAGAATTTAACCTCCTGGCACCTCTTAGGAACCTGATGACCAGGTCGTGCTTTCCCAGTGATCTATCGTCAACTGCAATGTGATGTGCCACAATGGTGGCAACATACACCTTCAAGGTAGAGGGGGACAGCCTCCGATCAAACCTCTCTTGCGGAAAGGAAAGCAAAGAGCTGATCAGCATCTCCGGGGATCTCCCGGCGGGAAGGGCACCACTCAGCGAACAGACTCCTAAGTGAGACCCCATTTGTCAGTGTTTCAACATAACATTGAACGTTATTGTCACAGAGGCGAACTCCGTGATACCCTCCTCTGACCATCGGAGGGAGCCCTCGCCTGAATAGTAACACACACACACACACTCGCACTACATTACCCACAAGCCCGTGCCTTGGACTGATTATCCCGCCAGCTGTTTCCCATAACCCGGACTATAAAAGACTCTCAGTCACACTCATGCTCCGCGAAGTCTTGTATTGCCACGGTGTACATTTCTGAGCGTTATTTCCCTGCTGATTGTCTGTTGCTGAACCTGCTGTTACCCGTTTACGATTCTCTGCTGCCTGCCTTTGATCCCTGCCTTGTCTACCGTTCTGTGAGTGTTATCTGCCTGCACTGACCACTGCCTGTTTACTGTCTATGTTAGTGCCTGTTCCTTGCTGTACCTGTTTGCCCCTGATTAACCCCTGCCTGTTTGACTACGCTCTATAACAATAAAGCATGCAAATGGATCCCAGTGCCTGTGACGAATCATTACAGTTATGTACAACCTGAATTCCGGAAATGTTGGGATGTTTTTTTAAATTTGAATAAAATGAAAACTAAAAGACTTTCAAATCACATGAGCCAATATTTTATTCACAATAGAACATAGACAACATAACAAATGTTTAAAGGGGGAAATTTTACACTTTTATCCACTAAATGAGCTCATTTCAAATTTGTTACCTGCTACAGGTCTCAAAAAAGTTGGCACGGGGGCAACAAATAGCTGAAAAAGCTGTAACATGATTAGCTATAAAAGGGATGTCTTAGAGAGGCAGAGTCTCTCAGAAGTAAAGATGGGCAGAGGCTCTCCAATCTGTGAAAGAGTGTGTAAAAAGATTGTGGAATACTTTAAAATCTATGTTCATCAATGTCAAATTGCAAAGGTTTTGAGAATCTCATCATCTACAGTGCATAACGTCATCAAAAGATTCAGAAAAACTGGAGAAATCTGTGTGTAAGGGACAAGGCCGAAGACCTTTATTGGATGCCCGTGGTCTTCGGGCCCTCAGATAACACTGCATCACTCATCGGCATGATTGTGTCAATGACATTACTAAATGGGCCCAGGAATACTTCCTGAAACCATTGTCGGTAAACACAATCCACCGTGCCATCTGCAGATGCCAACTAAAGCTCTATCATGCAAAAAGGAAGCCATATGTGAATATGGTCCAGAAGCGCCCTCGTGTCCTGTGGGCCAAGGCTCATTTAAAATGGACTGTTTTAAAGTGAAAAAGTGTTCTATGGTCAGACGAGTCCAAATTTGACATTCTTGTTGGAAATCATGGACGCCGTGTCCTCCAGGCTAAAGAGGAGGGAGTGTTATCAACGTTCAGTTCAAAAGCCAACATCTCTGATGGTATGGGGGTGCATAAGTGCATACGGTATGGGCAGCTTGCATGTTTTGGAAGCCACTATGAATGCTGAAAGGTATATAAAGGTTTTAGAGCAACATATGCTCCCCTCCAGATGACGTCTATTTCAGGGAAGGCCTTGTGTATTTCAGCAGGACAATGCAAAACCACATACTGCAGCTATTACAACAGCATGGCTTCGTCATAGAAGAGTCCGGGTGCTGAATTGGCCTGCCTGCAGTCCAGATCTTTCACCTATAGAGAATATTTGGAGCATCATTAATGAAAAATAGGTCAAAGACAACCACAAACTCTTCAGCAGCTGGAAACCTATTTCAGGCAAGAATGGGACCAAATTCCAACACCAAAACTCCAGAAACTCATTACCTTGATGCCCAGACGTCTTCAAACTGTTTTGAAAAGAAGAGGAGATAATACACCATGGTAAACATGCCCTCGTCCCAACTATTTTGAGACCTGTAGCAGGCATCAAATTTGAAATGAGCCCATTTTGTGCATAAAATTGTAAAATGTCTCAGTTTAAACATTTGTTATGTTATCTATGTTCTTTTGTGAATAAAATATTGGCTCATGTGATTTGAAAGTCTTTGTTTTCATTTTATTCAAATTTTAAAAAACGCCCCAACATTTCTAGAATTTGGGTTGTAGACGAAATACTTCCAAGGCACTCACGTGGTAAGGTAAAAAGCCTTTAATGAACTGGGCTTAAATCATTAAAACAAGTTAAAAGTAAATCTACGCGTTTCAGCAACACAGCCTTCTTCAGGACACACATCGATTGCTTAAACAGGTATTCTTAAATTAGTGGTGATTAATAGATCATCAAAGACAGCTGGTTATTGTGTAGGTGTCCACACTCACATTCTAGCCTATAGACTACTGACTACATACGAGGAATTGCAATAAATAAAAGACTTAATTGGATACACTTTCACATTAGTAAAAGCATTTGTTCTCACCATATTATCACAATGTTTACATTGCCCACATCTAAAATTTCCTACTCAAGAACCAAGCCACGTTATCTTTTCAGGGGCAGGAAGATAGCTGCGTACTACCTTTTTCCTAGTAGTTTCATAGTTGGTGGATGCCTGTAACTGACCACTGGTTTTTCTCGAAAAATTGCCCTAAGGGTGCTATCACTTTCGTTAATGTTCCAATTGGAGGTTATTATACATTTAAAAATGTGTTGCTTCATGGCTGTAAGTTGTTGAAAAGAACACCCGATTAGAATCATTAGAGCACTTTTTTCTTCTTACACAATAGTTGTTTCCTATCAATTGATTTAACTTTCTCTGTAGCCCTGGTTAAAACTTTAGAGTCATAACCCCTCTGTCGAAATCTGCTGGTCATATGCTGTAATTGAATTTCAAAATCGTTTTCTAGATCACAGATACGTTTCAATCCAAGAAATTGGCCTTGAGGTATATTTTCAATCAGCCAGGGTGGATGAAAACTGTTAGATCTAAGAATAATATTTCGATCAGTTGGTTTCCTTAAGATTGAAGTATGTGGCTCACCATTAGCCTCCTTAGTTATTTTTAGATCAAGAAAATTGATTTTAGAAACTGAATATTCAAGGCTCAATTTCAAATTTCAAATTATACCATTAATATACTAGTGAAACCTGTGCAATTCTGATTCTGATCCAGACCAAATCATCAGGACACCATCAATATATCTACTCCACATATTTATCCAAAAAGGAATTAAGAATAGAATAAATGTATCTTTCTTTCCACAGCCCTAAAAATAAATTGGCATAATTGGGAGTGAAACAAGCACCCATTGTCGTACCTTTCATCTGTTTGTAGAAGTCATCTTGAAATAGAAATACATTGTTTTTAAGGGTCCACTCCATCAATTACAAAATAAAAGTAGTAGGTGGTACACTTTCTGGAGATCTATCACTCAAAAAATGTTCAACAGCTTCAAGTCCCTCTGCATGATCAACATTGGTGTAAAGGGATTCAACATCCATTGTCACCAACAAAGAATCACCTGCATTTTTTTATGTCATTAATCTTATTAAGCACATGGGTACTATGAGTGGATGTGTGCCACCATCTTATATACCCGTATGGGGAGTTGCTTGGCATGCAAATTCCACTAGCCAACTCCATTTGGTATTTTTCTAAAACTCAGAGGTGACTGGGGCTCCTAAGTGAGACCCCATTTGTCAGTCTTTCGACATAACATTTAACGTGACTAACACATAGGGAACAACATTTATGGGACAGTTCATGTTAGATTTTGTTGCTGATTTGAAATATATTATTTAATTGTGATTTTTGGATTCCCCTCTCAGATAAATAGTACTTGGTCTTGGATGCCTGAAATAGATGCCCGGAGGCGTTGCAAATATGACCGCCGAGTGAACAGACTTTCCTTGAAAGGGACTTTATTCTTTTGGCAGTATGTTTAGGATCATTGTCATGTTGGAAGGTGAATGACCTGCCCATCTTCAGCAGTCTAGCAGAGGGATGCAAGTTTTCCTCATGAATTTGGATGTACTTGGCAGCATCCATTTTCCCTTCCATCCATTTTCCCATTTTCATCACAAATTACCCAGTCCCCGCTGAAGAGAAATACCCCCACGACATAATGCTGCCCCCACCATGCTTCACAGGAGGTATGGTGTGTTTTGGGTGGTGTGCTGTGTTTGCTTTTTGTCAAACATAGCACTTGGAGTTCAGTCCAAAATGTAAATTTTGGTTTCATCGGACCATAGCACCTTTTGCCAGATGGCACCAGAGTCTTCCAGCATGTTTTTGTGTCTATTTATTACTCACACACACACACACACACACACACACATACACACACACAAAGATGTGAACTCACCACTCACACACACACCACTCAAAATACATACACATACTTTTTTTTTTTTTTTTTTAACACTTGTTCATCACACAATTTCGTTTTACCTTGTTCATTTTTATTTTTCTTGCTCATATAAATGCTTTGGCAATACAATGTAAAATTTGTCATGCCAATAAAGCTCATTTGAATTGAATTGTATTTAATTTAATTGAAGAGAGAGAGAGAGAGAGAGAGAGAGAGACTAATTGATTACTGAGCAATTTGATAAGGTTATTATTATCCTTTTTTTTTTTTTTTTTCTTTTTCAGATTGAATGTCACCGCTGCAAGAGGTGTTTCCATGCGGCATGCCTTTCTATGTCACACACAGAGTTCAACAGAGTTCAGAAGGTTGACTGGAAGTGCTGCCTAAATAATTGTGAATTCCTGGCTCCCACCCAATCTGTAAACATGTACGTAAATAAATTAAACAGTATAGTGCCCTACAATTACCAAAATGTTGGTTGAGTCAACAAGGCAGTAATCTGGTGGCCAGCTGACAGAAATATAATTCAAAAACAAAAGAAAGTCCCGCACACTGTCAATGCTTGCAAAAGTATCAAAAAATCTTTATTAGTTGCTACATTTCGGTCCCATGACCAACAAACTATACAAAGCACAAAAATATATAAAATCAACTGACCAATAACTGCACCACTACAACCTCATAATCATCAAACAAATGGACCACTTTGAAAATATATATTTTTAAAATATTAAGGAAAAAAATATTTTATTTAACACATTGAATAATAATAAAACATTCATACCATAAAGGGATAAAGTCTAAAGTATAACATTACCCAAAAAAAGAAAGAAAATTAGGTATAACACTCTAGCATCACACTGAACAATGCTTCATCATTCATTCCAAAAGGTGATAAGGTCTTAAGTGTAAGTCTGTTGTACATGTAAATGTAAACTGCTGTAAACAATTTACTGGCTGCACATATAGGCTACTGCCACTAGAAGGCAGTAGATTAACTTAAACTACTGAATTGCCTCTTCCAACTGTAAGTGCAGAACAGATCTTCCAAGCTGCGTTACGTCCTCCACGTAGCAGACAAACTGGAAGTTTTTGTGTCATTTTATTACGAATTTAATTTCATAACAAAGCCATAATAAAGTTAAACATTTACAGAATCGTTATGACAGCTCCTATAGGAATAAACTGGAGATAATAATAAACTTAAAACAATTTAAACTACAAAAGAAGCTGTTATGGCCTGGCCTGTTTATTTGTATGTTTATGTTTTTTTAAAAGCAAATATTTCAATATTGAAATTCACATATAGATTATATAATATTTAATGTCATTAAAAGCTCATAATCATAATGATCTCAAGTTCCAACCAGAGGAATTAAGAATGCTGAATGTCAGGGGGAAAAAAAAAGTGATGTATATATTTGTCATTTGAACATAAGTTATTTGGTATCTTGATAATGCATTGTTTAACTTGTGTAGACCTACAGTCCACTGCCACACACCGTGTCGACATTCTGACCCTCGGTTATTGTAATTGAGACCTCCAGGTCAACTATTTTGCTATGAATACAGTCTGAAAGAGCATGAATAATAGATAGTGTGCACTGCTGTGTGTTTTCTGAAGGTGGATGGTAGTACATCATCAGACCTGACAGTTTTTAATCTTCCAGATTAATGTCATTCCTCAGAAGCAAGGAGGAAAGAGTGATCAATGTGGTTGATGTTGTCCTCTGGTGTCCCTCTCTCCTCTCATTTCTCCCTCTTTTTTTCTGAACGCTCCAAAAATCAGAAACTTTATTATAAAATTAAATTGATATGCTTATACATCTATATATTATCTTAGTTTTTCTTAGTTTCACCTACATAAATCTCAAAACTTACTCATATGATCTTTTATGTAGATGTTCACAGGCAAGATAAGAGAATTTTTCATGAAATGAAACTTGTTTACAACAGCTACAGGCTATTGCTATGGGCCAGCGTCTAGAAAAGCCCACCAGCACACCCTCACAGAACTAAACACATATTTGTATTACAAAGCAAACTCAGTTGAGCCATAGAGCAACCCTGATCAATCAATCTTGAGACAAACCCAATCATATAGGCACAACACACTCGCATAAACACAGCAATTCTAATGGACTAGAAGGGTAGAGGAGGCCAAACTCTGCAGGCCACATATAACGTAAATATTAGACGTCTCATTGAATTAGTATCACAGTGTGAAAGACAAAGCACTGGCAAATGTAAATGAGGCCAGACATGCAATACTGCTGATTGGACTTATATAATTAGAATAATATTGCCAAGAGTCTTATTAAGAAGCAAAGGACATAAATAACCAGGGAGATGAGTTAATAGCAGCCGGCTAAAGTAGCTCTTAAATATGCTAAGGCCAGCTATTTCTGTTTATCCATGGCCCACTGATAATCTGGTTATTGATGTGCGGGTGCTATCAGAGGTGAACGATCCCATCCTTGCGGTGCTGGATGCAGTGGCTATTTTAATTTCAATTATTTCACTGAGTAATTAGGCTGAAGACAGCCAGTGAATGGCATCCCTCTCTGCCTTAGGGAAACAGTCACTGTAACCACACAACTGCAAAAAAAATCATTTAGATCTATACCACAGTTCAAAAGTTTGAGGTCAGTAAGATTTTTGTTTATGTAAGTAATTAATACTTTGATTTGGATGCATTAACTTGATCAAAAGTTACAGTAAAGATGTTATATTCATCAAAGAATCCTGTGGAAAAAAAAAAAAAAGAAACAGTTTTCACAAAAATATTAAGCAAATGCTTTCAACATTGATAATAATGTTTCTTAAACACCAAATCATTGTTTCTGAAGGGTCATGTGACAGAAGACTGGAGTCATGATGCTGAAAATTCCGCTTTGCCATCACAGGAATAAATTACATTTTTACATTATATTAATATTAATATATTAAGATATATTAAAATAGAAAACAGTTATTTTAATTTGTAATAATATTTCACAATATTAAAATTTTTACTGTATTTTTGATAAGCATAATAGACTTTCAAATACATTAAAAAAACTCCAAGCTTTTGAACGGTAATGTACCTATATTTTTATGAAAGTTGACTCTAGATTTGAAGACTTAAAAGGCAGCTTTCTTCTCTCTTGTGCATGCATTTTTTGGTAACACTTTGCAAAAAGGTTCATTAGTTAACTTAACATGACCTAATGATGAACTGCACTTCTACAGCATTTATTAATATTTGTTAAAGGGTTAGTTCACCCAAAAATGAAAATTCTGTCATTAATTATTCACCCTCATGTCGTTCCAAACCCGTAAGACCTTCGTTCATCTTCGGAACACAAATTAAGATATTTTTGATGAAATCCGATGGCTCAGTGAGGCCTCTATAGCCAGCAAGAAAAGAAAATAATGACTTTTCAACAATATCTAGTGATGGCCGATTTTAAAATACTGCTTCTTATCTTTTGTTTCGAATCAGTGATTCGGAGCACCAAAGTCACGATTTCAGCAGTTTGACACGCAATCCGAACCACTGATTTGAAACAAAAGATTCATAAAGCTCAGAAGTTTCATGAAGCAGTGTTTTGAAATCGGCCATCACTAGATATTGTTGAAAAGTCATTATTTATTTATTTATTTTTTGGTGCACAAAAAGTGTTCTCGTCGCTTTATAATATTAAGGTAGAACCACTGTAGTCACATGAACTGTTTTAAATATGTTTTTAGTACTTTTCTGGGCACTGAAAGTGTAAATTAACTTGCTGGCAATAGAGGCCTCACTGAGCCATCGGATTTTATCAAAAATATCTTAATTTGTGTTCGGAAGATGACTGAAGGTCTTATGTGTGTGAAACGACATGAGAGTGAGTAATAAATGTAATTATTTTCATTTTTGGGTGAACTAACCCTTTAATGTTAATTTCAACTTTTACTAATACATTATTAAAATCTTGTTAACATTAGTTAATGCACTGTGAACTAACATGAACAAACAATGAACAACTGTATTTTTATTAACTAACGTTAACGAAGATTAGTAAATACATTAACAAATGTATTGCTCATGGTTAGTTAATGTTAGTTAATACATTAACTAATGTTTAACTAATAAACCTTATTGTAAAGTGTTACCCATTTTTTAATGCCTTGCAAGCTTAAATGTTTGTTTTGCAACTTGTGCCATCGTTTTCCAGCTTTATGGCATTGAATTAGGTTTATTTAAAGAATTTCCAGCTTGTTACAAATTTTTGTTTTGTAAAGAAAAAAAAAACTTTTTTGTGAACAACAAAAAAAAGATAATTCTTTATAGTGGGGTCAGTGAAAATGTCCTATTCATTCTTAATGGAAAAAAGAAAATGAAGAGGTTATAGTGTTATCTAATAAGCAAACAATAAAAGGCAGAATGCATTTATATTTATATTGAGACTATTAAATATTGCTTAAAACACATAGACTGGGGGGAAGGTGCATCTCATTATGTGCACTTTAAAGCAATGCAGCCGGCACATTGAGTTGGCCTCTGCTGTTTTACATATAGATGCTGTGATTCTGTCATGGACCCCTATTCTGGTGACACCGGCCCTTTGCTAGATTGCATGTATAATTTATAGACAGGGGTCCCTTGAGTTCATTTGGTGTTGTTTATATCAGCTTTGTACTTTTCTTAATGCTAGTTGTTGATTCCTCTTGAGCGTGTCAAACCCTCAGTGCTAATAATTGATTTGCAGACTGAAATTTCTGCACAGGTTGTTCTTGCCAAGAACGTTCACTCACAGAGCTCTTAGAGATGAATATATGATTTCCCCCTCTTCTGCCCTGCAGCTTTATGAAGGCTTGCACATGAGGGAACAAAAAGAATACAGAAACAACTTATTGTCATATCTCAATTTCTTATTTTGACTGAGGTGTACATGATGACAGAATGAAAATGAGAGAATGTCAAATGAAGGAAACTCCTCGGGCCTCTGTCACTCACACAGCTGTCATGATAAAAGGTGGTTATGTATCAAAAGTGATAAAATTATTAGTTAATTATTAGTTTGCTACTTGCTTACTAATAATTAAGATCATGTTTCACCTTCTTACCGTGATTTATAAAACAGTGTATGCAATATAAATACAGAATGTTTAGAAAAAACATTCTGGTTTCATTTATATTTACTCTCTGATTTCAGATGGGTTGTTTGATGCCTCTCTGTCACGAGGAGACGTTGTGTTGAGTGCTCGTTGGGGACTTGCGCTTGCCCCGTGGCCACGAAGAGAGTGCAGTGCTCTCTCTCTCTCAGCCTGCAAACAGAGACGCTTTCATTTCCGCGCCAAGTGCTTCCGCCCTGGGTGAGTTTCCCTTTATTCTCTCTCTTATTCACTCTCTCTATCCAAACACACTCACTGTATTGGTGCTGTTACATACACACTATCAGTAAACAACAGATTTAGGCCTAAAACAATGTGACTCCCCGTGGACTTCAATTATTTATAAAATCAAACAAGTACGGCTGTTTGTTATGTGGGCGGCCTTTGATGAATATAAGATAAATGCCCTGCCACAGTGAACAATCCTGCTTCCTTCCAAAACTAAAACAAAGTAAACTTATGCAGAGGCCATGCACAGTGTCCTTCTCGTGTGTCAGCCGTCCTCCTAGAAGCTGATTCTAGTCGATCAGTGATCTGCAGATTTTAATGGTGCTTTTTCAGGTGAAGTATAAAGCAGTATTAAACAATGAGAAATAGTTGTGAGAGGAAAATAATGTAAATACACTACCGTTCAAAACTTATTTTAAAATGCAATTTATTCCTGTGATGACAAAGCTAGCTGAATTTTCAGCATCATTACTCCAGTCTTCAGTGTCACATTATCCTTCAGAAATCATTCTAATATTACTTCATTAATATCACTTATTTAAAATTTTGATTATTTTTTGTAAATAATGGATCCTTGCTGAATGAAAGTATTAAAAATATTACTGACCCCAAACATTTGTTCTGTGTAGACAGTAATTTATACTTCTTTATGAAGTTGTGTCTGTGTCTCCATACTTAAGTCTTGTGAATATCTAAAGTGGCAATATAGAGTTTATAAAGTGTTCGCTATTATAGTTGTTGTATATTTCTAGGCTGTGTCCAAAACCAAAGGCTTAACTGCCTTGACTTTTAAGGAAAGCATAAGTGGCGTAGCGTCTGGGGATGCAGGGTATGCACGTGCATATGGGCCCGGGCGGATTGGGGGCCCGCTATTACGGGCTTAACCCCAAAGTGTACTTCGGTCGTCCGCGCACCATCTGCATCGCGTAATTGTCGTCACCAGGAGGGTTCACAGACGTCCGCAATTCCCGTCCGCGTGCAGCCCAATTTTTGTGATGGTACTGACACAGCAAGAGTGAACTGAGTGCCTGAAAACATAAGTCCACTAGGTATTGTGCAGAAAAATGGTCCATGCCATGTCTTAGCGATGATCTATTGTATTTAACCGGTATTCCTTTTCTGTCATTTTTAAAGTGGGTTTCTTAAACTTATGCATGCAGTAATGTAAGTAGTACAGAATTTTAAATTTTAAATGAGTCATATTGGTTTTCTAAAAAAAAAAAAAAAAAAAAAAAAAAAAAAAAAAACGGCTACGTCTGCACATTTTAAGATACATGATGTGAATACATTTAACTCGTAGCCTGCACTCGCTGGGGTGGATACTATTAATTCAACTAAATAAAATGCACATAAAACGTGATGGAAACATATTTAGAGAAGAAACTTCTAGTAAATTTATTAGGAATAAAACGTCCATTTAAAAAAGTCTGTGACAGAATAATTAATTCATAACTGGAATAATCTTCGGACATCTGAAATGATGCAATGGTCATTCTGAAATTCCAAAGCCAGAGTCGAATCGGTTGAATTCAAACTTGGACTGTGTTGAAAAACCGTTTTTTGACATTTTTTAAATAGATCCTCAATGCAAAGTCATAATAATGGAGGAGCGCATATAGGGTACTCTAGTGCTGTTGTTGTCAGTCCTAGAAAAGCCTTTTTTTGTCTGCATGTTTTAAAGTGATAATATCTTATTCATATTAAAGTCCTGGGACTCATTCGCTTAAGACGCACCCCCACGCGAAACTGAGGGGGGCCCGTAACATTTTTTTGCCTGTGGGCCCGGGGCTGACTTGCTACACCACTGCGTCACGCCTAATTATCTAAAACAAATTCTAGTGAGCTTTTGATACTAGATAAGTGATATTTAATGACTTCAGTGAAATTGAATAAGTTAAAAAAAAATGTACTGAAATAATTTATTGCTTTCAACTACTTCATCATATAACATTTTTTATTATTTTGGTCATCCACACACACAAAATTTTGGGATATCATAGGCAGCAAGGGATACATCTATTTCCTTCAAAAATCGGCCAGATGGAGCCATCTCAATAGATGGAATATTATGCAAATTTTGGATTCAGACATATCTTGATGCTTTCAGCATTTTTAGGTTTCAGGCTCTCTATCTACACATTTAAAACTAGTATGACAATTCAAGGTTTGGGTGGTACCACTTACTGAATTTTATTGAATGTTATTGTGTTTTAAAACAGAGTGCTGAATCTGCGAGTGAGATGAACTGTCATCCATACAGAAGCATGCACTGATCTGAGGTGGATAAAGAGAGAGTGTGAGTGTGTGTCTGTGTGTGTGTGTGTGTGTGAGCGCTCTTGGAGTAATTGATGGAGTTGGATGGGCATTTAATGTTGCGTGTTATGATGCTTGAGATTTTATTACTGAACTTAATTACTTTTTCGTCCTTTGTTTTCTTTACGAAACAGTCTTGCCACAACAAACAGAATAACATCTCAGGAAATGCTTAGGCGAACATTGTACCGTCCGTGAAAGGAATTAAATAATTAATTTAAGATGCTTAAAGCAAAAAAAAAAAAAAGAGAGAGAGATCTTTTCTGCAAGTCAGCATTATCGTCTGAACAGAGAGAGATTGAAGTCCATTATAAAGTAAAACTATGTTATTGCATAATGTGGTGAAGCATGTTAATTAATACTTTGTGGGTGACCAAAATTAAGAAGCCAAACTTTAAGAAAAAGAAAGTGTGGAAGAGACATTGATTCAGTTGTATAGATGTAATTATATTTAAATTATGTGATATATAATGAGTTTTTATTTTTATACTGCAGTATGTTTTTTTAAGCTGAAACTCTAAGCTTAATCTTATATCATATAAGCTTTTCTGATTAACCTTAGTTAAAATGATAGTTCATCCAAAAATTAAAAAAATTCCACATTTTCTCACCCTGATCAAACCTGTATGAATTTCTTTCTTTTGTGGAACAGAGATATTTTGAAAAATATTGTTTGTTGTACATACGATGAAAGTCATTGTGGTCCAATGTTTGTTCTTCACAATATATTTTGCATGTGTGTGTGCGCACGTTTTTGTGACATATCAGGACACAAATTTGTATAATGACATTTGTATGACATAGGTATTACAAGGAGAGTGTGACTTATGAGGACATTACCTCATATTCCCATTTTTCAAAAGGCTTATAAATCATACAGAATGAGTTTTTTTGAGAAAGTAAAAATGTGCAGTTTTCTGTGATGGGTAGGTTTAGGAGTAGGGGTAGTGTAGGGCGATAGAAAATATGGTTTGTACAATATAAATTTATGGAATGTCCCCACAATTCACAAAAACAGACGTGTGTGTGTGTGTGTGTGTTCCACAGAAAAGTGAAAGTCATGAGGTAAATTATGACAATTTTCATTTTTGGGTGAACTCGCTTTGAGAGCTATATGACCCTATATGCTGTATGATGAAGTTAAATGTTGGATTTTACACAATTCTTTACCTCAAACATTCCCAGTTTAACAGCATAACTGTTCATAACTATTCTTTCAAGCAGTCATATACAGAATTTCATGAGTCCTGATTTGTTTTTCTGTATATTTTCATAATTATTTGATTCAGATTGAGTTACAACCAATATTTTTCACTATAAAACAACAGGAAGAATTCCAAAAAGTGTTAATGTCTGATGTGTGTTTTCTTTTCTGCTCTACTCATGGTGTTTCTGATGAAGAACAATGAGGATATATCAATGAACACTGTGGCCTCTGTCACTTCTCCCATCCCCTCGTCTTCTGCATGCTAATCAGCGAGCTGGGTGCGCCGCCCTGCTAGATTATTATAAATGCTGTTTATGGTCCTGCTATGACAACTGTGAAGGGCACGGCAAAGAATTTATCATGGGACGGTTTCCCTAGCGTCAAAATGCGTTATGGTATTGTAAATGACCCTTGATAATGAAAGAAGATCCTCTTGTTTCTTGCAATAAGAGTGAATAAAACATCAGGCACTTCACAGTCAGGTTTATTGTTTGAGCATGGCTCATTGCAATTTGACTTCTCATTACAAAAGATTTTTTTCTTATTTCACTTTTATGGAAGCCATATCGACAAATAAAACATCCATCACCTCCAGTGTTAGCTCAGTAAAAAGCAATCTTGGTTTTGTTTTTAAAGCAACATCTTAAAATTTAAACATAATCCACCAAGCAGTTAAATTAGGCCATCATGCGCTTAATATTTTGTCCTGCCAAACGGGTAATGATACATCCTAACGGAGCCAAACAGGGTGCAAAGCTCATATGTTTGTGTAAGTATGCAAACATATGGTAGTGATGGAGAGGGAGGCATGGCCTCAGGGAGCCCTCGGCAGTCATGGCACCCTCTGCATCATGGCTCCTCTACAAAGGCAGTCGGAGAGGCTCCACAGACCTATCGGCTTCGTCCGTCTGTCAGTTATTTGTTAACCAAGCAAGCCCTAAATTAGAAATGCTGGATGCATGTTCAAATGTTAATATATAAATTAGGTTTAATCTTACAAAACACATATTGGTCATTTTGAGCTTTTTTCTATCTTAAAAAATGAATTTGTGATCAGTTCATTAGTGAAATTAAACATGAGTTGTTAGTATGTTCTGTTCGGTTTCTTTTTAATTAATGTAATTTAGCTTAATCCACACTGTAGATAAGGTAACCTAATGTAGTCAAGTTGATTTTGTGATATTAAATAATAATTCTGAATTAAATCATAGAATTATTCATTTGACTTATTGCAATCAGTTCATTTACATTTTAGGTTACCTGGCAAAGAAAAAGTGGTAAGATAAAAGTATTCCAGACTCCAGACTACAAACTAAAAAGTAAGTGAATATGTATTTTTAGAAAATAATAGAATGTGTTGAAATGTTGTAGAATGGAGAGTCTAATAATGTCCAATGAATACAGTCCCAGACCGGTTCAGTTTGAGCTTTACAGCCGACAGTAAAACATTTTAGTGCTCAAGAAATTTGGGTCTCGTTGAAATCTGGCCCCGTGTTGTCATGGATGACATACGATTATTTTTCGTGAGGCTGAGACATATTTTATCATAATCAGTATATGACGAGAGAGTGGGGCCTTGCACACATCATTGGCTTTTCTTGCTTAGTTAGATGGTGAAGGTCAGAGTTCTTAGCCTTTATGGTTGTTTAACTTTAAAGAATTATGGCATGTAAAGAACACACCCCATTTATTTTCTCCTCAATTGGAGGCATGGTTTCTCGGAAGTACAAAGTGGTTTTCTTTACTACAAAAATAGAGAAATAAAATACTTTCAGATTTTGAGGCTATGCTCATTTAAGAAAATACAGTAGTTCTTATTTAATTTTTAATTAATTTAATTTTTTTATTTATATCCTAATTACCTTTTTTTATTAGAATTACTTGCATATTAACTGGATCAAAACATAAGATTGAATAATGATGATGCTAAGAAAATCAGGTATGACAGAATGTATTTGAATATTTTATATTTGTCAGTGGTTTATAAAATATGAATCAGAAGTTGCATGGCTCTGCTGTCAATAAGTAGTTTACTTTCTCTGTTATGTTACCCTATTTTAACATGTTAACGTGTTATCTGTAAACCACTGACCGGTTAACCATGTCAATTTTGCATTGGACCAAGTATGAAAGAGCAGTGATAATGACCACTAGAGGGAGAGGAAAACCATAGTTTTCAGTGAATACAAGCTCAAATAGTGCTAATCTGAGCCCAGAGAAGATCATTTGAATAAAGCGCACACATAAACAATATGTAATATATATATATATATATATATATATATATATATACACACACACACACGCAATATGCTTGTGTAATAAAGGTATAATAAGCACTTTATCATATTCTAAATTTACGCATATACATTTTTTATCATGAATTTCAATGACAAATGTACTGCTTTGCCCCCGCTTTGGTCCCCATCCACTATTATACTCCAACATACAGCTGGAAAAAGATAGTTTTAAAGATTTTCTGCTTAGTGGCAAGTCCAAGGAAAGCTGTGAGGTTTGTTCTCTATTTCTTCTACTTAGTAGTCAGACTTTTAGTGAGGGACTGGCTATGTCAGAACCTCTTGTATACTTCAAAGCTGTACCTGTGAATGAAAGCTACCCGTTGTTCCTTTCAAACGCAAACTTGGGAAAATTAAAAGTGCTTCACAAGCGCATTAGACCACCAAGCTCTGAATTACCACTCCAATAAACAATGTGATGTTGACACCGCCCCCTCTTCAGTCCTGTGGAGCTCTAGGGTGGGAGTCTTTCTCTTTTTCAGTAAGAGGCTTTACTCCAGTCTTATCTTACCCTTGTAACTGTCTCTTGTTGTCCTGATTTGGGGTCTTTCTGGGTGTTTAAATGAGTCAGGAGTGGGCACTGTGACCCAGAATTATAAAATCAATTGTTTCAGGATGATTACCACAGTACAGTGTACAGAAATATTCAACATACTTCCCTCCAATATAAGGGGGTAAAATGATGGTCATTCTGCACTTAATTTGAGCCATCCATTATTTAATTTTTACTAGACAAAAAGGCCTTTTTGGGCAGCCCATATTGTATGATTTTAAATGTACAGTCACAGAAAATACTTAGATACTCTTAAAAATGTTTGAATGCTATGCAAATAAAATATCAAGTAGTGTTTATTTTAAAGAAATAGAAATAGCACAAGCGCACTTTTAAAGCAAATTCACCTGTGTTTATTCTGTTATTATTCTCAACTTCCACCAAAAAATTACTTTTGAGATCAGTTGGTTAAAATTAATTGGAAAAATGTCTCTGAGAAAAGCTCTTTCACTTTTTGCATGTCATGTGATCTAATGCAACCATTTTTAAGTGTTTACTCTAAATTTATGCATCATGGTAACTCCTTGAAGCAAATATAAATATGTTTTTCTTCCTAAAATAGATAAGGAATGGGGAAAACGGTTCCATTGAATTTCACTGAAATTTATGACATTTATTTATAAAATATTTACTTTTAAACTGAGAATTGATCAATGGCCAAACTTCCCCCTGATGATCAGAAATGTAAACTTTAATAATGAGCCTATAATTAAACCGTCAGAACTTTATTCAAACACTGTGTCATGAATCAGACGCGGTTTATGAGTTCCTGAGAGCTTTGTTTGTTGTAATGGAACTTTACCAGGAGGCAATCTGTTGTCACGGCAATCAGCTGCCACTGCTTGAATAAATCATTCTATTCAGCTTCAGCTTGTTCTGTTTGATTTGCTTTGACCTAAATAGTACAGCTCACATCGAGGTACAGTTGCCCTTTGTGTGTGTCCATCTGTACCTCTCAGACTTTCTAGGAAAAATTAAGCCTGCTGTTTGCATTTAGATAAATAATCAGTTCTACAGACTCCATATGTATATCCTGCAGTCAAGAATTGCTAACAATAAATACAACAGTTAAATCAAATTAAAAAATCTGCACATTTAACATATTACTGAAAACTTCTGGCACTCTGTAATGTATTTCATATTACTTTTGCATATGCTGCTGATATGCTTTACCATATAATGTCTGCTAAATGAAATTAGCACATTTTGGTTTTTAATTAAAATTAATATTGTGATATTGACTAGTTCGCAGTTACAGTTGTATTACAGTCCTGTATCCTTCTTTGCTCTAGATGGGAGAAGTGAAATGAAGACCAGGTCAGTTTCCTCCATTCATTGTGTGATAATTGGCTGAAGGGTAAAAGAGAGCAATCAAACTGACCCTTATTTAGAAAGAGTGCTTTTATGGAGGCTTGAGTAATTTACTCTCACAGACTACTAACTGCTTCCACCATAATCAGCCCACCCTCTTTCTTGAGGCCACGCACCTGTGGAAGATAGAGACACCAGTCACTGCCCATCCAGGTGTCAGTCACACTATCATAATACTCTACAGGGTTCTGTGTTCATGTACCATCTCGTGTGTGATGTAAAGTCAGACTACAACAAAAGGGATAGTTCCCCCCAAAATTAAAATTCTGTCATCAGTTACTCACTCTTATGTCATTCCAAACCCATAAGATGTTTGTTCATGATCGAAACACAAAGATATTTTTTTAATGAAATCTGAGAGATTTCTGTCGCTCAGTTGAAAGCATGCTTGAGTTTCCGTTCACCAAATTTGAGTGCTCGTATGTTCACTGATCAATGTATGTATCTGAATAAAAGCCTAAATTAATCTGTTCATCATACAAAGTGATAGTGTCTGTTCAGAATATTTGGATTAAACCCCTAGATTCATGTGGATTTCTTTTACAATCTTTTTATGAAGTTTTGGGTAAATAGACTTTCAATGGAGGGACAGAAATCTCATCGATTTCATTAAAAATATGTTCGATTGTGTTCCGAAGATGAATGAAAGTCTTATGGGTTTGGAACGACATGAGGGCGAGTAATTAATGACAGAATTTTGATTTTTGGGTGAACTATCCCTTTAAGAGTCATCACAACATTTAAGACATCGTAAGCATCATTTTAAACCAATATTCAGCACAGCAATTAAAAATGGAAGATATAGTTCTGCTTGGAGTCGTTCCAAAAAAAAAAACAAAGGGTTTGAAAGGCAAGTGATTTCATGGTAGTTCAAAGTACACTACTCATTACTAATTATCTTCTCATTGACTTTGTAAATACACTGACAATAGAACAAAGTGAACATGAACAAAGCACTGAGGAGTTAATCCCAATTACAAAAGGTCAGTTATTAGTTCCTGACATTGGGAAGGACTTAACACAGATCAAAGAATCTCAGGCCATTGTTATGAGCCAGCAGAAAACGTATACTCTTCCTTCCTGTTCATGCAACACTGGGAGAAGATATTGTAGGAAATGTTTCAAAGCTGTAAGTAATTGGTTAGTTCATTTAACTCTGTAGTTTGTTACTTGCAAGGTTGTATTATAATCATTTGAGTCTAAATTTATATTTAGAAGCTGATATAGGTTAGAGATTGCAGTGACCACAGAGGATTTAAATTCTTAAAAAACATAATTTGTGATAGATATGGTTGAGTTCCTTCTGGGATTCCTTAAAAATGGGAGTCAAAGCTGGAAGCAGCACCTGACCCCCAGCAATAACCCTTTATCTGTCCATCTCGCTCTATGCACAGAAACACGCTGCCCTCTGTCACCTCAGGTGCGACTGACCCTTTGAAGTGCCATAGAGGTGTTAGTTTATGAGAAACAAGGAAGATTCCTGCTCAGCCTAAATCATCTTGTCAGTCAGCTGCTGCAGGGGAAAAGCTTAGCCTGTCATTACACTCTCACATTTAAAACATCACAACACCTGAGACTTGAATATGACCTGGAGCTTCAGATAAGGACCACAGTTAAGGTGGGGTGTTAATCATAGCATTTTTATTGTGAAAATGGCTATTTGTAACAATTGGTTGTTAGGAAAAAAGTGACTTCCTAAAGTATAGTTATCAAGTCAAATATTTAGCTAACTGTTTACTTGCCAATAGTTGATGACAGGCCATTATACCCTCCTTTATGCTCCTAATGCAAGAGTTTCAAGGGAAAATCAGAGTGATACTGTATATTAGTTTGTAGAGTTTAATACAATTTTACTTTTTCCCAATTGGACCAACTTGTGACAATATTTCCCAAATTGAAATGTCTTCAACAATTAATGCTAATGCCTCTGGAGCCCTGTAAGTGATATTTTTGTGTTTCTTTTCAGCATATGTGTTCTCAGCATTACACAAGAGCAGCACCTGAAGGCCTTGCCATCTTTAAGGAGCTGTCAGTCATCTGCTGTTATGAAGGTAGAGGGTCACTGGCGCCACCTTATCAGATCAGAACCTGACTTTGTAATATTGAGTGTTCAGACACTGAACTCCTTCAGGGCTTCTTCTTATTACAAGCCCTACAACAAAACAAGGAATATTTGGAGTCAGTAAGATTTTTTTTTTATGTTTTTGAAAGAAGAAATAATATAACAATAAACAACTTTCTCTTTTAATATATATTTTATAATGTAGTTTATTCCTGTGATAGCAAAGCTGAATTTTCAATGTTGAAAACTGTTGTGCTGATTAATACTTTTGTAGAAACCGTTTTTGATGACTAGAAAGATTAAAGGAAAGGAAAAGGAAATTTTTTTGCAACAATGTAAAAGTCTTTACTGTCACTTTTGATCAATTTAACACATCCTTACTGAAGAAAAGCATTGATTTCTTTAAAAAAAAAGTTGTAATGATCATAAACTTTTGAACGATACAAAAAAGTACAATTGATTTAATGTTAAAAATTATGGCTTTGAATATCTTGTTTCAGGTTACTGTTCATTTGCCCAGTGCTGATTGTTCCTCTGAATGAGAAACTCTAAACTATTGTACTTTTTTAGTGTTTTTTGCATTGGTCATCAGCCACTTTTACATTGTGCATTGTAAACTAAAAAACTTAAGACACACAAAAGCGTGCTGTTCTTCTCACTGGAGGTCTCTTAGTGAGACAAAGCAACTGCATTTGCCCACTCACAACACCAAACACACAGACACGCAGGGGATTGATCACTCAGACCAGCATCGCTGTGTCAACGGACTCAGTTGCCTGGCAACATGTTGAAAGGCCTGAAGTGCATTGACGGGACACAATAGTCCTGGCCAGTGTTTGCTGGGTGATGTTTTATGGCTGACCAAACAGTCCTTGTCGCTCTTGCTCTACTCCAAAAACTTGAGAATGTTTACTCACAGCACATTCTTTTAAATCGTTTTGTGATCAGTCATCTTGCTCAAGAGGAAATAAGGAAGGCAGTCAATGTGATTTAATTAATTAAGTTTACAAATTCTAATGTATTTTAGAAACTTTATAAGACATCTAGATTTATATTTTAAGATAATTTTGACAATATTTACTTTAAGTATTTTACTTTAAGTCTGAAGCCCAATGGTCAGTGGATGACATCTGTTGCTTGAGCTAATATTGGCAGTCCCACCTAGTGGCGTAATTTGTCTCACAGTCTCTGCTTAGAAGCATGAATTAAATGTTGACACAGTGATTTCATGCACACACAGGCGTTTGGCTGGGTCGAGAAGAGGGTCTCCCTTGCACCTGCTGCTGCTCTCAGCTACAGCCATGCTGATTATTACGGGTTAGCTCAAATATCCTTCCACTGTGAATCCTGTAAGAGAATTCTTGTCAGGAGAGAAATCAGGCACCTTTTCCTGTCCAAACAATGACGACTCATGTTGTCTGCAGTGTTGTCTTTTCTCATTGTTTGGTGGTACACATGATCAAACTTTAATTTCAAAACCTTTTTTTTCTCACTGAAATGCTGTACTTTTTTATACTTATTAATTTTCATATTTTCGAAAATATTCATATTTTTAAAAGATTCTTGGAATCTATTTATATTGGATAAACAAGGTAGATTTATTGATATTACCTCAATTACTCACTTTGCAATCATTTCACATTAGTTTCAGAAGTTAAAAAACCCTTGGTTTAGATGTTTTACAAAGAAAATAAAGATTAAAATCAGTTATTGAAGAGATGTAACTGTCATTTTGGTTAAAGACGTCTTTAAAGACTTGAACATACAAAGTTTCTGACTGTGTGTGTTCTTGTTTAACTTACACTTGGACCAAGTGTCCCCACCATGATAGTAAAATGTGAAATTTTTGGCCATTTGGTCAGGGCCCATGAGGAAAACAGCTTGTAAATCATACCAAGTGATGTTTTTTGAAAATGTAAACATGCAGAAAGTTTTCTGTGATGGGTAGGTTTAGAGGTAGGGTTAGTGTAGGGGATAGAATATACAGCTTGTACAGTATAAAAACCATTACATCTATGGAAAGTCCATGTAAAGATACAAAAATGTGTGTGTGTGTGTGTGTGTGTGTGTGTGTGTGTGTGTCTGTGTGTCTGTGTGTGTGTGAATGTGCGTGTGTTTGATTTTCGGTCTCCAGGCTCCACAGCTTCTTGATTTACGACCATATAAATATCCTTGCCATCCCCTGCCTGAGCATGTTCAGGTATTTTGCTCATAAATATGCACGCCCCAAATTAATAATGTCACAGCAAGAAATAAATAAGGCTATTTAGCTTACTGCGGGCAAAATATCTCACCAAATAAGTTCTGTGAGTTGATTTCAAGCTTGATGACATTAGTTTTTCTACTGTGATTATAAATAACAGGTTCCTGTCCATTCCATCTCATGTGTCCCGGGTTAAGGCTGGCTCATTATTCAGTCCACTGGCCACATGCATTAAGAAATGGATAAATTACACATGCTAATTACCTATGTTTCTCCATAATGCATTATTTTAATTAAACGCATGCAAATGCTATATCGAACAAACAACCTAGACTAACCTTCATCTGTGTCAATACATGATACTACAATATACCTGTACCTGCTGTCTGATGTTTCTGATCACCTATAGCAAAGAGACTTCAGATCATTCTACTAAATTGTTCTCATTAGTCAGATCATTCAGTACTGAATTCAAGCTTTCAAGAATACCATTTATTTTAGTTTGTTTAACTTAATTTAAATGAGAAATGTTTAATTCTTAAATGTTTACCAATCATCAGATCATAGAGTTTGCATATGTTATAAATTTGCTGTTTACATTCCATATACACAAATGTAATTTTGTGTTTTGCTGTTATTTTTTTTTTTACATGCAGTATGACAGCTTAAGTTAATGGCTTATTAAACTGCAGCAGAAAGACAGCAGAAGAATTATATTATTCAGTAATTTCAGTAATTTTAAATATTAATATAAATGTATATAAAATAGCTGCTTTTTATTTTGACTGATAAAATGTATTTAAGTTTAGTAAAAGTTCAAAAAGAATGCAAGTCTCTTGACATGTTGTAGTTCATAGATAAATTGAATTTATGTGGGCTCAGACTTAGCCACACTTAAAAATATAAAGAATCTAATTATAAAAATTACCTAATTACAAAAATACCAAACCAAGTGGAAGCTGCAAAGAAATAACGATTAAACATTTTCTAAGAATTAACTTGCAAATTAGTTGTAGCCAACTGGTCTTGTAGTGTGTTTTTTGTAGGGTGTATTAAGTCACCACAGATATTTGATTACATCAACTATTGACATGTTCCACTACAGTTTAGCAAACCATAAAGTGCATATTTTCATTTCTAAATAGAATTCACAAGGGCCTTGCGACGAAGTCACCGAATGAGGAAATAAGCAAAATATGCAAAAGCAGCTATTGAGACCCGTTGATTGATTTATATTGGCCTACTTTCTTTAATTTCATAAATGTCCCGCCGATCTGACTAAAGTTGTGTAAAGTTCTCCCTTTCATCTTTAACCGACAGCCATAACTGGGCACAACAAGTGTTCCCAAGAACTGTTCCTTTTAATTTCATCAAAGTGTTCGAAGAAGTGTTCAAGTCTCAGGCTATTTTAATGAGGTTTGATGACAAAGTTTATAATTTATTTCAGGTATATACGTGAAAAGCAGCATGCTAGTACATGAGAGCATGTCAACATTATACAGAAAACTTATATACAACAGCTTTCACTATATTTTCAACGAAGCTGATCAATTAGACTGAGCATTGTTCACGGAACAATATCTCTTGCGATATTTGTAAGGTCACACCAAAAGTGCATTGCAGGAGTATTTCCTTTTTTTTTTTCAACACTGCCACACGGAAAAGCTGCAGCATCTGTGCTTATACATGCAATCCTCAATCACTTTTCAGTTCCTTTACTTGATGTCGATGAGTCTTAATGGGTAAACAGCCCAAAATTAAGTTACAAGTAAAATTATCTACATAGAGAATGATCGTATATTGTAATTCATAAACTTTAATCATATACTGTCCTAAACTCTTTATGCTTTCTTTCTTCTAACATTTTCATAGTCCATTGTGCATTTTTCAATAAGATTCTTGAACTTTAATAATATGAGGTAGCCTAATGACATATGTCATAGGAAAATTGAGCTATAATCAAACTTAACATTGCTTTTCGAGAAAATTTAAACAAATCAACTTCTATAATTTCAGAGATATCTGTTTTGTGTTTTCTTGTCTTGCCTTTTTGTCGGGTGGTTGTGTAAGAAAAGTTTCAAGTCCCACTTAAAGTTTTAAGTGACCTCTTGACAGTGCACGGCGACCGAATGGAGCAGTGAGGTCGGGCTCGGTGTGGCAGGGCTGCTCTGGCTGGGAGATGTCGGACTCAGGGACTGTGGAGAGCCGGAGAGGAACGCTGGAAGGCGCGCCTGCAGCGTCGAGATGGACGGAACCGGAGCTGGGGCGGGTTTGATTGGCACAGGGATCGCCGGTAAACTTTGCGCGCCATGACTAAGGGATTTGAGTGGTACTCCATAGGCAGTATACTCACCGTCTATCACATTACTGCTATACATGTGGGGCCAAGCCGTGGTTAACTGATTGTGTATTTGATAACCCGTAGACATGGACTGCATGGAAGAGAAAGCAAGACTTCCTGGCATTTTGTAATCTCTGGCAATAATATTTTCAATGGCAAAAGGATGTTTGAAAGTAGAGGGTTGTGACACACTTAAGTTGTAGCTGGTCATCTGAGGTAGATGTGTCCCTAAAGCGGTCATTCTGAGTTTTGCTTGTTGCTGGAGGTAATGCGCCGCGTCTGAGGGTTTTTGCAGGTGTTCGGAGGTGATCATCACTTTGAATCTCTTGCGGCGCCTCAAAAGCTCCCGTTTTCAAACATATCACCGCAGTTGGGATGGAGAGCCCAGAAGCTGCCTTTCCCTGGCTGGTCCGGTCTCCGCGGGATCTTAATGAAGCAGTCGTTGAAGGAGAGATTGTGGCGCAGGGAGTTCTGCCAGCGCTGCGTGTTTTCCCGATAATAAGGAAACCTGTCCATGATGAACTTGTAGATTTCGCTGAGCGGGAGCATCTTCTCCGGGCAACTCTGAATGGCCATAGCGGTTAGTGAAATATAAGAATACGGCGGCTTCTGGTCGCTGTACGTGTTTCTTCCAGGACGAGGCATTTTCCCAACTGAATTAGCCTACCTTAAGTTCACAGAGTCAATAATGAATGGCTTCAAAACACTCCGCGTTTGTTGAAAATCTCACAGTGATCCGCAGTGAAAAGTCAGACATCTTATACAGGTGCTTCAGTTGACACTCACTTAATATCCATTCTTGTAAAAACTTTTGAGCAAATTATGCAGTGCGTTTCATTCGTTTGTTTTAGGAGTTTGTGAAATGCTGTCCATTTGTATATTGCTAGCTAAACTTCAGCATAAAATCTTAAAGTCTTCTCTCATGGCCTCACTCGGAGTTCTCTCTCTGTGTGTGTGTGTGTGCTAAAGTCGCTGCGCGTCTGTCCTCCTTTTTCTGTCTCTTCAAGTGTTCTCTGTGTTGTCACATGACAATCTTCCTCAAAGGAGGGGCGCGCGCACTGTCTTCTAAACAGTTTTCATTTACACCTCTTTCACGCGACCCGCTGAACCAATAAAATTCATCTCCGCCTGAGGACAGAGGCGACTGGATGCGAAATGATTGCACCTGGCTATTTTGCACGTGAACTTTGTAAACAAACACAGCAAATGTAGAGATACTGGCAGTCATTAATGGGGGAAAAACTGGCGTAGTTTAAAACCTTAAGTTTTCGTTTAAGCTCAGGCTGGTTGTGACTTTGAGGTGACTTTTTGGCACCACCACTATTAACCATAATTAAAATCCTAAAATCCTAAATTTCATCTGAAGCGGATCTTTCATATTTTGTTCTTATTTCTTTCTCTTTTTTAAGGCACCATAATTGGGCTCCTATAACTCATTTATTTATTTAGGCCTATAAAAATTAATACATTTAAAAATTGCATTTACTTTATCCTACGCTGACAAAAATGTTTCCATAATTAAGTTTGTGTTTTAAAATTGTTATTTTCATTCCTTTTCAACTCACTTTTCTTCATCAAATTCAGTGTACTAAAACGTGCGTCTTCGTCAGTTTGGCACCGGTTTTACTTCGACTTTAAGCCAGCAATTAAACCTAAGATTTCAGTTTTAATTAGCTCATAATTACAGTGTAATGTTTTGTAGATATAATCTTATTATCCGCATGTCTTTCTTTATCAGGAGGTCTGATAGCCTCCTTAACTACTTCGTTTAAGTCATTCTTTTACTAAAGCTTGACCATCACTCAGGACCACACGCAGGCAGCTTCCCATTCACACTGCTGAAGAAGGGAATTTATGTGCATATAAGCGAAATGGCGATACATGCTGGAATATACCTTCTATACTATAATAATACATTTTAAGACGTGTTTATGATCAAAACTAGTTTGAATTAAATCCATTAATGCCTCATGGATTGACATTCTCAGAGTGAAGGTTTGTGATAGTCGTTATTTTTTATCATTTAGAGCATCAGCGTGAGGATCATTGCTACACATTTTACTATTTTATCGTTAATTAAATATTTTAATTTATTTAATGACGTTTAAAAGATGAAAGTGTGTTTTACTGTTGGTCTATTAATGTAATAACGACATAGGTTAAAAGAGATTAATTTAAGATTATCAGTTTAAACGAAGAATAGCCTATATTTTAGAGAAGCATATTATGCCATGTAAAAAAAAAAAAATGTTTGATTGCCATGCATATGAAGAGTTGTTAATTTTAATATCATTGTCCACTTTAAAATAATTATCAGCTTCACCGTGAAAATAAAGAATAATATGGGATATACAGACTCTAGAGAAGTGCCGGCATTACAACAGAAAGAATGATTATGTCTCAATCCTGTAAAAAGATGAGGACTGTCATAATTGGTCTGAGGAGGGGTGACGTCAAAGGTATTTGATTGGAGGATGAACTTCCAAATCACAGACCAAACCAGAGTTCTTTTTTAAATATTTATTTGGCATACTAGTGGTTTATGAAGACCTAAAATATGAAAAGACATTAATGGAATATTAGTAACAATAATAATTCTATAAATAATGCATTTATATCATTTTTAAACAAAGAAAACAAACTTAAAATATGCTCTAATCTCTAATTAATTTTAACATTAGCATTAAAAGGGAAACATAATTAGTTAAAATTAGGTCAATAGCTTTTTAAGCTTTAATATAGGCTTGTCAGCATATTGTATTTTTTTCTAGTTGTCTTTCTGTTATGGGATGATAAGTGAATATCTGTATTATGGCTATTACCTTTATTGTCATCATTCCATTTGGATAGGCATGTACAGTTGGAGAAAGGACGCAATCCTGAATGTGCCAACATTCTCCGACCTAACTGCTCCTGATGGAGTGCCTGTGTGTGGCTATGTGTCTGTGTGTGTGTCAAAGTGTGTGTATGCTGCAGTTAACCCTTGACCACTAGCACAGGGTAAGACTGGAAGCAGGTTGATGCTGTATTCCGTGATGAATGATATTTAGTCTAATGGAGAACATGTGACGCATCTGTGTCTGATAAATGATACTGGCCTGTAAATACAGCCCTCAACACCATGTTGTCTCATCCTCAGCCAGCCCAGAGCCTGGCTTTTTGTATTCCGTTTTGAATTTTTTTATTGGGTTCTTTAGTGTATTTACTTGTCTTACAATAACTTACAATATTAATACAGTTTATATTATAGAACTTGATAGGGTAGCTTTGACGGGTCACCTAAAGTTCATGACGATAACCAAGGATCTGCTTTAAAGTCTTTTTTAAATAAAAAAAAAATCTATTATAATATATTTTAAAATGTAATTTATTCCTGTGATGGCAAAGCTGAATTTATTTGAAATAGAAATTAACTATGTAAAAGTCTTTACTTCTCCTTTTTGATGAATTTAATTAATTAAATATTCTTTTCTATAAAAAACTTTATATACAATATAAAAATAATAAAGCCATTAATGTTCATTACTTTTCTCTGTTTTGTTTCTATTTTGTCAAAGTACTTCCTCAGATAACCAGAGTAGCTCACACCAAAAGTACTTGAAAAAAAGTCTCTGTGTAGACCAAAATCTGGGATTTTTGATTAAATAGTTATATTTCAGATTTGCTAACACTGTCAGTGAAATTGTAGATGTTTTGTCATTAATCTGAAAGCATTGAGTGGTCAGTCCTTCGAATACAGCTTCGAGTTATTGTAATTAGATTGTAAAGTGGATTATTGACCTCTCAGCCTCTTATTTTGTTCTCAAGAGTCACAGAACACACTCCCTGTGATGTTTATTTCTGCCCTCCTGTTTATTAATGCTCAAGCGTGTCTGCTTAGAGGTGTGTGTTTATGTATGAATGTGTCTATGCGCATACATTATGCTCTCTGCAGGCTGTCTGATAGAAGTCTGTGCGAGTGGCTCTGAAGTGCGATGGTTGATGATGAGCATGTTTCATGCAAGGATGCAGCTCTTCCTCCTCTTAAGATGGCTGTGCATCTCTGGTCCTGCTGCAGAAACATCTTTCAGATGGTAATGAGACCAGAGAAAGTGTTGTGCCATTGTGTGAGCCCTCTCAAGCGCAATGGTAAGGTGTGACCATGCAAAGGTATTTCATTGCAACTAGCCTTGTCCTGAGTTTTGCCATTATGATGATGTTTCATTCTGTCATTTGGTTAAAAATGTTGCAGACGCCCTTGTTAACTAAAACCACAACTATTCAAAACTGTTTTCATTAATTGAAAAGCTGAAATAAAATATGAAGATTATGTGAAAAAATTAATTAAAAAATTAAATAAAAATTAGACATGTTGTCACAACTAAAATAAGTATTCAAATTAGCCTACTAAAACTGAAATTAAAAAATATTAAAAAATGTAATCATTTAATACGTCTACTCCATAAAATTAAATAAAATGAGATATTGTGAGATAAAATGAGATACACTGGCTGTTTAGTGGTCGTGTGATGATCGAGACACTCAGCAAGTAAACACATTTTTGTGAGTCGCGTGCTGCTCAGTGCGCACAAGTAGCGCTGTTTCGTTCCGCTTTTGGCGCTTTAATGTTTCCCTGGCCTAAAATCTAGTACTGCCACCTTGTGTTGACATTGTGAAACTGCAGGATTTGTAAATTACGCATGGCGGGCCACATATAATAGATTTTAATAGACAAGCTGCGGGCCGTTTGAAATCCATCCCTGGGCCGCATTTGGCCCGTGGGCCGTAGTTTGGACACCCCTGTTCTAATTTGTTCATGTTTTTAGAGGCAGCTTGCATCGTCACTACGTTGAATACGCACGTAGTCGTCGTCTGGTTTATAAGAAGCAGAGACCGTTCTTTGTTAGAAGCAAGAAGAAACCTCATTGCTACTGAGACGATGACATCTTTGTATTGTGTAGGCCAGACGGCCACCGTAGCTTCTCCGAAAGGAAAGGGTGCGAGGGGTGTGCACCGTTAGTTGCAGTTCGCAACCTCACCACTAGATGCCGCTAAAATTTACACATTGCACCTTTAACTGCTGCTTTTTAAATGTCTCTTTCAGCAGTAGATGCCATCTGTATGTTCATTAACAGCTGGAAGCGATGTCTTTTTACTCCTAAGCAACAAACGAAAAAGAACTTTGCCGTGAGTAGCCTATAGGCTATCGGGTCACTGATGGTACGCCGTCAACGATGTACCTACTAAAAACGGAAAAGTTTTTCCTTTGCGTTTTTTCACTGACAAAATTGTAAAAACAATCCCCATTCAACGATTAAAAACGCTGCATGTATTATGCAGGCCAGGCCAGTAGTTGGCGAGGTCACTTTGTAAAGAAAAATGAATGGCCAAAGTGCATAAATGTTTTACGTTTTTAGATGAAAACTGTGTCGTGTAAACGGTCTCTGAATCACATTCAGTCTACGTGTGCAAGAGTGCAAGCACAAGCAATGAGTTGCTGGATGCAGTTCACTTAATGGCCACCGGTCTCGCTAATAGGATTTCAGAATTCAACATTTAGCCCCTTTAAAGGGTCATGAAACCCCAGAACACATTTTTTGAGATGTGAACAGATATGTACAGGTTGCATGTCACTAAAAATTCTAATAGTACTCATAAAGTTTATCAACAAATGAAAATTGGTTATTTTTGCATTTTTCACAGCAATTTTGTACTTCTGGTTTGAAAAGCAAAGTCGCATCACAAATCTGACGTAGATTCGGGCCTGTGTAAATAGGCTTTCGGGGGCTGCTTCACAAATCAGATTTTTCCTTTGAGAATATTTTGGAATGTTATGATGATGTGGTGTGATTGTTTCATTCAATATGTTGAACAGTATTGATATTGGTCTCTATTGAGTTCCCAAATCTTTCTGTCCAGTATTATTTCAGTAACTGATGGTCCATATTCATCCATTTTAGTAGCCTACTTTTACTTTTCTGTAATTCATCTTCTTAGGTTTAAAAATAGGCTATACTTTCAAACTTGTTAACCATTTGACATTAACTGAAAAACTAATTTCATCCAATATTAAGTTTGTGTAATTTATATAGCCTAATTGAATTACAAAATTATACAGACAAATACAGACACATAGTGTGAATGCAGTAAAGTAATGCAGCATACTCTCTAAGTTTTTTAATTGTCACCCTCCCTTCCACTCAGAGGGCATCGTGAATATTTAATAAATAATTAGCAACATAATTTTTCCTCAGGAGTCATCACAACTCTAATTGCATTGTGAATTAAATGATGAGCAACATTATGGGTGGTACCCATATTCTGTGATGTCAGAAGAGTTAAAGCAGTATCTCTCTGATCAAAGAGCCTTAATCAGAAGAATACAGCTCGCTCAATAATATGCTAATGAGATATCTCTTTCAGAAAACATACTGGGAGGAACTATTCTAATTAAGAGGATTCAGAGTAGCAACCCTTTAACTTACACTTGCATATTCATTTCAGTAAATGCATGCACTATGCAAATCAAATGTGGTGGTGTGGTAATGCCCTGTTAATTTATTCAAATTTATCAGAGCAGATTTCAGATTTATTAGAACACTTGTAAAATGGACCACTCTAATTATGGGGCTGTCTCAGCTAGACCACTTATCTTGATGTGCATTTGTGTCATTGTCAGAGTCGGAAGCATATGCTGTTTTTGGCTTAGTTCAATAGTACACTGTAAAAAAGAATGGTTGGTTTAACTTAAAAAACTAAGTTATCTGGTTGCCTTAAAATTTTGAGTTCATTGAAATTAAAAATTTGAGTTAATACAATGAAGGAGATTAGTTTAATCAACAGAAACTCAAAATATTATGTTATCTGAACTACATTTATCTAAGTTGATTTGACAAAAGAAAGTTGTGTTAACAAATCATGAAAATAATTGTTTACAGTGTAAATGTCATGTTCTGTATGATAATATAAATCTCAATGCTTGCATATGACAAAATTAGTATTTGTTCCTTTTTGCAATCATGGGCATTACTGAATAAGATTTTTTTTTTCTTTGTTCAAATCTCACAATTATGCAAATCATGTTGGATTTTTAATGACTTAAGTTAGAGGTTAAAATGTATTTATTTCTTAATAAATAAATGAATATAAAGAAATCATTTATGTATGTATTCATATATAAATAAAATGTAACATCAATAATAATAATAATTATTATTACTCATCCACCTCATCCACTGCCAGAAAAGACATTTTATAAATATTTTGATCTAAATGAAATGATCCAATACCACCTAATGTTATCAAGTATCCATGAGTGGATAATACAAGATGTTGTGTATTCCTATCCCGCCGCTGATGACCCAGGTTTTCTTATGTGCACACGTAAATACATTGTGCTGTCTCTCCATCATCACAACACACACACACATACTCTTACTACCACCCTCTCTCCACCTGCCATATTAGCAGGGTGGATTTATGACATCATTAGCTTAAAGTATTAGATATGCAGGGACAGACCATGACTTTTATTAATTAGATTAATCTAGAGGCCCTTACTCAGAGTGCGATTAACCCTGCATGCCTCAGAAAACATCTCTGTCCCCTTGCTAAGGCTTTGACACGAGTGTCACAGCATGACCTCTATATCCTTCCTGTTTATTATGCCAACCTGGAGCTTTTAAAGGGTTAGTCTTTGAACGAAAATATCATGACATATAAGTGATCTGAAAGAAAATATGATAACTCTTTTATTTTACCCTGTATATCTCGCTTATTTGCAGACCAGAACAACTTTAAGCATAGAAAAACATGTCCTAGAACTTAAACTTCACATTCATCAGAAATAACTGTAACCACATTGTATGTGCTAAAAGCAAGAATAAGCACATAACAGACATTCTTTATCATAATCATGCTGTCTGCATGAAATTGCTTGAGCGACAGAACCAGTCTAGTCAAGCCATAGAGAGAGAGGCACAGAGCCAAGGTGATGGATACGCCACTGTGAACAGGAATAAGTGCGTTTGTGTGCTTGATAAAGACGTGAGAGTGGCGAGAGGTGAGACTGAAGCTGATTAAAGGAGGGAGAAGCTCCACTCCATCTTGTCTTGTGTCTTGCGTGTCTTATGATATCTTATCATTAGTTCCCCTGACAGTGATTTAGCAGCTGCTATTCTCTCTCATTGCCAGGGAACAGTGTTTAAAAGTAACCTTCTTTTAATAATCGTGGCCATTTATCACTTCCGCTACTGTCAGAGTCGAGTGGAGGTAGTCAGACAGTAGTTTTGTGGTGTGTATGATTCTCTGGCCTAAAGGTCTCAGAGGGCTCAGTCTAGATAGAGATATCTGAACCCTTACATCCACTCATGAAGAGTCCAATCAGTCAGATGATGAATCAGGGTCAACACTGAATCAGAGGGGCTTATCTGGGCCACTTTCCTACCTGATACACCTAAAGGCATCCAGGCATTTGTACCTAATAGTGCAGGGGTGTTCAGACTGGCATCTGGGGACCCTCAGGGCACCACAATGTGGTAACATATGAGAGGGAAAAAAGTAAAAAAAAATTACATTTTAAAGGAAGGTGCAATATGTAAGATTTTAGCAGTAAAATATCCAAAAACCACTAGGCCAGTGTTATATATTTTGTTCACTTGAGTACTTACAAAATCCCAAATGTTTCCAACTATTTGTAAATCGTAAAAAAATTGCAATTTTAACCAAGGCTCCGGGACGTGTGAGGAGTCGCCTGTCAATGGCGTCATACCCACATTAACCCTCTGTTTCCGGTTTTATTTTGTAAAACCATGGAAACACCAAAGACGCTTTAATATATTTTAATAAACAAGGGAACAACTGTTTGGTTACGTTTACAGAAAACTAATTATTGTTGTATAGCTCAACACGTTTAGTCTTATTGTTTAAATCTATTTTTCTTGATTTTTTGCAAGTACCATGCTTTACCATGCTTCAGAGAAAAACTCTATTTTGTCAAGTAGCTAACATAGCATAATCAGATACAGCTTTATTTTTAGTAACAGTAATACAGAATTTTCTCCATCATACAATACATTTTAAAATTAATTGCATGCCATTTATCAACACAAGCATTCCAGTATTTAATATGATATTCTAAAATCGATCTTACTGCGGTGTGTCCCAAACAAATGTCTCACAGCAGCCGCCAAGCGAACGCACAGAGTAACGTTATAACATCATTTTCAACACTCTCAAATGTATCTGATATGATAAACAGAACTGCGTTCCCTCATACTCATGACCGGAAAAGCGGAAACGGCCCCAGCGACTGTGTCATAATAAAAGTTCCGCTGCTCATGAGGCGTGTGTTGCGCAATCGCTCCAGTGGCCTCGTTCAGCTCCCACTACACTCGGTCCTGCTCTGCTTCATACTACAGTAACATTAATAATCACATCCATGAACATGATTTCTTCTTGAGTCCTATCCCATTTGTTTCCACCAGCTGTGATGTGAAGACCACATGTCCAAAGATTCTGTGCTCAAACTTGCCATCATCAAGCTACGCCTTTGTTTTGAATAGGCCTCTAGCGACCTCTAGCGGACAGAAATCTTACATATTGCACCTTTAACAGAAGAAAATGAACTTTTATTTAGCAAGAATGCATTAAATTGATAAAAAGTGACAGAAATACATTTATAGTGTTACAAAAGATTTCTATTACTAATAAATGCTGTTCTTTTAAACTTTCAATTCATCAAAGAATTCTGAAAAAAAAAAATGTATCCACAAAAATATAAAAGCAGCACAAATGTTTTCAGCATTGCTAATAATAAGGAATGTTTCTTGAGCAGCAAATCGGCATATTAGAATGATTTCTGAAGGATCATTTGACACTGAAGACTGGAGGAATGATGCTGAAAATTCAGCTTTACCATCACAGAAATTAATTAATTTTAAAATATATAAAAATAGCAAAAGAGTTATTTTAAATTGTAATAATTTTTCACAATATTGCTGTTTTTATTTTTGATTAAAACTGATTAAATAAATAAAGCCTTGGTGAGAGATTTCTTTCAAAAGCACAATCTTATATATATTTCATAAAAACATTACATATTTCATTAAATATTTCACAAAACTGTATGCATATTTGCTTTTTTCTTACTGTAAAGTAAAGTAAAAAATGCTTGAAATGTTTTGAAAATATTACAACATTTGTATATGTTTGTAATCCAAATATACTATAATATACAATATAATAAACAAATTATTTTAACTGAAAATGTTTCTCTTATATTCTAATATTGAGTAAGAAAAATACATTCATTTCAAACAAAGAAATCATAAAAATTATAGTTTAACAATAAAGCAATATTTTGATTTTAAAAAATGGATTTATCACTGTGACACATAAAAGCAGATCATTTAATTTTAGGAACAACATGTTGTCTAATATGACAGGTGCTGTTTGTCTCCCACAGTATAAATTTATCTGTATACATGAATATATAGAGCTTATATTTAGCTATAGCTATGTAAATAGCTTTTATGAATTAAGAAGGGTCCCTCGCAAAGGGATCCTCAGATTTGGGAGTCCCTGCCATTAAAAAATAAATAAATAAAAGCCCTGGACTAGTGTGTGTGTGTGTGTGTGTGTGTGTGTTTGCTGACATTTGAGTTGTATGAGTTTTCTATGTTCAGTGTGTGCTTGTGTATGGTAGAGTAGGTAGGTTATGACTTGAATCGTCATATGAGATCGGTAACTCTTCTATAGTGTACAGATAAGGTTTATCATGAGTCACTTCTGACAGCACTCATTTTTCCTCAGCCTTGTTTCCTCCAGGCATCTGTGTTTTGTAACGGCAGAGCACTGCAGTCTTCTGTATTCTCATACTCTGCTTGCACATGCAAGTGTGTGTGTGTGTGTGTGTGTGTAATCGTGTCTCTGTGTTTGAGGAGAGATGAATGAGACTGTGTTGGATTCGGTGTTGTTGGTGTGAATGTGTTGACATTTTGTCAATACAGTATTGGCATTCTGGTTAAGCTAAAGATTAAGCAGATAAATGTGTAGTAAATGGATTGTTTGCTGTTGTGCCCACCATAAATCAGGTAGCGGCACTTATACGCACACACATACAAGGCTCTTATTCAAGTTATTACTTTACAATGGCAGAAAGGCCAGTTCTGTAGTACCAAAGGTCATTAAGATGTCAAACATGTCAAATTTGTACAGCGTTTAAATTAATTTCATGTGCTAAAGTAGAGAAAGTGCAAGGCTGAACGCAAGTGTGAAATCTTAATTTGAAATCTCTCATGAGTAAAATAACACCACTTCTCATGATTTAACTGTACCTCCAACTTCATACGATGTGTAGTTCTGTAAAAATATTGGATTTCATTTGTCTATGCTCTGCTTAATCTCATAATCAGTGTGAATTAAAACATTAATGTAGTTTCTGCAGGGTTAGGATGAATGATAATCTTGATGACACTAATGGAATGTGTTCTCTGTTCAGCAGAGGTTGAACAAGTCATGAATCAAGAGATAATCAGAATGCTTTATGAAAATAAGATCTGCTCACTGCACACTGTAAATTAAATGGATATCAGTAACTTTTTTCACTTATATTTTTGGACAGCAAATATGGGAATTAAAAAACAAATGTGATGGTTAAAGAGATAAAATGCACAAGTAGTGGAGTTTTTTTTTTTTACTGTCATGGCTTTATCAGAACTTTTTTTTATATAAATAATGTTTCTCTTGATTCTGGATTTAAATTGGTTTTGGATTGTTCATAAATTTAATCTGGAAATGGCCGCTGGAATTTTTTATATATGTTGAAGCAGGCCTGTTTGATAATGTTGTGTTTAGTCAAATGAATCATAAGGATACTGTTTATCGGTCAGTACACTTTCATGACCTTGAATGTGAGTACTTGTGTTCTGATGTCACTTTTGTTTGTGTTAGTTTGTTTGCATGTCATATTTATTTTTTATATACGGGCCAGTATTACATTGTGTGGTGTATATATGGTATGTGTAGTTGGCGCATAGATGGATTATCTGCATTGATTATCTGTGTGTGTCATTAATTATCTAGGAAGTGCTCTCAAGGTCACAGGGCTGGAAATTTAATTATGCTGCCACTTTATTAAGTGGTCCATTTAAAAATGCTGAATTGCAGTAATTAATTTGGGGGGCAGTATTCCCACAGGAAATTATTATTTTTGCTCCTCCCTCCAGATTAAGGGTGTGTAAGCGTAAATGAACATGCGTAGATAGTATTTCATTTCCTTGTATGAGTTGACAGCTGCTTTATTGGTGGGTGGTGGTCTTCTTCTTTGATGACAGGGTCCTCGCATCTATTGTACCATGTATACAAACACTCAGATCAGCCTAACCGGTTGATCAGTTTGAGCTCAATGCAACCAGGATTTCTAGTACATTTCATGACCTGCAATTTGCATAAAGAACAGTACGTATTGACTATCAGGAGTTATTTTTCATACGCAGAAATGATCTCTCAGGTTTAGTTATCTATGGCCTGGTTTCACAGACAGGGTTTAGATTAAGCCAGGATTAGGCCTTAGTTCAATTAGGACATTTAAGTAGCTTTTATAAACAGTGCCTTAGAAAAAAAAAAAACATTGCTGGTGTGCATCTTGAGACAAAAAACAATGAAACTGACAAATGCGCAAGTTGCTTGCAGTTAAAACAGCTCAAACATGCATTTTAGTCTGGGACTAGGCTTAAGCCTTGTCTGTGAAATATATAATCAAGATATGTGCAACTAGTCCTGAATAACACTGAATTCAATGTCCAGAAAGATAAAATGTATTATTATATATTGTATAAAAAGTATACGCTACTGTATAAAAGTTTGGGGTCAGTAAATTTTTTTTAAAGAAATTGCTTTTTTCAGCAAGGACTTTTGATCATTTGATCAAATGTAGAAAAGATTTCTATTTCAAATAGATGCTGTTCTTTTGAACTTTCTATTCATCAAAGAATCCTAAAAGATCTGTGCCACTGTGGTTCATTGTTTTTTTTCTAGACTTGATTGTGTTTATGGGGCACAGTTTAACATGTCTTAATGCTTAGTTTTTTAAAAAACCACGTATTTTTCATATATTTTACCTTAATTCTACACCGCTGTTTCCCTTCTCCTAAAAATGCTCGGTTAAGCTCCTGGTTCTATGAAGCCCCTCCCTCAGAAATACACAATGGGCAGATGGCAGTAATGAAGAGGGTCAAACAGAACCTCTGCAAGCACAGCTTTTAAAGGGCGTTTCTGAAAGGTAAGTATTTTTGTTTGTATTTGTGTCAAAGTGTTTAGATATGCTGTCACTTGTAAATGTTACTGCTGTTTACGTTAGCTTTCGATATACGCTGTTATCCTGATTAAAGCTTTACTGTAGCTGAATACATGACTGAGTAGTAGCATTTTTATAAAGGTATTGTTTAATTTATAACATGAACGAGCATGTGGGTAAACACAAAATAAAAGCTGTAATGAAACAATGCTGTACACTGATAACAGAACGCCAACAAACACCAACAGAAGTTCGCTGGTGTGATTACATAGAAGTTTGTTGGTGTTTATAGGCGTTTGTTGGAGAAGTATGAAATAGAATTTAGCTAACTGGCTAGCTAAGCCAAACCACATTGGTCTTTGTTTACGTCCCAGAAACTATATAACTTTATAAACAATAAAACATACTTACAGGTTGGGGCACATAAACAGCAGCTTTCAGCTTTCATCTTTCAGTAATAGCCTTTGTGCAAATCCAGCATTGAACTCGTGTAGATTCTGGAAGCTGTCTTCCGTAAAATGTGCAGCACAGATAGCTAAGTTAGCATTATAATGGTCAGGAACAGAATTAAACATACATTTTAAACATTGTTTCCGAAGTCCAGCGTCCCTAGGAAGCCCAAACACAGAAGACTTGTTTGTGCGTGACATGGCCTCGCCCACTTTGTTGCGTGTTCCCGGGGGCATGTGTTTATGTTAAGGGTTTATGATGTCACCAACCCGGGAAGAAGCTCGTTGTAGTCAAAACCGGTCGAAATTAAAGGCATTAAACTGCCATAACTTTAAAAGACAATTCTCTGTTTGCATTGAACTTTCAACGCTGTAACTTTGCAGATACTGTTTATGCTCAAGCAGCAACATTACACATTAACTAAAGTTTAAAAAGTGAAATGGCAATGAACCACCCCTTTGTTTGAAATGTTTCTTGAGCAGCAAATCAGCATATTAGAATGATTTTAAATGATCATGTAATGTATGTGAAATACATTACATTACAATAGAAAACATGTTTTAAATTAAATATTAATATTGCTTTTTTTTACTTTATTTTTGTTCAAATAAATGCAACCTTGATGAGAACAAAATATTTCAATTTAAAAAAGACATTAAAATATTTTTCTGACCCCAAACTATTTTTAATAACAATGTATTGTTTAT
This sequence comes from Hypophthalmichthys nobilis, assembly GCA_037950665.1. Lineage (NCBI taxonomy): Eukaryota > Metazoa > Chordata > Actinopteri > Cypriniformes > Xenocyprididae > Hypophthalmichthys > Hypophthalmichthys nobilis. Next base: position 38,856,457 of record CM075470.1, read on the forward strand.
TATTATTATTTATATTTTTGATAGTTTAATTGTTTGTTATATATACTAATCGATCAATTATTTTGGGGGTTTTAGTTGAATTTTTATTATATATTATCATTACTAAATTAACTCTTAACCACTGTCACTAAACAGGCTATTATTTTAAACCCTCATGGCATCACAATAGCAAAATGGGTTACAATGAACCCACGGCACTGAATGAAGGCAGAGGAGCAGAATGAGGGGAGGCTAATCTGTCCTGCTCCAGCAGTGGGGGAGGATGCTGCAGTCATCTTCACTGTTTAACTAGGGAAAAACCAGCATCACAGTGTTTGTGGCTGTTGAGGATGAGCTTTGGTCTGGTGGGCTGAAAGGCAGTCATCTGAAACTGAGAAATATATCTGAAAACGCTGTCCATCAGAGAAAATGAGCTGTCAGTAGTCGCATTGATTAATCTTTCTTTTTGAACTGAACAGGATAAGATCAAATAAAATAAAGGCCTTTCTCCTGGATGCCATATTAAAATAACATCCGCTATTGAAAGGATGCTGTAGTACAAAGTTCTTATTTTATCTTTTTATTTAAAGTACATTTTTGACAGTATTTTATCATTTTTATTTGATATTTTTATTTTAATTAAATGTGATTGTATGAGTTAATTTTGCTCTACATCACCTGACATCTTTTTTTTAATTACAATGAATGGCCTCAGAATCATTTTGCATTCATAATGCTGCTTGAGAAAATATCCAGTTTGTGTTTAATCATGCTGTTATACGGCAATGGGAAATTAATTAAGCTTATCCCAGTCTCTGGGGCATTGTTGTGTTAATTGTTCTCATTGACTTGTGTAATTATTTGTTTGCTGATCACATTTGCATACTCTTGAAAATCCTGCTGATGAATGGTGTAATGATCGGTGATAAGCTGTGCTGTCTGTAACAGCCTGTGTGCTGTAAAATGCAATCAGATGTTTGAGAGAGAGAGACTCTTAATAAAAATTCAGCTTAACATGATTTATGAACAGTGATAGAGGTAGGCCTCATTCAACACAGTACACTGGCTGGACAGGGCCTTGTGTCCCATGTAAATGAGAGGTGCGTTGACCCCAACCTGCTCTGAGAGCGGAGGGTGAGAGGTCAGAGGTCGAAGGGTGAAATTTCCCTGTAAATAAAATGGGTTACTGAGGTCATGTAGGAACATTGTTGACCTCCAAAGACTACCGTATGTCTATCTATCTATGTATCTATCTATCTATCTATCTATCTGTCTGTCTGTCTGTCTGTCTGTCTGTCTATCTATCTATCATCGTCTGTCTATCTATCTATCATCGTCTATCTATCTATCTATCATCGTCTATCTATCTATCTATCTATCTATCTATCTGTCTGTCTGTCTGTCTGTCTGTCTATCTATCGATCTATCTATCTGTCTGTCTGTCTGTCTGTCTGTTTGTCTGTCTATCTATCTGTCTGTATATCTATCTATCTGTCTGTATATCTATCTATCTATCTATCTATCATTGTCTGTCTGTCTGTCTATCTATCTATCTGTCTGTCTGTCTGCCTGTCTGTATATCTATCTATCTATCATCGTCTGTCTGTCAGTCTGTCAGTCTGTCAGTCTGTCTGTCTGTCTGTCTGTCTGTCTGTCTGTCTGTCTGTCTATCTATCTATCTATCTATCTATCTATCTATCTATCTGTCTGTCTGCCTGTCTGTATATCTATCTATCTATCTATCAAATTCAAATTCAAAATTGCTTTATTGACATGACTGTAAATAATACAATATTGCCAAAGCATATATACATAAAACAAAAATAAAACCATCTGTATAATAGAAGAAAATATTATCAAATATTATAACACTATCAAATATTACAACATAACTTAAACTTAAATTAACAGTGTAACACCTTAGAACATGTCTGAACATTTAATACCACAGTGTTTTAACATATATACACACACGTACTGAGGGTCACTATGGTGGACGGTAGGGAAACACACTGAGGTCAGACACAATACACACATTACACACATTCACCTGCTGTCTCTCAGGCTGTGGCACATCCACACGTATCTCGCAGCCAGTGCTGCTGTCTGTCCCTTTCCTAGTATTATCTTTATTTGTTCTACTTCAGTCATGGCTGTAAAGTTCTTTATTGAGTTACTGAATTTATTTAAGTAAAGATCTCTTATAGGTGTGTATTTGTGGCAGTGAAGGCGGAAGTGCATCTCTGTCTCGATCTCTCCTGTCCTACAGTGAACACACACCCTTTGCTCTCTGGGTAACCAGCTCTTTCTGTGTCTGCCGGTCTCGATGGCTAGACTGTGCTCACTGAGCCTGTACTTGGTCAGGATCCGTCTCTGCTTTGTGTCTTTGACACTTTGGAGATATTCTTCTAATTCATAATTTGATTTTAGAGTTTGATAGAATTGTAATTTACTTTGTGTTTTAGTTTCCTGATCCCAATGTTCCAGATATGTATTTTTAGATTGTTTGATAATTTGGTTTATTTTGATGTTTGGATGAGAAGCAGTGCTGGTCTGAGACTGGTTAGTGTTAGTAGAGTTAGTCAGGTTAGTAAGTCTCAGAACCAGCTGACTGAGGGACTTTTTTCGGGGTTCAGTTCTTGGGTTTGTAATGCTTTAAAATGTAACGATTCTGTGGGACTTGATTTTAGATGCATCCAGAATTTGAGGGATCTTTTTTGCATATTAATAATCAATGGGAATCGGACTAATTCTGCCCTACATGCATTATTGGGTGTTCTTCTTTGTAGTTTGAGAATAATTTTGCAGAATTCTGTGTGTAGGGTTTCTGTTGGATGCCTGTCCCATCTAGTGTAGCTCTGATCACTGAATGGACCTCAAACCTCACCTCCATACAGCGCAATGGGCTGAATCACACTATCAAAGATTTTACACCAGATTGGAATTGGTAATTCGTATAGAGCTCTTCGAGCTTTATCTTTGAGAGCATTCACTGCCATACTGAAACTCCCCAACACAGTGATGATCAGACCGAGGTAAGTGCATTGTGTGTTCTAGGGCGGTGCTGCCTAGACTGAACTGGTATCTGTGTTCCTGACATCTGGGCTTTTTCTGGAAGATCATAACGTTGGTCTTCTTGAGGTTTACTGCCAGGGCCCAGTTCTGGCAGTAGTTCTCCAGTAGGTCCATGTGCTGCTGTAGTCCCTGTGCAGTGGGTGACAGCAGCACCAGATCATCTGCATACAGCAAGAGCTTGATGTTCTTGTCTTGTAGAGTGAGTCCGGGAGCTGTAGACTGTTCCAACTGCACCGCTAGTTCATTAATGTAAATGTTGAACAGTGTTGGACTCAGGCTACAGCCCTGACGTACACCTCTCTTCTGGGTGAAGAATATCTATCTATCTATCTATCTATCTATCTATCTGTCTGTCCATCTGTCTGTCTTCATTGAACACATTCATTCTCAAACAGTTTGTGTTCAGATCTAAGTCTAATGAAAATATCACAAGATTTATTTATTTATTTTTGAAAGAAATCTGAAAATATTTAAATAAATGTTTAGATAAATGTATCATCTGCTGACCACTGAGACAATTACTGACACAATATCTTGAGAGGAATAAATCTGCCTTAATCTTGCTTATTTACCAATGTTGCTGCAGTCCCATTAAAGAGAGTCTTTACACAGCAAAACAAGAGTTGTTGAAACAATATCATCCAGCAAAAGTGAGATACTAAATAAATGTTAGAATACTCCACATGCCAACAAAAAACTAAACAAATGCATCAAACTGAAGGAAAAAGCAAAAAGTCCAGCATAAATGAAGTATGAATAAATCTGTGGTGTAGTGGTCATGTTTTCTGATTTCTAAGGTAATTCATTTTGACACAGTAATTAAATGAAGGAAGCAGCTTCCATTTCTGCCAGCCTCTCTGTATCCATCATCGTTTAAAGCCCACCATCCTCCACTGCACACAAACACACACTCAAGAGGAGATGAATAAGCTAAACGAATGCCATTATTCCAACACAGAGAGAACAGAACCATTGATCAATGTTGATGGTTTGGTTTGTGTTGAGCCCACATTCTCTCATTGTATCCAAATAATTGCTTACCATTTTTTCATCTATTTACCAGGTACCTTATTTGCATTCTTTTAAAAATGAAATCATTACAAGGATGTGTCGTTTCAAATATCTCTATAAACACTTCCATTCATTATCAGCATCAATTTATGAAGCTAAAGCGCAGTAAGTATTTGACCAAATTTCTTACAAACTATGATTTATCAGTGGTTTTCCCTGTGTAGATGCTTATTCGAGCATCTGCTGGCATCTTCATTTGTCTGTATAAAGTGTTACTAATGAAGAACTGAATTTAGTCTCAGCTTCTGCTTCTGGTTGGATCTCTGAGCTTTAACATATCCTTTTTTATGCCATTACAAAAATTAAAAGTCTTCAGTGAATTTAGTTAAATAAATTTAACTAAAATGATTTATTAAAACTTGAAACAAATTTTAAAATACAATGTTGAAACACATTTGCAGTGTACATGAGAAATCTGTGAAATAGCATCTATTTCAAGTATTGTAGAACATAAATGACTGGCATCACATGAAGTTTAATTCATAGTTTATTTTAATTAATTTAATGAATCATTGATTACCTCCCTTGGCTTTGAATCCTGATTTTCCCATTCAGATTAGGAGAATTGGTTTGTTGGATTGGAGTTCTAAGGGCTTGTCTGATTTTTCAGGCCTGATGATTTCTGAATCTCTGAGGTCATTTGAGCAAATTAGAGTAGAGTTTAACATTCTCCCTGTAGATTTTTTTAAATACCTTCAAATTCGGCATTTCACAGTTTATGATTCTTTGAAGCCATTGTGGGAACGGGACCTGGAGGTATCATTCAGTTCAGCAGACTGGACAAAGATCTATAATGGCATTTTTCCAAAAGGTACCTCAAATTCTCTACATGAATTTTCTCTACAGGATTTACTTTACACCTGTTCGCCTCCATAGAACGTTCCTTAATTGTTCAAATCTTTGTTTTAAATGTAAGATACACAAGAGCACATTTTTTCATTTATTTTAGTCCTGTAATCACATTCAGCCATTCTGGAAAGGGATTCATTCTGTGATCCAGGAGATAATTGGTAAACAGTTTATTTCCTCCCCTTTTACTTTATCTGCTGAACCATACTCCTAAAGACTCTTTTGAACTGGATGCCAAATATTTATTTACAATCCTTTTATTTCTGGCTAAAAAAAATGTATTCTACTGAGGTGGTCTGCACCCCAGGTTCCAACGTTTGCCATGTGGATATCTCCGTTATCAGCCTTTTTTCCTTTGGAGAAATTAACCTGTGATCTCAATCACAAATCGGACAAATTTTGGAGATTATGGAAACCTGTGCATTCTTTTCTGCAGAAACTCTGACCATCTGTTTCAAGAGAACTATGGGTTTTTACTCTGTTTTATTATTATTATTTTATTTATATTTATTTTTTGTTATGTTTTTGAATAATCTATGCAGGAAGAGATGTATACTTTTTATATGTAATTGTTTATTTCTCAGCACTTTGGGTTTGTCTGTCTGTTCATTGCTGTTATTGTATGTGTATTATTTGAAAATCAATTTTTAAGAAGATTGCCACAGGTGATGCTCAGAAGAGTTGTATGCAATCTGTTTAAAGAATCTTTTGAATAACAAGAAGAATTGTCATTTTCCAGAAGTTTCCAATACATGAAATGGGTGACTCCTTTGTGTTGCCTAGACAAATTTATATAAAGCTAACATTTTATGTAAAATAAAATACACAAATATAGGCCTAGTATATTGTCAAACTCTTTCGTTGCATAATTGTCATCTACTTAAACAAGTAGATTTGTGCTAAAAATAGATGATTAAGACATGTTATTTAACCAATCATTTCTTTAAAACAAACACTTTTCTGGAGGGGAAAAGAGAGAGCGTTACAACAAACAAATGGCACCCATTCAGTGGAATGGCCCATAAAACATTCCAAGACAGTTTTATTTGTGATTAATTTGTGATATTTTTTTATTTTTATTCTTTATTAGAAAAAAAAAAATCTGAAATCTGTTTGTTTTAATAAAATTAGTTTCTGTGAAACAAAAGTGGCCGAAGTTTAAAAAAAAATCTATCAATGAAAATTCTTTCCGAAATGTACAGTTTACAGCATCTTACAAAGGGACAAATGGGAGAAGTTCATGCAATGATTGGACCTGTCATGTGCTGCCATCTACTGGCCTTTTAAGAAACTGCCAGAAGTCTTTGCCAAATCATTACTTGCCAAACAAAGAGTGATAAGAAAGGCTGGATAATAATGTTTATGTGACTAATAAACAGTCGCACATATATCTTTATTGTTTATTTATTTATTTAGGATGATAACTTTCGATTTCCGTTTTAAAAATTAATGGTACGACGACCCCTTGTTAATATATTTGTATCATAGTACGACTCAGGATTGGAGGGAGATGTATGTCCCTCGCGTGTTTCCGTAGCGCGATCGGTCTAAGTTTGGATTTTGAGGAAGTGCTCAGCCAGCGGGCAAATCACAAAGCATCAGCGAAGATTCTACGGTTATTTTAAACAGTACATTCGCGTTCGCACTGAAAATACACTATGGCATATCAACTCTACAGAAACACGACACTCGGAAATAGTCTACAGGAGAGTCTCGATGAGCTTATTCAGGTAAGATTGTTGAATCAAAGTGAAATTATCTAGCTTGATTGCTAGCCAGCGCAGAATGATGTGATAAATTGATAAACAAACGTAACGGGATAAAGATGATAACTGCACATCCAGTCACCCGCCTTCCGTGGTTTATTACAGCATATGTTAGTTTTAAAGCCTATCATTTGTTCTGATCGTGGTTAACGTTAGTAATTTGTTGGTTTATTAGTAAATGAGTGTTAGCTAACACCAGCTGTTTGTAATTTAGCTGCTTTCTATTAGAATAGTCATAGGTTAACTGCTTTATTAAATGATAATTAAACTATTTTAGTGTTTCTTAGATGTTTACGTAAAATTTTTGTTTTCAAATGACCGCAGTTTGGGACCTAACCAGAAATCCCTGTCCGTGTTTAATAACAAAAATTATACAGAAAGAGTTTGTGTGTAGTACTTCTTTCAGTATGTGCAATTTTATGTCTAATAATATTAACTATTAATAATTTAAGATGGAATACTTGAACTAGTTCACTCATGAAACCAGAAAGTATTTTGTGTTATTAGCTTAATGAACGAAACTTAATAGTGTGTTATGATTTCTCTCAGTAATGGAAAATAACTATATTTTCCCTCCATTCATAGACTCAACAGATCACACCACAGTTAGCCCTCCAAGTACTTTTACAGTTTGATAAAGCTATCAACACAGCGCTGGCCAACCGGGTCCGCAACAGGGTAAATTTTAGGGTAAGTCAAGTGAATGCCTTATTTCTTAAGGTTATTCTTATTGTCTGCTTATGCAAGTTCTTTAGATAATTAGCTTTGCCTTGAACTGGACACAGTTGTGACACTGAAATTAACTGATCTTTGTTTTACCCACAGGGATCTCTGAACACCTACAGATTCTGTGATAACGTCTGGACGTTTGTTTTAAATGACGTCGAGTTCCGGGAGGTGACTGATCTGGTCAAGGTGGACAAAGTAAAAATTGTAGCATGTGATGGCAAAAGTAAGATGGAAGTTGGTGCTATATGCTATATTTTCATACTTTATGGTGTGATGCAGTCCTCCTAATTGAATGTTTCTGTTATAGACACTGGGTCTAATGCAACTGAGTGAAATCAAGGTGGATAGAGAGAAATGGAGTGAATTGAGTTGCTGGCTGATGGGGGAAGGATGACCAGAATTGAAGACGAGGCACACAGCGGAGAGGACTGTGTATATATTATTTATTACAAGAACCAGTTCTCCAGCCTTCATACACCAACCTGCTCAGTGGAGGACTGACAAACGTATGGAGCACAAAAGGCCTTGGATGTCACATGAAAGTTTTCTTTTTATAAATAAATATATATAATTTTCATAGAAATGACAATGCTTTTCAGTTTGTTACTATTTAGTGTATTCTCTAATAAACTTGTTTTAAAGGTTTTTGGTTTCTCTTGCTGTGGAGAATGTTTTTTTTTTTTAACTGTTTCTTATGTGCTTTTTTTGTACTTTAATGAACAGGATAATAGAGCTGTAACAGGAAATGATCTGAATCATTTTCGATTTCTGGTTTCCCATGCAAAACGCACCACTGAAAGTGCAGGGCCACGTCCCCAAATGTTTTTGAGCAATTTAATCTTTATTGTCTGTGACCTATAACCATAAACATAGCAAAACCACATTAACATGGTTAGGCTGAACCGTGTAAGATTTCTGTTCACAATTCAGTGATTCTGGCCATTAAATCAGCCAGAAATGTGATCGATCAAAAGAATAAATGACTCTGTATCATTTATAGGATTGGAGCGAATGGGTGTTGGCTGCATTTTCATTTTGAGCCATGTGGGAACTCTTATAATTTGAGAGTCTTTTTGCCTGATAACAGTAATAAAAACTGTGTTGATGGCAGATGTGTGTTGTCAACTGATCTCATCACCTGAACATCGGTACATGAGTGATTATGCTGCACTGTCCTATTCACAGCTAAGCCCTGCATTTCGGTTTCTTAATACTTCCCAAGTCATGACCTAACCATGCGTTTTTTTATTTAGCATTAGAGCCATTTTTTATTTGACTTTTACCCAAAGTAGATTTACCTTCAATCACCATTTATTAAATCTCCTGCATTAAAGAGCATCACTCATAGGGCAACTCCATTAAGCCTGATTACACACACACACACACATACAGTAGCCGAGGAAGGGGGTCTTTGTGTCAGCATCATACTATTTGCATCTCGCTGTGTCTATTAATCAGTCTGGCTGTGGGATGCTGGAAGGGGACATCACTATTTTCAGTTGTTGATCATTTTGTCTGCTGGTCACAGAGACTGTGAGGCTACATGGTGATGGCTGGACTTTAGGAGCCTATTATAAAGATGGATAGCAGGGGCTTTGGAGGAAAAAGGGCCAGAGAGGGTTCCTTTAAGCATGCATCTATTAAACGCACATCCTCTGGATCTCAGAAGGTAAGAGACCTCAACAAACTTTAAATTCCACCCATTCTCCACCTACTGCAATTGACTGGGTTATCTTGAGTTGGTTAAGAAACGTATGTATAGAATTATGAGCCGTAGCTAGGAATTTTAGGCCTTCTGTCCTACTTAAATGTTTGTGCGCTTATAGAATCGTTCCCACTTTTAACTCGACCAGCTATGGTTGTGTTTGAGCGTGGCTAATTAACCGATTTTACATCGTCTTATGCAATGAATTTTGAATTTGTTTAGGATTCACCACATCTTTGAAGATTTGAGTGGTTTTGCACTATAAAATTAAACAGTTTAAATTGCAGGTTTGTATAATGTTAAAAAAAATGGGGTTTCTGTTGGTTATATTTTTTCATTGGCAGTTATTTTAGATGGTCAAGTACATGTGTGTAAGCTCATTTGGTGAATGCACTGATTCCCATGGTGGTCTTGATCTCTGAGGGTGCGCTCACACACTTGCACGCATACATACAGAACAAAACCTGTTTTCAGCATTGTCCTCTAATCTCTGATAATGGCCCAGTAAAGAGCACTGGCCCGGGTAGCTTAAACCCCTGTTCTCTGTAATTCTCAATCTTATGTGATTAATGCAGAGTTCTGTGGAATGAATCAAAACACAACTGGTCAAAAACAAACTTAGTGGGCATACAGTGGAGCTGAAATCATTGCAAATCTGCTTGTGTTTTCACGGCAATGGAAAACAGTGTGCTGGAGTTCATGAAAATTCAAGGTTGCATCAAAATTTCCAGCACTGTCATGATTCAAATGACCTTCCAGCTCTGTAAACTACGTATAAGCTGACAAGCACCCATTTCCATTATCAAATGCGTACATGATTTTAAACCATCATTTGCAACTGAAAATGTTCTGTAACAGAATGTTTGTTAATTCAATGTTCATGAAAAAGCACTTTTAAAATTGAATTTAAAGATGTTAGGATTATAAAATAGTGGGCCTACACTGTAGTTTATAGGAATGAAAAAAATCATGATCAGCAATAGTCCATTAGAATATATTAACTCCCCGAATTATATGTTTTTGGGAATCACAATGAGCATACACTATCTCTCCTTTAAACATTGTGGAAAAGTTAGTCTCCGTTTCCTATTGGTAGACAGAGTTAATTTGCTTTTTGCTTGATTTGCTTAGATGAGGATTATCCGAGTTGAGCTTCTCACAGAGCTCCTTTATGTAGCTGCTCACGGGGTAGACATGTGTTAATGTGAGAGCTTTGAGGGACTAAATTGTAATTATGGATCAGTGGGAGCAGATTTTTCTGGTTTTCTCTTTCTGTTTAATTTACCAGTCAATCTGATTCAGGAAGTCTGGGGACTATAGGGAAAATATTGGCTATGCGTCTTTGCATGGTAGTGTAGATAAAACAAGGAAAATATAATCTAATAGAATAGTGCCATTAAAGTTCTGTCTTATAAGATATAAGATCATTTTTCCTCAAAAAAAAAAAAAAAAATACATTTTGTTTTTGATTTATCTTTTTACATTTGTTTTATTTAACTCAAATATATCATATAAATAATGCTAGGCAAACGATTAATCGCGATTAATTGCATCCAAAATGAAAGTTTGTGTTTACATAATATATGTGTGTGTGCTGTGTATAATTATGTATTTTAATGTATTTTTAAATACACACATATGCATGTATATATTTAGGAAAAAGTTGTTATATTTATATATAAAATATTTATATTAATATATAATATAAATTATATTAATATATGTACAGTATATACATGCAAATACTTCTTAAATCTACAGTCAAACCAAAATTTATTCAGACACCTTGAACATTTTATTCATTAATACAGTTTATTTACTATAGTTTAAAAATGGTAATAAATATGACAAGATCTCAGAGTTCAACTGTGTCAGAAAAAAATAATCTTAATTATGTCAGATAACACTTGGTCAGGTCAAACTGTCTGAATAATTTTTGGTCCCAGATTTTTATTAGTTTTACTGGTAGTCCACTGTATGAAGAATTTTTGGGTATAATATGTCACAGTTTACTTTATTTTGCTCTCCTCACTTACATAAATGAACTATAGAGTCCTGCACCCACTATAAAAAAAATATAATAATAGTAATTTTTGGTTTGACTGTATACATGCATGTGTGTGTATTTAAATATACAAAAATATAGATTACACAGCACACAGACATATATTATGTAAACACAAACTTTTATTTTGGATGAGATTAATCGCAATTAATCCTTTACCCAGCACTAATAAATATATAAAAAAGTTTTTGCCTAAAAGACCATTTCAATGTATTTCAAAATTTCAATTTCAAAATAACAATGTAGTTTGAGAGAACGGTCAAGCTTCACCTCTGGGAAATTCCACATGTGTTTCTATGACTAAACCATTCAGGATTTGGGAGAAGCGAAGCTCTAAAATGCCCAAATCCAAAGATGTCAAAAGCTGTCGACAGATGTCTAAACACAAATCTCACATGTACTTGGGACAGAGCCAGATTGTATTTCAGTGATACTGCTCTGTGTGAATGAGAGTGCTTGTGCTTAATTTGATGTTTGTATTAGTTTTTTTATGTGGTGTTGCTACAGTAACATTGGATAGTTTTATAGATCACCTTTCTGAAACAGGTAAAAACCTACTGTTTCTGATACAAATGCTAAATGAATGGCAGAACATTAGTAAAGACTTCAGGCATTGGTGTCTTTTATATCATTCCTATCTTTCTCAGTTTACCTTAACAAACAGCATTAAGAAGAGGTATGGAGGGGCTAATGGGGAGATTAGCATGTTGACCAATGAGGCGGATTAGAGAGCCTCAGAGTGGGCTTTAGTTTGTGGTGTTCCAGTGGATCGGTCATGAGGTTCCAGCAGGATTATCTTCAGCAGTGGTCATGGGACTCTGAGACTGAGGCCCAGCACACGTGGTCCAGGGCAAAATAAAGACCACTGCTCCATAAATGAAGGCCACAGGCAGTTGAAGGCAAGCTGGAGGAAGACTTCATGACAAGCCTGACATTATGTAAGCCTTTTGTCTCTCTCTTTAACTGCAAGGGTAAGTGCCTGTCTAGCAAGTCAGTTTGAGCTCAAGAGATAATATTAATGATGATATCTCAGATATTTATTGGTGGAATATTGATTAAAGGGAAAGGTACAGCTTGCAAGCTTTTGTCACTGTAATCTGTTTGCCTCCCAGTCTTGGCTTTGTTAAGAGTTTGTTCCATTAAAGACATATTTTTTTGCATCCACAGCAGGAATTTTCCTTTTCAGCGATGTGTTTGGCTTATTATTGGGGCATTGAAGTTCAGGCATATTTTTGTAAATATCCTTGTGTTACATACACAACATTAAGCTGATTGATTAGTTCAATAGCAAAATGTCTTCTGTCATTTTGTTTAAAATATTTTTTGATGTATCACAAGCCTTTTTTTACACATTGTCTTAAATACAAGTGCAATTAAAATTCTTAAATATATGAAAAGAAAGTAAACAATTGTGAGAGGGAAAAGTACTACTGTATATGTATGTGACAGTGCATTGACCTAGAAGGGTTTGGTTGTTTTCATAATTTTAATATGTCTAAAGTGATTTCATTAACCCAGAGTGCTTTACAGCTGTTATGAAAACTTGTGCACTCAAAAATATACGGTATATGCAAGTAACCTATATATAAATACAATTCTTTTTACAAATTGTGCTGTTTTTTATTGTTTTCCACATCATTAGTCAGAAATAATTTGATAAACAGATAAGCTGCAGAACAGCTTGTTCATTTTTGTAGCTACCGAAAAATGAAAGTAATGGATTACAAAAGAGATTTAGGAAATGTTTAGACTGAAATGACATTCCACCTGAAATGACTGAGTATGAGTTACTGAATTCTCCTGTTTTGTGTCTTGCAGGCTCAGAAGGCATGGATTGATAGGACATTTCTAAAAAGAGAGTGCATTCATATATTCCCCAGCAAAGAGCCCAACAAGTCAGTAACAGTGTTAATATTGTTATCTGATACTGAAATTATTTAAAAAAAAAAAAAAAGTATTAAAATAAAATGCAAATATTAGAAATATCAAAGCTAAAAACTAAATAAAAATTATAAAAGCACATAACAATTACCAAAGCTTAAAGGGATAGTTCACCCAAAAATGAAAGTTACCCCATGATTTACTCACCCTCAAGCCATCCTAGGTGTATATGACTTTCTTCTTTCAGACGAATACAATCAGAGTTATATTAAATAATGTCCTGGCTCTTCCAAGCTTTATAATGGCAGTAAATAGAGGATCAGATTTTGAAACACAAAAAAGTGCATCCATCCATCATAAAAGATAACCACACGGCTCCGGGGGGTTAATAAAGGCCTTCTGAAGTGAAGTGATGCATTTATGTAAGAAAAGTATTCATATTTAAAACTTTAAAAACTAAAATAACTAGCTTCCGACAGACACCCGTACTCATCGATTTACAGCGAAAGAGTGAACTCTGACCCAACGCATGACTTAATGACGAACACAGAAGCACAGAGGATACAGCAAAACAAAACAATGGTCACGAATTAAAATTCTAAAATGAGAATTCTTTAAGAGAAATGTCAGCAGATTTCAATATAAGAGAAGAGAAGACTGAGTTTGTTGCCCAGTCCTATTTGTTTGAACAGCGAGAGGCGTCAAAGTTTACGCTACTCCTATATCGCGTCAGGGCTTTACTCTTTTAGTGTAAATCGACATGCGTACGGAAGCTAGTTATTTTAGTTTTTAAAGTTTTAAATATGGATATTTTTCATACACAAATGCATCGCTTCGCTTCAGAAAGCCTTTATTAATCCCCCGGAGCCACGTTTCTTTTATGATGGATGGATGGATGCACTTTTTTGGGGCTTCAAAATCTCATCCTCTGCCATTATAAAGCTTGGAAGATCCAGGACACTATTTAATATAACTCCGATTGTATTCGTCTGAAAGAAGAAAGTCATATACACCTAGGGTGGCTTGAGGGTGAGTAAATCATGGGGTAATTTTCATTTTTGGGTGAACTATCCCTTTAAACTAATATTAAAATGAGTTTTTAAAAATGGATGAGGTGTGCAATGGTGGTTAATGGTGGCTTTTCTCCTTTTTGCTAAATGCTGTAGGTGCTCTTGTGGTCAGCTGGTAAACCAACATGTGGCTATTCTTCCTGGTTCCACCAATAAGAGCGCAGATGAAGGTCAGGGGGTGCAGAACGAGCCTTCACAAGAGAAATGGTCAGTTGCTAAGCACACACAAGCCATGCCGACGGATGCATACGGCATCATTGAATTCCAGGGAGGAGGTCATGTCAACAAGGCCATGGTATTTTTCAGACAACCATGTGATTCATTTGTTTTTTCATTGTAAAATGTGCTCTCACACTTTGGGAATCGTCTTAGAAATTGTCCTGATGTAAAGTCATATAATTTTCTCTCCTCTCTTCCTTGTTCATCATCAGTATATCCGTGTGTCCTATGATACTAAGGCTGATAGCCTTCTGCATCTGATGGTGAAAGAATGGCAGCTAGAGCTGCCCACTCTGCTCATCTCTGTGCATGGCGGCCTGCAGAACTTTGACTTGCAGCCCAAACTCAAGCAAGTGTTCGGAAAGGGCCTGATAAAAGCAGCTGTCACCACTGGGGCCTGGATCTTCACTGGAGGAGTTAGTACAGGTGGGTGTTTGACTACACTGAGAATTACAGTTTAAATGGCACTCAAATAAGAATGTGGTAATTAAGGACCAAGTCATGGTGTGACCTAACTGACTCACTTAAATGGTCATCTGTTACTGTTTCAGATGCTAAATCATCTGCTTTCCTGTTGAGCAATAAACTGCAAATGACTCCACCACATGACTAACGATTTAACGTTTATTCCCTTGTCACATTACACAGGAGTGATTCGCCATGTAGGAGATGCGCTGAAAGACCACTCCTCCAAGTCCCGTGGGAAAGTGTGCGCCATCGGAATTGCACCGTGGGGAATTGTGGAAAATAAAGAGGATCTGATCGGACGAGATGTAAGCCATTCATGTCATTTCACAGGAACACATGTACTCGTTTTTAATCGATATAAGTGGATGTTTGACCGATGGATTCTGTGAGGTTTTTGAGTCATGCGTTTTTGCTTTGACCAGGTGACGAGACCTTACCAAACCATGTCCAACCCCCTCAGCAAACTTTCTGTGCTTAACAACAGCCATTCCCACTTCATTCTGGCTGATAACGGCACTCATGGAAAGTATGGCGCGGAGGTCCGTCTGCGCAGGCAGCTGGAGAAGCACATCTCTCTGCAGAAGATCAACACACGTAAGTCACTTTTAGAGAAAAACTAAAAATGAAAGCAACTTTTTGAAGACAGTAAAATAATATTAATGAATCCATCAAGTCAAAAAGGAATCAAACACTGTTGGAGTCCATGAATGCTGGTCTAGTGATGAAAGGCCCAGTCTGTGGCATCCTGGGTTTCCCTTTGTCATCCTATGCCTGGAGTTCCTGATAAGGCTGGGACAGCAAAGGGAGGTCCAGACGTCAACCCATACTGCATCAAAACAACCATCTTAATCATGATCAAAAGCATCTTTTCATGTCTAATCACTGCTTATTTTGTACATATCTGTACATGAGTATGTTTTATGTGTGTGTTTGTACAGGTCTAGGTCAAGGGGTCCCTTTGGTGTGTCTGATTCTTGAAGGCGGGCCAAATGTAATCTCCATTGTGTTGGAGAGTCTGCGTGAAGACCCTCCTGTACCCGTGGTGGTGTGTGACGGCAGCGGCCGAGCATCAGATATCATTTCATTCGCTCACAAGTACTCTGAGGAGGATGGGTGAGATTTAGTGATTATTAATGAATCTTAAGGGTGCAGTTTTGGAAATGTTTTTTTTTTCTTAATCATATTCACTACAGAACAGGAGAAAAAATCGTTTTTTTTATGGACGCTTAGACAGGTTATTGTGTTGTTGAAAAAAATAACATTGTGACCTTTACCATTAAAATCTCCTTTTCAATGAACCTCCTCTGTCTCACGGTTTCTAAAAATGTATGTTCTGGTGTAGGTTGGTTAATGACAGCGTTAGAGACCAGCTTCTGGTAACCATACAGAAGACATTCAATTACAACCGCAATCAGGCACAGCAGATTTATCTCATGGTGATGGAGTGCATGAAGAAAAGAGAGCTGGTGAGTAAAAAACATGGAATGGCAAGAAAACAGATTAAAGACAAGATTGTTCCAGATTTTTTGCCGCAATATAAAATATACTGTATATTTATGAAAAAAAAAATCTTTCTTTGACTGTTATATTTCATAAATATGATAATAAACATGACTGTCATTCATTCAGCCTCATTTGCTTTTTTCATATCATACATTGTTCTTATTTTCTTATTCTCATAATTTTTTTTTTCTATTTTTCACAACATCCAGCTCACAATTTTTCATTCTATTTGCATGTCATCCCATTGAGTGCTTGTGTCCTTTATAAAAATATAGAGATGTCCTTCCAAAACTCAGGGACACTGAGGCAAGTTCCTCAAAACCATTTGAAGAACATGTTTTCGCTATGGGAAACATAATAAACATGTCTGTGCATGCTGGCTGTTCAGTCCTGTGCAGTACTCAGTGCCCCATCTCAACCATCAAATCATTATGATTCTGTATTGCTCACATTTTATCCTTCTAATCATTTATTTTCTTTCAACATACATATAAAGTTAGATCAAAAACATAACATAATTATCATGGTTGGACATCTTGTCCAACCATGATAATTAAAAACAGTTGTGGGAAAATGAATAAACAATTACTAGATTTTATGTTTCCATTTGCCAGTATGTATTATGACCATTTAGGCCAATTTGTGCTTGTCATTCATAAAGTTATACTACTGTTACAAAATTTGGGGTCAGTAAGATTTTTGGGTTTTCTATAGAAGCTAATACTTTATTCAGCAAGGATGCATCATATTGATTAAACAGTGACAGTAAAGACTTACAAAACAAAATTTTAAATTTCAAATAAATGCTGTTCTTTTGAAACTTCTATTCATCAAAGAATCCTGAAAAATATCACGGTATTATATAAATATTAAGTAGCACAAATTTTCAACATTGATAATAATGTTTCTTGAGCACCAAATCAGCATATTAGAATGATTTCAGAAGCAACATGTGACACTGAAGACTGGAGTAATGGCAGCTTTGCCTTCACAAAAATGAATTAGATTTTTAAATGTATTAAAATAAAAAACAGTTAGTTTAAATTGTAGTAACATTTCACAATATTACTGTTTTTACTCTATTTTTCATCAAATATATTCAGCATTGGGAAACATAAAATACTTTTTTCCCCAAACTTTTAATGGTGTATATACTATGTATATTAATATATGCAAAAGTTTTCTCTTTCTTTTGAATGAATCTCAAGAAGCAGTTCCAGTCAAAATAAGACTTTATTGAATAAATCAATGAAGTCAAGATGACAGTCACTGCATCTGAATTTGTCTCTGGCCATTCTTATATTTTTTTCTTATCGGTTATTTCGCAATACCCAGCAACTTAAAAATTCACCCCATCTGTTTCACACAGTTAAGTCCTTCTTTTCTCACCCATCTCTCTAATTGTGGCAACCTGCCAAATGATGGTCAACTCTTTATCATAGGCAAGATATAGCATTTTCCAAGGACAATCAACTCCTTCTTAGAGGAGAGACGCCTCATTGTGACATAATTATTTCATCTCATAATAGTGGTTTTATTCTTTCACAGCCACCTGTGGTGTCCTGAAAATACCCCTAACTTGGCAGAATACTTAGTGGATCACATGACTTTCTCCAACACACCTGACCTTTGTGACAGTTATTTCTTACAGTCATGTAGGCCACGAGGCCTTCAAAACACATCTGGCTCTATTATTATTCAAACTATTTCTACAGTGGTTCTACGATAGATAAAATATTTCATCATTACCTTTTGTGCTGAAACAGATCACAGTTTTCCGCACGGCTTCAGAGGGTCAGCAGGATATTGAGATGGCCATCTTAACTGCTCTGCTGAAAGGTGAAATCATGTACAGAACACAGTTACACAATTTACAATAGCACTAATCCTGAACATGAAAATATCCATGAAAAATAGTTTTGTATCAGAATTTTAGTATTATTAAAAATGATTTTCATCTTGCTCTTTCTCTCTAATTCCATTAAGCTTAAACATCTGCCTTTACATTCTGGATCATTTTTCTTTGGGTGTTATCAGGCACAAATGCTTCAGCTCCAGACCAGCTGAGTTTGGCTTTGGCCTGGAACCGTGTGGATATCGCTCGCAGTCAGATCTTTGTCCATGGACAACACTGGCCTGTAGGTGACACAATGCACAGCTGGGTTATGGGGCACATAGCACACAGATTGCCTATATAGACTCAGTACTCATCAATAGAAAGTTATTCAAAAAAATTAATTTGCCTTTTTCAATACATATTCATATATCTACATCGCCAGTCTGCTGGGTCCCTCCCCACCTCGTCCACAAGCCAACAGGATAAACCAAAGAGCCCCATCGCCACCCGTGCCAGCAAGGGTAAACCTGCCAGGGGCAAGAAGGGCAAAGGTGCCAAATCCAAACCTGAGCCTCCAGAGGAGACAGACCCTAGAAAACTAGAGCTGCTTAGCTGGGTACGATTTACTCTTTTAGTAATGTTGTGTCAGTAAGCATGTGCTTTACACAGGAATGTGTGTGTGTGTGTGTGTGTTAGTTAATTGAAGTAATTCTGTTTAAACATGTGTGTATGTTCTTGTTGGTGAATTATATTCATATTTGTGTGTGTTGATGTGTAAAATAGGTTAATTCTCTGGAGCAGGCCATGATGGACGCACTCGTGCTTGACAGAGTGGATTTTGTGAAGCTCCTCATTGAAAATGGCGTCAACATCCACCATTTCCTGACGATCCCACGGCTGGAAGAGCTCTATAACACAGTTAGCACACAATCATCAATTAATGAAATATTAGAGGGTCACGTAGCCACTGTGTTTTACTGTGCTCTCCATTTTACGAAGTGCCTTTTATGTTTTAATGATACAACCAATGATGAATATGACCCACATGTCCAGTTATTAGAACTTTCACTGTTTCCTCTCCTCTTTTTATAAGCAATATGATATGAAAATGCAAGTCGAGTGTTCAGTATTATCCATTATCATATCATCTAATGTAATCTGTTGTTGAGGAGAAAGCACTTAGCCCATGAACAGAAGATGAATTTTACAGAAGATGAAGCCAAATGAGCTTTTCCGTGAACTATGTATATGTTTTTATGATTTTATTTATTTATTTTTCTGTCATTCAGAGGTTAGGGCCGATCAACACACTGCATTTTGTGGTCAGAGATGTAAAAAAGGTAAAGTTCATTATTAATAATTTGTGCCATATTTCTTGTCTTTGAGATTATTATGAGTTAAAACACACACTGTTTTTTTCTTTTATGACCTATTGTTCTAAAGAATAAGACTTTAGAATCTTAAGACAAAGAATCTTCTTGTCAGTGTGTTAATGCGCATGTGTGTTTGAATTATGTGTGATTGTGAGAGCACTGCATCAATAGTTTTATTTTACTCCTCAGTTTCAGCAGCATAGGCTAAACCAGAAGTGCAGCAATAGAAGGACCAGTTATTTTATGGTGTTATGACATTAATGTTTCCAGGGAAACCTACCGCCAGATTACCAGATCACTCTGATTGACATTGGCTTGGTTCTGGAGTACCTCATGGGAGGGGCGTATCGGTGTAACTATACTAGGAAAAGTTTCCGCACACTCTATAATAACCTCTATGGACTGAAAAGAGTGAGTTATCACCAGCCCCTTACACATTATACATTCATGTATAATACATTCATGTATATCTGAAAATACACAATCAAATTTTCCTCCAAGCACATTATACACAATACAATAGTTTAGCTTAATATAATAGTGGCCGAAAAACTCCAATATTTAGATTTGGGTGCTGAAATAATATTATTTTACAAAATATTTACTCAAAAATAAAACAGAAAAATGTCTCGTTATTTGACAATGTCTTTAAATATTCAAATAAGCTCAAACATGCGCCTGACTCAATCTTTCTGTTCTCTTGTAGCCCAAAGCTTTGAAACTTCTGGGTATGGAGGTAAGCCACTTAAAACAGGCAGAAACTAAAACTTTATGTTTGTGGTTTTCTTTATGTATTTAGAATAAGAAATATGTTTGCTTGTCAATAACTGTATACTCTCACATATAGAAGAAATGTGGCTGGTAATTAAAACTTGTAGTATTTACAGAGACACAGCCGATTCGTTCTGTTTTTGACAGGACGATGACCCGAGACCTAAAGGCAAAAAGAAGATGAAGAAGAAGAAAGAGGAAGAGATCGATATTGACGTTGATGACCCAGAGGTCAGTCGATTCCAGTACCCCTTCCATGAGCTGATGGTGTGGGCTGTTCTCATGAAACGCCAGAAGATGGCGCTGTTTCTCTGGCAGAGGGGAGAGGAGGCCATGGCCAAAGCTCTGGTGGCATGTAAACTCTATAAAGCCATGGCGCACGAATCCTCACGGAGTGAACTAGTAGACGACATCTCCCAGGATCTGGACAATAATTCAAAGTGAGAATTTATATTATATTATATTATATTTAGTGCTGTCAATCGAAAAAAAATTAACTAATTAATTGCAGATTTTTCTGTAATTAATCGCGATTAAAAACATTGGAGTTTTTAATATTTTTTATAGCCTATTGTAATAATTTCACAGTTAGGTCTACTCTCCAAATTAATGAAGAAACAACTTACGCCATTACGCCAGTCTTCAGTGTCACATGATCTTTCAGAAAACATTCTAAAATGCTGATTTGGTGTTTAAGAACCATATTTTGAAAACAGTTGCTCAATATTTTTGTGGAAACCAAGATACAGTTTTTTTTCATTATTCTTTGAGGAATTGAAAGTTCAAAAGAACAGCATTTATTTGAAATGGAAATATTTTTTAACATTATAAATGTCTTTAACTAATACGTTTGATCATTTTAATCATTTGATCACGTTTGATGTGTCCTTGTTAAAGTAAAAGTATCAATTTCTTTTAAAAAAAATCTTGCATGTAGTATAGTGTATTAATTCATTTAGAAAGTGCAAAACAGTACTAGGTTGCATGCAACGCAATAGAATAGAGCCATTTTTATCATTTACACATAGTGTCGCCTATCACATTAAAGCTCTCTTCTCCCTCTCACACTCAGGGAATTTGGTCAGTTGGCATATGAGCTGCTAGATCAGTCATACAAACATGATGAGCAGGTGGCCATGAAGCTGTTGACATATGAGTTGAAGAACTGGAGTAACTCCACCTGTCTGAAACTGGCTGTGGCTGCCAAACACAGAGACTTTATAGCTCACACCTGCAGCCAGATGCTGCTCACTGACATGTGGATGGGCTGCTTGCGGGTGGGCAAGAGCAATGGACTCAAGGTCTGCAATAAAAAATAAACACACTACATCTATAATCCACAGACTCTTAAGTATTATATATCAACATTTTCATCATTCCATATCATCTAGGTGATCCTTGGAATCATTTTTCCTCCGGCCATCCTTCTCCTTGACTTCCGAACTGGAGATGATCTGTCTTACCAAAACTCCAAAGACGAAGAGATCAAAGACAAAGAGGATGATAACAAATCTGGCAAGGTGAATATATGTACACTAATATTATGTTGTTTTTTTTGTTTGTTTGTTTGTTTTCTTTCTTTTTGTAAGAAATGAATTGATAATTTTCTTAAAGGGATAGTTCACCCAAAAATGAAAATTATCCCAAGATTTATTCACCCTCAAGCCATCCTAGGTGTATATGACTATCTTCTTTCAGACGAACACAATCAGAGATATATTTTAAAATATCCTGGCTCTTCCAATCTTTATAATGGCAGTGAATGGGGGGCCTGATTTTGAAGCCCAAAAAAGTGCATCCATCATACAAATACTCCACACGGCAATGGGGGGTTAATAAAGGCCTTCTGAAGTGAAGCAATGGGTTTTTGTATAAAAAAAAATCCATATTTAAAAACTCTATTAACTATAATAACTAGCTTCCGGCAGACAGCCGTACGCATCAATTTGCGGAGGAAGAGTAACCCCTGACCCCGAGGCATGACGTAATGACGAACACGGAGGCGCAGAGGATAGAGCAAAACAAAACACCGGTAGTGAATTCGAAGTCTAAAACAAGAATTTTTAAAGAGAAATGTCAGCAGATTTCGATATAAAAGAAACTCAAGTTTGTTGCCCAGCCCTATTGTTTAAATCGCGAGAGGCGTCCAAGCTTACGCTACTCCTACATCCTGCGCCATACAATGCGGTTACTCTTGTGGCGCAAGTCGGCGTGTGCAGTATGTGTACGGTCGTCTGCCGGAAGCTATTATTTTAGTTTGAAAGTTTTAAATATGGATATTTTTCTTACAAAAACTCTTCGCTTCAGAAGGCCTTTATTAACCCCCCAGAGCCGTGTGGAGTATTTTTATGATGGATGGATGGATGCACTTTTTTGGGCTTTAGAATCTTGCCCCCCATTCACTGCCATAATAAAGCCAGGATATTTTTAAATATAACTCCGTTTGTATTCGTCTGAAAGAAGAAAGTCATATACAACTTGGATGGTAAAACATGGGGTAATTTTGATTTTTGGGTGAACTATCCCTTTAAGAAAAAAAATAGTTTTATTCAGCAAGGATGCATTAAACTGATCAAAAAAAAAAAAAAACATTTTATAATGTTATAAAAGATATAAAATATATTCTATATATTTTTATGAGGTAAAAGTAAGTAAAACTCTCAGCATGGATGTTTATTATCAGGATGGCACTGTGAGCATGGAGGCAACATCTAAGAAAGGTGATGAGGAAGATGATAAAAAGAGACAGAAACGAGTACCCATCGGGAAGAAGATTTACTACTTCTTTAATGCTCCATTTACCAAGTTCTGGTTCAATACAGTATGTGATACTTAAAAAAAACACATTAAAGTCAAAACACAACCTAAAAATCTAAATTTTGTTGTAGAACATATTTCTAACATCATAAACTGGAAAAAAATAATGATTATGTATCTACTCAGACTGCCTACCTGGTATACCTGATGCTGTATAATTACATCATCCTGGTGAAAATGGAGAGATGGCCATCATTGCAGGAATGGATCGTCATCTCCTACATCATCACTCTTGGACTGGAGAAAGTTAGACAGGTGAAGTACACAAGCAAAAATGTGTTGCTGTATTAATATATTCCTGTGTTTCCTTCATTGGACGCATGTGCTTGTGTGTAGATCCTGATGTCAGAGCCGGGAAAGCTGAAACAGAAGATAAACGTCTGGCTAGAAGAGTACTGGAATATCACTGACCTGGCTGCCATCACCACGTTCCTCATGGGACTGTTACTGCGCTTGCAGAGTGAGCCTTACATGGGCTACGGACGTGTCATCTACTGTGTGGACATTATCTTCTGGTACATTCGTGTTCTCGACATCTTTGGAGTTAACAAGTATTTGGGACCATATGTCATGATGATTGGTAAAATGGTGAGAACTAACATGAAAACTTAAATACGAATGGCTAAAAAGTGTTTTTTTATGTTTTCTGAACAATAATGGTGTTTTTATGTGTGTGTGTGTGTGTGTGCAGATGATTGACATGCTGTACTTTGTGGTGATCATGCTGGTGGTTCTCATGAGCTTCGGCGTGGCACGTCAGGCCATCCTGCACCCGGATGAGGAGCCGACATGGCGTCTGGCGAGGAATATCTTCTACATGCCCTACTGGATGATCTATGGAGAAGTGTTTGCTGACTCGATAGACCGTAAGACTAGAATTCATAGTAAGATTCTGTTTCCTGATTCATGTGTGGATGATTCATCTGGTCTCCATTCCATCCTTTCTGTATCTGTGAACTCTGCAGAAAGATTTGTGTCTCATCTCCTGATCATGTGACCATTCACACCGCCGTGGCATTCGCCCTCTGCTGAATCATGTGTGATGGACTGAGTGTGTGACAGTGCTGGTCTTAACCTACCCTGCTTGTGAGTTTTAGGTTTATAGCTATGTCTTGTAACTGTTCATAGTTGTTGACTGATCTTTTTTTCTTTCACTTTTACATTTCTGTTCTAGTATTCTGCTAGTCTGGTATTTATGTGTGGTAGCACTATTATTGTTGTATCCCTTGGTTAAATTTCTTCTGTTTTTATTATTCTCATTTGCAGGTTGCGAAATGAATAAATGCAAATGTAAAAAAAAAAAAAGTAAAAAGTTAATTTTAAATATTACATTAAGTAATAAAAATTATGTTTTAATAATAATACTGAACATATAACAACAAGATGGTAGTTGTACAGTAATATGTGGAAGTATTGTTATGAAATACAGCACAACATATAAATTATTGTGCAAATGTCTTGGAGTACACTACCATTCAAAAATGTGGGGTCAGTACGATTTTTAACTTTTTAAAATGAAGTCTCTTGCATTTATTTGATCACAAATGCAGTAAAAACAATACTATTGTAAAATATTTTTACAATTTAAAATAACTCTTTTCTATTTGAATATATTTTAAATGTAATTTATTCCTGTGATGGCAAAGCTGAATTTTCAGCATCATTAGTCCAGTCTTTATTGTCACATGTTCCATCAGAAATCATTCTAATATGCTGATTTAGTGCTTGAGCTCATTTCTTATTATTATCAATGTTGAAAATGGTTGTGCTGCTTAATATATTTTTGTGATACATTTTTTCTTGAATCTTTGATTTAATGCATCCTTGCTTAATAAAAGTATTAATTTCTTTCAAAAATATTACTGATCCCAAACTTTTGAACAGTGGAGTATCTTTCCTATCTTCACTTGAACAGTGAAGTGTACAAAATTCTAATCTTCATAATGCACTGTAAGATGGCTGCTTGATTGTGAAATGATAAAAATATGTTCATTTTTATCTGTGCTTTCTCTCTCTCTCTCTCTTTTACATGCTCTTAGTCTATGCGATGGAGATTAATCGTAAGTCTAAAATTCTGCACTATACCCACAATTCAATGTAATTATTAAACACTGTAGAATCACATCATGGTTGCATCTTAAAGGGTTAGTTCACCCCCCCAAAAAAAAATTCTGTCATTAATTACTCACCCTGATGTCGTTCCAAACCCACAAGATGTTTGTTCATCTTCAGAAGACAAATTAAGATATTTTTGATGAAATCCGAGAGGTTTTTTATCTCTCATAGAAAGCAACGAAATTACCACATTCAAGGTCCAGATAAGTAGTAAAGACATTGTTAAAATAGTCAGCGTGACTACAGTGGTTCAACCTTAATGTTATGAAGCGACGATAATACTTTTTGTGCAAAAAAAAAAAACAAAACAAAAATAACGACTTTATTTAACAATTTCCTCTCTACTCTGTCAGTCTCCTACACAGTTTACGTTGGAGACACATTGCAGAGCTTCCGTGTTTACGTCCGAACGTCAACTCATTATTGGCTGGCTCCTGTGTCAGCATTATATGCATGTGTCGTGCTGCTCATGTGTACAGCATCAGCCAATACTGAGCTGGCGTTCAGATGTAAACACGGAAGCTCTGCAATGTGTCTCCAACGTAAACTGCGTAGGAGACTGACAAGAGTAGAGAGGAAATTGTTGAACCACTGTAGTGTTTTGAACGGCATCAGGGTGAGTAATTAATGACAGAAATTTCATTTCTAAGTGAATTAACCCTTTAACCTCTGTCATGTATGACAGCACCCTGTGGTGAAAATATGTATGATGAAGATGGAAAAAAGCTCCCTCCATGTATACCGGGGGCCTGGCTCACACCTGCCATCATGGCCTGTTACCTATTGGTAGCCAACATCTTACTGGTCAACCTGCTCATTGCTGTATTCAAGTGAGTCAAAGACTAAATACAAAATATAACGCTTAGAACCATAGAACTGTATTATGTTCTCATTTATTCATTATCAATTCATAGAGAGAACTCATTCCCTTCACAGCAACACGTTCTTTGAAGTGAAATCCATCTCCAACCAAGTGTGGAAGTTCCAGCGCTACCAGCTCATCATGACGTTCCACGACCGACCAGTGCTTCCTCCTCCCCTCATCATCTTTAGCCACATATACATTGTGTTGAAGCGCCTGTGCTGCCGCTGCAGGAAGAAACAAGAAGGAGAGCTGGACGAGAGAGACCGCGGGCTGAGTAATTACTCCTGTTAATCATTTTTACTGCTTCAGTGTATCAATGTTATAGCAACTTATTTTAAAACTGGCTATTATTATCTTTTTCCTTTTTTTCAGAGTTAACTCTGAGTCCGGAGGAACTGAAGAGTCTGTATGAGTTTGAGGAACAGTGTGTGGAGGAGTACTTCAGAGAGAAGGAGGACGAGGCGCAGTCTTCCAATGATGAGAGAATCCGAATCACTTCCCAGAGGTACTGGATGAAAAATAACAACTGCACCTGCAAATGTAATTTCAGGGCTCAACAATAGTTTTTCTTCTGTTCAGAATGATCAGTTTTTATTTATTTATTTTTTTTTTTTTAACTATGCCATGCAATGTAAAAGTTACTGGCTGGTATGTAGTTTTCAACAGAATGTGTTTTGCACTCTACTGCACTGCTTTCCCATTGTATTTTGAGGTAAATATTCGGTAAATATAGAGGTCTTTGACCGTTGGGCATGCATTCTAAAAATGTGCCCTTCAAGTTTTAAAAGGTTTTTAAAAAAAGCCTGTCTCGAGACATTTTTTCCCTATTTGAGCCATTGAAAAACTCTAGGCGCGGACAGTGGAATGGAAAAAAATAATGCACGGTCCTTAAAAACGTGAACAAACATAACTTGAGCGACACTGTGCACGAGACGGAACAGAAGAATGCAATGGAAATGCAAAAATGCATTCTGTGCATTAGCCTTTTACTAAGGATATGTTTACACAACAACGTTGTAATAAAAACAAAAAACAAAATCTTTTGTGTTTTTCCCGTACAGATGACAACATTGTCAAAAAAGATCCCAGTTCACACGGATCAGCAAAAATGATTAAAAACACTGTATTATGCAGGCCAGGCCAGTAGTTGGCGATGTCACTTTGTAAAGAAAAACTACGCGCCTATGGACTGAACATGTAATACGTATTCGCATGACGTCACCATTTTCACAAATTTGTTTTTGTACACAGTATTGTTTTCAAAAACCCCTTTTTCAAAAGTTTGTGTTTTCAGGCCCCCAGAACATTGTTGTGTAAACGAGCAGCCAGAACGCATAAAAAGTTTTGTTTTTAGTTGAAAACAGTGTCGTGTAAACGGCCCCTGATGCTTTCAAGACTATTATTTTTGCAATTTCAACAAATTTCTACGTTAGACAGCTAGATAACTTTCTCTTGGTGACAAATCAGCAGAATTTACAACAATGTATAATACATCATAGAAAACCAAACATTTGCTAATACTTTAAAAGGCATATAAAATGGAAGTACAGAATCAATGAATGTAAAATGTTCAGTGGTAATTCAGCACTAGCTCAAAAGATCCAGTGTCTTTCACACACTGGCTTTGGGCAAGTAGGCCATTCTTATTGTTGAGCCCTGCATTTAGAATAACAACTGAGTTTAAAACAACAACCATTTGAAACACTTGCTGTCGCAGGGTCGAGAACATGTCCATGCGTCTGGAGGAGGTGAATGAACGAGAGCACTCCATGAAAGCCTCTCTGCAGACAGTAGACTTGCGCTTGGCTCAGCTAGAGGAGTTCTCTGGGCGCATGATGCACGCTCTGGAGCGGCTGGCTGGCATCGACCGCTGCGAACTGGTCCGCGCTCGATCCGGGAGCTCAATGGCCATCGACCAATCTGGCCTGCTTCGCCGCGGTAGCGTCACCAGCGCTGATGGCTACAGTTTGTACCGTTGGCACCTGGATGCCGACGACCGTGGTGACGAGATGTCAGGGGACAGGAAGGGCCATACAGAGAGACGTTGCAGTATTGGCAGCAGCGAGCTCCTTCTAAATCCTCAACATGTTTCTTCCTACGGTCCCACGTTGGATGTGGTGCCCCTTCGGCAGAGGACACGCTCCAGCTCCAGTGTGGACATCTTCATCTCTCCCTGCGAGTCACAAGGCGGAGGCCAGAATTCTCAATCCCCAAAACACACCTCCTCTCAGCCCCCTAAAGACCCACAGGTTCTGCTAGAAGCTAGGATAGACGCAACAATGTCACATCCTCTGGAAAGGGCGCAGTCCCTGAGGCAGTACCCAACTGAAACTCAAACTCACTCACTTTCTTACGAGAACAGATCCAAAAGCAGTACATTGTATGTTTCAGTGGCACAGTCGAGGTTGGGCAATCCGGGAAACACATGGGCTTCGGAGCCTCACGGCCTACAGGATCAAGCGAACAGATCGCCAACGTTAGGTCGCTGGCCTCCACGCTTCGATTACAAAGTTCATCCCTCCCCGTTCGGCCTTTCACCCAAGACATCTTCAGAGAAATCAAGACAGATAGAGGACCAAGATAAAGAAGGAGCTTCTAAGGAGAGCAAGAGGACAAAAACGCAACAAGAGAAAAGTGAGGAGAAGAATGACGAGAATGAGACAGAGGCAAATAGCGAAAGCACCAAAACAGAGGCGGGAGAAGAGAAGAGAGAGGAGCTGACAGACTCAGATCACTTGTATGTAGCAGAGGACAGGATGTACCCCTCACTCAGATCTAAGAGTCTGAACACAAATCCACGAAAGGTGAAGGCCGCAGGGGACGTCCTAGACAAACCTCGAGCAGCCAGTAGTGTGAAAGACCTGGCTGGGGCCTTTGAAGTCAACACCAATGACAACAGACCCTCCAGAGAGAGGACAGGCACACAGACATGATTTTATTAAGATAATCACAGAAGTGCTAGCATAAAGAAGCTGATAAAGGGTTGATTTTCATTATTTTCCAGTGAAATACTAACACTAGTTATGCTCATGCACTGACATCTTAGCTATCAGGCATAGCCTACTTCATTCATATTTATGAGGTATGTAATAAAACCTGGTAATGAAAAGGGAATTCAGGGTCTACCTCTGTGCTGTAGATATTAAATATCCCATTTTTCAAAATAAAGGGGAATTTATCTTCACTGATGCTGTTTATTATTCAACAACTTCACATCATTCCAAATATTATATAAATTATATACTATTATCTTATATAGTAAAGCACCATAAAAAAAAAAAATGGGCACAAATAACTTAGAAAAGATATTTTAATCTTTTTTACATAATCAGTAAACTCTTGACATATTATAGAATAGACAAGGAAATCAAGGAAGACATGTTATAAAATAGGACATAAAAGCTTGCATTGAATAGTCAGTAAGACTTTATGCTCATATGGGAGGTTGAGTGCTGTCACTGTTTCATTGAAAAATATGCAAATGTGCCTGCATGCATATTCAAAACATGACTACAGGGCCATTAAAGGGATAGCTCACCCAAAAATGTAATCCTGCTTATGTTTTTCCAAACCTCTATGACTTACTTTCTTCTATGGAACACAAAACAAACAACATTTTTTTTTACAAAAAATATTTTCTTTTGTGTTCCACAGAACAAAGAAAGACATACAGGTTGAGAATGACATGAGGGTGAGTAAATGATAACATTATTTTCATTTTTGGGTGGACTGTGCCTTTAAATGGTAATGGCACACCTCTGAGCAGCGGTTCTGTCAAACAGGTGCACAACAGCCAATGGAACTCGAGCAGTCGTACACCCTTAAACATAAACAGTAGAATCAATCATTCATTCATTATGAGTAACTTAAGTGATTGCGAATTCTCAGCGTTTCAGTTTGAATTTTGTGTGTTCTAAATTTATAACAGGCCCACATGGAATCTGTACATGGAAAGATCTGTAGATTTACACAGAAATGTGAACATCTGATATGCTCAAAGGTAATAAAAGTTTAGTACTCTCCGGTCTTGTTGACAGATTTGACCATGTTTAAAACCATTTAGCAGAATTTTAATGGATTTCCTCCAAAATCAGCTATAAGAGTCTGCAGGTTCCATATGGGCTTGGTAAAAGTCTAATAAGCTCAGAGGACACAATCAAGCTAGTACAATCTTGCACTTTTTTTGAGTCACACAAGCATGACATTAAGTGGTTTATGAAGTGAGGAGGCTCTACGAGAGACCAACACACACATTTAACAGTGCATGACAAAGATATTGTTGCAGTGGTATTGTAAACACTACATGACTTCACACTCGTACGAGTCTTATAAAAGAGGGAATTAAAAAAGACAACGTACAGAATACTGTGACATTTAAATGAGTTTAAAAAATAAGTATTAACAAATAAATCTCACATAAGCACAGGTTAACGTGATATATATGTCGTGGTGAGTAAAAGATGCTTGCGTATAAAAATATAATACCATTAGTAAATGTAATACTGTATATACTAATATACAGGGCCTAGCTGGCTGCTGCTTCAACAAGCATTAGGAAAAGGGTCCTAGCCCTCTCTCTTCATTCCTTTGTCTCTCTTTTCATGCTCAATATATAATATATGAGAGATTACAACCAAAAAAAGAAAGAAAAAGAAAGAGAAATTGATTGTTAATACTAATCACAGTTTTGATTTCTTTTTACTTTGGTCTCAGTTAGAATTAAGGTTAATAACGTAAAGTCAGGGAAAGGGGGAAGACTACAACTTGTGGAACGCTGCTTTATATTCCACTGTTTTTTGCGGCTTTGGAACAGTAACTAAACACAAATTCATAAAATGGGTGAATTTAAATATACCAAAACATAACATTCAACAACAACAACAAAAAATATATATATTTATATAT
This sequence comes from Hypophthalmichthys nobilis, assembly GCA_037950665.1. Taxonomy (NCBI): domain Eukaryota; kingdom Metazoa; phylum Chordata; class Actinopteri; order Cypriniformes; family Xenocyprididae; genus Hypophthalmichthys; species Hypophthalmichthys nobilis. The sequence goes on from CM075470.1 coordinate 38,887,520, forward strand.
ATATTGCATGTCCTTCAGTTTGACCAATATATAGCTGTCAAACCATCAGGTTCTTCAGTTGCTACTTTAGGTCCAGTCTTTATTGCCAGTAACTGCATCATAGCAGGAGTTTGATAATTCTGTAATCTCTTCCTATACTTTCCTTCAATAAACTGTGCTTGAACAAAGCACTTTAAAATCAATGTAACTATAAATTGACTATATTTAATTAATTATTGACATTGTAAAGGGGAAAAACAAAAAAAAATGTTTTTAAATTCAAATCAGGCTATACTAAATTGTGATTGGCCCGGGGGGGGTTAAATGATTAGTTCTCTTTCAAATGCAAATTAGCCAAAGCTTTACTCACCCTCAAGCCATCCTAGGTGTATATGACTTTCTTCTTTCTGATGAACACAATCGGAGAAATATTAATAAATATCCTGACACACCTGAGCTTTATAATGGCAGTGAACAGGAGTCACTAGTATGAGCTGAAAAAAGTGCTTCCATCCATCATAAACATACTCTACACGGCTCTGGGGGGTTAATAAAGAACCAAAGCGATGCGTTTGTGTAAAAAAATATCCATATTTAACAATTTAACAAATTTAATTATTTAACAAGTTATAAAGTAAAATATCTAGCTTCTGCCAGACCGCCTTCTGTATTCAACGTACGAAGAAAATGTAAAACTCTTGCAGTTCAAAAAGCTTAAGCTACATCCTACACTTTCCCTATTCAACTTATGAGAAAGTGTAACTGACACTACACCAGTTCTGTTTTTTTCGTAAGTTGAATATGGAAGGCAGTCTGGCAAGTTAATTCATAACTTGTTAAATATGGATATTTTTTTTTTTCACAAATGCATTGCTTCACTTCAGAAGGCCTTTATTAACCCCCCGGAGCCGTGCGGAGTACGTTTATGATGGATGGATGTGGATGGAAGCACATTCTTCAGCTCATACTTGTTGATCCCGTTAACTGCCATTATAAAGCTCGGATGCGTCAAGATATTTATTAAAATATCTCCAATTATGTTCATCAGAAAGAAGAAAGTCATACACACCTAGGATGGCTTGAGAGTGAGTAAAGCTTGAGCTAATTTTCATTTTTGGGTGAACTAATCCTTTAAGGGGGTAGGTTGATGGATATTTTGGTTTAAAAGGAATGTTTTGGATGAGTCTTTTATCTAGCATACTCTCTTCAGGCCTTAAATGAAAGACTAAAGTCCAGAGCTCTCAGCAGCAGCTAACAGCTGAAAGTCCAGTGATACTGTAAACTCTCGCATAAACACACACGCACTGAGCTCAAACACACTTAGAGAAATGAAGTCATTCACACACTGAGGCTGCAGGAGTTGCTGGGTTAGAGCAGAGTGCAGCGGAAGAAGCTTGGCTTCTTGGATCGACTCTCTGTGATTTTCACTGCTCCTCCTCCACCCGAAGGGTTATTCTCATTCTAAACACAAAGATGCAAGCAAACAAGAATCCATTCAGCATTCATGTCAGAGATAAAGCCACATTTAAATGTTTTTTTTTCTTCATAACTTGAATTAATACAAAGACAATACATACATTGTGAACATTTCAATGATATTAATGCACTTATGTGTTTGAGTCAGTGAGTAGTACTAAGCTTATCAATTGTTTTTTTAGATAAGATTGTAAACATAAGCATTCTCACCATTTTTCTGTTTAGTCTGGTCATGATGTCCCTAGCAAGAGTGACAAAGGACTAGCATTGAAGAAAACAGAGATATGAAACTAGATCAGATTTTATGATACCGTGTAAAATATGCAAATCTTGCTCACTACATTTAATTAAATTGGATCAACATTACATAAAAAATAAAATTTCCCCCACCTCTTCAACATTTGTGCTAGATTTTGCACTGGTTTCCAAGAACTTGATTCCATAATCAATAGCTAGCTGTAGCAAAAAAAGGGAACTGTTTAAATAACACATCAGCGTTTTACAAATCAGCTTGTTCAAAGAGTTTCTTTGACCAAGATTTGTTTTATAAAATAGATTTTCAGTAATCTCAATCATTTAAAAACAATTATTTTTTAATTATACATACCTTTTCCCCTCTTTCTTTTGAAACTTGTCTCTTATCATTCATATCACATTTATTACCCAATATCATCCGTTCCACATCCGATGATGCATGCTGATAAAACAGACAGAAGTGAACCCACATGACAGACTCACAAAATGAAACAAAAACTTCATGCTTATTTTCTCCAGCATTAGGGCTGTTTCTCACCTCCTCAATGTTCCTGATCCAGTTCCTGATGTTGTCAAATGATTTCTCATTTGTGATATCGTACACCAGCATAATTCCCTGTGAAAGTGACAACAACAACGCATAGCTTATGTATAGTAACCATATGCAGAAGCATATCTGACATTATTTATTTAAAGAATAAGACATTATATCTTACCATTGCTCCTCTATAATATGCAGTGGTGATGGTTCTAAACCTCTCCTGTCCGGCTGTATCCCTTTATGGCAAATTTAAAACACACATTTTAAATATTGTATATACAATGACACTTTATATACCAGTTTTGGCCAAACGTTTTACTACAAAGTGCCAAAAATCAAAACTTGATTGAGGGCTGAGGGCCAAAAGGAAATGTTGCATAATTTCCAACAATATTATATTAAAATTGTATTATTATTTTACGTATATTCTCTACATTTCAATGCAAACAATAATACAAAAATGATAAAACAAAAAAATAAATTAGAAATGAAGATCTGCTTCAGTGGCATGTTTTTCCCATTTTGAATCTTTCCATGGGTTTGGGCATCTCTGCTTTATGCTGTATAATGCAGACTCTCACCAGATCTGAAGCTTGATCTTCTTCCCATCCAGCTCAATTGTTCTGATTTTGAAGTCAATTCCTGCAATAATAATGTTTAGAAATAAGTGATGTTAAATACTGTATCTCAATACCTAGTATTAGAGGGATATACATATATATCCCCCTAATATTAAAAAAAAGTCCTATGATGACACGTGGTGAAACTGACTCATCTCAGAACACATCACAACTCTTTCCTCTGAAAAGGGAATTGTCCCATTAACATGTTTTCATTGCGTAACCATGGAGATGGAATGTGTAGAAAGGTCAGAAAGGTTTAACATATGCCTGACCAACTAAATGGCTATAGTGTCGCAAAAGGCTTTACACATGATGCATGTAAACCTGTCGCATTCAGTAGCAATAGAATATGATCCCCTGCTTACGACAATTATGAGAGTACTTGGCAGTGCGTATTGAGACATACAATCCTACTACCAGTGAAAGCTCGGACAGGACATGGGACGGGATGTGACACAGCAGTATTGTCTATGGCAATAGGGGAAGTCTGTGGCATAACAATGACAAAAGGTCAAGGAACTCTCGCACAGGTTTCGCACAGGAAAATACATATTGGTCCATGGTAGAGACAAGCCTTCCTAAAGTTGTGTCAAAAATATCACAACAAGTAGCGTGTTCACAAACAATAAGCCTGGTGACCTAGTCCATATATGTTTGTACAATAACTTGCGACATGTATGTGCAGATTCTCATTTTGAGGGTTTCATATCCCGAAATAACACTATAGGTCTGCTGACTTAAACAGTTTACTGCTTCAAGGTAAAAATAGTGTTAAAACGGAAGTAGTGACACACCTTCCTGTATTGTGACGTACATCTGATTGAAAGAGATTATCAAAAAAGAAATTATGTAGGGCAGAGTCTTGGTTCAATTCATCAGTTGCTGAGATGTGGGCATTGCACTCAATAGTGGAGGTAGATGAACAAGTCTGCAGGGGCGAAGTTTAAGCAAACTTAATGATTGGTGAAGTCATGTATACGTCACCAGAGAGAAGTCTGTCGTTTTACAGGAGGGTCCAGTTATGACATTCTGATTAAAAATTATGAGGTCAAGACATTTTTTAAATGGAACATGCACAGATGAATTGTTCACAGTGGGATCTATAACATGAATTTAGAAAAAAAATAATTTTCATTTCATGCCAAATTTAAGGTTAAAGTGCAAGTAAGAACTTGTTGTAAGCAATCAGATATAAATGAGATAAGCCACTTGTGACTGCACACAAACCAGCTTTTTAATCTTATCCAAATAAAGTGCTCTCTCTGGCCCCCTTGAACTCTTGCTCAGCGGTGAAATGTGAATCTAAACACCTAAACTTCTCTTTAACCACAGAAACGAAAGTGCAGTCCAGCCCACACTGCTAGCGAGCAGCTAATGAGGCTGCCATCATGCTAGCTCTATAAACACAGCATACCGTCACGTTTTATTCAAATTACAGATAAAAGTAGTATATGCCAACTGATCCTGACATATCAGTATAGAAAATCGGTTGTTTGTCATTTTAAACGCTAATAAAACATGTCGAAGAATAGCTCAGTAAAAAGGCTGTCACATTCACGGCCTCTTCCTGTCACTCCAACAGACAGGCACATGTATGTATGTAAACCTCCATGTATCTATATAACAGCTTATTTATCCTCCCACATGACTACACAGTTAACATTCATGTAATGTATACATACAAATCAAATAGTCATAGTGTTAAACTGACCTATAGTTGAGATGAAGGTGGTGTTAAACGCGTCCTCACTGAATCGAAACAGCAAACACGTCTTGCCCACTCCGCTGTCTCCGATTAGCAGCAATTTGAACAGATAGTCGTACGTTTTTGCCATGTTTCCTGTTTCTTCTGTCTGGCTACCTTGTTTTGGCTCGGTAGCAGAGTAACGGTATTCAGCTAACGGTACATAAAAGATGCGGTTGAACTTGTTTCCGACTTTTCTGCACACAGCAGTGAGGAAGAGGCTGGGCGTGTCTGTCGTGACGCCATCACGAAGCCATAAACGTCAAGAGGGAGACAAAAGATATGTGTGGAAGTGTATTTCCCCCACAGAAGAAAAGTCGTGCTTTTGTAAATCATAATGATGACTTTAAAAAGTCCATGCGACCCTACAGAGGATAAGCGGTTTGGAGAATTGATGGACATAAAAAAATATATAAATTATGAGATAAAAAGTCACAATTATGACATAAAAAGTCACAATATACTGTCATAATTATGAGATAAAAAGTCGAAATTATGAGAAAAAGATAATTATGACATAAAAGTGCCAGTCAAAATTATGATTACTTTTTATTTCATAGTTTATATTTGAAATATAACAATTATTTCCAGTTAGCCTACCTAATACTTTCGACTTTATGTGATGAGTTACACTTAATGTCATAATTATGACGATCTTTTTCTTATGTGCACTCAAAAAAAAAGCCTTTTTATTTTTTATGATTTATGAATTTCATTTGTATAGTAAAAATCTATCAAATTGAATTTAATAATCCTTACATATTATTCATATTATGAATTAAGATTTTTAAATGATTAAAAAAAAAAAGAACTTAATAAAACATTTGTATAAATAAATCTTAATGGAACAAGGGAATGGACCATTTAGTTTACTTGATTCGTATTCATAAATGTAAAAAAAAAAAAAAAAAAATGAAAATACGTTTATTGTTTATGAATAAATTTATGACTACGAATCATATAAACTTTTATGAATATGTGAACGCGATTTGAACCGCCCCATAAAACAAGTATACTGGAAAATTTCAGAAAGGTTTGTAAACAATACTTTGTGGTTGTGGTATTGTGGTTGTGCAATGTCACCGCCTGCTGGAAGAGACTGTACTTCACTGCCGTAGACCTGAGCCACAACGGGACTGATAAGTATAAACAAAACTCGAATTGCGTCAGTGCTTTGAACGTGTTTGCATGTAATCTACCCTGAAATGTAAAAAAAAAAAAAAAAAATGGTAGCAGCAGATTAGAACCTCTAGTATGTGCTTGTCTGGCGACAACCAATTGACTTTTAAAGATGAACAATTTGAAGAATACCAGATAGCCTAGTGATTTTTAAAATACAGCATACTTATAGTTTCACTGGTTAAGAAACTGAGGTTGGTGTGTGTAACCAGATTCAGGTCACCTGGTAATTTCTGTAATGATTCGCTTTTTACAGGATTGTACTTACAATACTAGCAGGATTTTATCATTCTCAAAGTTCTGTATTAAGTTGAGATAATTGTACACATCACCATTTGTCTATCTCCTTAGTTCATACCTTGAAATAAAGGAAGTTTGATTTCCTCCATTTTAATGGCTCATTTTGTACCTCTACAGTCCACACATAACCCATCTGTCCAGTCTCACTGCCATCAGGCCACAGCTGAAGGTAAAATTTGCCTTTAACCGTCTTAATCACTTTCTAAAGGAGTGATTGTTTTGTTTCTGTCTTGAATGATCTGTGTACATGTTCTCCATCCTCAGTCAAATGAAGACTGGGGTAATAAAGTAGGCAGGCTTGGATAGAGAGATGAGAAGCTCTCACTTCTTGACTTTGTGGACATGATCTTTGAGGCACATTATTTCATCATGTAACTGTACAATTTAAAATATAAGCATTTATAATTATCATGAAATTAATCATTCATTCTCTTTAAACATGAAACATTAATCAGTTACAGGCAGTGAAGCCCCAGGCAGATATTTTTTTTTTCTTTGCTAACTTGGTTTTCTAGCTAAAACATTAGTCATTATTAGTCAAGCTTTAACCAAATTGCAGTGGATTGAGTATAATGGAGAACACAAAATAGGCATGACAGAAGGGCATGGTTTTGTATAGGTCTGTATTCTATACTGCTTCTACTTTTACAGCTTATTCCATATATGAATATAAAATGGAGGAGCACATCACTTTAAAAGGAGACAAGCACAATGCAATCAATCTACTCAATACTAACCTCATACAGAGCACTTAGTGTATATTATCCCCATGCTTTATTCAGTTACGCTGTGCAGTGTTATGGGTTCAAATGTGCAGACAAAGATTATTGTATCATTTAAAGCATGGAGTTTCTGGACTGGGTTTACAGAAAACCTAATCCAGGTTCAAAGGTGACAGGCTGTGCGCACATAATTAAATCTACCATTGAATAGAAAGAAAGTCCTGGAATAACAGAAAACAGCTTGAAATGCAACACTAACTATAGATATAATCAGAGCAGATATTCAAATACATTTTCAAAATATGTTTTATCATAATAATCTTGTTGTACCATTGTATTTGCATTAACAATTTTTAGCCTTTTGTTACAGTGGAAGCCATACAGTACTGAAGTTATGTATATACTGCACACACCAACATGAAAATTGTGACTTTATAACTTAGGTGTAGCAAAACAAGCTTTTCCATTCACCCTCCTTCAAATACTATGATGACTATTACTTCTTGTTCTCCAAACGAAGTTTCCACCACTTATGATTCTGTTAAAAACAAGAGTTTCAGCATTTTTTTTTTTTTTTACACAACATAAATTAATGCAGAAATTATGTATATTTGTTTGTAAATATGTCAGGTCTCACCTTCTTCCCCATGATGTTCTGTGTGTGTGGCTGAATTTCATCCAAACTTGCATACGTATTGCTCTCTGTCACTCGAATGTCCTCATAGGTGTTGCTCTCTGGCATATGTTCATAGGTATTATTGTCACGTTGTTCAACTATGTCTTGATAGGGGTTTTCTGCTAAAAGCATGTTGTCGATGGGCTTTGCATGGTTGTCATACACAAGCCCGGGCTGGTCCTTCTGCCCCGAGTACGCCACAGACGAGGCCTGGTAAAGTGGATTGGGCTGTAGGGCTACTTGGTCAGTTTGTGGCACTTGGTCAGCTCCAGTATGGAATTTTTTAAGGCCAAGGACAGCGTAAGAGCAGGTGGCTGTTATGGGTGGAGCTAAAGGAGGTTGTTGAGGGATGGAGGGCATAAGATCACAAGACTTAGAGGTTAGAGACTGATTGTTGTCATGGTGGAGAGGCCACTTTAACTGAGGGTTGTTGCCCTTGATATCCATGATATCACTTCTCCTGTCGTTTACTCTCTCGTCTCCACCTGACCTTCCAGATGTCCTTGATTCTGAAAAGCTGTGTTGTTCATGTGAAGGATTTTTACCAGGAAAACCAGCACTTAAGGAATTCCGAAGTGGTGCATTTTTCTTTGGCACAGGTGGAATTTTTGTACCCTAATGATTTAAGTCATACAGTAAAACATGAATTTCAAATTTTGTAAAAAAACAAAAATAAATCATAAAATTGTGCGCCCTAGAATTAGCCATGGTTACTAGAGAGATTGTAACCAAGAAAGCAACTGGCATGGTTACCTGTGACAAGCTGTTCCTGTCAATAGACGTGGAGGTTGTGAGTTTCCGGCCACTTGTAGAAGACACAGGAGGCGTGCTATACGGGAAATCATTAGTTTGTTCCCAGAAACTTCTTAGAGCCTTAACACTCACTCCTGAATTAATTAAGGGCTTATTTTTAACCACATCATAAAGCTCATTTGTGGCGTCCTAGAAAAACACACAAGTACATGCATTGTAAAACATTTCTCAAAGGGATAGTTCACCCAAAAATTAATGAAATTTTCCCATGATTTACTCACCTTCAAGCCATCCTAGGTGTATATGACTATCTTCTTACAGAGAAATATTATAAAAGTCCTCCACGGTTTATAATGGTTGTGAATGGGGGGCCGCGTTTTAAAGTAAAAAATAATGCATCCATCCATAAAAAAAAAGTAATCCATACGACTCCAGGGGGTTAATAAAAGCCTTCTGAAGCAAAGCAATTTCTTTTTGTAAGAAAAATATCCATATTTAAAACTTTATAAATTCAAATAACTAGCTTCCGGCGGACGACTGTACGCCGAATGCAAAAGTTGACTTGCGCCAAATGAGTAATCCTCTGACGCGATGAATGACGCAGGATGTAAGAGTATTGTAAGCTTAGACGCCTCTCGTGGTTTAAACAAATAGGGCTGTGCATTAAATAATGTTAACAAATGAGATCTTATGGTTAAGTGTTACAGAGATATATTTTAAAAGTCCTCCAAGGTTTATAATGGTTGTGAATGGGGGGCCGCGTTTTGAAGTCAAAAATAATGCATCCATCGATTAAAAAAAAAGTAATCCATACGACTCCAGGGGGTTAATAAAGGCCTTCTTAAGTGAAGCGATTCCTTTTTGTAAGAAAAATATCCATAATTAAAATTTTATAAATTCAAATAACTAGCTTCCGGCGGAAGACCGTATGCAGAATGCGCAAGTCAACTTGCACCAAATGAGTAATCCTCTGACGCGATGAATGACGCAGGATGTAAGAGTATTGTAAGCTTAGACGCCTCTCACGGTTCAAACAAATAGGACTGTGCAACAAATTTAAGCTCCTCTTCTCTTATATCGAAATCTACATTTCTCTTTAAAATTTCTCATTTTAGACTTCTAATTCCGTTGATTTGTTTTGCTCTCCTCTGCGCCTCCGCGTTCGTCATTGCATCCGTATGGGGGTATTTTTGTTCCAATATTCCAAAAAATAGATTATGATCCACAAATAAATGTAAAGATATTCACAAAAAATAATCGTATGCACAAATGAATAGAATGAGATCCACAAATATATGTTAGGAGTTTCACAAAAAATAATTAAATTCACAAATAAATAAAATTAGATTTGCTAATAAAAAACATATTCACAAATATGTTTTTATGTCACAAGCACAACTCTGCCTGCATTTATTTGTGAATCACCACCTGTACATTTGTGAATTGCTTTCTGTGCATTTGTGGATCGCTGCACACATTTGTGGATCTCTTCCTGTGCATTAATCACCTCAGGCATTTGTGGATTTTGAAACAATTCTAGCGTCACGACTGCAGACAAATCCACAAATAGGTCGACTCCACCCACCGACTACTCAAGCCAATCAGATAACGGCCACGTGGCGCTGACCAATCACAGCACACTTTCGCTACAACCAATCACGTTTTGCTTTACAATCGGGGCGGAACAGACTCTGAAAGGAGCTCTGTACTATTCCACTATTATGGGCGCTTCGTTCGAATTGAGCTGAAGCTGTTTGTGTGATAAAAACACTTTATTGTGATCAATCTTTTAATTTGTTTTGTACATATTTTTGTGGGTGTAATTATATATAAGGTCTGCATTATCTGTCTCATAAAAAGGGGGCTCTTATTTTGACGGGTATTATGGTCTGAGTGTTACTGATCACTGCAGTAATGAACAAGAGAACGTGTTGTGCACGTTATTACGGTTCATCTGAGTTTTCTTACAGATAGAAAATTTACCAGTTTGTTAAGCAACCCTGAAAAGGCATACGCTCTTACAGTGATTATCTGGAGTTAAAAACGGACATTTCATGGTAGCTAATGTACAATAAAACTATATGAAACTCAACAGTAAAGTTTCGGCCATCATTCGGACGGGGTCCGCTACACAAAAGATTTTTGGAGTATATTCTTTATATTACCATCAGGATCAGTGAATCGGGATAAAGGCTATGCACGAATTATGATCATTCCCAGATCCCGAGCTATAACACGTCTACCTGACGCGAGCGGCGCGGCACGGCGCGATGCAGCAAATAGAAGGCATATAATCATTATAAACAAACGGATTACATTATTAGTATCCATGTAAATGCAGCTATACTGTCTACAAGCGGTCTATAATACCACACTTGCACAATACCATGTGTAATACCAAATATGAGCCTGAATGAGAATCAGTGATGTACCAGTACGAGCCTCGGCATCACTGCAGCTATGGTTTTGGATAATGCAAATAAAGAGGTTGCAATGCTGAAAAATATTTTTTTAGTTTGGATGCTGTAAATAACTTAAGTCTGATTCATCTGAAATATTTGCGTGATCAAGTGTTTGACTGCTGGACATTTTACTTTTAAATGAAATGCATAATCTATAGGCTATGTAATTCAATAACCTGTCACATTTAAAAAGTCTATATCTTCTCTACAAACAATGGTAATGTTAAAACGTTTAATGTTTAAAATATTATTTAAGGGCCTGTTAATGTATAATAGCTGGTTTGCTGCTCATATCCGTCGATGTTTGATTGATAAACTGGGAAATGCTGTTATGTGACGACAGTTTAATCTATTTTGCAAACTCGCATGTTTATCACAAGGTTAAATCCAGTTAGATAAGTTACTAGCTAATTATTGAGGCTTTCTGTTCAATCTTGAATAACCTGACGCTTCCATAACGCATCTGTATCCAATATACCTTTGTTGTTCCCATAACAGAGAGTACTGTTTCTCTGGCATTTCTAAATGGCGCATAAAATATAATAGTTTGGCTTGGCTTGACACACAGTCTAATGGTCTAAAATGGTCTAACAAAACATAAATTTTAAAACTCTTTTTACTGTTTAAGAACCCTCTACTGCCTTTCTAAGTCAATGCAGGACGAGACCGCCCCCGATTGTAAAGCAAAACGTGATTGGTTGTAGTGAGAGTGTGCTGTGATTGGTCAGCGCCAATCATCTGATTATCAATTATCTGATTGGCTTGAGTAGTCGGTGGGTGGAGTCGACCTATTTGTGGATTTGTCTGCAGTCGTGACGCTAGAATTGTTTCAGAATCCACAAATGCCTGAGGTGATTTACAAATGCGCAGGAAGAGATCCACAAATGTACACGTGGTGATTCACAAATAAATGCAGGCAGAGTTGTGCTTGTGACATAAACACATATTTGTGAATGTTTTTTATTAGCAAATCTAATTTTATTTATTTGTGAATTTAATTAATTTTTGTGAAACTCCTAACATATATTTGTGGATCTCATTCTATTCATTTGTGCATACAATTATTTTTTGTGAATATCTTTACATTTATTTGTGGATCATAATCTATTTATTTGGAATATTGGAACAAAAATACCCCTATACATCCGGGTCAAAGGTAGCTCTTCCGCCCAAAACGACTTGCACATTCAGCGTACGGTCGTCTGCCGGAAGCTAGTTATTTGAATTTATAAAGTTTTAAATATAAATATTTTTCTTACAAAAAGCATCAGTTCACTTCAGGCCTTTATCAGCTCACTGGAGTCGTATGCATTATTTTTTACTTCAAAACGTGGCCCCCCCCATTCACAACCATTATAAACTTTGGAGAACTAAGGATATTTTTAAATATATCTCCGATTGTGTTCGTCTGAAAGAAGACAGTCATATACACCTAGGATGGCTTGAGGGTGAGTAAATCATTTTTGGGTGAACTATCCCTTTATCATGCTAGTATTCTTTTTGTTTTTATGTATTTAAAGGTGCACTTGGTAATTTTTTTTGTTTATGTTGCCCAACACCTCGATGCTATCAAAGCAAACAATTTCCGTCCTGATGCCTTTATAGAAATGCTTTATTTTTCCACAAGGAAAACTGTCCAATAACAAGAGATTACCAAGACTGTATTGCTGGGGCTGCATGTCAAATAAAACAGCTTATAATAGGCTACTGTTTAAATGTATTCTTCATCTAATTTGCATCAACATGATTTTAAACAGTTTTTAAAAGTATTTATTTCTTTATGGGTAATTTAGGAATAATTACTGAGTGCACCTTTAAAAAGAATGCAAAAAAAAATGGTTGACTCTCTCTTACAGAATCCATCTCTGTATTGTATGAAGTCAGGTACTCTCCAAAAGGCTGGATAGGTGTGGTTTTAAAGTGATCGATCAGCTCTGTGAGACTGTTATGAGTGGTGGAATCACCAGAAATGACGAACAGGCCAGTTTTGGTTTGATTTATGACAAAGTGGCGACAACGATCCTGTCCTCTGTGAGCATAAAGCATTAGAGAAATTAAACAACTCAAAACACACTAGCTTAAATAATAAATGTTAAATAATAAATAAAAAAAATGATATTGTTCATTCTCAGTTCATGTTAGCTAATGCATTAAATAATGTTAACAAATGAGATCTTATGGTAAAGTGTTACAGAGAAATCTTTATTCTTACTTGTATGAAAGAATATATCCACTGGCTTTTTCGCTGAGTCTGATAAGGAAGCAACCAACATTCTTGTCTCTGAGCTGATCTTCGGCTTCACTGAAAACAGCAACAGTGCAACTGCCTCAATACACAATCATACACATTTGCATCTCAGTCACCTGTACCTGAATATTACCAAACCTCTGATCTCTCATTAGTTCTTACTGCCTGGAGATGAAGCCCTGGAACCAGGGTGGAAAACTTCCATCACACAGGATGAGCACAGCCTGAGTCTCCACAAACCACTTAAGGATGGGCTCCCTCTGTCCGCTGTCCGTGGTGAGATCTCCGTCCATTTTTTCCATCTGCTTCTCATTTAATCCCTCAGGTATCTTCATCTTCTGGTACATAGCTGCCTCTATTTGCTCCATTGTGAGCTTATCACAAATGCGCTGCACACATCCAATAAACCCCACTTTCCATTTTCAATATTCATCTCTCATTCACTGCGACAGGAAGACCGGCACACTTCATTTGCCTAGTTTCCTCATACGTAAATGTGTGATCTTACAAGTGTAAAAGGTTCTATTGTTTGAGTTTATCTGCCCGTAGTCAATAACAACTTACTGGTGTGATTTCATTGCACTATCTTTGGACTGTTCTTCCGCCAGAGTTGCAGTCCTTATAAATATCAAAGATTGAAAATCTAGATTAGATCAGGAACTAGGCCAACCACTGCAAATTTTTATAGACTATACAGTATTAATACATAAGTGAATATGCTCTATGCCATATGTCATATGCATATTTTGATCAATTTTGATGACATTGATTATTGGCCTCAAAGCATAAAGACAATGTGATGCGCACATGGATTTTTTTTTTTTTTTAATATATCTTGGCCATTGGTTTCAAAGTTCAATATTAGGCCCCATGACTTTAACAATGACTTCAGTACACCTCTTCTATGATGAACATAATTTTAAATGTTTGAATTAATCTGAATATTTTTGATAGGCCTTAAGCTTAGAGTAAAAAATGTAGGCCTATATGTGGTTTCACTGTCCAAATAAAAGTCTTAAAAGAAATCTTGGTTAAAAGTTTGACACGATTTTTATTATTACTGTAGCCTGTATTTACTTGAAAGTATGTATTTGCAAGTGTTTCATTACTTAAAACTATTTGTCACATGTCTTATCATCAAAAATGATAAGATTTAGCACATGTCAGCAGTAAACAGAAGAGAGGAATGAGACAACGAACAACATCGATTATTCTGACTGAAACTGACCGCAGTCAGCGACATTGCGACTAACGAGCAGGTAACAATGTGGATATAATTCAGAAGAGTCTTTTATGTTGGTTGTTGAGTTATTTTTTTTAGTCATGGGACAAGCCTGTCAGTGTGTTGTCGTTTTTACGCTCACAGCCATGAGTTCAACAGGTGGCGTGTCCACTTTTAGGAACACGCTGCAGCAGGAACTCACTCGTGTGCTTTTCTGAGGATCCATGAAAGAAGCGTAAGCGCATGAAAAGGATTCAAAACGGAACATATTTATTGGTGATGACAGGTAGACTAAATATCTTGTGCTGCTACTACTGATATTAAACTCATGTAATTTTGACTAAAACGGGGTAACACTTTGGGCTAGTCCTTAAAGTTTACCGCTGTGCGGTAACTGGAATATTTCATTCATATTTTTATTACAGTTACGTCTGCTCGTGCTTGTGTAACTAGGATATTTCTGACTATTTTTCGAAGGCTTAAAAACCAAGGAGTGCAGTACACCGTCTTTTTGAGATATGGTAATTATCTGGTGTTGTGACGATCAGACCTACTTACAGGGTGACCGCTTGTAGATAAAGATGTCATGTTTGTCAGGTATAAAAATGCTTCTTTCATAAGTTGAGCGTCTGAAATAGCACCAGAATGTACACCAGAAGTCAGAAAATACTGTCAAAATATATTTAAAATAATATAGTAATATAATATAGTTTTTCCATTTATTTAGTTTTTATTTTATTTTTTTCATTTTCCATTCTAGACCAGTTTTCCTTGGATAAATTTAGGCTAAATATAGTTGAGGCCTCGTCCTTATCTTGCTCACTTGAGTAAGATCTAAATTTATCCCTCCATCATGAATGAAACATTTAGGTCACAATGATCAGCTTTATTGTACAGTATATCCAATAAATGACAATTTAGACTTACACGCACAGGTAATGTATATTGCCCTATATTGTACTTTTTCTTATGAATCCAGTAAATCTAAGAATTTTTTTTTCTTCTTCCAAATAAGATCACAATGGCTGTGTTCAAGCAGCAGCAGGTTGAGAATTTCTATGAGATTGGAGAGGAACTTGGAAGGTAAAATTTTTGCTATTTACTTGCTGATTGCTGCAATACATGATGATGATACACATTACACAGTTCCATTGCATTCATAGGTGCCATCTATAGGGGACTATGGCAAGCCGTTTTAACATTTAATCCTTAAAACGTACTAGTATCTATTTTCATGATACTAGTACTTATTTTTCAGATACTAGTATCTATTCGATTAAGTACTAGTACTTATTCATTAGGAGGACATTGAGTCATCGCCCCACCCAAAACCCTCGTCCCAGCACAATGTTTCCTTGACACTCAAAGGATGCATTATGGTGTGCTGCTTGTTGTTTTCATTTAGGACTGTTGTGAATCCACAATGTTGTTTCAAATCTGTAAATCTTTACTAGAAATGCCTTTATATATGCTTTTGTGTATGGTTATTTACTTATATTTATTATAATATGAAATTGTTGTCAGTCTGCATGTTTTATAACAGATCATGTGCCTTTCAGTGGGCAGTTTGCAATTGTTAAGCAGTGTCGTGAAAAGAGCTCAGGCCAGGATTTTGCAGCTAAGTTCATAAAGAAGCGCCAGAGTAATGCTAGCCGACGAGGTGTGCTCCGAGAAGAGATCGAGCGAGAGGTCAACATCCTACAGCAGATACACCATCCTAATATTGTCATGCTACATGATGTGTTTGAGAACAAGACAGATGTGGTGCTGATTTTGGAGCTGTGAGTAGAGCTGGTATTATTGCTTATACAAAATTATTTTATTATTATTTGAGTTTGTGCTTGCATCGTTTTTTATGTTTAGCTGCTTTTTTTCATGGTTCACCTGCCTATCCTTATTGAGAAGAGATTATGTATTTTTGTAGTGTGTCTGGAGGAGAGCTTTTCGACTTTCTGGCACAGAAAGAGTCTTTAAGTGAGGAGGAAGCCACACAGTTTATTAAACAGATTCTAGAGGGCGTTCACTATTTACACATGAGGAATATTGCTCATTTTGACCTGAAGGTACAGTACACCCACTGGTCTTGTAACACTGCCCAGATTATTATAGTACAACATATTTGCGCTGACAGATGTGGAATGCTTAAGAATTCTCTGTCAGAAGAACAGTGTGTCTTTGTGTGCATATGAGTGTGGGTGTGCTCCTGTGTGTAATTTATTTTCCGGTTCGCAGCCTGAAAACATTATGCTTCTTGATAAGAACGCCCCACTTCCCCGGATCAAACTCATTGATTTTGGCTTGGCCCACAAGATTGCTGAAGGGGTTGAATTTAAAAACATCTTTGGAACACCAGAGTTTGTTGGTATGAAGTTCTTTCTAAATCCTAAAGCCTGCAGCCTTAACCATGCAAATTAAGGGGCCTTTCACACAGAATACTACATGTCGTTTTTACTATTTTCAGCTCCAGAAATTGTGAATTATGAACCACTGGGACTGGAAGCAGATATGTGGTAAGATCAATTTTTAATCTATAGTAATGAAAATATCTCAATAATTTGATTTTGTTTTTTATTTTTTATTTTAAATAATTAGGTGCTTTACTTTTATAGGAGTGTTGGCGTAATTACATATATTCTGTAAGTACACAAGAACATTTTTTATAAAGCCTATAAATATAATAATGTGTGATTTTAGCAATGTTCTGCTAATATGCTTTCTAAATGCAGGTTGAGTGGGGCTTCTCCTTTCCTAGGAGAAACGAAGCAAGACACCCTGGGAAATATCTCAGCCATGAACTATGAGTTTGATGATGAATTCTTTGGCCACACCAGTGAGCTTGCCAAGAATTTTATACGACAACTGCTGGAAAAGGACACCAAGTAAGTGAGCTGAGATCATCATGTGTATTTGAGTGTGAGGTTTGTGTTTGTGAAGAGAACAAAAAATATGATGCTTGTTTCAAGTAATATGGCAAAAATTACCATCTCAATTATGCATTTCAGAAAGAGACTCACAATTCAAGATGCCTTGAACCACCCCTGGATCAAGGTATGTTATCAGCTTGAGATTGGAAACCTGAAAGGCATTTAAAGGGTTAGTTCACCCAAAAAAATAAATTTCTGTCATTAATTACTCACCCTCATGTCGTTCCACACCCAAAAGATCTTCGTTCAACTTCGGAACACAAATTAAGATATTTTTGATGGAATTCAACAGCTGTATGACTGAAAAGTACTAAAAACATTGTTAAATCAGTCGATGTGACTGCAGTGGTTAAACCTTAATGTTATGAAGCAACGAGAATACTATTTGTGCGCAGAAACAAAACAAAAAAAATGAATTTATTCAACAATATCTTCTGTCCTGTTTCATTCTGCTATGTTGTTTACGTCCAACGCTTCCAGGTTCTATGTCAGAACGCCGGATCATTATTGGCTGAAGCTGTTCACGTGAGCAGCACGACGCATGCATGTGATGCTGACGCGGGAGCCGGCCAATAATGAGTGGGAGTTCTGACGTTGAACCTGGATTTTTGTTTTGTTTTTGTGCACAAATAGTATTCTAGTCACTTCATAAAATTAAGAGTGAACCACTGCTGTCACGTCGACCATTTTAACAATGTCTTTAGTACCTTTCTGGACCTTGTAAGTGGTTGTTAAATTGCTGTCTATTGAGGAGTCAGAAAGCTCTCGGATTTCATCAAAAATATCTTAATTTGGGTTCCAAAGATGAACGAAGGTCTTATGGGTGTGGAACAACATGAGGGTGAGTAATTAATGACAGGATTTTCATTTTTGGGTGAACTAACCCTTTAAGGCCCATTCACACCAAGGTCAACAACTATAAAGATGAAAATAACAATAAAGGTTTAGTTTTAAAAACTGTTCTAAATTTAAAGTAACAGTTCACACCATCCACACCACAACTACAACAATAAGGACATTATGTCATTGGAATCACTTTTTTCCAACTGATGAATGATAAAAAACTTTGACAGCCAATCAGAATCCATACTACTTTAAAAAGCTCAAGCATTTAAAGTAGCAGATGGTATTGTGTGTTGGTCTGGTTGCAAATATAGTTATCATTATAGGTATTATTCTTAGTGTGAACGGGCCTTTATAGTACCATGCATCTTGATATTCCTTCTGTTTTATGCTTTCTCTCTCTTAGTCTTTAAATATCTCTCTCAATCATAACCCCTATTGTCTATTGGCAGTCTAACGAGCATAAGGACGAGCGCAGTAAAGCACCAGAGAGGAAGAAAGAGCGTAGGCAGCTGAAGACGAAGCGTCTCAAAGAGTACACCATCAAGTCCCACTCCAGCATGCCTCCTAATAACACCTACATCAACTTTGAACGCTTCGCACAGGTGGAGGAGGACGTGTCAGCAATGGAGGGCACTTTCTGCCAGCTAGCGTCGGCTCACGACTCCTTGCAGGAAGACATTGATGCGCTAGTGTCCATCTACAATGAGAAGGAGATGTGGTACAAAGAAGAAAGTGAAAGCATCAGACATGAGTTGTCCCAGCTTCGTTATGAGTTTCGTAAAGTCGAAGCACAGAGGCGTGGCGTTCACGAAGACATGAGGAGCGTGGATGCCAGCGTTAGCCGAGTGAGTGAGCGATATAAGGAGAGGCAGACACGTTTTGAGGCCCTGCAGAAGGAGCTCTGTGCAGAGCTGCAGTGGGTACAGGAAGTGGTTGGTTCATTCCAGGTCACCTTCCCAAACTGTAGCTTTAGCAGCGTGTTTAATACTGATGTAAATGAAGCACTGAAAGAGTTGCTGAATAGATCCTGTGGAGGAGACCTGCTGACAGGCAGCAACCTGGACCAGCAGAGATGACACATTAATAACCCACCACCCACTGATCACACATCGTTATATAAACATGGGCGAGGTAAACATGCTGAAGAGACTGAATAAATGCAGGTATGGTCAGTCAGAGAGAGCTACATACATTAAATATAAAACAGTTGGGTCTGTGTTGATTATTTATGGTTAACAGTTTAAAGATGTAGATAGTCATCCTAAAATATTTTCAACTGAAGTAATATATTAATTAATGTTTTTAATAACAATATTAATAGGGTCATTTCATCTCAAGTGCTCCAAAAATTGTAAAGTTGTTTGCCTGGCTATTTTTAATCTGCCTATTTTTTAGTGATTACCTCTTATTTATGTATTGGTATTGCAAAACCGACAGTTTGTTTGTGTGTGTTATTTTAAAATATGCATTAGAGATTAGTTTTTATTCCAAGGAACTAGGACCATCCTGAACTTCAATATATCCCAAAATTTGACAGCCACCGTGGTTTATACCAAGTTTTTTTTAATATATCCATTCATAAAGGTACTGTAATCATATACAATCATAATATATTTATACTAGACAAAAAAAAAAAAAGGTAAAAAATTAGTTTTTTTTTTTCCAACTTAACAGCACTAATATATACACCGATCAGGCATAACATTATGACCACCTTCCTAATGTTGTGTTTGTCCCCCTTTTGCTGCCAAAACAGTCCTGACCTATCGAGGCATGGACTCCACTAGACCCTCTGAAGGTGTGCTGTGGTATCTGGAATCAAGGTTTCCCAGCAGAACATTGCCCAAAGCATCACACTGCCTCTGCCGGCTTGCCTTCTTCCCATAGTGCATGTGCCGTGTGTTCCCCAGGTAAGGGATACACACATACTCGGCCATCCACATGATGTAAAAGAAAACGAGATTCTTCAGACCAGGCCACCTTCTTCCATTGCTCCGTGGTCCAGTTCTGATGTTCATGTGCCCACTGTTGGTGCTTTTGGTGGTGAACAGGGGTCAGCATGGGCACCCTGACTGATCTGCGGCTATGCAGCCCCATACGCAACAAACTCTGATGCACTGTGTATTCTGACACCTTTCTACCAGAACCAGCATTAACTTCTTGAGCAATTTGAGCTCCAGTAGCTCGTCATTTGGATCGGACCACACGGGCCAGCCTTCGCTCCCCACATGCATCAATGAGCCTTGGCCGCCCATGACCCTGTCGCCGGTTCACCACTGTTTCTTCCTTGGACCACTTCTTGATAGATACTGACCACTGCAGACTGGGAACACCCCACAAGAGCTGCAGTTTTGGAGATGCTCTGACCCAGTCGTCTAGCCATCACAATTTGGCCCTTGTCAAACTTGCTCAAATCCTTATGCTGCGTTCCAGGCAGGTTTTTGAGCCCGTAAGTCACGACTTCAAACTACGACTCACGACTTTGTAGCGTTCCAGGCAAGTCACACCAAACTGCCTGATTGTGTAAACAAACCAGCATGGCGGACCATATGGGGCTTATGCTCATTTACAATTATTTCTATCGCCAAAGGTGCTTACTCCTTGCTTATTTGAGGGAAACGGAGGAGGAAAAACAGCGCATAAGGCAAGAGAAGCTGTCATACCTTTTTTTTTTACGTTATTTTACCGTGCACTTGCATAAACATCGCATCCGTAGGGGCTGCCATTGTTGTTTCGCGGGCTATGTGACGTCAGAGGGACTGGGAGTACATCCATATAGTACGAGTTCACGGGTGGGAAGTCACGGGTTTGACTGCCATTCCAGTGCACTTTCACGGGTAGAAGGTTGGAAAAATACGGGTTACGGGTTGGCTGGAACGCGGCATTACGCTTGCCCATTTTTCCTGCTTCTAACACATCAACTTTGAGGACAAAATGGTCACTTGCTGCCTAATATATCAAACCCACTAACAGGTGCCATGATGAAGAGATAATCAGTGTTATTTACTTCACCTGTCAGTGGTCATAATGTTATGCCTGATCTTTGTGTGTGTATATGTATATATATTACAGCTGTTAAGTCGAAAAAAAAATTAAATGGTGCCACAAAACTAATTTTTTTTTTTTACCTTTTTCTTTTTGTCTAGTATAAATATAAAACAGATCTAATCTTTTTGAGTTGTATGTTGTAAAGTCATAAAGCAAGATGTTAAGGTGTTATGTTTTGATTTAACATTATGTATTAGGTGTATTTAAAATCATGATGCTTCCTTTATTTATATTACGTGATCAGCTGTAATTTGTTCAGGCAGTGTTTACACTGAACATGTTTTGATTGAACATGTCCACGGCTGGTTGTTTGTATACCAGATCTGCAAGTGAAACAAGCTTATTTGATTAAACCCTGCTAATTTATTGAATATGCCTCAGTTTCAGATTCAATTTTATTCCTTTTTTCCATTGCTGTCTGCTGTAACGTTTTAGAGGAATGAGTGTTTGGTCTTATATTGTATTTAATAACTACTGATTGTTATGTCTGCATGACATAAGTTGTTATGCTTACTGGAATGATGCCCCTTCCAGCATGTACTCATGGACCTATCAGAATGCAGACTCTTTTAAACAGTTGACTACACTATTGGAACTACTGGAAAGGGATGTTGATTCTCAGTGAACTGTTGGGGAAAGCTGTTTACTCTTAAAGGAGGTAAATCCATATCTATGTGCCTCTGATCACTCTGCTAGATTGTATCCATTACTGGTAAGTAATGTATTTAAGCTTTAGCATTATGTTAGCACTTATATTGTTATAATTGTTCTATTACTCAGTGTTACATTGCATTCATTCTTTCATACTTTGAAGACATTCCTTCTTTCAAAGCATCCTTTTAAACTGCTATATTCTGATAAATTCAAATGCATGCATGTTGTAGGGTACACATTATTTCTTTATTTTCTATTTCTCTTAATAAAAACGTTTTTGCATTTTTTTAATATGGGTTTTCCCCCAATATATCCGTCATTGTCACATGCTGAAAGGACACTTAACCTGATTGTATAAGTGCTACTGTAAAGCTAAACCTCTGACCAGGATCCTTAAATGACACTGTCATGCTAATTTGACTTGTTTTTTTCTTCTGAGTAACAGAGCTTTTCATTCATATGCTGCAGCTGTTAACCCTTTTGATAATTTGCATATGGTTTCAGCAGGAAAGGCAGAACAATAGGAGGCAAGTGTCATTTTCAGCTCCGAGAGAATGCGTTTACAAAGTAATAAAGTACAGTGTCCACAGACGTCAACACAAGGCATTCTTTTGCAGCAAAACTTGTGGTTTCCACTTTCCACTTCTCTATACAGCATACCACAAAGCAACACGAAAAAACTTGTTTTTGCATTATTCTTTTAGTCCTACAGGGGGCAGCGTTTACCTCTTATTTATTCTGGAACCCACAGACATGTATTCCACGAAAAGTACTAATTTAAGATGAAAGGTCTCATAATGTTTGTTGTTAGGTAACTCTGAGGGCAGTGACTCACTGGTGTTTGACTACTTGTCCCTTATAAAGTTTGGACAGGTCATGGATAATCGAATGCTTTATTGCAATTAAAGAACAAACGTGTGCCAATTCGTGACTCATGTCAGTTTAAAACTCACGGTAATTAATTCTTATAAATTAAGCTTAATTATCTTATTTTTAATGTCTTTCTCGTTGGTCTCACAACCACATTATCCATCTTTTATTAGACTGCGTGGGCGTGCACGCGCACTGCTGTGTGTACTCAGATATTTCTGGATGTTTATCTACGAGTTTGTATTGAGTCACCCTTCTTTTAAACCATTATTTTTGTTTTATTCATTTTGTAAAATGTTGTCCAACTAAAAATTAAAGCTTAATTGTTTTTTAATTACATTTTAATAAAATAACATAATTATTAAAATAAAATCGAATTGAAATGTCGAATTATTGTGTTAAATAGATGAAAACGAAAAAGTTATGTTTTTTCTTTAAATAATGTTTGACTGGTTTCCTTATCAAACTGTGTAAATATCCAATGACCCAAGTGTTTGTTTAGGTTTAGCGGTTAAATGTAGCCAGTATAATTTAGCCTATGCATTTTGAACTTAAAGGCACAGTATGTTTTTTTTCGCCGCTAGGGGTCGCTAACCTCTTCAAAACAATAACAAAGGCGTAGATTGATTGTTTATGGGGAAATAATGTTTATGGATGAGTGAATGCATTCACGTTTTTAACATGACTGTGGTATAAAGCAGGGCGTGGCCAAGAATCGCGGGCGCGATTGTTAATGAGAGACAGATATCAGTGCTACACGCGAGTGCCGGGGGATATAAAGGAATGAGGACATTTCATTCTACTGAACTACTAGCAAAATCATACTGTTGATATTCTAACGTTTCAACGTGTTGTTGTTAGCTATATAACATTGATTCGTCTTATGTAGCCTACATTTGCTTACCTTGTCTAATAACGTGCAAGAGCGGCGTCTCTGTCAAGTCCAAGTTTGTCGCAAGGTTCTCGCAATCTCGAAAACGCCACCCCGATATTGATCCTCGTTTTATTTCTCCTTTTGTCCCAAAGTTTGCTTGCCACGGTCCATAATGTTTGAACGAAACAACAGCAGCGTTACGCAGCTGTCCACGTCTGTTGCCATGGTTACTATGCAGTACAAGGAATCCAGGGATAACGCAGATATTACGTCATTGACAGGCGACAAATGACAAGGGAGGGACGGGCACGATTTAAAATTGTGAATTTCTCTGAATTTACAAATTCTTGGAAATATTTAGGATAATGTAAGTACACAATTGAACGAAATATATAACACTGTGCAAGTGGTTTTTGGATATTTTAATATTAAAAAATTAAAATTTTACATATTTTACACGAAAATAGCCTAGATGAAAAACTTAAACTTAAAAAAACTTCATCTTAAAGTAGAAATGCTGTCTTGGCAACTAAGTGAAATAAATTTAAGTACTACAATTACTATAAATGGAATAAAAATAAATTAAATCTACATAGAAATACTATTTAAAAAACGAATAGAAATGAAAAAGCACATGATACTAAAACTTAAATTAAAATGAAAATACAAATATAATCTGAAAATGTAATAATAAAAGCTAATTCAAAATATAAATAAATACTATAAAAGTAGGCTATATAAATAATACTAAAATAACACTGTTCACTGCAGTGTGACTTTTGCATTGAGTGTGTGTGTGTGACAAGATTGCATCTCAAAACATTTCAAATGACGCCGCTGGCATATTATGTATATATTACAGAATATATATTTATTCTAAAGGACAGGTAGGCCTATAGTGTTGATATGTATAGTCGCTCAGGGCTGTGAGCGCTGTTGTTCTGTGCAGCGGGTAATGAATGATAGGGAGGGACTGAACACTGAGCCTGCTGCTTATTTCACAGCAGCTGAGTCAAGAGGGATTGAGCACTGCTCTCCTCACTCCTAACTATCAATTTTTCAGCCTTACCAGATACTCAACCCAGCGATTACGAGTCTTTTCTTTCATGCACTGTCACACGCAGGTGCCGAAGGATCATTAATCACCATGAAAGCCACTTTCGTTCATTCACTGAATAGGCCTTTGGCAGTTTATGGTAAGCTCCAGCCTCACCTTTTCAGTTCTTTATTACTACAACAACCGACAGGTTCAAACCATTTCAAATGTGACGTTATGTTTAATCTTCTGAACTTGCATTTCTGTTTTTGTAGCAGCATTTGTGTCAAATGCATGCCTTGTACATTGGGCAGATGTTTGTGTGGGTGCATGATTTTAATTTGAAATATCAGCAGCTGAGCTGACTCATGTGAAGTGAGTGGCGGAGGGAGTTGATCACAGCCTGGCAACCAGCTCTAAAGCCGGGCTAATGCGACGGGCTACCTGTGCTATATAGTCCTGCACTCACAAGACAGTCAGCTATTTGACTTGAGGCTCTATCAATGTGATAATTCAATCTAGGCACACAGCATAAATTGTAAAGTTAGTGAATAATTTCAGTGTAGAGGATTAGCTTAGCTCGCTGGCGTCTACTGTTCTGGTAGCTGTTCTCATGCTAACAAGCTAACGCCTATAAGTTCCATTTCTCTTACAGACGTTAGCATTGTAATACACTCTTTTTGAATACATAAAAATATGCTGCAGATGTCATATGATGACTTAAGAAGACATATGTTCCTGGAGAATTCATTTTACGTAACGCTGGCTATGCAAAGCAAGCTATGTGATTAAGATGGGATAGCCAGCTGAATGAATAAGCAAACCACAAGATTGTCAAATCCAGCACCGTTAATCGCAACGTAAACAGCTGGGTGGAAAATGTCACCCTAATTTTTACAGACAATCAAAGTGCTTATTAGCAAGATATGATAATGTTTAGAGCGGAAGAATGGGGTAATATAACCTCCTTTGCTGCTGTACTAATGCTTTAGCTGACAACCTTTCTAGATTCCAGTATATTGTTGTTATTATATAACTGGCTGTAAGAACTTGCAAGACTGTTTTATCATTCTGATAATCTGAAGGGTTGGTCAGATTAGAATATACACCCAGGTTCCTTATATTTCCCCATGTAGTGGAGAATAATCAAAATTCTGTGTATATAGCTTATAGTACAAAAAACTGCTACCTGTAAACTGTCTGACTCCTAGAACAAAATTTTTAGATACTGACAACCACATAATTTAGCATTATTGGATTTATTAGATGTTATTTTAGGCCTATGAAATGATTTGAATAAGTTTTAGGAGCTAAAAACTGGAATGGTGTAATTTATATATTAGTTATCATGAGTAAATCATGTATGCTTCTAGCCTGCATGACTATTTCATTAGTGTCATACTTTTGGGCAGGTTTTCAACAGACCATAAAAATCAGACAAATAAAGGTCTTATGTCAGCCTGCTTATGAAAGTTGGCTGACTAGATAATTAAGTTAATAATCAATGGGTTGACTCAAGACCTGCATTTATACATGTGTTCATGCTGAGTACGCAGAAGCTGTCATTTTTCTGGAAAGATTCCAGGCATCGTTAGGAACACTGGAAAGCTGACAAGTATGTGTCATCAAAGCCTCATCTACACATGATGAACTTTCTAGTTCTGAAGTCCATTACTCTGAATTAACCTGGTTTTAGGATGAATGCATATTTCATAATCACTTTGCATCGTTAATCTTTGGTTATGGTTATACAAAAATGTGGAGAGGTAGACTTATAGAGTTAGAATTATTTAATCTTTTTATACCAATTAAAGAAAATGCACTGGTTTTGTTTCAGTTACTGGTTTCTCTGGTAATGTGTGTGTAACAGTTAAGGTTTAAATTGTTCACTTAGGGATGTGTGATATATCAGTACCATATTGGTTTTCAACCAATATTAGAGATTGCTTTTAATTTATCTGTATCAGTCAATATTGTATATACACTTGATAAGATTTTTTTTAAGGGTTAGTTCACCCAAAAATGAAAATTCTGTCATTAATTAATTACTCACCCTCATGTCGTTCCAAACCCATTAGACCTTCGTTCATCTACAGAACACAAATTAAGATATTTTTGATAAAATCCGATGGCTCAGTGAGGCCTGCTTTGACAGCAAGTTAATTTACACTTTCAAATGCCCAGAAAGGTACTAAAGATATATTTAAAACAGTTCATGTGACTACAGTGGTTCAACCTTAATGTTATGAAACGACAAGAATACTTTTTGTGCATCAAAAAAACAAAATGATGACTTTATTCAACAATATCTAGTGATGGGCGATTTCAAAACACTGCTTCATGAAGCTTCAAAGCTTTACAAATCTTTTGTTTCGAATCAGTGGTTCGGAGCGCGTATCAAACTGCCAAAGTCACGCGAACCATTGAAATTTCAAAACACTTATGACGTAACAAAGCCTCGTTTACTGAAATCACGTGAATTTCATGCTCCGATTTTTTTTTTTTTTAATGTACATTTATGTACATTTTTTATGTATCTCGGTTCATGTATCTATGTATATTTTTATGTCAAAATTCAAAAGAAAAGTATTTATTTGTAAAATAAATATTTTGTAAAATTAAAAATATTTTTACTATCACTTTTGATCAATTAAATGCGCCCTTGCCCATTTTAACTGTCAATAAAATATATCAAAACAAAAACTTTTTTGTGCATGCTCATTTCCCCAATTTTTTCTTTTACATTACTTGTGCCATCATCTAACGCTCACTTAATCTTTAAAATATTTATAACACAAAAAATAGTTATTGACTTATCTGTAAAATATTGATACATAGAAATCCTTGAGTCACTGTACCTCTTTATCTCTCAGATGTGACGGTGAGGGTGTAAGGTGGCACCATGGCTGTGATGATACCACCAGTAAAACTAAAATGGTTGGAGCACCTCAACAGCTCCTGGATCGCTGAGGACAGTGAGTCCATCTCCACCCGTGAAGGCGTTGCTCTGCTGTATGGCAAGCTGCTGGCCAATAAGGAGGTGGTTCTTCTCCCTCAGCAGGTGCTATGTTTGAAGGGCCCTCAGCTACCGGACTTTGAGCGAGAGTGTCTGTCCAGCGATGAACAGGAGCATTATCTTGACGCGCTGCTGGCCAGTCAGCTTGCTCTGGCCAAGACGGTGTGCTCGGACTCCCCCTTTGCCACAGCCCTACGTAAACGCCTGCTGGTCCTGCAGCGGGTTTTTTATGCACTTGCCAGCAAATACCATGACAAGGGCAAGGTCAAACAGCAACAGCACTCTACTGAAAATACTCTGGGTTCTGCGGACTTACAAGCAGTTAATGAGAGGCCGCGCTCTAGTACAGACGCCCTCATCGAGATGGGCGTGCGAACAGGTCTTAGCTTGCTGTTTGCTTTGCTCAGGCAAAGCTGGACGCTTCCTCCAGCTGGTCCAGGGATCAATCTCTGCAATGATGTCATCACCACTGCCATTGAAGTGGTGGGCTCTCTTCCACCACTCTCCTTGGCCAATGAGAGCAAGATTCCACCTATGGGTTTGGACTGCCTGGCACAAGTCACCACGTTTCTGAAAGGGGTGACCATGCGGAACTCTGGGGCCGATGTGGTGGGGAGGAGGCTGGCATGTGAGCTGCTGCTGGGCTTGGCAGCGCAACGAGGGTCACTGCGCTACCTGCTGGAGTGGGTTGAGATGGCCCTGGCTGCGTCAGCTGGTGTCAGCAGCCTGGAGCAGAGCCAGGAGGGGCTGATGGGATATGACTGCTTCATGAACATTCTGATGCAGATGAGACGTTCACTGGTACGTCCTCACTAAAACTCTCATATACTAACACCAATCTGTTTTCACAAGTGTTTTTCATAGTCCTGGTTATTGTTAAATGACTGGATGTCTGGTGTTGTAGGGTTCATCTGCTGATCGAAGCCAGTGGAGGGAACCGACCCGCACGCCTGATGGACTCTGTTCACTATATGAGGCGGCACTCTGTTTGTTTGAGGAGGTAACATGCTCATAAATATATTTATGTATATTTGTTGTATAGACAAGAAGAGGCCATGTTATTTGAGATGTTGTTTTTTTTTTTTTTTTTTTTTTTTTTAAACATGAATCACTCAATGATATAATGTTATTATTACAGTGTGGGTATTTTGATACAATCTTTTATTGAACCTTTAAACTAAATGTTTTTTTTTTTGTTTTTTTTTTACTTTAAAATCATATTTGATACATCAAACTTTTGACTCATAGTATGATATAGGAGAATATGTAGCTCATACTCAAGGATGGAAAAAAATAGTTTTATTCTGTGCCTAAACTGAGCAAAAATATGCAATTTATGCAATACAGTGATGATTGCATAAATAAACATTCCTTAAAAGCCTGATGTATCATATTTGATACTCACGTTTTAACATTTCTCTCATTCTCATTTCTCTAAATTATGTATGGACGATCAAGTTTACCCAAGTTGCTTCAGTTCAATAAGTGTTCAGTTTTAAATATTACATACAATACAATATTACATTACAATATAGTTATTGTTATTGTCAATTCTTATGTTGATAATTTAGAGGCCTTAGAAATTTGCATATAAAATAAGTATACAGTAGGCATTATAGGGTTAAGAAAAAACTATTTAAATATTATAAATCTTATTCTGTTGGAAAAGTAGGACGTCTTTCATAAGGACTTTCCACACATTCAGTTTATTTAAGTTCTCAAGAGTCCACTTGAGCAATTGTTTATGACCTAGAATAGAGTGAAGTGGTTGTAATGTTTGGTGACGTAATTCATCAACATAAAGAGTCTTTGTTGTTTTCCGTTCATCCTTAAAAGGTAGCTACCAATGCTCAATGTGCTACCATAATAATACTTGGAAATCTGAACCAAAATGGATTCGAATCAATTTAGCCACAATATTATACTGTATAAATGGGGGTTTGTGGGATCATGTTGATTTACATGCATTTTTTGTATACTATTGATTTTAGATTATTATCCCCCCTAAGCCAAACTCATTTTCGAATTGGACTAAACGTCACCTTAAAGGGATAGTTCACCTGAAAATGAAAATGATCCCATGATTTACTCACCCTCTAGCCATCCTGTGTATATGACTGTCTTCTTTCAGGCAAGCACAATCTGAGTTATATAAAAAAATCATGGGGGTTAATAAAGGCCTTCTGAAGTGAAGCAATGCTTTTTTTTAATATCCATATTTAAAACTTTATAAACTATAATAACTGGCTTTCGGCAACGGCCGTATGCAAGTCGAGTTCCGGCGGAAGGGTGACCTCTGACCCGATGCATGACGTAAAATGAAGGAGTAGCGTTAGCTTAGGTGAGAGTAGACGCCTCTCATACATATTTTTTTTAATATTAAAACTCAGATTGTTTTCATCTGAAAGAAGATAGTCATATACACCTAGGATGGCTTGAGGGTGAGTAAATCATAGGATCATTTTCATTTTTGGGTGAACAATCCCTTTAAACAGGACAATAATTTTACTTGTTAAATCTTGGTGCATCCATGAAGAACATGCACAACATGTACTGAATAAACTACCGAAAACAAACTAAAACGAAAGTAAATGCATATTAATAATTACAGAGTTTGTTAGGTTATATTGACATACCAAATGTAGTAATTAAATCATTTAAGTCAAATAACAACATTGATAACATAAGAAAAAGAGAAACCACACACTGCTTTCGGCGGGGCAACTTTAGCTGAAATAGGCCACTTGCAACCAAACATTGCCATGATTTTAATTTTAGGTCTGCTTCTCAGTCAAACACATTAATATATGAATGCATATGTTAAATATTCAGTGCGGACTTTTAAACAATTGAGTTCACTTGTGTATTTTCCTTTTACCTGTCCATGATATCATTATTGCTGTGAGCGATTGTTCTCACATACTTGTCAGCCAAAAATCCAATTTGTGCAAAAATCCGTAGTGTACAATTAAAAGATTTTTACTAAAGTTTCTACTGCTTTAAGCTGCAATCTATAACATGCTGCACAACAAATCTGCCCTGCTGTATCTAAAAATAGAATTTTACCAATCATTCTGCAGACTGAAATGGGCAATGTGTTTGACACTCGATTTGTTTCAAATTGGTTTCCTGATGTTGTAGGTGTGTCGCATGGCTTCAGACTACTCAAGAACTTGTGCGAGTCCAGACAGCATCCAGGCGGGTGAGGCGGCCATGGTGTCTGAGACCTGTGAGGTCTATGTGTGGGGCAGCAACAGCAGTCATCAGCTTGTAGAGGGCACTCAAGAGAAAATCCTCCAGCCCAAACTAGCTCCCAGCTTCAGTGATGCACAAACGGTAGAAAGCATCTTCATATTAATTATTCATACTCTGTTAGTGTCCTCCTTTATGCCCATAATGGATATTTGATGACCACATCTCCTGTCTTTCAGATTGAAGCTGGCCAATACTGCACATTCGTCATCTCCTCTGATGGTTCAGTCCGAGCATGTGGAAAGGGCAGCTATGGTCGCCTGGGACTGGGTGACTCAAACAACCAGTCCACTCTTAAAAAGCTGACCTTTGAACCTCACCGTGCCATTAAGAAAGTATCATCATCCAAAGGCTCAGACGGCCACACGTTAGCCTTCACCAGTGAGGGGGAGGTGTTCAGCTGGGGTGATGGAGATTATGGCAAACTGGGTCACGGCAACAGCTCTACCCAGAAATACCCCAAACTAATACAGGGCCCTCTTCAAGGAAAGGTACTGAATTCATGCAGTTATGCATCATTTGAGCTTTTTGAGCTCTCAGAACAGACCTGTGTGTTTAAATGATTAATGTTTTCTGCTTCTTATGTGTGTGTGTGTTTGTAGGTGGTGGTTTGTGTTTCAGCAGGATATAGACACAGTGCTGCAGTCAGTGAGGATGGAGAACTCTACACTTGGGGAGAGGGCGACTTTGGCAGATTAGGTATATAACTGTCTAATACGTATATTATGTTATATTTATTATTATACGTATTTAAAAAAATTGATAATAAGAAATGTTTCTTGAGCACCAAATCAGCATATTAGAATGATTTCTGAAGGATCATGTGACACTGAAGACTGATGTATGCTGAATAATGATCCTGAAAATTCAGCTTTGCCATCACAGGAATAAATTACATTTTAAAATATATTATAAAAAGAAAAGTTATTTTGAATTGTAACAGTATTTTACAATGTTACTGTTTTTACTGTATTTTGGTCAAATGCAAAATAAATAAAATGTATGTTTGTGTATCATTGATTACATTTGTCTACATCTGTAGGTCATGGTGACAGTAACAGTAGGAACATTCCCACGCTAGTTAAAGACATCAGTAATGTGGGTGAGGTGTCCTGTGGAAGCTCCCACACCATTGCGCTGTCTAAAGATGGACGTACAGTCTGGTCGTTTGGAGGCGGAGACAATGGTGAGTTGAGTTAACCTGTGCCACTTGTTCTGCCAAAGAGATATTTGAGAAGGCGTGTTACCTTCTTTTTGTTTGTCAACATATAATTAATAATATTAACAACTTTCTGGCATTTATCTGCAGGGAAACTAGGTCATGGTGACACCAATCGTGTGTATAAACCCAAGGTAGTAGAGGCGCTACAGGGAATGTTCATACGCAAAGTATGTGCTGGCAGCCAGTCATCTCTGGCTCTCACCTCTACTGGTCAGGTATGACACATTACTAAGCCACAAATGATTGTGTTTTGACGATAGATTAAAAAAACCCAGCCAATTTGAGTTCATGTTGACTCTATTGACTCTAATGCAGTGAATATTAATAATAAACACACCATTTATGTATTGTGCAGGTGTACGCTTGGGGCTGTGGTGCGTGTCTTGGCTGTGGTTCATCAGAGGCCACAGCTCTAAGGCCAAAGCTGATCGAGGAACTTGCCACAACCAGAGTAGTAGACATCTCCATAGGAGACAGCCACTGCCTTGCTTTATCACATGGTAAGGGATCACTGCAAACCCACTGAACTGGGTACTCAAATAAATGGCTCTCTCTGGTATGCGTAAGTGGTTGGTAGTGCAACAACATTACTAAAGAGAACAAGATGTTTCCGTATAGGGCTGGACGATTAATGAATTTTATTTTATTTTCAGGGAGTGTTCTTGCAGGGCATTATAAAGTCTTTAAAGTCTGCAATTAGAATCTCCTAATTTTAAGACCATAAAAAGTCTTTATTATTTATTTTTTCTGCTAGGCTTTAAAATTTAAGGAGAGGTCTTAAATCCGATGTAGGCTTTTAGGATGTGTAACACCACGTCTTTGCTAGTACCCAGTTTGCAGCTTGACTGTTATGTACGTCTTTTTTTTATGTACATGACAGTGCAGGCTTCCCCAGAGATGAGTAGGGGAGGGGGAGTTGCTTGGGAAAAGAGAGCAGGCAGATTTGAGCGAAATGGGAAGCCAAAATTTAACTCCCAATGGCTCGAAAATGACCAGTTTCAGAGATGGTTGGCAACAACTAAGGACAGCATTGAAGCAAAGTGCAATTTATAACACAAGACATTTGG
The DNA here is from genome assembly GCA_037950665.1 of Hypophthalmichthys nobilis. NCBI lineage: Eukaryota > Metazoa > Chordata > Actinopteri > Cypriniformes > Xenocyprididae > Hypophthalmichthys > Hypophthalmichthys nobilis. The sequence continues at coordinate 38,920,509 of CM075470.1, forward strand.
TACTATGGAAAGGTGGTTGAATCTCGAAAGATGGCAAACATGACTACAAAACAGGCTTCTTCTATTGTAAGTTTTGTGCCATAAAACTGGTTTGATTTAAAATGTGCAGCAACTCTATTAATTGCAACTTTTGCTTCCTACAATTATTAAGAAAAGATAATTGAGATAAAATGATTATTGTGCCACATTCCATTTCACAATGATTCACTCGTTTTGTCTATAAATTGTTGTTATAAAACCAATGCACCCCTTGCCATTACAACATTTTGCTTTTCGCCCCCTCCCTAAAATACCAAACTCACTCCCCGCCAGGCTGTGACATGTTTAGTTCAGATTGAGCTAAGATGACAGAAAGAGAGCCTTTGGTCAACAAGAATTTTGCGACATGTTTGATCTAATTCATTTTGTTCTTATTTATTTTTATTTTTATATGTTGAATAAATCTTTAGTAGTTTTTACAGTAGGTTGTGGAAGTGCACTACAACATAGTTGATCTAATTTATTTTTATGTACTTTATATTATTTAAAGCTGCAGTTCAGCATTTTTCCTCTTTGTCGCCATCTCTGTTTGAAACCTGCAATTGCAGTCTTATGCGGAATTGTTATCGTTACGTGTGTTGTGCATCAGCTCGACTCCTCAGTGGATGAATCTAATGTTTGCTGTCAATCACTACACCGGTGTGGATACTGTACTTCAAAGCACAGATTATGTTAACAACATCAGCGTTGCGTGACTATGTGTATTTAGTGCGTATTAGTGTACCTGTAGATTTCAATTTCTGTAGCCACTCCGCAGTCCAAGTCTTTTGCTTTTGACTACGGGTGAATCTCCAGTTGTCACTGATGATTGTCATTTGGACCTTTCTGGATTACAATCCACCATAAAAATGATAAGTTTAGCTATTTCAGCTGCTGTGAGAAAAGGCTATAAATGATCCGCTACAAGCAGCATCCTCACATGATATAGCTACTAGCTGGAACCCCTTCCTTTCTGTTTACAGATGTGACGTAATGACGCAAAGACGAACTGCTGCATGCTTGAATTTCCCGCGGAAATCCACCAGGTCGCTCTTATTATAAAACATTATTATAAGCTTACCGTTGTGAATCGGGCTAAGATAAGGAGATAGTTTTGAACACTGGCTGGTTATGTACTTGCTCATAAATTGATTTTGGATCATTTTTAACCAAAAAAGTTCCGGACTGCAGCTTTAAAAACAATAATTTTTATTAGTTATTTAGTATATTTCTTTACTTTTTTATATTTGTGTTTTTTCAGTTGTGTGTGTGTGTGTGTATATATATATATATATATATGAGATATTGTAATTACAGTAAATCATTAGTGTTAGGTTTGTGATCCTCTTAATATATTCTCATATTTTGTAAACTCAATAATCAGTAATGTAAGTTTTTTTGGGGCTGTACTAAGGGTTGTGTGAACTGTAGTTCGAGATAGTGGGGGGGGGGGGGGGTGTCAGATTAGTAGCAGAAGGGTATGTGCTGACTCAGACTCAGATAAGGTGAAGCGAGGGGGCCTCACGCATGATGTCACAGACAATTTGACGCTGTGTACTTAAACAGAACATGTACAGTTCACGTGTATTAGGAAAAATGGTCAGGTAATTTTTTTTTTTTTTTTTCTTTCATGTGGATGTTTTGATAAAGACAATGAAGTGTATGCCTGGGGTAATAACTCCATGGGTCAGTGCGGTCAAGGGAATTCCACCGGCCCCATCACCAAACCCAAGAAGGTGATTGGTTTAGATGGAGTCGCCATTCAGCAGATCTCTGCTGGCACGTCCCACAGCCTGGCATGGACTGCCCTCCCAAGAGACAGGTTAGCAAACCCATTGAACCCTTTCATAACCTTCTGTTATTTGTGCCTTTTAGTTCTTAGTTTGTTGATTATTATGACAAGAAGCTTCTTTGTCGTGTTCTGTTTTTCTTTTTTCTTCTAACTCATTTTTCAATATTCCCATATCCAATTTTGGGGAAAGTAACTTTTAAAAGTGATGCATTACAATATTGTGTTACTCCCTGAAAAAGTAACTAATTATGTTACTTAGTTACTATTTTATGGAAAGTAATGCATTGCCTTTCTTTTGCTTTATTTTTCTCACCTGGGATGGACTTGCTTGTTTGATTTTTAACAAAAAAAAGTTCTATTTTTGGCAAATGTAAAGGCCCTTTCACTCCAAAAGTGAAATGAATAAGCCTCAGGCTTAAGGAAGTGCAACCTTACTTTCGATATCTCTCAACATGGGGACAGGAGAGGTGTCAGTCTATAAATGGGAAAACAAAGTAACTTGTGTTACTTTTTTGAAAAAGAAACTCAGATATTTTGTTTTGAAATCTAAAAGTAATCTGTTACTTTACTAGTTAGTTGAAAAAAGTAATATGATTACGTAACTTGCGTTACTTGTAATGCATTACCCCCTACACTGCCCATATCTATGCTAATGATCTTGTGTGTATGTATAAAGGCAGGTGGTGGCCTGGCATAGGCCGTACTGTGTGGACCTGGAAGAAAGCACTTTCTCTCACCTCCGCTCGTTTCTGGAACGATACTGTGACGGCATCAACAACGAGATCCCACCTCTGCCTTTTCCATCTTCCAAGTGAGTATTCTGCCACCATCATAGACGAGTGGAGCCTGCCTTGTTTTTTAAGTGCATTAATATCACTGGAAAATTACTGCTGCTGATATGATTTAGTTAAGATCAAGTTTCAATTGATTTTCTAAACCATCCTGAAGGTTATTAAATATTGAGTGTACATCTTCTTGCACTATGGAGTAAATTTGTTTTTGGGCCAACAGGGAGCATCATAACTTCTTGAAACTATGTCTACGGCTCTTGTCCAATCACCTGGCTCTAGCTCTGGCGGGGGGCGTGGCCACCAGTATCTTGGGACGGCAAGCACGGCCACTCCGCAATCTGCTTTTCAGACTTATGGATGCGTCAGTGCCTGATGAAATCCAGGAGGTCTGTGTTTACATATGTTTTGCCATATATTTGTTGCTGTGATGGTTTACTGTGGGCTGTGTTTTTCTCTGATCAGTGAAAATAAGTTGCGTTTTGTAGGCTGTCATTGAGACTCTCTCTGTGGGAGCCACAATGCTGCTGCCTCCTCTGAGAGAGAGAATGGAGCTACTGCACTCGCTCCTTCCTCAAGGACCAGACCGCTGGGAGAGCCTCTCCAAAGGACAGGTACTTGTGTGTGCCTGTATGAAAAGGAAAAACAGTTTAAGTTGCTTAACTTAACTTAAAGAATTATCTGTTAGTCATACTAAAATGAATGTGTGTGCTTTTTCTGTCTCAGAGGATGCAGCTGGACATAATCCTCACCAGTCTGCAGGATCACACCCATGTGGCATCTCTGCTGGGGTACAGCTGTCCTCCAGATGCCTCTGAGCCTCCCGCTCTACCTTCTGACTCTGTGCCTGGCACTCACTCTGACACACATCCTGACACACATTTGGCAGAGATCCTCATGAAAACTTTACTCAGGAACCTGGGCTTTTACACGGTCAGTCCTTGGCAGCTCTTATCTTGATTTACATGTTTATATTAAATTATCATTCATTACTAAATATCTCAGATGTGTGTCTTTAAATGCATGTTGTTATAGGAACAATTAGTTAGTAATAATGGTGACTTTGTTTCACAAACTTTTAATACGCAAAACTTACTTCATTTGAGACCGGCATCACTGAAATTAATAATGCAGTTTAGAAAGTGACTGAGATGTTACTTCAGTGACCACTCACATGGATTCAGTGAGTTCATACAGTAAAAGATTCACCAGACTAATTCAAACCAGTTGTCTTTTTAATGATTCATTAAACAAACCAGCTCATACTGCAAGAGTCATTTGTTCCTGAATCAATACGCTTGCCTGTTATTGCATGCAACCTACATAGACAACTAAATAGAAATGCATTTTGCAGTACATATACTGTATATATAAACTGATATACTCATATTTGAAAAGAAAAAAAAAAAGTTATTTCTTTTGCTGTGGTAAATGTCAACCTGTGAGGAATTTTTTGAGAACAAGGGCATGTAAAAATGTAAATCATATTTGGAGAGATTCAGCCAGTACTCTTGTCTGCCAAATGGATCTTGTCTGGGTAAAAATGTAAACAGTGTCCTGTTTGTGAATGTAAAAGGATTCAAGATGATTAATTGGATATGTGTCACAATATCGTATCTGTGTATTACACTTGTGGTATAAATGCAACCTCTGATATTCACTGATGATCATCTTCTCATCTGTGGTCCAACTGCTCTTTTGTACAATCTTCAACAACATTCTGTTTTCCTGTGTGCATGTGTGTGTTAATCTCACAGGACCAGGCGTTTGGAGAACTGGAGAAGAACAGTGATAAGATCTTGCAAGAAACCTCTTCATCTGATAGCAGCCAACCAGCTCACCTCCATGAACTGCTCTGCTCTTTACAGAAGCAACTATTGGCCTACTGCCATATCAACTGTGTTACAGAGGTACTTGCGCAACTAAATGTATATCATGAACAAACATGAATCTCAATCTCAAATAGGTCTTGTATTTTTTTGGTCAGAGTTGTCTGATTTTCTTCTGTATGTGAATCTGTGTTTTTTCAGGGCTCCAGTAGTGTTGCGCTCCTCCATAAACACCTGCAGTTATTATTGCCTCACGCCACAGATATCTATAATCGCTCTGCAACACTTCTGAAAGAAAGCTCTGGAAACGGCAGTGTGCGTGAGAAGCTACGAGGTACATTCAATATACACATGGTTTTGCTAAATGCATTCATAACTATATGCAAATGGACCTGCTAATTTTGCCTGTGTTTGGATTTGGTAGATGTGATCTACATGTCTGCAGCAGGCAGCATGCTTTGTCAAATTGTGACATCCTTGCTGTTGTTGCCTGTTTGGGTGGCACGGCCTCTGCTCAGCTACCTCTTGGACCTGCTTCCCCCACTGGACCGTCTCAACAGACTCCTGCCTGCCGCCACACATCTTGAGGAACAGGAGCTGCAGTGGCCGCTACATGGTCAGACTGTCACATTCACTGTCTTGAAATTGTCAAAAATCAATGTGTGCATCAGTGCAAAGTAATAGCTGGTTGTAGGTTTAAATCCCACATGGGCCGATTTGTCATCTATCACTAATCTCCACTTGTCCAAAACATTTAAAAGATTTTAATAGATAGATGATGTCTGATAGAAAATACCTGTAGATATTAAATGTAAATGTATAGATATGATAGATGGATTATTTTGTTTAGAATTAATATATATGTATGTACATTTAAATAATTTTAAGCAGTCTTGCGTGCCCCTTGAGAGTTTTGCTGAGGCCTCTTAGTGGGCCCTGGCCCCTCTTTTTGGGCCTGTTTACACCTGGTCACTTCTTGCGTTTTTACTGATCAGATATCCGATTTATCAAAACGTTTCCATTTACACTTGGCCACATAAATGTGTCTCCGCAAAACAAATATAAATCTGATTTTCAATTCCCATGCTATATGCAGATTTAATGGAGTTCACATCACCAAAAGCAACAAATATGAGCTGCATTTTATTGATCATCAGCTAATTTCAAAATCAAAGACCACAATAGGAGAGAGTGCAGCAACAGCACTGGTAAGATCATTTAGTCTCATTGTTTTTAATGAAGATAATTGTGTTTTGAGCGCCTGCGACTTACTTTCAGTTTAATTTGAGGCAGTCTGTGCGTTGTCTTGCTGAAGAGATGCTCATCTGCGGCGATACGTGATGCAGTAGTGTCATATCTGGCAATAACGTGTTTTTTAGCCTATAACATGCTCTCACATGTTTATTTTTTAGTATTTTTGGGTGGAGTAAAATTTACATATGTGGTTTCAACAACCAGATTCTTGAAGTGGTTTGAGTGATCAGATTTAAATCCATTTGAATGCATTTCGGAGGGGATTTACACCTGGTCTTTTTATGATCAGATAGCTATCTGATCAGACAAAACGCATGAAGTGACCAGGTGTAAACAGGCCCTTTGAGAACCACTCATCATTCAAGAGCCGTTCATCTCTCATTTGTGTTGAACTTCTTTAGCTTTAATCTGTGCTAAGGTTAAAGTGTACTTTATTGTCCCAGAGGGAAATTTGTATTGGGCTCAAAAATACAGCCACTGCATCACATAAGTCACACAACACATAACGCACTTACTTAGTGCTGTTATAGCTTGATTGCAGATGGAATGACCCAATTCTTAAACCGGTTTAATCTACTTGACATTCTTAACCTCCTACTATTTTTCTATCACTTACAAATCTTATATTTACAACATTTTCCTTCCCTGTCTTTCTGTAGGCTCTCCAGATCTAGTTGATCCAGTGTGCGTGTCAGGACCAGCGCAGTGCTGGGTGTGGTTGGTGGATCTGGAGCGTACCGTAGCGCTGCTGGTGGGACGTTGTCTTGGAGGAATGCTTCAGGGAGCCCCACCCTCACCAGAGGAGCAGCACACTACCCACTGGCTCAAAACACCACTTTTCAGTAATGGCCTAGAGACTGATATACCCCAGCTTGGTATGCACACACACACTGAATTTACTTTTATCATTAAATGTCCTCCTGTTTTATTTAAAAAATTTGGCTTATGGAAGTACAAAGGTTATACAAAGGTTGTGAATGCCGTTTCATGTTGATGTCAAAGCTGAACATGTGTGTATGTGTTTCAGATGCTTGTATAAGCTCTCTGCTAGAGGTGGCTCTGTGTGGAAATGAGGAGCAAAGACCGTTTGACTGTCAGTTGCATGCTGACATGAGTGTGCTGATCGATTTGGCCCTTGGATCAACTAAAGAGCCCACACACAGCCTGTGGACAAACATGCAGGACTATGCCATCAGCAAGGGTAGGACACAAACACAGAACATATATTGAGGATAATGGAAAGAGTATTATAAATGATTCACTGATGATTAGCTTTACTTACGTAAGTGTTTGCATAGTCTCAGAAGTCACACATTAATCTATGCAAACCTTGTAATGCTTCTATTTCTGTGGTGTTGGGTAGACCCACTCACAGTGAAATCTCATTGCTCCAAAATCTCATTACACACAATTTGTTTTGTTGCATTTGATTTGGACTTTGTGTCAGTGTCATTTCTTTTATATAAAGGCATTTGTGTTTCTGAAAGCAGCCTGAATCTAAATGTAGAATTTAACTTTTATATTTGAGCTTAGATAGCTGCTTTGAGGTACAGTATTTATTCACAGTTACTACGTAGAGGTTACAGTACAATAAAAAAGCAATTGACACTTTTATCCACTGTTACGTTACAGCTGGTCATAAACCTTTATAAGACCTTTATGGCTTCTTAACTATGAAGTTATTGAATTTTATATAAAGTTATTGGTTAAAAACAGGCCTGATTTTTGACATTAGCGTTATCAACTTGCATTTGTGCAAGCTAACATCTTTGATGGCATTACATGTTCATTAAACCTTTTTTTTTTTTTGTGTGTGTGTTTGCATAGATTGGGACAGTTCGTCACTGCCAAATGAGGCTCTGTTAGACACAGTGTCCCGCTTTGTACTTGCTGTCCTGCTGAAACACACAGGGCTGCTGGGACAGGCGTGTGGAGAGGGGAGGTATGACATCATATACTACATAACTATGGATAATGCTATACTGTGGATGCTACTAAAGCATTTCTCTCTCGTTTTCTGTCTTCCTGCAGATATCAGCCATGTAAACTGTTGGCAGAGGTGTATCGCAGTGTGTATAAGGTGCGGAATCGCCTCTTGGCTTGCAAGAACATGGAGCTCATCCAGACTCGCTCGTCATCACGAGAACGCAGAGTATGACTTCATTACAATTTATATTATCGGCATAACAGTTTGATTAAAACATTTTTAGCATCTGGCATGTCCCCCTTTTCTTTTAATGACAACATCACGTGAACTGGCACAAACTTTGTTTTAAAGGGATAGTTCACCTAAAAATGAACATTTCATCTACATTTACTCACCCTAATGTTGTTCTAAACCCCAAATGATTTTCTTTCTTCTGTGGAGCAAAAGATGTTGAAGAAGTGCACTAAATTGCAATTAAGGAAAATGACTCTTTTTAAACACATTTTTTAAACAATATATATATATTTATTTTCTGTTTCCAGAGTTAAAATAAAATCCTGGAATTTTAATGTGGTCAGACTTTTGGACCCCTCTTTAAGTAAAGCCATTTCTCCTCCTGTGTGCAGATCTCTGATAACGTGGACTCTGTGGAGATGGACCCTCAGGAACACTCTTTCACTCGAACTATAGATGAGGAGGCTGAACTGGAGGAGAGAGACCGAGAGAGGGAAAGGGAGGAAGGACACCAGGAGCAGGAAGATGATGAGGAGGAAAGAGAACATGAGGTCATGACAGCAGGAAGTGAGTTCAGACACATTTATAGGGCATGTGTGTGTGTGTGTGCTGATGTTGGCTGATGCTTTGAGTGGCATGGAGCAAATTTGTCACGCACATTCACACACTTTGTGTACTTTTACATTTTACTATCTGAGAACTTAGTTATTACACCAAAAATAAATATTCTGTAACTATTTACCCTCTTATCATTCCAAAAACATATGCTGCTGTTTTTAAGTGGAATAAACTGATTTTTTTTTTTTACACAGCTATCTATTGATTGGAACAGACCAAAATTTAAGTTATTTACAAATAATCTCCTTCTCCTTGTAAAATGAACCTCATACATGTTTTATGAGGATAAATAATTAATGACAACATTTAAATTTATTTCTCTATTACTTTAAAGATATATAGTAATTGGATTGACAGTGAAAATTGCGCTGTGCTAGAATACACCACACAATATACACTATCGTTCAAAAGTTTGGGTTCACTGTGGTTTTTAAAAGAAGTTTCTTGTGCTCACCAAGGCTGCATTTATTTGATCAAAACGAATCGGTCATATTTTGAAATATTATTACAATTTAAAATAACTTTTCTATTTGAATATATTATTCCTGTGATATCAAAGCTGTATTTTCAGCATCATTACTCCAGTCTTCAGTGTCACATGATTCTTCAGAAATCATTCTAAATTTAGATGTGCAAAAGAACTTGATTTATTTAAAATAGAAATGTTTTGTAACAATATAAAAGCCTTTACTATCACTTTTGATCAATTTAATGCATCCTTATTAATTTCTTTAAAAAATTATCTTACCCCATACTTTTGAACAGTGTACTAATAAAGCCCCAAAAATTATCTGTTTTTACACATTTGTTACACAGCCATAGGCACTTTTTAACCACGTCATGCTTCTTGGCTGCTTCCCTAACCCGGCCGCTCTCTGTCTTATATCTTGGCGGGCACAGAAATCTTTCAATGTTTCCTATCAGCACGGGAGGCAGCGCGAGGCAGGGAACGAGATCGAACCGGAAGCATGAGCGTACAGGAAGAGCCGGCTCAGCCTGGTCCCGAGCGCAGGAGCAGCACAGCCCCTCAGGAGGGACAGGATCTTTACACAACCGCATGTAATGCCGTCATCCACCGCTGCGCAATGCTCCTGCTGGCTGTCAGCACACCACTCGCTCAACACATCAGTCAGCAACCCCTGACAGGTGGGGGCAACCAGGACGGAGGCGGGTTTATGCCGAGGTGAGTGACGTCATCGTTATAAAGTACAGGTAGCTGGTTAAACAAGCCTTAAAAATGTAACCCTTATCTTTGGAGCCTGAGGTCTCACTGAACTCGTTTACCTCTCCAGTCTGCTCCAGTGCTCTTGACTCGCCCTGAAATGCCTGACCTACTTTTCAAGATTTCATATTATCAAGTTGCAAGAGACCTTGTGTGCTGCCCTAATTTTAAAGCACCTTTATAAGCTAATTGCTATTAGCATAAAAGCAGCAGCCTGCTCATCATTTCAATAAATAAAAAACATTATTAGTGCTATTAATTTAAATTTAGGTCATGTTTTATTGACATGATTGTGTTATGCCCACTCACAGGAAATGTAACGTTTATTTCCTGTTTTCATTTTGTGTATAGGAGCGAGAGCTTGTCAGCAGAGAGTCGGTCCATCCAAAGCAGTCCCAGCTACAGACTCACAAAATCCAGGAGTGAGTCTGATCTCTCCCAGCCAGAGTCTGACGAGGAGGGATACTCACTGGTGAGATCTGTGACACATGCACGGCACCTTATCTGCTTTACTTGCTGTATAAATTGCATTTATGTAACCTGTTGGTGTGACCCATTTCAGAATGCAAGAAGGAATGTGGATCTGGATTTAGCTTTCACTCCTAAAAAAAGAGGTAACTGCCCCTCCCCCAACACTTTGACCCTCTAGCAGTGGGACACACTGTACTACTCTGTATATTTGTGCAAGAGTCTATCACATGTAATGTCTCTGACAGCTCTGTGTCAGTCTGTTTTCTTCTACTTGGCTAAATGAGTCCATACATTTGAAGCATGTTCATATTCTGCCAAAATGTAAAATTTTCTTCTGTAAAATAGTAATTTCGCATAATACTCATTTCAGACCTGCGCACAGTCTGTGGCTGTAGAATTCCACAGAAAAGCACAGTTTTAAGTAGAACTGAGTCCCCTGTCTTTGCTGTTCACCTGTTTTGCACATACCCCACCTCTCAACTGTAAATCCTACACCTTGTGCTGGAAATATGACATCAGATCCAATTTGATTTGTTATAAAAAGGGGATATGTTTGAACAGTAGATTATAGGATGCCATTTAAGCTGCTTATGCTTTGTTGTTTTTTTTGTATGTACTGTTGTGTAAACAGTCATAGCTACATAATTTAGACATTTTTGATTATACAGTAAATTGCACGTGATTTCACACTGCCTGGAATTTTAATGATGCTATTGGCTCCTAATAAATGGCTCATCAGGTCTATTAAGCAGATATTACCATATTTAACATTCTTTCCCCAGAATTTCCCTTACAATCAGGACCTAAGTCCCTTTCAAGGAAAGTCTATTCACTCGGCGGCCATATTTGCAATGCCTCAGGGCAGCTATTTCGGGCATCCAAGACCAAGTCCTATCTATTTGAATGGGGGAATCTTGAAATCTCAAAAATCCCATAAATGTTGTTTCTTATGCTAAAATAGCATTAAAAAAGTGTATTTTTCAGGCTAGATGAGCCAATGCGCATGTTCAGTCCTATGCGCAAGTCTCAGGTTTCTATGGGAACCGGAGCTTCTAACGGCAGCTGCAGTGACGCAATGACTTTATCAATCAGCGATTGGCTCTTTTACTTAGAAGGCAGGACATATTCTGCCATATTGCACGTTGCCATTTCTCCCATTCATAACTAATAGGAGTGAAGCGTCTTACTATATCTATAGTCTTTGTCAGAACTGAAAATGTGGAGAGAAAAAAAAAAAAAAGGATGATGACTTGGAATGGAATGTTTTTGAGAATTTGAATCTCAATGTTTCCTGTTAAAAGTATCACAGAGATCCCTTTTCTGCATAATTATTTAATAATTTGAAATACAATTTAATTATATAGAAATATATTTACACTACCAGTCAAAAGTTTGGAATCGGTAAGATTTTTAATGTTTTTAAAAGAAGTTTCATCTGCTCACCAAGGCTGCATTTATTTAATTAAAAATACAGTAAAAACAGTAATATTGTGAAATATTACAATTTAAAATAACTGTTTTCTGTTTGAATATATTTTATAAAGTAATTTATTCCTGTGATCAAAGCTGAATTTTCAGCATCATTACTCCAGTCTTCAGTGTCACATGATCCTTCAGAAATCATTCTAATATGCTGATCTGCTGCTCAAGAAACATTTATTATGTACAATTGTAAAAAATATTTGTGTACAATATTTTTTTTTTTCAGGATTCTTTGATGAATAGAAAGTTCAAAAGAACAGCATTTATGTCTTTACTGTCACTTTTGATCGATTTAATGCATCCTTGCTGAATAAAAGTATTAATTTCTTTAATTTCTTTTAAAAAAAATAAAAATAAAAATTCTTACTGACCCCAAACTTTTGAACGGTAGTGTATAATGTTACAAAAGCTTTGTATTTCAGATAAATGCTGTTCTTTGAACTTTCTATTTATCAAGGAATCCTGAAGAAAAGAAAAAAAAAAAAAAGTACACAACTGTTTTCAACATTGATAATAATCATAAATGTTTCTTGAGCAGCAGATCAGCATATTAGAATGATTTCTGAAGGATCATGTGACACTGAAGACTGGAGTAATGATGCTGAAAATTCAGCTTTGCCATCACAGGAATAAATTACTTTATAAAATATATTCATACAGTTATTTTAATTTGTGATAATATTTCACAATATTACTGTTTTTACTGTATTTTTAATTAAATAAAGTGGTGGTGAGCAGACGAAACTTCTTTTAAAAACATTAAAAATCTTACCGATTCCAAACTTTTGACTGGTAGTGTATATATTAATAATTAAATATAGATTATACATATTTAAATTAATATGTATAAATTAAATTAAATTTAAATATAATATACATACTTATTTGTTCAACAGATTTTGTGTTGTGTTTAAGGTTTTCTCTACAGTTCTCCAGACTCTTCTGCTGATTGGTTTGGGGGACGCTCAGCCCGTGAATGTTTGTACAGCTCTCCACAGTCGTACGAGGAGTCAGACCTCGATCTGAGCCAATCACTCAGGCTCCATGCTCTCATTGAGAACATAGTGAACTTCATCAGTGGAGATATTGGGAATGCTCCTGCGTTCAAGGAACCAGAAGAGAGTGTGTCCACCAGCCCACAGGCCATTATTATAGCCATGGAGCAGCAGCAGAGCAGAGCGGAGGTATGTGCATGCAACCTTTTTATTTGTCTTTGTTACTACAGATGCCTTCCACCAATTACATCTTATGCTTTTATGTTTGTTTTATGTGTTTCTATAGTTGCGTCTGGAGGCCCTTCATCAGATTGTGGTGTTGATTTCTGGGATGGAGGAAAAAAGCAGTCAAGCAGGCTCTGGAGGTGGAGCTGGACGCACAAGCCTCAGTTTTCACTCTGCCTCTCTGCTAACATCAGTCAGACTGCAGTTCCTGTCGGGATGTTTCGGCCTGGGTGCCGTCAGTAATGGGGGTCCAAAGGGGGAGAGTGTCCAGCTACACCATTACCAGGTAACTGTGACATTGATCTAAACTTTGACTTGTTTCAGAGGTATTGGTAAAATATTTTGAATGTGTTGCATACCGTTCAAAATGTATTTATGGCCATAATTAGTGAATAAGAAGCAATGGATTGAGTTTCTGAACATAGTTGAGCTTCTTTGTAGGTCATGCTGGCTTGATATGAGCTAATTTGGAAAGGGGTATGTAAGCATAAGGCCTTATTTAGAAAATACCCCTAAAAAAATCAGCGATTAGAATGGATGTGAGCAGTATAGTCTTCAAAACACATTTTGTCTAATAAACTGGGCATGGAAGAACTAAAATGACTTCTCATAACATGCTAAAAAAAGGTATGTTGTTATTTATGCCATTATCTACATGTGCTTTGTCTTTCCTTGTAGGATGGAATCAGAGCAGCCAAGAAAAGTTTACAGATGGACATTCAGACAGCTGTGCATAAGATATATCAGCAGCTGTCAGTCACATTAGAGAGAGCCCTACAAGCTAACAAGCACCACATAGGTAATGTATTTGAGTATACACTATATTAATGTATGTGTCATATTTTATGCTTAACATGTATTCACAATGCTGTGTGTGTTTCCAGAGGCCCAGCAGAGGCTGCTATTGGTGACCGTCTTTGCTCTAAGCGTGCGATACCAGCCTGTCGATGTATCTTTAGCTATCTCCAGTGGCCTTTTGGACGTTCTCTCGCAGCTTTGTGGCACTGAAACCCTGCTTGGACAGACACTGCAACTCCTGCACAAGCCTGCTGGCTCTCAGCTCAGCACTGCCCTCAAAGTGGCCAGCACCAGATTGCTACAGATACTAGCCATCAGCACCGGGTACAACACCGTTCACTCACTGACTGTTAACACCTGGTTTTTCATAGCCAATCTGAACCCCTAATGCTGCATGTTTTAAATTATAATGCTAGTACCTGAATGTCCTTTAGGGAACTTCAGACCTGGTAGTGTAAACAAAGTTACACAAAAGATTTGTATTTCAAATAAATGCTGTTCTTTTGAACTTTTCTATTCATCAAGGAATCCTGAAAAATATGTACTATGGTTTCCACAAAAATATTAAACAACATAGATGTCTTCAAAATAGCTAAAAATAATAAATGTAATATAATAAGAAATGTTTGTGACTCTGAAGACTGCACTAATGGCTTCTGAAAATTCAGCTTTGCCATCACAGGAATAAAATACTTTTTAAAGGGGAGCTATAACGCCCCTTTTACAAGATGCAATATTAGTCTCTGGTGTCCCCAGAATGTTTCTATGAAGTTTCAGCTAAAAATGCCCCACAGATTGTTTATTATAGCTTGTCAAATTGGCCCCTATTTGGGTGTGAGCAAAAACACGCAGTTTTTGTGTGTGTCCCTTTAAAATGCAAATGAGCTGCTGCTCAAAAGAGGGCGAAGCGCGAGCTGTTTAAGCTTCGGTTGCTCAACAACAACAAAGCTGGAGAATCTCACGCAGCCAAAATGACGATTGTCAGTAGCGGTGTTCAGCCTTACATTGTTCTACTTTTAGAATGCAACGTTTCTGAATGGTTAGTGGATAAATTTATGTAGTTGCTGTGGAGTTGATTCAACTCATCGACTAGCATGTGCCGTCATGTTAATCTTTTGTGCAAATCCAGTGTTGAATCGACCCTTGTCTGTGAAGCAGTCCGGCGTAAAATGGCGGAATGGCAATAACACTCTACTATAACAACTCTTCCTCTTCTCTAAAGCAGCCCAACATGGCATCGCCCCCTTTTGTTGTGTGTTCTCAGGGGCAGGGATTCTGTAAATTCTAGCATTAGTGATGTCACTAACCTGGGAAGAAGCTTGTTGAAGTCCCTACCATCTGTTTGTTGTAGTTAAAAAAGTAAAATCATAATCAACGACCCCTTTAAAATACAATAAAATATAAAATGGTTATTTTAAATTATAATATTTCACAATCTTACTGTTCTAACTCTATTTATCAAATTAATGCAGCCTTGTTGAGCATAAGAGACTTCTTTCAAAACATAAAAAAATCTCACCGACCCCAAATTTATGAACAGTAACATAAATCTATCAGTAGATGATTAGTTTTGTTTGGTGACATCATGTGTTAAGACTTCTTTTAGCAGTAGCAGTTGAAGACGGAGTGACTGACTGTTGCTCTCTCCTATCTTTCCATCAGGACATATGCGGACAGGTTGAGTCCTAAGGTGGTCCAGTCCCTGTTGGATCTTCTGTGTAGTCAGCTGAAGACTCTGCTGGCTCAGGCTGCTGGAAGCACACTCAGTGCAAGTACAGAACTGCAGGAGAAAACGGACGACTGCGCAGATGCTCAGAAAAAAGATTTTCGAGGTAGGGCACTAAGAGCTCAACAGCCAGATGCTCGCTGTGTCAGTTAATTTTGTGGTTTTATATATTGCTTTTATTTTGATGTAGCATTGTTACGCAAGACACACACCGCAGAGCTGCACCTTGGAGACTTCTTGGTGTTTTTGCGGCGGGTCGTCTCTTCCAAAGCAATCCAGTCCAAGATGGCCTCTCCTAAATGGACTGAAGTCCTTCTCAACATTGCTGCTCAGAAATGCTGTTCAGGTAATACAGCAGTGTCCCAGCAACATCATCTTGTCTGTGTGCTATTTGTTAGATTAGTTGAATGTGTGTGTTTTGCAGGCATTCCTTTGGTTGGTAATTTGAGGACACGGCTGTTAGCACTGCATGTTCTGGAAGCTGTACTTCCTGCCTGTGAGAGCAGTGTGGAGGACCATCAGATGACCCAGGTTTGACTTCACACAACTGTATTGTACTTTTATATTGAATATGTGTAGAAGAGCTAAATCAATTTGACTTTGTGTGGTAGGTGGTGGAGAGGTTGTTCTCGCTGCTCTCGGACTGTATGTGGGAGGCACCTGTTGCTCAAGCAAAGCACACCATCCAGCTAAAAGAGAGAGAGCAGGAACTCAAACTACAGGTGAGAGAGATAGTCAAGTGTAAGAGCTTTTACTGCTTCAAAATGTACTCATACTCAACATTGCCTTTCTGGTTGTTTTAGGGTGAGACAGAAGAAGAAGAAGAAAATTTGCCTATCCAGGAAGTGACCTTTGACCCTGAGAAGGCTCAGTGCTGTGTGGTGGAAAGCGGACAGGGACTGACACATGGCAGTGGGGGCAAAGGTTACGGCCTGGCCTCCACTGGCATTTCTTCTGGCTGTTACCAGTGGAAGGTTCTACAGACTTTCTTTTATAGTACCATTCAAAAGTTTGGGCTTGATAAGATTGTTATTTTTTTTTTTCATTGCAAAAATATGAAAGAAAATAACAAGGAAAATCTCCAAATCTCTAAGTTTTTTTAAAATAACTGTTTAAAATAAATGTTTTCTATTTGAATATATTTTAAAATGTAATGTATTCCTATGATGGTAAAGCTGAATTTTATTTTGTCATTACTCCAGTCTTCATTGTCACATGATCCTTCAGAAATCATTCTAATATGCTGATCTGTTGCTCAAGAAACATTTATGATTATTATCACAGTTGATAATTGTGCTACTTTATATATTTGTGGAAACCATAGTACTTTTTTTCAGGATTCTTTAATGATTAAAAAGTTCAAAAGAGCAGCATTTATTTGAAATGGAAATCGTTTGTAACATTATAAATGTCTTTACTGTCACTTTTGATCAATTTAATGCATGCTTGCAGAATAAAAGTATTATAAAAAAAATCTTAACTCTCCCAAACTTTTGAACAAAAGTGTATGTGCACATACATCTTTGCAAGCTGATAGCATATGTCATTCTCTCAAGCTATGCGAGTATAAGTGCATATTGTTGTTTTTTCAGTTCTATATCGTGAAGGAGAATCGTGGAAACGAGGGAACGTGTGTGGGTGTTTCACGCTGGCCCGTTCACGATTTCAACCACCGCACAACAGCAGACATGTGGCTCTACCGCGCATACAGTGGCAACCTCTACCATAATGGAGAACAGACCCTCACGCTGTCCAGCTACACACAGGGAGACTACATCACCTGTGTGCTGGACATGGAGGCGAGGACTGTGTCCTTTGGCAAGAATGGAGAGGTGCGGTGCAGCCCACTCATGAAGTCAAATATTCATGTCTCTCATGTCAATAGCTGAGCTGTAACACCCATTATCTTACTCTCTTTTATCGTATTTATGTGCTAAACCATGTGGCCTTGTGTGGCAGGAACCCAAACTGGCCTTTGAAGATGTTGATGCTACAGAGCTCTACCCTTGTGTCATGTTCTACAGCAGCAACCCAGGAGAGAAGGTAAGACCCAGAGATGTTGATGGCTGATGTTTATTTGACACCTGTGGTCTTTTTTTTTTTTTTTTTTTTTTGTCTAAAATGACACTGATAGACACACCATTTTTGATTGTTTAGACCGCATTACAATTATTGGTTAGTCTGTCTAAGCTTCGATATTTTTTTTATTTTTTTTTTTACCTTCCATTTTTTTATACTATATGGTTTTTATCAAAAGTCACATTCAGATCTAAAATATGATTTCTTTTGCTGTGGCGCTGTAGAACGCAATGTTGCACTACCATAACGGTCATAGCACAAAAATGTATACTGGTTGGCAAATTTCTACAGTTTTCTATATTGTTTTAACTAGTCCCCTTCCCTGCAGGTAAAAATCTGTGACATGCAGATGAGGGGCACACCACGTGACCTGTTACCTGGCGACCCGATCTGTAGCCCTGTAGCAACTGTTCTCGCAGAAGCTACTACCCAGCTGGTCCGGATCTTACACCGCTCGGAGCGCTGGACCCAAACCATCAACCAAAGCATCCTCCAACGCCTCCAGCAGATCAGGGGCTGTCTGCGAGAAGGAGCTTCTCCAGCAGGGGCCACCAGACTGCGCAAGAGCCGCTCAGCACAGAGCAGAGAGGAGCAGGACGAAAAGGAGGAGGAGCGAGAGGAGGACAGAGGAAGAAGCGGACGGCACACTGCGGCAGAGCTGTCGGAGGCACACCTGCGGACGCTGTGCCACCAGGTGTGGCCGGTGTTAGCTGTGATAGGGGGAGTAGATGGTGGGTTGAGGATGGGGGGACGGTGTGTGCACAAGCAGACGGGGAGACACGCCACTCTGCTGGGTGTGGTGAAGGAGGGGAGCACATCAGCTAAGGTGCAGTGGGATGAGGCGGAGATTACCATCAGGTGAGAAATGGGTATTGTTTGCATGGTTTATTGATCTCTGAATGTTATATTGAGGCTTTTTCCTCGTTCCTGCTCCCCAGAGGTCTCCAACTTTTCTTTCTTTCTATCTTGTGCTCTCTTGGTCTATTTTAGGGATGTGCGCCACAGCTAATTTCATTAAAGATTAAAAGGAAATTTTGTAACCTACTAGTCTAACAAACACCTAGAAAGAGTGATCCATTTAAAATAGCCTACTTAAAGCCACAATATGTAAATTTTCGCCACTAGAGGTTGCTTATTCAAAACAAAGGCGTAGGTTGATGACACCTTGATTTCGCGGAATCGTGGGAGGTGTTGTCTTCACATCTACAGCCAGTGGAAATGAATCGGGATTGGACGCGGGCTGAAATCATGTTCATGGATAAGATTATTAACGTTACTGTAGTATGAAGCAGAGCAGGGCTGAGTGCTATGCGAGCAGAAACGAGGCCGCTGGAGCGATTGCTAATGAGGGATGAACGCGACACACATCTTGAGAGCAGCAGAACTTTTATTATGCCGAAGTCACCGATTCCGCTTCTTCCGGTTGAACGTATGTGGGGCAACGCAGCGCTGTTTTATCATATTAGATACATCTGTGTGTTGAATGTTGTTATAGTGCTATTCTGCGTTCGCTCTGCGGCTACTATGAGTCAATGCACACTGCAGTAAGCTAGATCGATATTAGGCACGGTAAAACATGGTACTCGCTGTAAATCAAGAAAACGAGATTTAAACAATAAGACTTACTGTGTTAAGCTATATAACAATGATTCCTTTTCTGTCGATGAATGTATCCTTCCAAACAGTTGCTCACCTGTCTAATAAAACGCATAATATATTAAAGCCTCTTTGGTGTTTCCATGGTTTCTACAAAATAAAACCGGAAACCGAGGGTAATGTGGGTATGATGTCATTGATAGTCGATGCACGGACACGGTTGCTTATTTCTCTGTATTTAAACATTCTTGGAAACATTTGGGATAATGTAAGTACACAAGTCAACAAAATATATAACACTGTTCTAGTGGTTTTTGGATATTTTAATCCAAAAATCTTACATATTGTGCCTTTTAATCTATGAATCAAACAATCAAATCCCATACTGAATGCAGCTGAAAAATCAGTCATATATGCATTGTGAATTATGATCATTGTACATTTACATTTAAGCTTTCCCTTTATTAACAGTAGCCAATTATAGACAATTAATTAAAATCAAATGAATCAATAGGCATTGCAGGACCAATATGAACATCCTCAATTATAAAAACAATTTCTCAAATCAAAATTAGTTAACATAAATCAGCATGTCAAGGTATTGTTGTTTGTTACCACAGCCACTGCTTGCACATCTGTGCTTGAGCTTCTAGTGTAAGAAAAGTACCTGTACACATGACAGTCGGCAAAATCACAAAAAAAGCTTGACGTGTACTGGCAACTATACGTTATTTAAGGATATTCTATTTTTTTAGGATATTGTTATAGGATCTGTAGTTGTCAAATAAGTTTCAGCAGTATTGTTTAGTGAACTAGTCTCGCACATCCCTAGATTCTTTTTCCTAATCATTTCATTGCTTTTTCCTTTGCATTAGCTCCATGATGTTGCATGTTCCCTGGCCCTCCTCCCTGCTCCCTCACTTTCTCTCTCTGTCTCTTTCTCTCTCTCTGTTTGGTTTGTCACTCTTTTTTTATTGAAGCTTCCCCACTTTTTGGTCGCCCAGTGACACGCCATTGTACAACTTGGAGCCGATAGAGCCTCTTCCCTTTGACGTTTCTCGTTTCCGCGGACTCACTGCGGCTCTGCTTCTGGACCTCACTGCCCTTGCCAGCCTGCAGGACGACAGCTCCAAATCCGCCTCTAACCGCCGACATGAACGAAGACACCGGCACGAACCCCAGGAAGAACGAGAGAACGAGCCACGTGCCAAACCAAAAGAGGGTGCGGGAGACCTGCGTGTATCTCACAGCTTAGATGAGGTTCGAGCTCGTGCACCGCCCAACTCTCGCTCTGAGAGCGAGCTGGCTGCCTACACACAGGATGCCACACAGCAGACTCCAGCAGAGGGACGCCGCAGACTGCAGGAGATGGTGGGGACACGGGGAAGCTCACAGGAGGCGGCTGCGCAGGTGGAGGTGCATGCGGTACAGCTGTCGTATCTGTATCTGGGAGCGATGAAGACCCTGAGTGTACTTCTGAGCTGTAGTAAATACGCAGAATTGCTGCTTATCCCCAAAGTGATGCCTGATAGTGGCCATAATGCAGATTGTGCCAGCCCTGGGGTCAGTGTGTGTCAGGAGGAGGCGGAGCTGCGATCAGCTCTGCAATTTCTGATGCGACACATGGTGAAGCGGGCAGTTATGAGGTCACCCATCAAAAGGGCGCTTGGGCTGCCAGACCTGGAGCGGGCGCAGGCTATGATCTACAAACTGGTGGTCAATAGCCTACTTGAAGAACAGGAAGGCCACAGTTCCAAACCAGGTATATAACACTGCTTTTCAAAAGTTTGAAATCTTATGTTTGCCAAAGTTGTATTTTTGTGATCAAAAATACATTAAGTACAGTAATACTGTGAAATTTTATTACAATTTTTCTATTTTAATTTAAATATAATTTGATGGCAAAGTTTTTAGCAGCCATTACTCCAGTCTTCAGTGTCACATGATCCTTCACAAATCATTGTAATATGCTAATTTGGTGCTTAAGAAATTTCTACATAATGTACACTCATGATGGGTCAACATAATTTGAAGGAAGTTAAGGCCCATGTCTCATGCACAGTTAAGTGTGAGAGCCTTTCAAAATATACTCCTTTGGCAGTAAGCGCAGAAAGATGCATTTAGTGGACTGTTTTCAAGTGCTGTTGTACTAAAAATTGGGTTGCACATGGGCAGTGCGTGGACCGTCGCAAAACATGGATCGCCGAAGTATATTTTGGGCTTTAAATGTAATTACTTAATATTACTTAACTTAATACTTAAAGTATATGAATGTGTGTGTTTTTAGTGGACACAGAGTGTGAGGAGTTGGAGGGAGAGCAACAGTTTCAGACTCCGGTCACCACCTCCCCCTCAGCTTCCAGCAGCACCTCCTTCATGAGCTCGTCACTGGAGGACACCACCACTGCAACCACACCCGTTACCACAGCAACCACACCTGTGACAGATGCCGAGACTGCACCGGCTTCTGAATCACCTGGAGTGATGCCCCTCAGCCTGCTCAGGTACACACCCAACCTGTGTCTGTCTTTTTGAGAGTATGTGAACATAAAATCTTTCAACATATGTGTCATGATCAATCTGCATGTGTATGTCTGAGCAGGCAGATGTTCTCCAGCTACCCGACAACCACCTTGCTGCCAGCGCGTAGAGCTCAGACCCCTCCCGTCTCTTCACTGCCCACCTCGCCATCAGACGAGCACGGCCGGAGACAGAGCCTTACATCACCTGAGTCCCAGCCTGCCAGAACCACCAGTAGGACAGGTACAAATACACACACTCACAATATGTTTCTCATAATTAATAAAATGGGGTCCAAATGTCTGAGAACACATCAAAAAATTTAATTTTAAATGATATATATTGCCGGCCAAATGTTTGGATTTGGATTTTTTTTAATGAGGTTTTTTTTTTTTTTTTTTTTTTTAAGAAGTCTCTTATGCTCACCAAGGAGTTTATTTTAAAGCATCATCTATTGTGAAGGGTCATATCCGCAATTTATTCATGTGACTGCAAAGCTGAATTTTCAGCAGCCATTACTCCAGTCTTCAGTGTCACATGATTCTTCAGAAATCTTTGATATGCTGATTTGGTGCACAAGAAAAAAAAATCTGATTTATTATCAATGTTGCTTAATTTTTTTTTTTTTTTTTTTTTTGGAAATTGCCATACACAACCATTCAAAAGTTTCAGGTAAGATTTAAAAGAAAAAAAAAAAAAGAAAAGAAAGATAATCAGCCTTGATTTGCATAAGTGACTTCTTTCAAAAACATTAAAAAAGTCAAATACTAGGAAATTACAAAATTCAGGATAATTTTTCAGTTCAATTCAATAATATTTGAAAAAAAAAAAAACAGTGTATTTAATTAGAAATGCAAAGTCTCAGACCTTTGTACCGGTCTGTATATGCAGTTATGTCCACAGAGACATCCTCAGTCCTGTATCAAACAGCTGACTGTGTATGTTTATTCGCTCCAAGCATTATCAGACCCCAGCAGTCGTCTCTCCACATCTCCACCTCCTCCTGCCATTGCGGTTCCACTGCTGGAAATGGGATTCTCACTCAGACAGATCATGAAAGCTTTGGAAGCAACAGGTAGATACTTACTCTCATAGAAATGTCATTTCTGATTCATAATTTCTTCTTTCGTCTTATCATATCAGATATTCAGAGTATTTTCTGTGTTGTTCTGTAGGTGCACGTGGTGAGGCAGATGCTCAAAACATCACTGTGCTTGCGATGTGGATGATCGACCACCCGGGCACGGCAGACTCTGAGGAGGCTTCGGACCCCTGCTCCGGGGCAGCAGAAGGGGGTAAGAGCACAGAGAGGAGTTGCCTGCGCTCTCCGGGAGACATCCCCAACGCTGATGCTGCGGAGATGGAGGAGGGATTCAGTGACAGGTACAATACCTACAGAATGTATGACATGACATTTATATTAGATGTCTTTAATGTAATTTAAAAAAATAATTGTTAGGTACAATGTACATATTGTGTTCACGTTCAGTTGCAAAACATTATTTTGCCCAATTATCATTGCGTGACGTCTCTGTTCCTACAGTCCTGAAGGTCTTGATCAAGATTCGGCCTCTGCCTCTGCAGGCCCCACTCCCAGAGGACGCTCTGCAGCCAGCAGGAAACACCGTTTTGACCTTGCTGCACGCACTTTATTAGCTCGTGCAGGTACACTCTAGGGATCTGCGAATATACATGTTTTCAACTAGTTGTCTAATCAGTCTTAATGAAGCCCTGTGTAATTTAGATGGTTCAACTGACTCCGAACGGACTTGTATATACACTACCGTTCAAAAGTCTGGTGTTGGTAAGATTTTTTTAAATGTTTTTTGAAGGAAGGGACACAAAGAAAGTTTGCATTTTAATATAGTTTAGTTTTAATATATTTTAAAATGTAATTTATTTCTGTGATGGTACAGCTGATTTTTCAGCAGCCATCACTCCAGTTTTCAGAGTCACATGATCCGTCAGACAATTTGGTACTCAAGAAACAGTTCTTATTATTATCAGTTGTTGAAAACAGTTGTGTTTTTTGTTGAATCTGTATACATTTTTAGGGTTATTTAATGAATATAAAGTTGAAAAGAACAGCACTTATTTGAAATAGGAATATTTTATAGCAATGTAAATGTCTTTATCAATTTAATGCATCCTTGCTGATCAAAGCGTTAATTTCTTAAATATATAAATAATCTGAATAACCTCGACCCTACAGAGGACAAGTGGTTTGGAAAATTAATGCATATATGCGTGTGTATGTATAATACAATTTTAGGTTTTAAGTTGTAACAGTTGTCACAACACTAATATTGTGTTTTGATGTGTAGCTGGACTGTACCGCTCAGTGCAGGCACATCGAACTCAAGCCCGTCGAGAAGGCTGTGGACTGCAGCAGGAGTCTGGGCCTCTCGGTGCATTGTACGACTTCAATCTGGATGAAGAGCTGGAGCTGGAATTGGATCAGGAAGCCATGGAGGCCATGTTCACCCAGGAGCTGGCATCCGACTCCGACATTCTGGGAATGTGGATCCCGGAGGTACTGGACTGGCCAACATGGGTGTGTGTGACAGCAGCCTGGGGCTGCCGCTGCTTTACTACTCACCTTTAACCCCTGCACGGCTATACACAAACACACTCTTACACATTCGTTCAGAGATGCACATAGTGTTCTCGCATGCAGTTTGCTCGCTCATGCCCTCATATTGGACACAGACAAACTTCTGCTGAAGCATAGCAGCTCTCGCACGCTCACTAACACTGGTGCATGCTTTGCTGGCACAGTACGGAAGCAGCAGATGCATCCTGGGATGCTTCAGCCCTGATCCATGTTCTGCTGGTTTTCATTTAGTTTCAAATGTTTGTTGCACAACTTGCTCTTCCATCTGACCGCAGTTTTGTTTCATTTGCTTGTGTGTTAGCATGTGTGTGAGTCGGAGGACCGGGATGAGGTGGTAGTGTGTGAGCTGTGTGGGGTCAGCGTGTCCAGCTTCAACCAGCACATGAAGAAGAGTCACCCGGGCTGCGGTCGCAGCGCCAATCGTCAGGGTTACCGCAGCAATGGCTCCTATGTTGACGGCTGGTTCGGAGGGGAGTGTGGAAGCGGGAATCCCTATTACCTGCTCTGTGGCAGCTGCAGAGAGAAATACCTCAACATGAAGAGCAAGATCAAAGGACCACTGCCTGAGAGGTAAGCAGTGTGTTTACATGCATGTGTTGTCATAGCCGAATTCACAAGAATCTGATGTATTTTACTGATCTCTGTTTTTCAGGTATAAAGGTCAAGCCCCAGACCTGTTGGGAAAGCAAGACAGTGTGTATGAAGGTATTAAAAGTGTCTACATGCAAGACCATACCCACAAAAAAAACAAAAAGAAATTTGCTAGAATTATTAACAGCCATTACTGATGTGTCAGGGTAAATGAGTCTAAATATATGTGGTTTTGTCCTGCAGAGGACTGGGACATGTTGGATGTAGACGATGCAGAGCGTCTGACTGGCGAGGAGGAGTTCGAGTTACTCTCTGCTCCGCTGGGTCTTAGTGAGCGCAGACCTGTTCCTGAGGCTGTCCATTTTCCTGACACCGACCCTCTCGGAGCCTCTGTTGCCATGGTCACTGCCACCAACAGCATGGAGGAGACTCTCTTGCAGATAGGTACAATAATAATAGCACCAAAGCGATTAAGTGACTCAGAGTGGTTCAGAGTATGCATCTCATTGATTTATGGTGTAAAAATGTCTATAATTTCACAGATATGTCTGTATTTTGTGAAGATGTTTGTATTTATGTGTATCTCTATGGATATGCGCAAGTAAAACATGGTCTGTCTATAGGTTGCCAGAGCTCAGTGGATAAAAGTTCATCAGGGCGGTTGTCTTTGGGGGAGCAGGCGGCAGGTCTCCAGACGTCTGCTGATCGCCTTGTGGCTCTGAAAAGAGTCACTGCAGCTGCACAAGTCTTGTTGGCCAGAACAATGGTCATGAGAGCTCTGTCCCTGCTGTCAGTTAGGTTAGTGATGATGTGGCTGTTTTTATTTGTATATTGCACTTTTTTTTTTACTTACTCTTTTTCACTTTTGCTGTGTTTGTTTGTATGCATGTACAATTATTATTATTAATAATGTTATTATTATAATTATCATTCCTAATATTACTGGAGCAGTATTTACTGTGAACCGAGACACTAAAAATACCAGATCATAAGCTACTCGCATGTAAAAGAATTTAAAATATATAGGCATATAAATATATAATTAGGGGTGTAACGATTTGATACATATCACGATACTGAACTCACGATATGATATTATTGCGATATTCCAAGACATGGTAAAAGGATAACAAAAAAATGTACTGCTGATCAAAATGCTAAATTTGGTATTACAGTGGGAGTGAAAATGAATACGCTTGGACTTGGTGCTGGTAACCCAATAGACAGGACAATGGTGACACCAGAATAAAAATTATTCTAACGCTGAAACAGATTTATTTTAGATGATATATTTGCACTCTGTCACTGACTAGATATATTTAAAAAATATATTTTTACTGGTAACAAGACATTTGGCATTATCAGGACCCACAAATATTCCCCCATTGCATTAATTATACATTATATTCAATATTATATATAGTAGTTTAATGTAGTACTAACACTAAAACTTTGTAAACATTACTTCTTTTTTTTTCACACAGTAATTTTCATTTTGGGTGAACCATGCACAAAACATATTGTCACTATCTACGATACAATATTGTTGCATTTTTGTATCGCAATATATTGTGACACAATATATTGTTACACCCCTTATATATATATATATATATATATATATATATATATATATATATATATATATATATATATATATATATATATATATATATATATATATATATAATATTATACACAAACATGACAGTTCGGTATGTACCTCGGTATTGAAGTCACTTTTCGGTACAGCAGGGGAAGAAAAAAAAATTTATTATTAAAGGTGCTCTATGTAAGTTTTTGACTGTACTAAAGCATAAAAATACCATAATATGTTTGCAGATATTTATTAAACATGCTCAGTTCACATATTAGTTTCTCTGAAAACCATTGCTACAGCCAGTTATTTTACTTTGAAATTTGCGTTCCGTGTCTCAGTTTCTGTTTTTGTTTCGGTCTGTGCAAGACCGCACGTTGCCAATTTACCCAATAGTATTTCTCCACCCCGGGTTGCCAGTTGGCAGTAAACGCATGCAGCGAATTGC
Source organism: Hypophthalmichthys nobilis (assembly GCA_037950665.1). NCBI lineage: Eukaryota > Metazoa > Chordata > Actinopteri > Cypriniformes > Xenocyprididae > Hypophthalmichthys > Hypophthalmichthys nobilis. Next base: position 38,947,333 of record CM075470.1, read on the forward strand.
AGCCATGGAAGCCAGCGAACAAACTGGGTCAGATTGCAGATTCTGCCTGACCTAAAAAGCCTCAGCATTCATCTAAAAATCTCTATGAACGGGAGCATATTAAAACGCGTATTAAAATAAATAAATCAACTTATTATCTTACAGTGTTTAAGTGTCCTCGCCTTCCAATGTTAATTGAGCTTCTCCTGTTGCGTGTCTTCAAACTGGCAACCCGTGAGAGCATAGAGTCTGAGGAGGAGGGGGCGGGGCAAACAATATTTTGAATTTGGACTGCATTACCCATTTCAACCACTAGCTGTCTTTCTTACATAGAGCATCTTTAAACAATGGTTGATTGAACAAACTGTGTCTCTCTCTTTTTAAATAAGTTCAATTGACAACATTTTCTTAAGGATAAATATATTTATTGTATGTCTCTGTTAACTCATATTTCTTCTCTTCAGCGGATCTAGTTGCAGTCTAGCAGCAGGATTGGAGTCTCTGGGCTTGACAGACATTAGGACTCTGGTGCGTCTGATGTGTTTGGCTGCAGCAGGTAGAGCTGGACTATCCACAGGGCTTGCATTAGGCCCTGGATCCTCTGAGCGCCCACGAGGGGCTAGCAAGCCTACCAAACCCATCTCTTGTTTAGCATACCTCAGTACCGCCGTCGGCTGTCTGGCATCAAACAGCCCCAGCGCTGCCAAACTCCTGGTCCAGCTGTGCACACAGGTAGCCTGATCTTCTCATGAATATCTAGTAAATAAAGAGAGAAAAAACTCTAAATCTTTTTTTTTTTTTTTGTCCCACCTTGTCTCACTTTTCCTCTAGAATCTGATATCAGCTGCCACCGGGATGAATCTGACCACAGTAGATGATCCAATCCAGAGAAAGTTCTTGCCCAGTTTCCTGAGAGGAGTAGCAGAAGAGAACAAGCTTGTAACATCACCCAATTTTGTGGTGACTCAGGCACTAGTTGCCCTGCTTGCCGATAAAGGTGCCAGGCTTCGACACGGATATGACAAGGCTGAACTGGAAAAAAGAGGTTAGTTAACATCTTGCTAGCCGCTTGAGAATGCCACCACATTTACTTATTTGTGTGGGTTGTTACTTGTTGTGTTTTTGTTATGTGAGTGTTTTTTTGTTGTTTTTGTTTTTGTCTTTTTTTGTTATTATTTTGTTTTGTTGGTTTAAATCTCACAAATCTGATGTTTAATTTGTTTGTTTTTGGCAGCAGAGGGCTTGTTAGTTGAAGCATTGTTGTGTTGCAGCTCAAAAACCACAGCCTTTGCCGCCAATCACCGTCATTTTAATTTCTCACTTTTTTTTCTCATTGTGTGTCTGTGTGCATGTGTCTATGTTTCTCTCGCGGCCTGGCTTTGTTCCGCTCGGTCGTCACAGGGTTAATGTCGCCTCTCTATGCCCACCTCTCCTGTGCCCCCTTTGCTGTAGGCCCATTGGAGCTGGCAAATGCGCTGGCGGCGTGCTGCCTCTCATCTCGACTCTCATCGCAGCACCGCCAATGGGCCGCGCAGCAGCTGGTGCGCACACTGGCAGCTCACGACCGAGACAATCAGAGCCGCCCGCAGACCTTCGCCGATGTGGCAGGAGACTTGCGGAAGTGGTCCACTTTCAGACTCGAGGCCCACCAGAGCAGGGTATAATTCCCACATCGTTGTGTGTTTGCTGCGTTTTAACAGCACTGGATGGTTTCTGATGCTGAATCATTTGGTCTTTTGTAGGTGATCACATGTGGGTGGTGTAGTAAAAAAGGACTTCTAGCAACAAGCGGGAATGATGGGACCGTCCGCGTTTGGAGTGTGACCAAAAACCAGTACACTCTGCAGCAGACATGTGTCTTTAACAAAGCGTGAGTTCCTCTCTTTCTCCTTATTAGGCCTGTTCTTCACCCAGTGAAACTACTGTCTGAAAAATGATGTTTATGGTCTTCTGTGTCCGTCTTCAGAGATGATACTGCAGAGGATTGTATGAATAATCTAGGGTCACCAGGTGATCCAAACTTAGCTCCAGTGGCCTGGAGTGTCAGTGGGATGTACTTGGCTGCTGCCATGGAGAAAATAGTGAACATTTGGCAAGTCAATGGTATGTCACTCACCATCACCATTTAAACTACTGGTTATAAGTTTGGGGTGCATAAAAATTTTACTTTTTTACTTCTTTTTTTTTTTTAAAAAAGGTCTCTATGCTCACCAAGGTTGATTTGGTGCTCAAGAAGCATTTATCAGTGTCTAAAAACAGTTGTTCTGTTTAATATTTTTGTGAAAACTGATACAATTTTTATATTCTTTGATGAACAGAAAGTTCAAAAGAACTGCATTTATTTAAAATAGAAATCTTTTGTTTGATTATAAATGTCTTTACTATCACTTTTACCGGTTATCAGCCAATATTTGAGTTTTTATTTATTTATCCGTATTGGTTGATATTGGATATTTAATTGTGCTGCTCATTCGCTCTATTTTTACATTTTGATTACCATTAAAAATATCAATTTTCCATACTGTACATTGTAATGTTGTGATGCCTAAATTCACTTGTAGTAGTTTTCAGTGTTTTATTTTTTGACTCCAAATCATTTTATTGGTTTTCAGTGACAGTACAGACTAGGACATCATAAAAAACAGTAGACTGTAAGACATTGTCCATTATTAATCCCTTACATGACCCCCCACCCCCCAAATCCAATAACTCAGGTGTCAAAAAAGAAAAAGACAAGGAAGCAAAATAAATGTAATTTAAGAAGGGATCCCAAGTCTTGTAAAAGGACTTAAGTGAACCAGAGAGTGAGCATCTTAAATTTTCAAGCCCAATACAGTAGAAAATGTCCTCTATCCACCTGTCATGCGTTGGAGGGGAAGCATGCTTGCTCCACGGTATAGCCCGCCTGGCCAAGATTGTAGTAAAAGCAATGACTTTACGATCTCTGGCCACCAAATCAGGCCTAGGGGAGACCCCAAATAGGGCTATAAATGGATCAGGGTCAATATTAAATGGAACAAATTGTATACATTTTAATATTGAAAATAATTTATAAAATATTTGCTTATCAGTATTGGCCAGAATTTTAATATCAGTGTGATATTATATGATATTAATATGAAAATATTAATATGAAACTGATATTAATATCAGTTTAATATCACATTGTGTGTTTGCATACAAGGTGGGAAGGCCTCATTGGACGTACAGCCTCATTGGGTGTCATCATTAGCTTGGCCGGAAGAGGAGGCGGGGTCTCTGTGGGGCGGGGAGCCTCGAGAGGTGCTATTGGTGGGTCGCATGGATGGGACATTGGGACTTCTCGAGATTCTTGATGATTCTGATATGCAGAGAACTGAACTTCAACACTGCTTCAGGAAAGACGGTACTGACATTTTTTTAAATCCATACTAATCCATGCGATTATACCCATTTTATTCTAGCTTTTTTAAAACTGTAAACAAGATTGCTTTAGGGCTTTTTTTTTTTTTTTTTTTTTTTTTTTTTAATAAGTGTTTGTATCTGTGTGTTGCTGATCTCAACAGTGGCTGTGATGCAAATCGCATGGTACAGTGAGGACCGGCCCTTTGCAGTTGGATATGCTGATGGAAGGCTTCTGATTGGCTCTAAGGAGCCTTTAGAGAATGGATCTGTGGTGGTTATTGATGCCCATAAGGTTAGAGTCATCATGATTCATCATAAACTAACACGCATATAAACAAGCATTCACACACAGTACTTTGACACATTCTTGTCTGTAAAAATCCATGTGTGAAAACCCATGTGTGCCTTCATCATTTCACTGACCATCAAATCTTTGTTCTCTCTTTGTGTGTTGTGACTGTAGGAAAGCATCAGTTCATTGCGCTGGGCTCCAGGTGGGCAAGTGTTAATAAGCTGTGCTAAAGAGGAGATTGTGCGTCTGTGGACAGGGTCGGGGACAGGTTTGGGCCAAAGCTGGACATGTCTGCAAAGTATCGCCCACCCTGCTGTTGTCAATGCTGTTGCCTGGTGCAACCTGCCTGGTCAAGGACCTAAACCTCTCAACATGTTTGCCACGTATGTCCAGACAGACAGTGTGCACACTAATACATAAGAGTGCTAAATCCAATAGAGCGGTGCAGGGATGACATATTTCTGTAGGCTAACCAGGAACTTAGCATCACTCTGGTTCCCTCAACAAAAACCCAGTAGGATCTTTCCATTGGCTTTTGGATTATTGCCAGAAAAAAAGGTCTGTGACTAACAAAAGCTTATGATTCTTACCTGTTTTGTTTATAATGATAATCTTCATTAATGAACACAACTTTTATGAAGGCTATAAACAAACTGCACCACAGTTGCATGACTTTAACGCCACCATCACTAAGCTTCTGACAACTCTTTCAGTCTTTGATTAAAGAAAAATTTCCCCTGAAAGATATAATGGTTTGCAAGGGCATGATTATAAACACAACAGGGCTATGAAAGTGAGTACTAGCGAGTTGATGAGTTTATTTGTTCAGCTATTGACGTTTAATACCCCCGACAACCTCTGTATGTAGTTCCATTTAGCCACTTGTTAGCAGCCGCCTTTTACAAGACAAGTAAAAGCTTTAAAACAGTCACAAGAGTGTATTACTGATGTATTTTTTATCATAGAATAAAACGTGAAAATATCTTGAGCTTGTGTTCACCACAGACCTTATTTTAAGCATTTAAACAAAAAATCGAATTGACTTGAGGACGATGGAACCGGAAGAGATAAAATATTTTAACTTCTTTCCAGGTTTTGGCCTACAAAAATACATCATCCCTGCAGCACTCTATTGTGGTTTATTTAATGAGGTGAAATGATAATCCAGCAGAAATAAGCTACCATTCAAATGTTTGAGGTCGAGAGATTTTTTTAAATGTCTATGAAAATCTCTTTTGCTTACCAAGGCTGTATTTATAAACCTTACTGTAATTGATTTATTTTTTGGTGAATTTGCAATGTACATTATTTTTCCAATTACAGAAATTAAAATTGAAATGTGACTTAAAAAAAAGCTCTTAGAAACAAGTGTGTAATAATATTTTTCTGTATTTTTTTTTCTCAGTCACTTTTTTCATATAAATAAGTCTTAAATTAAGAATACCATCATTAAAACAATCAGGGATGTGTACTAAAAATCTTTGTCTCACAGGTGTTGTCAGAACGGCCTTGTATCTGTGTGGACGGTACCGCAGGACCCTTCGTCATTCTCACAGTCCAGCATTGCCTGCCCTGATGCATGGTGGGAATCAGAACCAAAATCCAAACTGATGGTAATGTGTTCATATGTATAAGCAATTTAAAAACCTCTGAATTACACTTTGCTATTTGTTCTTTCCTGTCTGTTAGTATTTATGTTTGTGTGTTTTGATGTGACTTCCCTGATCTCTCTCCAGCTGGACCCTCAGCGGTGTGAAGGAGCAGTGTGTGTGTTCCTGCTGCGGGGTCATATGACTCCTGTGCGGACAGTGGCGTTCAGTCCAGATGGGCTAGCTTTGGTGTCTGGAGGGGTTGGTGGACTTTTGAACATCTGGTCATTGCGGGTCAGTGTCTATCATGGACACACACTTTATAAACACATACAGGCTAACTTACAATACTAATAAACTTGAAAGCATCAATATTGTGTTTTCATGATGATACGTTTGTGTGTACGTTTATATGTGTAGGATGGATCAGTGCTGCAAACAGTAGTTGCAGGATCTGGAGCTATTCACAACACAGTTTGGATCCCTGACGTGGGTGTAGCTGTCTGCTCCAATCGCTCAAAGGTAAAAGAATCCTGAATGTTTAAATTTTGTTTGATTTCATTTTGATGAGTTTTTTCTTTTCTTTTTTTTTTTATCAAATATCTAGAAAAGATGTTGCTTATTGGAGTCTGTATTTGTTCTGCAGGATGTGCTGGTCGTTAATAGCTCAGCAGAGTTTATGGCAAACAATCACGTATTAGCAACCTGCCGCACGGCGCTGAAGAAGCAGGGCGTTGTGGGGCTGAATATGGCTCCGTGCATGAGAGCCTTCCTGGAGAGACTTCCCATCATGCTTCAGGAGCAGTATGCATATGAGAAGGTACACAAAACTGACACCATTTTAGCGAATACTATTCATGTAAAAATGCAAAAAAATAGGGACATTGTTGAGGCAATTTCCTGGTTCATTTGTGTGTTTCAGCCTCATGTGGTGTGTGGGGAGCAGCTCGTCCACAGTCCTTACATGCAGTGTCTGGCATCTCTGGCGGTGGGTCTGCAGCTGGACGCTCTACTGTGTCATCCTCCTGTCCCACCTCATCTGGCCCTCTGCCCACCTGAGCCTGGCTCCTCCTCCGCCCCCTCCCCTGGATCCTGGGCCAGCAGTGAGTGGGCGTGGCTTCACTGCTTCTCCACCACCGTCAAAACGGCTGAGGCCCTTGTGCGTGGACACACCTTTCCTGAGTCTTTTATCGTCCCGGACCTGGAGCCTGTGGCCAAGGACAAACTGGCACTGCTTATGGTGAGGGCAATTAAACATACACATGTCCTGTGAAACATATTTAATGATTTGATGGTGAAAAATGTTTTTCATGATGGTCAGTCTTTTAAAAAATGTCATCACACACAGGACAACAGCAAGTGGGTGTCTGGGATAGATGAGCAGATCATGTCTTGGGCCACTTCCAGACCAGAGGTAAGAGCAAATAAAAGTGCTAGATAACATACACAAGTATATTATTATATAATTAATATATATTTATATATCAAATACACACTACCAGATAAAAGTTTGGAATAATTTAAAATTTTTATACCAAGGCTGCATTTATTTGATCAAAAATACATTAAAAACAATAATTTTGTGAAATAGTAATAGAAAAAACATTTTAATTTCTCCTGAATTTTAAGGACTGGCACCTCGGAGGGAAGTGTGACGTGTTTTTATGGGGTGCTGGCAGGCATGGACAGCTTGCAGAGGCTGGGCGAAACATTCTGGTGCCAACTCTTGCTCCCTCTTTTTCTCAGGCCCAACAGGTATGATTGTACATAAACACACAAATTTCTTTTTCGTTTTCAAATTTAAAAAGTTTTATTTTTATAATATGCTATCATACAAATCAAATAAATACAAATTTGTGTAATTTATTCATTTTTGTATTGTCAGGTTGTGTGTGGGCAGAACTGCACATTTGTGATCCAAGCTAACGGGACAGTGTCTGCATGTGGAGAGGGCAGTTACGGCCGCCTCGGACAAGGAAACTCAGACGATCTGCACGTTCTCACCGTTATATCTGCCCTGCAAGGCATGCTGTAGTCATACACAAACTCTAAATGACTTTCAGTATAGATGTTTACAATACCCTGGAAGCTTTAACAGTGATGTGATGTGTTTTTGTGCAGGATTTGTGGTGACCCAGCTGGTAACATCCTGTGGGTCTGATGGCCATTCGATGGCTCTAACTGAGAGTGGTGAGGTGTTCAGCTGGGGAGATGGAGATTATGGAAAACTGGGCCATGGCAACAGTGACAGACAGCGCAGACCGCGGCAGATAGAAGCGCTGCAGGGAGAGGAGGTGGTGCAGGTCAGAAACCACATTTGCTCTCACTCTTAAATGCACCCATATGCCTCCTTCTCTTCTTTTTCCTCAGGTTTATATGATGAATAACGGTGTTTTTCCGTGCAGATGTCGTGTGGATTCAAGCACTCAGCGGTGGTGACTGCAGATGGAAAGCTCTTCTCCTTTGGTAATGGAGACTATGGCAGACTGGGACTTGGAAACACTTCTAACAAAAAGTTACCAGAGAGAGTCAGCGCACTGGAGGGCCACCAGGTCGGCCAGGTAAAACTGAATAATACCTACAGATACACTTCATACATACTTTATAGTGTTGTTGAAATGTTCACTTGTGAAAATACTTTAAATGTAAAAAAAACATACATGCATATATGTACACACACACACACACACATAAATATATATATATATATATATATATAATAATTAGGGCTGTCGATTTAACATGTTTAATTAATTAGTTATGAGAATTCAGTTGATTGGTGACGAACATGATACAGGGCAACAACTCACTGCGTGATTGAGCCTATAGAATGCAGTTAGAATAGTTCTAAAATTCAAGATATCAAGGCAAAAATGTCTCTGTATGATTTTTTTTATATTTATATCATATGATATATTTATGCAATATCACACGAGTAATGTGCAATATCGCATGAGTGCTGTTTTTGTCCCGAAGAGCACAAGTGCAAATGTGAAATTGATTTTATACAATAGTTCAATAAATAAGAATAATATTGTGTTATATTTTAGACATGATTTTGTCTGCTTTTGCTCAATTTTGCCAACAAAATATTATCTGTAAAGCTAGAGCAGAACTGCTTCATTTCTGAATGAATCCCAATTGGGTGACAGCCCTAATAAAAATATATTAAATTATAATATATTAGTAATCTTATTAATATAATCTATTTTATTAATGAAATTCAATTCATTTCATGAATGTCATTTTATGAAGACATTTCATTTATCCTCTTTTGCTTTTAATGTCGAGTTCTAAAACTTTGTTTATTTAAAGGTTTATATTAGAGTGTGAACTTTTAAATGGCACTTCACATTTACACAATTTTTTTCTGATGTTCATTTTAACATTGTTGTGTGTAGGTTGCATGTGGGCTAAATCACACTTTGGCGGTATCAGCTGATGGTATGACCGTCTGGGCGTTTGGAGATGGAGATTATGGCAAACTGGGATTGGGAAATTCTACAGCCAAATCTTCCCCACAGGTATCACTACTGACACATTTATATGACAACACCATCACAAGAATACTCAGTTAAGCATATTACCCCCTGGTTTCACAGACAAGGCTTAAGTCAGCAGCCATATCACCCTGTAGCCCAAGACTGGTTGCCCACTGAAACTAAGTAGGGCTGAACCTGGTTAGTACCTGGATGGGAGACCTCCTAGGAAAACCAGGTTGCTGCTGGTAGAGGTGTTAGTGAGGCCAACAGGTGGGCCTGTACTGTAACAAGCACCGTCCTTCGGATGAGATGTTAAACCGAGGTCCTGACTCTCTGTGGTCATTAAAAAAATCCCATGGCACTTCTTGTAAAGAGTAGGGGTGTAATCCCAGTGTCCTGGCCAAATTCCCTCCATTGGCCTCCTAATAATCCCCATCCATTGAATTGTCTCTATCATTCTCCCTCCTCTGGTGTGTGGTGAGCGCACTGGCGCCGTTGTACTGTGGCTGCCGTCGCATCATTCAAGTGGATGCTGCACACTGGTGGTGGATGAGGAGAGACCCCTGATATGATTGTAAAGCGCTTTGGGTGTACAGTAGTACATATGAAAGCGCTATATAAATGCCTCATTCATTCATTCATTCATTCAAGTCCCAGATTAAAATGCATGTTTGAGCTGTTTTAACTGAAAGCAACTTGTACTGACATATTTTAAAATATGTCAATGACCATTGTTTTCTCAAGATGCATACCTGTAATGAATTTTTTTCTAGGGTACTTTTATAAAAGCTACTTAAATACCCTAATTGAACTAAGGCCTAATCCTGGTCTAGTCTAAGCCCTGTCTGTGAAACCGGGCCTACATGTCATAAACTCTTGGTCTTTACTAAATTAAGTGTTTGTTATTTTACAGAAAGTGGATGTTTTGTGTGGAATTGGAATAAAGAAGGTGGCATGTGGCACGCAGTTCTCAGTTGCTCTAACCAAAGATGGAAACGTGTACACGTTTGGGCAGGGTAAGTCATGTGCAGACATGGACACATATTTGTCTCTATAAACTGTCAAAGCATCCAGAACATTGGGTTTTTTAATGTTTTTACTTTAATGTAACAGATCGTTTGATTGGTCTGCCGGAGGGTCGAGCTCGAAATCATAACCGGCCTCAGCAGGTCCCTGCTTTAATGGGTGTGTTTATAGAGGATGTGGTTGTTGGTGCCGAGCACACACTTTCGCTCTCTTCAACTGGAGATGTTTACGCCTGGGGGAGCAACTCAGAGGGACAGGTGTGTGTTTAGTAGGGGGCTTAACAAAATCATTATGTTTCCCATTTTCTATTGTTTTTATGTATTAGCTGAACAACAGTATGGTTTGCATCAATTTGGTATTTTAATTTTGTTTGTTGTTTTTTTTTTTAAAGCTGGGCTTGGGCCACACTAACCATGTCAGAGAGCCGACCCTCATCAGTGCTTTACAAGGCAAAAACATCCAGCAGATATCTGCGGGCCGTTGCCACAGTGCAGCATGGACTGCACCGCCTGTACCACCACGTGCTCCAGGTACAGACACACAAACACTGGCTAGAACTCTATTATTATTATTATTATTATTATTATATAATTTATTATTATTTGGCCAGGCTGTCTTGCAAATAAATGATGAACACATGCAAAAACACGAGAGAACCAACAAAATATTTATAACTGATTATGTTGTAGTCACTTTTTCCTTTTGAGCTTATGCTTTTTTTTTTTTTTTTGCATAGTACAATAAAACCTGTAGCTGTAGTTTGCAGTTGTTGCCAAATAGTCTAGTCAGATAAATATCTTAACCACGTTAAGTGTTTTGTTCTTCCCTCATATTTAAAGTATTTAAAAAATATAAAATATTTTCCTCATATTTTGATGGTATTTTTCAGTCAAACTCGTAGGGTCATTAAAAACAAAAATCCCCTCCAGACATCACTTTTAGCCACTATATTATTATTGATATTTTTATTTTTAGAATAATATTATTTGATTATTTTAATTATTATTCAATATTATAGCATATTAATAGATCACATTTTATTATTGTTATAATAATAATAATTATTATTATTATTATTATTATTAGTGCTGTCAAATTGATTAATCACGATTAATTGCATCTAACATAAAGGTTTGTAAATATGTGTATATATAAATATGTATGTGTATATATGTGTGTATATGTATATAAAAGGTTTGTAAATGTGTGTGTGTGTGTGTGTGTGTGTGTGTGTGTGTATATGTGTGTGTGTGTGTGTGTGTATATATATGTATATGTGTGTATAAATGCTGCCAAATTGATTAATCATGATTAATCGCATGTAATATAAAAGTTTGTAAATAGTCTGTATATATATTATATATACAATCTTTTACATTAGATGCAATTAATCGAGATTAATCAATTTGACAGCACTAATTAATTATTATTTTTTAATAATAATTAATATTTCTGCCCTAACAAATGTTAACACATTGCAAAGCAGTCCAGTTAAACCATCGAGACTTTAACGTAAATTAAAACCTTTGTTTTTGTTTTTGATGTCCTCATTCCAGATTTGTAGAACTCCTTTCCTGGCGTATTGTTAGTTTTGCATGAATTTGACAGACCTGTTATCTGCATATAATCACTTAAAAATCCTTAGTTGGGTGCCAAGTTAAATGTACAATCAGTTATTTCTGAAAATTATAATTTGACTCAATAATTATAATTTATTCAGTTTTACATGATTTTGTAAAAAAACAAGCATAGGTGTGATCATCAGTTGTTGAGATGAATTGTTTGTGTATTCAGGTTCATCAGTGCCTCTGCAGCTGGGCTTGCCCGTGTGTGTGCCTCCTCAGTACAGTGCCCTAAGAGAGGTCAGCATGGAGGCTCTGAGGGCCCGACTGCGCCTGCTCTACCACTTCTCTGACCTCATGTACTCCTCATGGAGACTACTGAACCTCAGCCCCAACAACCAGGTATACACACATTCAAGCACGCACAAACATGTCATGTTTGCATTGATTTATTGATTTACTTTGAGTCTGTTGGACAAAACCCTATGAGCACTGACTGTGATGTTGCAATCTTGACTCATTTCGATTTCAGAGCTGCACGTCACGCTATAATGCAGGTACGTGGGGTATAGTCCAGGGTCAGCTGAGGCCCCTGCTGGCCCCTAGAGTTTACACACTGCCCATGGTGCGCTCCATCGGTAAAACCATGGTGCAGGGGAAGAACTACGGCCCACAGATCACAGTCAAAAGAATCTCTACACGGTCAGTCATGTTCAGAATTGTAGCCGGAACACTGGTTACACATTTAATTCCTAATCTTTGCCTACTTTTCATTAGATGTAGAATGTAAGACCATCTTAATTTTAAAATTGTATTTTTTTCCTGTTTTCTCAGAGGGAGGAAGTGTAAACCCATCTTTGTGCAGATTGCTAGGCAGGTTGTGAAACTGAACGCATCTGATCTGAGGCTGCCGTCACGAGCCTGGAAAGTCAAGCTCGTGGGGGAGGGGGCAGATGATGCTGGAGGGGTGTTTGACGACACAATCACAGAGATGTGCCAGGTAGGGTGATCCCGACTGTGATCTATATAATGTAGGGCGGTTGAAAATAATGTTAATTTCTGTGATTTAATATTTTCTGTTAACATAAGAGGATGCTTTTTATCAGTGCTGTCAAATGATTAATCGCATCCAAAATAAAGGTTTACATAATATGTGTGTTAATATGTATATAAATACACACGCATGCATGTATATTTTTAACAAAAATATATTATTTATATATAAAATATTATAATAAAATATAATATATACATGTATGTGTGTGTATTTATATATACATAATATATATAAACTGTATACACACACACATATATTATGTAAACGCAAACTTTTATTTTGAATGCGATTAATCGCTTGACAGCACTACTTTTAGGATAAATATTTTTAATGAAATAAACGCAGCATCCTTTTTTTTAAAAATCGATTGACAGCACTAATATAATCACATCACATCATGACATCTCATGAAAAATGAACGAGTGTTTAATTGAGGCATGTCGCTCTGTATAGGAGCTGGAGACAGGAGTGGTGGACCTTCTTATCCCTTCTCCCAACGCTGCAGCAGAGGTGGGCTACAACCGAGACAGGTGAGTGCCAACAGACAAATGTCTGAATATTGTATTCCACTAAACTCATAAACTGATCAGGTCTTCTTGAACTTTGTGTGGCCTCAGGTTCTTGCTGAATCCCTCAGCCTGTCTGGAAGAGCATCTGCTGCAGTTCAAGTTCCTGGGTATTCTGATGGGAGTGGCCATCCGCACTAAGAAGCCTCTAGACCTGCATCTCGCTCCAATGGTGTGGAAGCAGCTGTGCTGTATTCCTCTCACCCTTGAGGATCTGGAGGAAGTGGATCTGCTCTACGTACAGACACTCAACAGCATCTTGCACCTGGAGGACAGTGGCATCACAGAGCAGAACTTCCATGAGGTGGAGTGGACGCCCACAAAATTTTTACAGTCTTGTTTCTCATAGGGGACGTGTGCTCAGTCTAACTCAGTGGTTCTCAACCTGGGAGGGCCCCAGGACAGTTCCAAGGGGGCCCCAAGATGGCTTAAAATACATGTCCTACTAAATATACTTTAAAATAAACTAAATTAAAGCTGCAGTCTGTAACTTTTGGCAATCTATCGGTTAATAAACAGAACTTCATGCGTCTTGTGGAAGAACATTGTAGCTGGAGCTACTTCTCTCTGTTTATGTCTATGACGAGTCACGCAGTTACTGTGCTACTCCGCAGCGTTGCCGACCAGGGGTGCGTTTCCCGAAAGCATCGTTAGCCAACTATGGTCGTAACTTGTGAACATAGTTCGCTTTGGGAAACTCACCACAGACCGGTCTAAAATAGTCAGAATATAAACACTTATTATAGGTGTATCGTAGTGATTCAGGGTAAGACAAAAACACGGTTAGGAAAATGGATTTATGTTGTACATTCTCATCATATAATTTTTGTACATTTTGAACACAAAAAAAGTTATGGACAGCAGCTTTAACTATAAATCAATATGTAAGCTGAAGTCATATTTCTTATTTTAATTTGTTCCCTCAACAGATTTAATTTTTATTTAAGATCCAGAATCCCCTCAGCCTTTGAAAATCTGGATAAACTTGTTCTTTAGACCTGGAAAGTCATGAAAAATTAATGAAATCTTACAGACATGGAAATATTTATTACAAATATAAATATTTCTAGTAATGTCAAGCTCTAATATATTTTATCAGGTAGAAATTATAAGCAAAATATTTTTAGAACCCTTTAATGACTAAACACAAATGACTAAAAAAGTACAATAGATTCTAAACCCTGAAGAACATTTAAACTTTTAACTTCAAATTTATTTATTTATCATACGTATGGTTTATATTATTTATAATTATTAATTAAATAATTAATTAATTAAAGTTCTAGTTTCTATAAACAAAGTTTGTCTTTTCCTTTTTTTAATAGATGATTCCACTGGATTCATTTGTTGGCCAAAGTGCTGATGGGAAAATGGTTCCCATCATCCCTGGAGGAAACAGCATACCGCTGACCTTTTCCAATAGGAAGGAGTATGTAGAGCGTGCCATTGAGTATCGGCTGCATGAAATAGATCGGCAGGTGTGTTAAACTCAATGCTCAATTGTGTTTAAATGAGTGTATCCTTTCCTCAAATATATGGGAGCGGATCCACACCTATATAATGACTTGTCATCTGATCCTGTTATTCATGCGCGTTAGGTGGGGGCGGTGCGTGAGGGCATGTCCTGGATCGTCCCTGTTCCCTTGCTCTCCTTACTAACAGCGCGGCAGCTGGAGCAGATGGTCTGCGGGCTGCCGGAGATCAGCGTGGACGTTCTGAAGAAGGTGGTCCGGTACAGGGAGGTGGATGAGCAGCAGCAGCTGGTCCAGTGGTTCTGGCAGACGCTGGAGGAGTTCTCCAATGAGGAGAGAGTGCTCTTCATGCGCTTTGTCTCGGGACGCTCCCGTCTGCCAGCTAACACTGCTGACATATCCCAGAGGTTCCAGATCATGAAGGTGGACCGGGTAAGAATGTGGCCATGTTTGTATGGATGGACATGCATTTGTGTTTATGTACTAATGTGCATCTCTGCTCTCTTTAAGCCGTACGACAGTCTTCCCACCTCTCAGACGTGCTTCTTCCAGCTCCGCCTCCCACCTTACTCTAGCCAACCGGTCATGGCGGAGAGGCTGCGTTATGCTATTAATAACTGCCGTTCTATCGACATGGACAACTACATGCTCTCTCGTAATGTGGACAATGCAGAGGGATCCGACACAGATTACTGACACTATGTGCACACATAAACACAGTGTACACTGTTAAGATTCACTTTAGTATTCAGTGCAGGCTTTTATGATTTTTATGATTACATATACATCTTAAACACATAATCGTGTTTTTATTTCACCTTTCATTTCTTAGCAATCAAGCAGAGCTTGGGTGGGCCGCACAATCTGTTTACACATGTACACACACACGCACGTGTGTTGATTGTATATTATTTCTTAACTTTAATGCGCAGTCTTTCTCCGCTATTAATTTTTTGGCTCTGCCTTTTTTTCAGGATATTCTGCATGAGTGTTTTATTTAAAAAAACAAAACAAAAAAAATGTATAGAATGACAAAAAAGAGAAATATTGTACATTGTGTATAATGCTTCATTAGGAAATTGTTTTACATGAGTCTGTATTTATTTGAATTTTTTTGAACTGTCTACACCAGGTTTCTTATGTCAGATGCAATAAATGTTTGAATCTGAAACTGCATTTTTGATAAGTCAAATTCAAAAATCAAAATAAGGGAAAAAGAAAAATGTGTGGGGTCAGCAAGTGTTTTTTTTAGTTTGATACTTTTATTCAGCAAGGACACATTAAATTAACTTTTTAGAACAATCGTGTAGGAGATTGGGGATTAAATCATGACTTGATATACAGCAGGGATTATTTCCTAGCTTCTTTACAAACACGACCAGCATGGGGTCAAATGTATTCAGGACAAAATGCACATGAAAGAACGATTACAATTAATCAAGCTACTTTATTATGAATGAAAATGTCTTACATCTTACAAAGGAAACTAAAAGCATGAGTCCAATAATAGTGACATCTAAACAGATACCACTGACCCCACTTAGGTGTTTAATATCATTCAGAGCTTCCTGCAGAGTAAATACAGAGAGTAGTGGTTTTATTGAAAAGTGGCCACTGCCTTGCTCATTCAAGCCCAAGCAGTTTAAATGCATTCAAGTACCACTGGGATAGCGATACATGGGAAAATTAAACTGCTGCCCTAGGGAAAGTTGGAGGATATTTTAAAAGACAAGATTACAGACACATGAATTAAAAGGACAGCCCAACACCATACTCCAGGGTTTGATCACAAGAGAATCTGTTCTAAGACTCAGCAGATGATGAGCCTGATTGGTCAGTTAAACATAAAATACAGGGGGAAACCCTGACAAGAGGGAGAATAAACTATTTAAAGGCCAAACTTATACAATACCTCATTTAAAACCTGCTACGAAGGAAAAAAATCACATATGAAAGCAGTTCTAGACATAATTCTTTAGTATAAAACACACATTCTCTCTGACATGGTTTCAGTGTCTCGCTCACACACACAGAACATGAGGTACAGAGCAGAAAATGGAAGAGGAGGTAATTACAGAAAGTGCAAGATCTGCAGACATAAAATTCCTGTTATTCGGCAACCATTCGTACGCAGACTACCTAGACCATAAGCCTCCCAGAGTCCAGGGCTGCTGGCCGTGTTTTCGGCCTATTGGCTCAGTGAGCCGGTCTTTGGAGAAAGTCTGTTTGTAGCTGATGGGTTATCTAGGCCTGTGATTGGCCAGCAGGAAGTCTTTATCTTTACAGGTGAGGCAGAGTTTGAGGTTCCTCAAAGATCCTCCAGCACATAAGTACGCCCAGGCCGCCATGATAGACAGTATGATGTAGGTTGGGATCAGACTGCCTTGATAGTGTGGGTTCACAAATGTCTGTGGGGAGGAAAAAAAAAAAAAGTACCAGTGTCTCACATGATGCACTTGTGATCAGAGTTAGTCAGCTGTATTAGTCATGTCTGTTGCTGAGTAATGCTTTACTGCAGGGTTTCTCAAATGGAAGCTAATAATTGAATCAAATGTCAAATTATAAAGAATAAATGTGGCTGCACAATTAATTGAAATAAATTGAAATTGTGATATAGCGACGATTTAGATTAGGCACAGTGTTTTCAGCTTGAGTAAATGCTGCTTCTTACCAACTACATCTCTGTATGTGCAGTAAGTTTAACATGCATTTTGGGCATGCATTGTGTGCTAGGTTCACTTTATTTAGACATTCACACAATTTCATTTATATTATTAAATATAAATATTAGCATTGTAATTTGCAGAGTAAAAAAAGGCCTATAATCCATTTTTTTCATTTTACAGGAAAAGTGTAATTTACAACAGCAATATATTATTTATATCTTATAATTAAAATTAAAACAATATATTAACAATAATAAACCCTATATTAGTGCAGCCCTTTTAAAATAAAAAAACAGGGTTCAAAAACAAATCAAAACAGGGTTATTATTGTTAACTAAAACTATTAAAAACATTGTTATAATATATATAAATATTAGTTGAAAAACTTAAAGTAAACAAAAATTAGAAATGTTGCCTTGGCAATAAAATGAAATAAGTTAATAAAATTATTAATTGGAAATAAATAAAAACAAAAGCTAACTAAAACTGAAATAAAAATAAATTAAACCTAAATAGCAATATTTGAGAAAAAAAAAAGCACGTAACGAAATTACTATTACTATAAATTAAACTAAAATTAACATGAATTACATTTTATTTTAGTTTTCATTATTAAACTCTAATAAAACTAAAATAAAACTAACTAAAAAAAAGATTCAAAGTTTTATCTGTTTACTTGCATGTCATGTGACCATTAACCAACATCAGAAAACTATAAACATGCAGATGTAACGTTAAATTATTAAAACTTAAAAAAAAAAAAAAATAATAATTTTTAAAAACATAAAATCTCAGGGGATACTTCAAGTAAATATTTTGTCATAGGTGTTCAGTTGACAATGTTTGGTACCCCTGCATCACGCAGAGTTTATTAGAGTTTATTAGTGTGTTTACTTACCAAGCATGATACTACAAGATGACTGATGACCACAGCTCCAAGAGCCCACCATCTCTGTCGCTCACACGCCTCGAAGAAAACGACCCCCCAGAACATGTGCAGCAAGATAATGGCCAGTGTCATAAAGGCTGAGGAGAAAAAGCACACACTGAACATTTGAGTCAAACTGAATATGATTCTCTGGGTTCAAACACAAACTTGCATCTCATTACCTGAGGATATGAAGTAATGCTGAGGGTCGCCATGGATACCGACGGTTCCTGGACCCAAGGAGTCCGAGAGTATGTTGACCACAGAGAACGCTCCACTCATGAAGCCAAAGCCCAGACCTGATACTGCAAACCAGTGACACACAAAGTTAAACAACCATCGGCCGTTTATTGCACTGCAAGCAGAAGCGTGTGATGGACGTTTACCATAAGCTAGCTGCCGCATGGAGATGGGCATGGTGTCCTCCTGACTGAGCGCCAACAGGCCTTCATTTGCTTTCCTGAGAGATACAATAACAGATGTTAACAACCACCCTCCTACACAACACCAACATCGAATGCCAATGTGAATCACTGACGTAATCTTTAAGCTATTTAAAGACCCCATGAAACCTGGAGGAGTTGTGTTCAATGTTTTCTGTCATGTGCTGAATATTTCCTACTAAAACAGGAAGATCAGGTGGGATATACACTAGTGTTCTGGGGACTGTGAGATTTATTTTTTTAAGAAATTAATACTTTCATTAAACTGATGAAAAGTGGCAGTAGCCAATCACAGACATATCTGATAAGCGCGTCAACACAATTGCCAATCAGAGGTGTTTACGAATCCGCTCAACAGCGCTCAAAGCGTCACATTTTTAAAATTTCAGTACCGACTTGGTATCGCGGTCGCTACTTTTGACAACTCTATTATCAATATTGAAAACAGATGTGCTGCTTAATATTTTTGTTGAAACCATGATACATTTTTTAGGATGATTTCTGAAGAATCATGTGACACTGAAGACAAGTAATGATGCTGAAAATTCAGCTTTGCATCACAGGAATAAAATACATTTTTAAGTTATTTTAAATTGTAATATTTCACAATATCACTCTTTTACTGTATTTTTCAAACAAATGCAGCCTTGGTGAGCATAAGAGACTCATTTCAAAAACTAAAAAAACAAACAAAACCCAAACTTTTGAATGGTAGCGTTTTTTGTTTTTGTTTTGTTAAAGCAAATATGTTTAGCAATGTCATAGTCACGAACCATGATTCACTACTTGGTCAGTTGCAGGGGAGGGACATTTTCATTCTAGAGAGCATTTGGCTGGACAAAAATTCGCTAGTGCAACATGAGTGATCCAGATTTTTGCTTCCATTTCCACAGAAGAGTGTAAACTAGCATATAGATGACATCAGAGTTTAAACACAACACAGCCCTGCCACTTAAGTGTTATATCAATACAGTTGATGCTCAAGAACACGATATGCTGTTATATTTAGGTTTATTGATTATGTAGCTCTTTTCAAAGACAGAAAACAGATGGTTAATTCTTACTTCAGCAATCTGTAGTAGCCATATCTGAAAGTCTCCTGAAGCAGTACAGAAAGCACGACTCCGAAAATGAGCAGCCCTCTCTGCTGAGTCGCACTGTTCTTGTTGCTGACCTGAACTGTGATGAACCACACAAGAGAGGACAGCAGCAAAGACACCAGCCAGAAGAATGCCCTAAAACAAACACAGTCATCTTACAAATACTCCTACACATTCCATTGCTTGTTAGTGCTCTTACAGGAGTAGCTCACCCAAAAAAACTATTTCTATCATTATTTTCTCACCCTGTTAGGGTTAGTTTGGGGTCGGTAAGATGTTTTTGAAAGAAGTCTCTTCTGCTCACAACACAAGGATGCATTTATTTGATCACAAATACAGTAAATTGTTAAATATGTGGATCAATTTAATGCTGAATAAAAGTACTAATTTCTACAAAAATAAAAAGATCTTACAGACCCCAAACTTTTGAACAGTAATGTATGTAGTTTTGTGTGATATTCCTTTAAATATCTTTAGGTTCCAAAATCTCTGCATGCATTCAAAGCTGCGTGAGCTTGTCGTAATATTCTTAATAAGCTTCAGATCCTAGTGATTTCACAAAAGCAGCAGACGTGAAGCTGTGCAGTTCTCAGCCCAGATGAAGTGCTGTATCACGGGACTTTCAAACAGCCACACCGAGCCGCACACACACTGAGAGAGGAGGACAGCACATCTGCCCTGATACTCACCCTGCTATGAGGAAGATGACACGCAGCGGGTCCCGGGCGATTGTAAACAGAAATAAAGAGATGGCCGGGCCGAAAGCGATGAACGTACAGCCGAAAAACACTGCCACAGTCATGATGGAGCTCGGCTAACCTGCTAATTCACTCAATTGACTGCCACTTTACCCTCAGAGGCTATCAACACACTTCATCCATGAGAAAGTCATACGGCTGTCAATCGGTTCGTATAAGCAACATAGATCAAGAGTTATCGGAGCGTTTATTGTGCCCGTTTTCTTCGAAATAGGTGAAGTGGGTTCAGCGCTGCGCTTGAAACAGTTCAGCACAACGGCTAAGGTTACTTCCGGTTCCTAGTCACGTGACCTCGTGTGTTTCACGTTTCCTCATATTTTCGTATCAGTTTTCTTACCTCACCCACTTAATTTCTTTTCTTACTAAAATTATTTAACCCTTCTATTGCTTGAACCACATTCAAACCTATTTAAAAAGCACGAACTCTTGATTACAGTACAACAGGTTAGACACTTCAAATGTGTTTTTATCTTATGTTATTTTATATTAATTGGATATTAACCAATTACCACAATATGAGTAAAAAAGTAATGGTGAAGGAAATGTGTATATTTGCCTTTTTGGCATTTCATTACAGAATCATGATGCTTCATACAGTTTATGCAATTTCACTCTCACATTTAGGCAAAATGTTAATTCACTTTAATAAGTTATTACAAATATAAAGAATTATTGTGTTGAACATTTGCATCCATATTCTCCATTATTATCTAAATACTGTTTACAGTCAATCCATATAAAACATTTGAGAAAAAAAAAAAAAGTATTATTCTTGTCTAAACCTACACAATATAATAAATATATAAACAAAAATCCTCATATGCTTGTCTTAGCCACACACACAAATCAAACTGAGCAGTAACAGTACTGTGGTGTGACATTTTCTTCTAAAAAGTATGTAGTTGCCACTCATCTTCAGTTTTAAGTATCATAATGTTTACCATCCATCAATCAAATATATAGACACGTTTTTCTGAGACAATGATATTGCAAATTATGATGATAATGAAGATTAAAACTTGTGCATCAGCTCCATTACAGCTATAGTTGTGCTCTGCCCACAGATAAAAGCTCCAGTAATGACAGTCACCACACCCCAACCTGTCAAGAAGGTTCTGAAAGAAACAAACAAAATGATAGAAAGAAAGTGTGTATAAGAGAAAGTGATTAAAACCAATGCTTTTAGAAGTACCATCAATATATGATGAAAAATAATAGAGCCAAGTGAAATCATTTTAATTTCCTGGCTGGTCTCTTTACACCTAAAGTACATAAGACAACATAGATGTTACGCACCTCATCCTGTGATTTACAGGTTCTGTCTGCATGGCAAAAATGAGGCACAGTCCTGCAAAAAGTCCACTTGGTCAATGCCATTTCATGGTCTTTTTGTGTGTGTGTGTGTGTGTGTGTGTGTGTGTGTGTGTGTGTGTATACATTTATTCAGCAAATATGCGTAATAGTGATCAAAATGAAAGAAAAGGCTTTTACATTGTTACAAAAGATTTCTATTTCAAATAAATGCTGTTCTTTTGAACTTTAAATTCGTTAAAGAATCTGCGGCTTCCTCAAAAATATTCAATATCCTCAATATTATCGACAATGATAATAATAAAGAATAAAGTTTCTTAAGCATTAAATCTTAAGGATCATGTGACACTGAAGACTGGAGTAATGATGCTGAAAATTCAGCTTTACCATCATTAGATTCAATTACATTTTAAAAGATATTAAAACAGAAAAGTTATTTTAAATTGTATATTAAATATTACTGTTTTTACTGTATTTTAATCCAATAAATGTAGCAAAACCATTTCAAAACCATTAAGAAATCTTACCAACCCCAAACTTTTGAATGGTAGTGTGTGTGTGCATGCTTGTGTGTTGGTGGGATTGTAATTGTTTCATTGAGTGTCTCACCAGGAAAGATAAATATAAAGAAGGCACTAATTCCCCCGATTACGCTGATGACCTCACTCATATCTGGAACATAGATGGCGATGAGGAGAGTCACAGTGATCCAGAGAAGTGTCAGAATCAGACGGCACCGACTCTCAAACACAGACGTCATTATGGCCCGTCGTTCCCAAAAGCGCAATATTTGTGTTAGAATCACTGACCTGTGAACAAGACGCAATCACTGACACATGAGTGTGTGTACACAGAGTGTGTGTACACAGAGTGTGTGTGTGTGTGTGTGCAGTGATCTATGCATATTTATTTGTAGTATACAGTACCTTCCCAAAAGCAATATTATAGGATAGATGGTGATGATCGAAATCCCAAACAGCAGCCTAGCAATAATCATCACTACATCATTTCCAGGATATGACATCAGGATATCTGAGGCTACTTCCCGTCCAAATGTAAGAAAACCAAACACACCTGCCATATTGCAACCAAGTGTCAGTCTCTCAGTTTAAGACAAAAACTCACCGGAAAATATTTATAATAATAATATAGGTAACAATGAGCTCTACAAATATGCACATAATGTCATAGAGGATAGTGATTTGACTCACCTGTGAGAGTATAAATAAGCAGGCAGAAAATCATAGACGTGACTGAGATGAAAACCCAATGTGTCATCTTTTTGTTTTCCATGCTGCTGTATATTGCAATACAAGCTTCATGGCACTGTAATATAAATAATGATTACAGCATACAAGCTTTGAGCAATCATAATGTTGAAATATTCAACACAGAAAGTTGCAAATAATGCACCAGTGATGTAAAGAAAGAAATACTTTTTTATAGAATCTGACCTGGAAACCAAAACAGATGGTAGGAACCACACTGAACATGGAGGCCAATGATTCCAATCTGTTACAAACACAAGAACCAAAATAAACCACTGATCTGAACGATGTATACATGCACACAACTTTACAGCAAACGTGCACATATAACTCACCCTTGACTGTGCTCTGGTGTGAGGTCTGCTGTGTGCTCATCTTTCAGATAATACTTTGCAATTACAGCTACACTCAGGTATGTAGCAGCCAGAGTTCCCAATACACTGGCAATTAAACATAAAGAAACATTAAGAGATCAGAGATCAACTCTAAGTGGGAGAGAGGTGGGAGAGCAAAGGCACTATGCAGTCCTTCTCACTAGACCTTTAACTGATATGGTATAAAATATTTAGGGAGTCGCAGATTTATGTGTCAGCTTTCAACGCACCTGGTGTATTTCTGGATGCCGATCTCTTTGGGTATAGAGAGTGGAAGGATGATAATGAAGCACATGAGAAAGAGTGCAAAACGGTGATCTGTGTACCAATGATATGGCATCTCTCCTTCTGTGTTTCCCGTCACGGTCTCATACAGAGACAGACACACTGAAACACACAAACAAGAGGGAAAATATATCTTTGTCTCCTTGTCATGTGTGTGTATAAACATTTGTCTGTTACAGTTACTCACATATGGATCCACAGAGCACACACACACACACATACAACTTACGTTTATCCAGTTGATCCTGCACAACCACCAAAAAGGCCACAGAGATCATGAAGAGGTTGAAAACAAAGCAGATTTCACACAGATGGCCGATCCTCTGTCCACACACCTCTCGCACCACATCATGATATGTGTTCTGCCGACTGATTGAAGAGGCATAGCCAAGTATGACCAACCCACTTATCAGAAATACTAGAGACACCTGAGAAAGGGAGAAAGATGTTAAATTACTTTAAACCAGCTGCATTCACATTAGCACTTGCGGTGTAAGGCTTTATGTGGGTTGTTTCTTTGCTAAAGGGTTGCACGAACATTAAAGACCTTTTTTTTCTTTAATTTCGTTAGTGTAAATAACAGCATCACATCCTCACTCTAATGTGGAATATATAGACAAATTATAAACTATACATTCATACATCTCAAA
This sequence comes from Hypophthalmichthys nobilis, assembly GCA_037950665.1. Lineage (NCBI taxonomy): Eukaryota > Metazoa > Chordata > Actinopteri > Cypriniformes > Xenocyprididae > Hypophthalmichthys > Hypophthalmichthys nobilis. The sequence goes on from CM075470.1 coordinate 38,971,525, forward strand.
AGATGATTGACTGAAAAATTACCCAAAGGCTTGTACGGAATTCTCAACAAGAAACCATAGCTTAGGGTAGTTATCAGTGCTTTAAGGATATAATAACATAATCTTCCCAAAATTAAAAGATTAGTTCACTTTCAAATGAACATTACACCAAGCTTTATTCACCCTCAAGCCATCCTAGGTGTATATGCTTTTCTGATGAACACAATCAGAGAAATATTAATAAATATCCTGACACATCCGAGCCTTATAATGATGGTGATAAGTATCAACAAGTATGAGCTGAAGAAAGTGTCTCCATCCATCATAAACATACTCCACACGGCTCCGGGGGGTTAATAGAGGCCTTCTGAAGCGAAGCGATGCGTTTGTGTAAAAAATATATCCATATTTAACAAGTTATGAAGTAAATATCTAGCTTCCGCCAGACCGCCTTCCGTATTCAAGTTACGAATAAAGTGTAAACTTGGCGTTGCTTCAGTTACACTTTTTCCGTACGTTGAATAGGGAAGGTGTAGAAGCGTAAGCTTTTTGAAATGCAAGAGTTTTACACTTTCTTCGTAAGTTGAATACGGAAGGCGGTCTGGCGGAAGCTAGATATTTTACTTCATAACTTGTTAAATATGGATATATTTTTTAGGATTTTTTATGGAAGCTCATACTCGTTGGACCTGTTCACTGCCATTATAAAGCTCGGATGCGTCAGGATATTTATTAAAATATCTCAGAGAGTGTTTATCAGAACGAAGAAAGTCATATCCACATAGGATGGCTTGAGGGTGAGTAAAGCTTGGGCTAATTTTCATTTGAAAGTAAAATAATCCTTTAAGATGAAAAAATATACGAATGCGACTTTGCTCTCTGCTAGACAAAACTATGATAAACCAGCCTTAGCTGTCTCTTAGCTGGTCTAGTCTAGCTGGATGGTCCCAGTCTGAGAAGTTTTTTTTTTTTTTTTTTTTTTTTTAATAGGCCTACCTGCAAGTGCCCTAGAGCAAAAAATGATTTATCTACGTTTGTCGGAATTACAACGCACCATCTCCACACTGATGGCTGTGTTCACCCCGCCAGCCTTCTCAAAAGCCCATGGAAAGTTGAGGAGTCCCGCGCCGAGGGCAGATTTAAGCATGATGAAAATGGCCCCAAAGGAGCCCAGTCGCGGGACGTCCGAACCCCGCGCAGGTTTTGATAGCAGACTGATGCTGCGTATACTCTCCCGGGCCAGTTCCTCCATCCTCAGTACGAAAGACGAAAAATATTTCTACAATATTATAAGACGAAAACAATGCAACGTTATGTGTCCAATGCATCCGCACTTGTCTGCTGTAAAATCACTGTTCTGTTTAGTATAGCGAGTGAGGCTGTCTCAAGTAAGACCCCTTAAAAATGTCATCCCAAGGTGAGAAATATTGTAAAGCCTTGCTAGCGTTTGAAACGGTGGGTTCCGAGTCTGAATGATTGCTCCTCTACATATGGATGTTAGGAGGAATTTGCTTCTGATTTCACACAGGGGAGACTACTGCAACTGCCTTATCAAACGAGAGCTGCGTTTTGTCTAGAACAGCAGGAATTCACGTCAGGATGGTGTTACTTTCTAACGTGAAACGCTGCGGCTAAATTCAATTAGTGCTCGTCTTGCGACCCTGTTCGAAACCTTTGAGCAAATATTCATTTACTTGAGGCACGTGTGTCTTGAGGGACAAAACAGAGTTTCTTTGTGAGCTTATACTTCGCGTTGTTTACATTTTTCTTTTTTAAAGAAATTAAGTAACACTTCCACTGCATATAATTCGGATTTTAAAATAATATTAATCTAGAAATATGACGCTAATGGATGTGGAGACCCACAAAGCAAATGTAAACAATTTAAACAAAGCAAAGAAAATGGAACTTCACAAACAATCTCAGTTTTGTCGTTGTATATATAGCGGTTTATGAAAAATGTAAATTATGTGTAACAAAATATAACATTGAAATGAAACTACACAACCCACACTTCTGCGTACTGTGCGTCATGTCACGCCTATTCGACAGATGGCGGTAGAGCATAACCAGCAGTGTCCTGTCGCATACATTTGATTCCTAGAACAAGACGTGAACGGTGTCGCTTCTGAGAAGTTATGTTTCAATAAACACGTGGTTTTATTGAAAATGCCGGTTGACACAAGACGTATCCGTGGACCGGAGGAGTCGCAGTCCCCGCTGCTCTTTCTTTCCCCAGACAAAGTTCCCGAGGCCAGCAGCAGGCAGGGCGTCCGAGGGAATGGAGACGTGCGGCCAGTGTTTGCGCGCTGCGGGCTGATCAGCCAGGCAAAGGGCTCTGCGTACCTCGAGGCTGGAAACACCAAGATCATTTGCTCGGTGTACGGACCGAGGGAAATAGAACGCAAGGACGAAACAGACATGAAAACTGGTCGCCTTGTTTGCGACTTCAGGCTCGCGCCTTTTTCCTGTATGAAACGGGGTGCCTGGATCCAAGGCAGCGAGGAAAGAGATCTGTCCGCGACTCTACTGGAGAGTTTGCAGCCAGGAGTTTGCCTGCACAGATACCCGCGCTCACAGATTGAGGTTAATGTCATCGTGCTGGAGAATGACGGCTCGATTCTTGCTCATGCGGTGACCTGCGCTTCTATGGCCCTGGCGGATGGCGGTATTGAAATGTACGATGTGGTGTTGGGTTGTGCGCTGCGGCAGAATGGAAACACGTGTCTCGTTGACCCATCATATTCAGAGGAGTGTGGGACCTGGCAGGAGGGATACGGGGAGAATCAGGGATGTGTCACCGTGGCTCTGCTTCCCAATCTGAATCAAGTGTCTGGTCTGAATGCGGAAGGGGAGATGCGGGAAGACACGCTGGCTGATGCTGTGAGAACCTGTATGGACGGCTGTCATAAACTCTATCCGGTGGTTCATCAAGCACTGACTCGAGCTGTGAAGAGAAAAGCTCCTCCACCTGAGAAATAGACACTTGGTTGCCAGGATCCTAAAGTTTGTTTTGTTTTGAGGAAAATAAAATAGTAAAACTAAAAGTGAATATATTGGTTATGTACATGCATTATTTCTACACTTAATCGTGTAACATTGTAGTACTAATTAAATAAACATATATTCAGTTGCAAATATATTTTTCTTATCTTTTATTTCTTTCATTGCACAAGTGTTGATGTTTTTGTATTCAGTAAGTACATTTGCAAATATATAAAAACATGTTTGCAATATGAAGGCCTTTTTTTTTTACTGGATTAAAGTAGAAAAGATAAATTCTTAGGCTGATGTTTTGCTATAGTGTGAGTAATGATCTGTAATTAAAAGGGTAAAACAGTACAAATACATAAAAATTAATATTTAAAAACTGGCACTTTGGAACGTGAATATTCTCATAATAAATGCTTAAATTCCTAGCATGTTTTGGCAAACAAATTACAATACCACGTTCATTAAAAAAAATGACAAACTAAAACCTCTTGCTAAATGTCTCGTTCTTTGTATAGTAAATAAGATTTTTAAGCAAATCAGTGCAAACTTGAACAGACTAGTATGTGACTGGTGCATCACAGAATTATGCATACATTACTGTGTAATGTAATACATGTTTAATTGTGTTACAGCATGCAGTGTGATGAGGTAATGAAGATGTATGGATGAGAATGCGTGTTTGAGCCCTGCACTGTGTGTGTGCTCTCAAGCACGTTTCAGTATAATGTTTGTGATTTCTGAACGGCTTGCAATTCTCATTGGAATGCCATAATAACCGGTTCCAGAGGTCACATAGACCATAGTGTTTTCAGAGACACGGTAGAGTCCAGAGAAAAATGGGTTCATCAGGAATGCCAGGATGGTGAGGGGGAACAGCTGACCAGCGTGTGTGTGACCTACACAAATGCAAAATTGCATTTTAGAGGTCAGTAGAGGACATAAGTTACTCTCCTAAATTTTCACTTTAAAGACCACAATATTTTAGTTGACATTTACATACCTGAGAGTACCAAGCTGATGTCTGGCCGTTGCTGAAGGGCCTGTTTGGCAGCACGAGGCTGATGTGCAAGAAGGATAATAGGACTCTCTGCACTGCAGCCACTAAGAGCTTTCTCAACATCCATGCCATGGCCTGGGTATCTTTAACCAAAACCACATTACTGACATGAGCCCAGTGCAAAGCACATGCACCAGATTTGCATACATTCAAATGAGCCTTAGTTGATATCATTGTGGACTGACCGTAGCATGCGGGCTTCGAGGTCGTCAATGCCGGCAAGGCAAATCCAGTCTTGAGTTCGTTCAGGGCGGAACACCTTTGCATTGCTGTTGTGAAGAGCCTCAATCCCCATTGAGCGCAAGAGCTCAAACCAGCCTTCAACATCAGCAGTGTAGTAGTCATGATTGCCTGAAAGTTACAAGTCAAGTCAAGTTGAGCTTTATTGTCATTCCGCTACATGTGGTGACATACAATGGAATGAAATGTCGTGCCTCACAGGACCACGGTGCTACATAAATACAGACAGTATAAACTTATACACATAACTAACCTACTGAGAGAGTCCGACTATACATATACTATATATAAATACTTACTATACATAAAAATATACAAATGCTTTCACATAAATACTGTACATGTGCAAAGAGAAACATTGTAAGTCAAGCAGCCGGCTGGGGAACAATGCAAGATTTTGTGCATGAGCATGTAAACAAACATATGCAATAGAGTCTTCTGTACGATTATGCACGCAACAGTTTGTGTAAAAATTCACAATTACGCACGAAAACATTTAGTTACATATAAACGATTCACGTCGTACAGCTACAAAGACTGACCTGTAGCAAAATATGAGCCTAGTCGAGCCTTCATCTCTCCCAGTGGTTCTGCAGCGCTCCTTAATCGAGTCACCTGAGAGTCAGTCAGATCACCGACAATCACCACTACATCTACAGCAACAAAGAGTAAAATTCAATGTCAGGTAACATGTTAAAGGGATAGTCCACCCCGAAATGAAAAATTCTGTCATCATTTGCTCACACTCATGTCATTCCAAACCTGTAGGATTTTCTTTCTTCTGTTGAACATTTTGAGGAACGCTGGTAACCAAAGTTTTGGTTCCCATTGACTTTCAGTGTATGAACCAAAAACAAACAAACAATGCAAGTCAATGGAAACCAAAACTGTTTTTCCAGAACCAACATTCTTCAATATATCTTCTTTAATGTTCCACAGAAGAAAGAAAATCATACGGGGTTGGAATGACATGTGGGTGAGTAATTGATAACAGAATTTTTATTTTTGGGTGAGCTATCCCTTTAACATTTTTTAAAACATTAATCTGATACAAGATGTAATTACCTGGGTCCTGCTCGTTCACCATAGTCACAATGCTCTGCAGTTTGGAGCGGCCTACTGTAGGTCCCAGATGTATGTCGGACAGAAGCACAAACCTGAGGCCGTTCAAAGACTCAGGCAGCTTCTCTACTGGGATCTCCACCTCAATTACTCGTGGAGGTTGGGCTGCATTTACCAACCCATACGCTGCCAGTATTGCGGTTACTATCAATGCCAGCACTGTCTGGCTGGCTGATCCGCTCGCGACCGCATCCTCATCACCTCGCCTGCGGGAGAGAAGCCTGTGAAGGCGGTTTAGGCAGCCAAAAACAAACAGGAAGAACAGTAGGATGACATAAATCCCCAAACAGGAAAAACTCAAAATCGAAAACCAGTGTGGCTCCGTATCCACGAGGAAAAACATGCATAGGTAGCTCCCGTGCACGAGAGTGAGAAACAGCAGGACAAGAAGACGCCAACATCTCTGCGGGACAGAAGGCGCACCTCTGGTTCCGCACAGCCGCCTCACCACGCGTTTCCAGATGTAGAGCGAGCCGAGGAGCAGCAAGGAGTTGATGAAGAGGAGAAACTGAACACGAAACAGCGAAGCACGCGTTCCTACGTCAACCCGCTCCGAGATTAATGTTCTGGACATAAGCATTGAGAAAAAAACAACCCCCGACGCGATTCCGATTTTCCCCTCGGCGGAGAGGCGTCCAAATCCAAACATACTGACCGGCATGTGATCGGTCACTGACCCCAGGACAGTCTATTACAAATATGGTGCATTCATTCTGAAGACAGCACGCTATAACTTATTAAAATGATAAAAGAGTTCGTCATACCCTTCAATTCACGGTCCATTCTAGTACAAATAAACACAAAACTACTTCCGCAGACAAAGACGTGTGATGGCCGCTATGATGATGACAACATGAAAAATACTCTCGTGGTTCTCGACTAGAAAGGTCATTCAGACATTTGCTACAAAAGCGTCCACTACATAATTCGTTATCAAATTAAATATAAACACGTCAGTCATTTGACAGCGTCTCTTCAAGCTCTTCTGCGTGACAAGTGTGTGCGGTAATATCATTGGCTCGTCACAATACAGAGGCGTGGCTAATGTGACGCTCTTGATCTTGATTGGAAACGAGCTCGTTATTAACGGTCAAATATTTTAGTAGTGTAGGCCTGTTAGTTTTTACATTAAAACACAATTTCCTGTCTTAGTTTATGCTTTTGTTCAGTATACTTATGTTATCGTTATCACCCAATAATGTTTTTTTTTATTGTTACTTTTATCTCCAACTGTCACTCTTTTGTCCTCCAAATACTGTATTTGGATTTAAAGCTCTAGGATGACATTTTGAAGCTATTTATTTTTAAAACTCATTAGTTCGATAATGTGATATGACAAAACATCATTATTTGGATGTATGATCATTATAATTAAATTAATTTTAAAATAATGGATCATTAATAACTCGTTATATACCTAAAGTTGATGTTCCTGAAAAAAAAAAAAATGTCAGGTTGTCTTTTTACTTTTGTGTCACACAGTGTCAAATGGAAATGTATACATACAAATCTGCATTTTTATTTTAGGTATGGGGTCCCTCACAAGGGGATCATCATTTTTGGAGGCCCTTGACATCAAATGTTTCAACCCCTTTTTTGCACACACCTTATATGCATTCAAATGTTGGTAAGCAGCATAACACCATGCATGATAAAAGAACTGTAACTGTCAGAATTCTACAAATTCGTTTTCAACAACTCTGTTTTTACAATTTCGACCTGCTATTATTATCTTGTGTATTTAGTGTTCATGTGATGATGAGCGCATCCTATATGGATGAAAAATAAGGTTATAGCTTAAAATACATAATTTTAGTTCATAAATAATCACAACAAATACGTGAGTACACGATAGAATTGCTTTTATTATTAAAGGAGCACAGTGTCACAGCGCATATCATAGCCTTTCATTTGCAGCAGCTTGTGTCGCACGATTTCTCCTTGTCCTTGCACGCGCTCTCGCAGCCTTTCGTGCCCTTTTTACTGCATTCAGATGGACAACTGCCGCAACCTACCGGGTCTAAAAGGGGAAAAAATGATTTAATTCTGCAGAATTCTGGCTGAAGTGATGTTTAATAATCCAAAGCGTTAGTTATTCGACTCACTTTTCTTTCCATGTGCGCACGCGCAGTTGGTGCATTTGCAGTTTTGCCCGCAGTTACAAGATCCAGCTACAACAGACAAATGTCTTACATTAGATGCATGCGCGTCACCGCATTTCACTTAGATTACAGACATATTAATATTCGGGTTATATACTTACTTTTAGAACAGTCACACTGGTCCATTTTCCCAGCTTAATTTCAACGAATGTATGGTGCTTTCGTGGATAAATCTTGTCTGGTAGAAATAAATGGAATCGCTCGTTCGTGCGTCACAATCACGTGTGAGCGTCATATGAAGAGTGTAGGGCTTGGGATCTTATTCGGTAGTTTGACGTTAATTATACCTTCAAAGTAAATCGGGTAAAGAATTGTGTCAATTCACCGGATTCTATTTGGTACTTTATTCCACACAATATCTATAAAAAAAGTGGGAGGGCTTAAATTTTCTGTTAACTTGTAACTTCTCCCCCTCTAAACTCCCTATAAATCTAAATTCCATGAACAGGCTCTGTTGGCATGGAAACTTTGTTTTGTTCACAATTTCTCCCCACATAAAGTGAAACTATGGAACAACGAGAGCATTTTAGTAAAGAACAAGTCCATTTTTTTTTAAGAACTGGCATGAGAAAGGTATTGATTATCTTTGTGATATGCTAGATCCACATGGGAATGTTTATTCTTATTACTTATGATTTCATGTCTAAACATAACTTACCAGTTGTCCATAAGGAATTTCTTACACTGGTAAAAGCTATGCCTAATGGTCTTGTTCATTTAATGAGATGTCACTTATCATCTGAAGAGATTGTAAAGAGTGAACAGAAATGTTTGGTTGAAGACAAGAGTATTTATGACCCAAAATGTAGTAACAAAATTATAAGAAATGTGTTTCAGTTTAGAAAAAGAATTACTCGGAGGGGGAAAAAAAATCTGAAATTCTTTAATAGATAAGATTAATTGGAAAAAAAAAAAGCATGGCTCTTACCTTATAAATTTTGTGTCCCAATAAAGTTAAAAATGTTGCATAATATATACCCCACTAAAGAAATTATTTCTAAATGTAGTAATACTAGTTTGAATTGTAATTTTTGTATTGAGTCAATTGATCATCTTTTCTTCAAATGCCCCTTTGTCAAAGAATTTTGGTCTGATTTGTCAAATTTTTGGGCTTTGAAATCCAATTTGGTCATTGATTTAACTATGTGTGATATATTCTGTTATTTTTCACACTGTAAACAAAATATAGAATATATAGGAAATTTAGTTATTTTATTGGCAAAATATTACATTCATAAATATAAATTTTCCTCAACACTGCCCAAATTAAACCACTTTTCTGTGAACTTAACTATTTAATTATGACACTAAAAAAGATTAATAACAAAAAAAGTGTCAAATTTATGAATCTGTATAATGATCTGATGAATGTTACGTAAATTGCTTTATTAACTATGTATTTTTTTTCTTCTTCTTCTTCTTTAATGATTGCTTTCCTTCCCCTAATTTATGCCTTTGTCGTCCTTCATTATTTATATTATGATGTCATCCATTGTTATATTTAAATGTTGGAAGTTGTTCTTGTTCTTACTTGCAATAAAAAAATCTCATTTGGTAGTCATGTGGATATAAAAGGAAAGCTAGGCATCCCAGCAAACAATTTAGGTTCCCAGAACGTTCTGGGAATGTTTTTGGTTATAAAATAAAACCTAAAATAAACATTTGAGAAAGTCTTGTAAAGATTCTCTTTAGGTTATTAAAATAAACCTCCCTGAAATGTTCTCTCCAAAAAGAACACTCCCAGAACGTTCTTATTTGGTTCCCAAAAAAGTAACCAAATGGGAATGTTCTGTGTTTGCTGGGATAATATTGTTCTTATCTTTCACACTGATGTTATTTGATCTATTTATGTAACTACTGTAATTATAATGGTTGAAATACACTAACTACATTAAATGATGGACAGACAAATCAGTTCACAGCCAGTAGTTGGTGCTAAAGTGTTTTCTTTTTTAATGTAAACATTTCATTGGTCGGTCAGAAGACTAAACCCAGCAGTACAGTGCAGTATTACCCCAAGGGAGGAAAGGAGAACATTCAGTGCACCAAACAAAAAAAAAAAAATTCATCCACAGCAGAGAAAAAGAGGGAAACGGGAAAAGAAAACTGGGTTAAGTAACAGGTCATGGTTGAATAAAGAGTGTGCATGCATCACACACGCATCTGTACACACTCTCACACGTCATTACATCATCAGTTAAAGAGAGTGAGATAAAAAGAAGCAGTAGCTCACTCGTTCAGTAATTCAGTTATATATGAATCTGAATTGCTGTCTTAATATTTACGCTGTTCTCCATCTAAAGTCTGCAAACTAGTTTGTTTGTATTCGTAGCCCGACATTGATAGGGTGCACAAAGTGTGGGGCCATACAAAATATGTAAATACATGCGCTTATAATTATATAAATAAATAAACTACAGAATAATTTATACAGAAATGAAGAGATTTTGAACTATTTGTGCTCATGTTGAGTGAGAATGTTGTCAACATCACACTTTGTAAGAGGCTTCATTCGCTGAAAGGCATTTTATGTCAGCCTGAAGTCAGTGAGCAGAGACCCAATAAAGGGCGAAGCCAGGTCTCAAACAACATTGACTTAAGAGCTGCCCCAGGACAACATTCAGTTTCTGAAATGACATTCCCCTCTGCTAAATGATTCACCATATATCTTGCTCTCAGTCACTCCGTTTTTAGATTTTAAGAAAAGCCTGCAAGAGACACCGATCCTCCTTTTGAGATCATTTTAGTGTAGGATCATGTCAGCACTTGGAAATCTCTTACACAGCAGAGAACCTTTGTGTGTTTTCACCTGACAAACACTCTCACTCGTTGTGACTGACACTCACACACACACATACACACATGCACTCATGCTTAAAGCATCTATGCCCTGCCAAACACTCATTTTACACTATACATGCACACCCATACGTTATTTACTCCAGCAATGTACTGACAGAACTACAAAAGAAAATAAGGGATACATATTCTGAACAAAAGACAAAAATAGACAGAGTGATATGAAATAAGGGAGTGCCTTGGCCAAAGTCACAGGGGTGTCAGTTCAGGCACTTGTTACCATTTCGAAGGGCAACAAGCGGAGTCGGAGCTCAGTAGAGGCCGCAGCCACGCAGGTTATTGGCGATGATGATGTCAGTGACAGCATCAAAGACCACTTGGATGTTTCCTGTGTCTGTAGCGCAGGTTAGATGACAGTAGATCTCTTTATTAGGAGAGCGATTCTTACTTTCAAACTGACCCTGTATATACGTAGCCGCTGCTTCAAATGTATTTGGGCCTGTTAGAAAGATGAAAACAGGATGAGATGTTGATGAACTGAGTTTTCAAGCCTTTTTTTATATCTGTAAATTTGTTGTACCTGTGTATTCTGGGAAGCAGATATTCAGGGGAGATTTTAGAATCTTTTCTCCGAACAGATCCTTCTTATTGAGGAAAAGGATGATGGACGTGTCAACAAAGAACTTATTGTTACATATAGAGTCAAAGAGCATAAGAGACTCATGCATACGGTTCTGCAGAGAAGAGAGAGGAGACACTGAATCAAACATATTTGCAACTGCATAATCAGCATAAATAAATAGATACATGTTCATATTAAAAATATGTATATTATTGCCGGTAAAAACAGTAGGATTCCTCTGTAATTTGGCAAATCAAATCAATTTTAGGTTGACCGTTAAAGGACTGTTTTAGAAAACAAATTGCAAAGATACAAAAAAAAAAACAAGAGTGCTTTGAGTTAATTTACCATTAAATGTCATAATGTGAGTATGCATGCTGTCTAAATGATCGGGTGTAAGTCTGAGTGTAGTAGTTCACCGTGGTCTCGTCTTCATGGAGCATTTGGTCGTATCCACTCAGTGCCACACAGAAGATAATGGCTGTCACATCCTCAAAGCAGTGAATCCATTTTTTCCTCTCTGATCTCTGTCCCCCCACATCAAACAGCCTGGGGACGAAACATCACACACTTTCAGGACACATGTGAAGCCATGTACACGCATGTGTGCACACACACAAAACACTATCAAATCAAGTCAAAACTCATAATGCATGTTAAGAAACAAAATAGGTCGACCAAAGACATCAGATGTGTACCATCTAAAAGAGAATGAAAAGACATCTTAATTTTCAAATTCCTTGAGTATTTAAAGATATGAGTCAAGTCAGATTTGTATAGCTCTTTTTACAATAAACACTGTTTCAGAAAGTCATATTAACAAGTCTATAATATCTCATAATTTACACTGAGCAGTTTTAGGGCTGTGTATTGATGAACCAATTGAGATTCAGCTCTATATATTTACCAATATTATGCAGATGTGAGTTTGATAAGGTGCTATAACATGCTTTTAGGAGGTGCAGAAAAATCCATTCACAACAAATAATACATTTAATTCACATAAGAAATACATAACAACTTAATAGATACCTGAAGTTAAGGTTCTTGAAGGAAAAATTTGTCTCAACAATGCCAGTAGTTTTGACTCGGGTTCGGAGAATATCCTGTTCAGTGGGGAGGTAATCTGGAGATCCAATGCGCTGCAAACTGTCTAGATAACTGAAACACAAAGCGCCCGTGTGCATTTTTAAATGGCGTATTATGATGTATATGGTGTTGAACACTACACCTGAAAGTGACATGCTTATTGCATTTGTGTGTGTATAACACAGAGACTCACTATTGGGCAGAATCATTGAGCTGATATTCTCGAGAGCGGCTAAAGCAAACTTGAGTTCCAGCATCAGCCCACAGACGTATCATGGCACCCAACAGTTCTGTTGAGTATGGCTCCGTGTCTTCCATTCGACTGACCACATCAAACACCATCTTAGCATCTGCCTATAAACACGAAGGTTATAATGATCCTGTTAAGTGCATATAAATGTGTAGCAGGACACCCACTAAATGTGCACTGCACTGGCAATCACAATGATATTTTCTAACTTCATGCACTAGGTGTCACTGTAGCTCAGTGCATCATGTGAGAAGGAGGGTTTGGGTATTACAAGGTGAGGTCAATCACCAGGAAAATCCAATGCAAACATTAAAAAACACTCCAAATCAAAACAAGCGTGCACAGGTACATTAACAGAAGGTACTTTAACTGTGGTGTTCTGCCTCCTTGTATTGTTCTATCAATCCAATTACATTATTAAGAATTAAGAGGTTTGAACAACTTTCCGATACAGTAATTGCTTTAAAAATGTTTGAGGATTAAACAATAAAACATTTATTGCATCTGAATATTTAAGATAATCTTCTATCACATCACTTGCACTTCATTACCTCTGTGTAGGGTATGAGTTTTAAAGTCAGTTCACAAGAACTGTGTGCTGCATGCGTGTATACATACAGTTCTGTCCTTGTCTGCGTACTCTATACCAAGAGTTTCCATGGCTCGCAACATGACGGCGAGGCTCTGAATGGTGTTGCTATAGACCACAGGTTTAAACTGCTTTACATCATCTCCGGAGAACCCATCTTCGTGGATAATCCTGACGCAAACACACGACATAGAAAAGCCATTATAGACACGCCATAATGCATATTTTGCCACCATATGTTGTGACAAAAGTAGTATGATTAGAGATTATGCAATAATCTGTCTTGCGCTTCAACAGGTTGCATGGCAAAAGTTGTTGGTCACTTTAATATGTTATGCCACAAGTTAAACTGTAACTATGCAATAACTGTATAACTGTAATAAAAAGTTAAAGTGTAACTAGTAAGATTGTATTTAAAACCTCAAAATATATTTTAGGCCTAAGATTTAGTTGTGTGTTCTTAGAAATACAAAAACTGCAATGATGCTGGTGGATTAAAATGATCTGTAAAATCTGTAAGATTTTTTTATTATTATTGGGCATTTAATAAAACAATGGTTTTAGTAAAAAAACATTTTTTTACAATGATTGTATACGTATGTGCATCTGTAGTTATGAAAGTGTAAGGTTAGGTGGCATAGTCCCGTTAAATCCGTTTAATGGGCGGATAACGCTAAACGAGACTGCAGGGATCAAGCACTAAAAGCCACCCATTAAGATTAATACAGAGAAAGATTCTAATGCCTCACACACACAAACTCTCTCTCTCTCTCTCTCTCCCTCAGGCACACACAGAGGGCAAAATGAACACAAGGCCCTAATGCAAAACATGGACACACAAAAACCGGTCCCAGATTAAACGCACATGACAAAAACGTGAAACATTAAGAAACTTTGGAGCCCAGGCCGGCAGAAACAACGGCAAGGTACACGCGCACTCTCGAGCTTCACTGCACACATGCGACTAACACACACACACACTCACTCACTCACTCACTCACACACACACTCACTCACTCACTCACACATAGCGCTGTCTCTTGGGGCAAGCTTGTGTTTCAGCACTACCAAAGAATGAACAGCGCGAGACAAACAGTTCCCAACCTTTAACCGCTCAGAAACATGGCGGAATCGATCAGAAGAGGCACAAAATCATTGAGTATGTCAAAAAAAACGCACTTACTTCATCTGTTTGACGATGGTGCTCTTCCCCGACTCCCCTCCGCCTGCGGAGACACAGGCTGTGTCAGTGCTGTCACACACACACATACACACCCCTTACCTGCAGCATCCTTAATCAATGCACTCATTGCAAAGCGGCCAGTGAAACCTCGCGACTTACCCAGCAGCAGTAATTTGACTTCTTTGGCTGCGCTTAATCCGTCTTCCTTCAGGTTTTTCTCGATCGCTCTGCTCCGGTCCAGAGCCGCGCGCTCCTCTGCACTTAACGTGCATCCCATTGCAAGACCAGGAGTCGGGACGCGCGAGAGCTGAATCCTAAATATCCGTCTCTGTCCCACACTCACTCCTTTCTCGCTTGCTCAGTCCGCCGATTGTTGCTTAAGCATCCAAGCTGAATTGAGGTCAGGAACAGGCTCACACTCCGGCCTCTTGATTGGGAGGAGGTCGTCCTGCTCGCGCTCCGGATCGCGGGTGTCTATTGGGCGGCGGCAGTGACTGCCTGCACGAGCTTGTCTCATCCTGTAGTTCCCTCCTAATGCGCGAGGGGCAAACCCCTCTCATCGCGCTGACGTCACAAAAGGAGCAGGGCTCGGGAACATCTGTTTTGTGGCAGCCGAAATAAAAAAGCACTGAGGTTGTTTGATTTGTTTGCAGACATACTGGATATGTCCCACGTTTTTGCACATTTTTATTTATTTATCTTATATTTATGTATTGTGCAATGTGCAGAGCCTTCCTCCACAGAGTGGCTGTTTCAGTATGGTAGGCTATTATGGGTGCCATGTTTGGATGTTTCTAATATTTTGTATTTCAATAAAAAGAAAAATCTCGATGTCAAATTTTATTTTTCAAACACTATTTATTTTTAATCACTTTGTTTTCAATAATTTTGTGGAGTGCTTCTTATTGGGGATTTAATTTATTAAATAATTTATTTAATAAAATTATTATTATTTTAATTTAAAATAGTTAAAACAATTACCAGTCTATTAAGTTATTACAGATTGGGGAAAGGGTTACACTTTATGGTAACACTTTATTTTACAGCATCATTGTTACATGTTACATCCAGTTACTATAGTAATAACATATGCATAATTACATTCAGCTAAACCAAACCAAACTCTAATCCTAACCTAATAGTAAGTACATGTAGTTACTTAATATTACTCAGTACTTAAATGTAAAATTACAGTGTAACAAAGACACCTTAAAATAAAGTGTAACCCGCTTTATTTTAAGGTGATGTAGTTACATTGTACTTAATCAAATAAGTAGAGAGTAATATTAATTAATTACACTAGAGTTACGTTTAGGGTTTGGTTTAGGGTTAGTTACTTGTAATTATGCATAATTTACTTTTGTAACTATAGTAAGTACATGCAGTAATGTGTAACTTCACCTTAAAATAAAGTGTTACCGGAGGTGTTGTGCTGA
The DNA here is from genome assembly GCA_037950665.1 of Hypophthalmichthys nobilis. NCBI lineage: Eukaryota > Metazoa > Chordata > Actinopteri > Cypriniformes > Xenocyprididae > Hypophthalmichthys > Hypophthalmichthys nobilis. The sequence goes on from CM075470.1 coordinate 38,987,047, forward strand.
TTTTCGACTCCCTGCCAAATTATTACCCCCCTCATTGAAGTCACTACCTGATTGCTTAATCCTAACCCCACCCCTAATCCTAACCCCTCCCCCACACCTAATCCTAAATCACCAATACTAGGGGGCTAATAATTTGGTGGGGGTCAGAATTCAGCACAACACCGGAAAAAGTTCCAGTCCTTTAATTTGACTGGCTCTGAGCTGGGTTTCTCTGGGTTGCTTGTCCACTCACATATTCCGTTCCAGACCGGCTTTTAGTCTGTGCATCACTTGGACTCAAACGAAATGCTTTAGCTTCGTTCAGAACTTTTGGGTAAAATTTGGCAAAAAAATTGGGCAAATTTTGTCTGAAAAATAAGTTAGTCAATATCAATTACTTGTCTACAGAACTGTTGTATACATGCGATATTACAGTCAAAACTGTGTGTGTGACTCTTTGCTTAAAGGGATAGTTCACCCAAAAATGAAAATCTGTCATCATTTTCTCACCCTCAAGTTGTTCCAAACCTGTATGAATTTCTTTCTTCTGATGATGAGCCATATTGACTTAAATAGTATTTTTCTTCCATATTATGGAAGTCAGTGGGGCTCATCCACTGTTTGATTAAACATATTCTTCAAAATATCTTCCTTTGTGTTCAGCAGAAGAAAGAAATTCATACAGATTTGGAAGAAGTAAATGATGACAAAATTTTCATTTTTGCATGAACCATAACCTTTAAATGGACCAACATAATGATGGGACACATGATAATTTTAAACATTACATTCACATTTACGCAACTGGAAGATGCTTTAAACAACTTAAAGTGCATTCAAAGTAAACATTTTAGGGAAAAAAAACCCATGACCTTGGTGTTTGCAAGCACCATGCTCTACCAGTTTTATATATATAAAAGCATCCGCAATAACGGAGCACAGATATTCAAATATATAATACAAATATTCACTCCCAACCCAATCCTCCCCACACACTCACAGTCTTACAGCTCTAAAAGATTTCTCTAATACGTAACCCCTGCCATATGAGCCAGATGTTCTGCTGTTGGATTTCAGATAGCAACACATAATAATACTTTAAGAGTTTGTGCTTCAGCAACTGTTATATGGGTAAAATGCTTTGAAAGATGAAATCACTCAGTGAGTTTTTAATATCTACCAGTAGTGCAAATCTCTGGAAATCTTAGGATATCCTCACTCATGACTTTAAAATAAATGCATGCAAATACATCATCATTTCATACTTAGAAACTGTGTTATTCCTTGGGTTTATCAGGGAGACTGTCAATGTTTCCACTGAAGAATAAAGTGCATTTTAATATTGTAAACTTTGTGATGCAAAAAGGGAGAATGCACATATACAAAACAGAAAAATGCATAGACCTCTAGGTAAAGATGAATATCTGACCGATTCTACGAAATGTGCCCATGGGGAGGGGAGAATGTAATACATAACTTTCACTTTGACTTCATGCCAAGCCCAGCCCTAACTGCAAAGGACCGTTCACTTTCTGAACACACCAGTGACACACACACAGGTCACTCTGATGGATTACTTTACTAAGATAACAGCAATATCGAGCCACATAGCCTGCTTAACATGCTTTTATCTTTATTACCAGGGTGGAGACAAAATCACAGACCCTCCTCCATAAGCTGCAACGTCACAAGTATGTTGAAATATCATTACATAATCATATGCGAATAGCGTTTATATTTTGAGTGAAATAAACTGAAATCCTAAAATGAAATCCTAAATAAAACATTTAACAAAACATGTGACCGGACAGGTAACAACGGAACGGTTGAAAAACGTTTTCTCTGGTATTTAATCACCAGGTTTTTCGTAAATGAAAATGTTAGATTTCACTCTAGAAAACGACTAGGAGCTTCTAAATCCCCATAACTAAAATGAATATGATCTCTTAACCATGTAATACTTTAATGGCAGGTCTGCATAATGCTTTAATGGAGAAAGGCCTCATCCATTTCATTAATCTGACCGCCCTCAATAGATACCATTAAGCTAAAATTAATTTCTAAGAATAATGGCATCTCATAGCGTATTAGAACACAATCAGATCCAGATGTTGACTTTTTCATTTTTGCTGTTTTTTCCCCCCAACTAAATATTTGACTAATGACAACTTCTTTACACCTACACCTTTTTCTCAGATCAGAAAAAAAAAAGGAAATCCTCAATCTTCTCTCCAAATGTTTCTGCTTATCAAAAAAAGTAATACCCTATTGAAAGGTTGGTGTTTATTTATAAAAGCTGAGAATATTGATTTTAAGATTGAATTTCTAAAAGCAATATACATTCCAGGAGGGTTCTTTAATAATGCCTCATCTCATATTTATCCTTCCTAGTCTTTTTTTAAAAAATTAGATCAATATAGGTGACCTATACTCAGTGGACCAATTTTATAATCAGATTAAGCATGCTTTTGGACTAGAAAGCAGTTTATTTAGAAACATTATTATGAAAGTAATCTATAGTTCAGTAATATCCTTAATATGCATAACAGAAATTTGGTCGTCACAATTTAATTTTTAAAGTGGTGTCAAGCTCTGTATTTCCAGTTGTCTTTAACGTATGAGTGATTTCATGTATTGTACTGATTAAAAGACAATCCATAGCTCTGCTGTAGCGGTCCTGCTACCCTAAGTGCCTTCTGACAATAACACTGCTCCCTTCAGTGCTGAGGGTAACTCAAAGTTCTGGAAGTTAAAGTGATGCCGTTTTTAGCATCTTCAGTTTGTTGCTCTTATGCGCACAATGACTCCGAGATGCAACTTTTCGTGACCCGGTAAAGACACAGACAGGACAATGTGAAGGACAAATCTGGAGTTATGCATGAAATATGCATGAAAAACTCTTTATTTAAAATGTATTTCATTTTGGGCAGATGACAGGGTGATTGTGAAACAATTTCAAGTAGGTGACAGATAGAACTTTTAAGGTCATGATGGAAAAAAAAGCACACTCTTCAAATGTAGCCGTATATCTTGGTAACAGTCACAGGTACAAAAACAACACACACACAAACAACATTCATTCATTCTCTTACAGTCTCAATCTCGTGGCTGAATGCCCAACATGATCTCTGCCATGCTGGTCAATTTTGTCTCCTCTAGCGCACTGATAAGACGGCTCAGTTTGGCACTCCTTCCCTCTGATTGGATGAAACGTCCAAGCAGTTGATAGGCCTGTTCATAAAGCCCTTCCCTCTCGTACTCATAGGCCAGATTGTCGATAGCAGGGCCTTTTAGGGCACGGCAGTTCTTTTGTAAAGCCCGTCCCACTCGTTTCCAGTCCCGTCCCACATGAGCAGCAAACCGTTGCTGGTCTGCTGAAGTCAAAGGCCTATCATCTGAGAGCATAGGGACAGAGGACAAAAAAATATTTCAAACATTTTCAATGTGAAAACTAGTCTGTGATAATAGAAATACAAATGTAAAATGTTTAAACAAAAGCTTTACACTCAGTGATGCATCATCACATACATTTAAATGCTTAAAACTCACCGAAAACTCTCTTCTGAAACAGAAAGCAGTTCCTGGGCAGCTCCTGTTGTGGTTGACTTGGAGGACCGTAGCTGTTCTGCAGCTGCTGCTCCAACTGTGTGACCTCGTCATCTCGCAAACGCACAGGCTACAAAACAGTCATCTGTCAATTCAACTAAAAGCACAGTATTCAAAAAAGCATTATTTTTCATATCCATAGAAGGTAAGGCTCCCCCAGCAGCTGTTTAGTTCAAAGAAAAGAGATTTAACTTAATTCCACTAGGAGCTTCACAATAATGAAATATTCTCTCACTGTTTTCATCAGAGCAAGACTGATACTTCAGACTGGTTCAGATATCACCATACTTCTACTGAAAAGATGTTTGCAGACACAAAGTCCATTAAGATATCAGGAGAGACAAGAACGGCTTATAGAGCAATACACTTAATATTCAGCAATATTATTGATTTGACTGCACTGACACTATCGGATGAGAACCGAACTGAGCTGGCGGATGACATCATATCTTTATAGCTGAATTGAACTTGTTTCATAATTGATGAACTTTACACAAGTGAACTGAATCAACACTGAACTGATTTCGACTGAACAATGACTCTATTGTCTTTCAAGAGCTGCTTTACAACAGAATCACTGATCATTATTTACATGTTTAACACTGTAAAGCTGTTTTGAAACAAACTGTATTAAAGTGTTATATTAATAAAGGTGACTTGACAATACAAGCAGTCAGAGGCCTTCTGCTTACACCCCTTAGATGTTAGACCTGACTAGTTTGGGCATATAAGGCTACTGAGAAGCCCGACAGATCTTCTTCACAATTTCATCTCATTAATTTCAGTGGTGTTTTTTTAGTGTCATTTGTTTGTTTTTCAGCAACAAAGTCTGAAATCTCAATCTGACAACAAGCATTTCTGATTTTACATTAGTGAAATGTAAAATAATGATGGAAAAGGTTTGACAAAACCTTAGTGAATAATTGTTTTTGCCAAATGTTTACTTGCAGGTGAGCCTGAAAGAATTAAGAGCAAAGAACGGTTTCACATCTCCAATTATGCAAATTAAATACTAAAACTGATTCATAGTTCTCTTACGAAAGGGTTGCAGACAGGAAGGAAAACAAGCTAAATGCAAATGATAAAAATGCAACCATATAATTGTAGATTCATGATAGTATAGCAAAATGAATATGCTTATCGACTTTTAAAAAGCAGGAGAAAATGCTTCCCTTGTCTTTTATTTTTGACATCAAGTCAAGCAAGTGCATCCAATTAAACTCTACAGCACAAATTAAGCTTTGTAAAAGTTGCCAGATGACAGTTGTGTGACATCCGCTTATCCTCAAAAACACTGCAGTGAAGAGCATTTCACCATCAATTTAGAAAGCAAATGAGTCTATTAGAACAATTGGAAGCACTTTGGTATGGGAAACACATATTCACTAATAACTACCTCAATAAACTCTTAATTTACTGCTTATTAATAGTTAGTAAGGTATTTGTTGTAGCGTTTAAGTTTAGGTTGGGGTAGGATTTAGGGATGTAGAATATGGTCATGCAGAATAAGGCATTAATATGTGCTTCATAAGTACTGATAAACAGCCAATCTGCAAACTAGTTAAAAGTGAGAATAGTTCCCCATACTAAAGTGTTACCGAACATTTTTCTATTCAATCTATATTTTTTTGTTGTATTCGTGTTAATACAATTCAATGTTTGATTGTATGTCAATCTGGTTTTGTGTTGGATCTCCACATTATGTTCAAATTGAAATTGAAATACAGCTGAGAATCACTGCACCAAAATGAAGCTTTTTAGTTGTTTTCACCATCTTTGAAACATAATATTACAACACTGTTGCAATTATTATTTTTTTTTAGTTTGCTGACACTACATAGTTGTTTTCACCACCACATTTGCCACACAGCCAGAGTAAGCAGGTTTAAGAACAGTACATACGTTTTAACATTCACGTTATTTTGTATAGAAAACGTGACATGGAGGCAGCAGTTTGAAGCATGCTTGTATGACCAAATCAACTTATCTTTGATCTATGTACCTGTAGTTTCTTCTCAGCGCTGAAAATGTCAAGAACATGCTCAATTAACATTTTTTATTGAAGCTGTGAACTTCCTAGCAATGTCAGAGGCACATAAAGCCCCTCCTGATTTGGGGAATTCCCAGCACCATTTACCCTGCTGACCTTTAGGCCTATATATGAATCATCCTGAAATTAATTTTTTTAAGGATATTCCCACTCAAGACCTTAAAATAAATGCAGGCACATACATAATCATTTCACACTTCTTTGGGTTTATCAGGGAGACTGTCAATGTTTTCACTAAAGAATAAATTGCATTTTAATATTGTGAATGTTTATGACGCAGAATGGAAAAAGCACATGCACGTTTCGTGCAGTTGGCTGCTTGTAAAAGTACAGACCGGTATAAAGCTCTCCTGGCGGTCATATCAGCATTAACATACACACGTACCTGTGATTGGCGTATGTGCTCCAGACAGACCTCCAGGTCTTGAAGGTTTTGGTCAAGCGTATGTATTCCTGCTTTGAGCTGTGTTTCCATGACAACCCCATCAAGCAGAGTAAGAAGGCGTGAGGCATGCTGGGACAGAAACTGAGCGAGTGAACCACATGCATAGTTCTCCAGGAATCGCTGACAGGGAGGCACGGACATGAATTTAAGTTCCACCCCAAGGAAGGGATCAGCATCGTGCAGTTTTAGGATTTCGTACCCCTCCAGTCCACCAACAGAATCTGGATCAAAGACAATTGGAATTGTATCATTTGCATCCCAAAAACTTTGTTAAATCTACTGTATATGTAAAACGCCATACTCTTTTAATTTCGATATAATTTCAATAAATTGATGTGTACTTTGTGGCCACTACTATCAACTCTTACCTGTAAGGGTGAGTTTAATAACCTTGAACACACTGAATTTCCCTTGTTCGTTTTTGTAAAGCGATAGAAGGTTGTGTTCTGGACTGCTACACCCCAGGAAGAGTACAGCACACCCCGAAAATTCACGATCACTGTCGTTGCTGTCATTTAACCTCTGTAGATGAAGATGAAATCATTTACGCACATTGTTAATTCACATACAGTAACATTAGGACAGACACAAAAAGTAAACACAATGTACCTTAGTGTCTATACTGTCCATCTTCTGATCAAACTCGTCTCAAGTCCTGTGAATGTGAACAAACAAATTGGTTTGTAAAACACATACACACAAAGAAATTGTAAAAGCAAAGCTGAATTCCTTGAAGATCTAATTAGACTAGCACAATCTACATTTATTTGTGCATCCAGCATGTAACCACTTCCTTATAAGGTTGTGAGCTTGATGATCGATACTGTTATATAAATGGGGTCAAACGTTGGTGATTGTTACAGATATGCGATGCACGTTTACAGGTAGCGTGATGCGTCACATCACAAAACTTTAAGTTTTATTTATTTAATTATTTATTTAAATTTTTGACAGGTCAATGTAAAAAAACATCTACAAAAGCTCGCTCGCACGTCTCGTGGCTTTTATTTTTTTAAACATTTTACTGTTCACGTGAACAAAGGTTTAACATAACACAACTCAGCTTACCTCCAATTCACATAATAGCGAATATGAAACCTGCGCTTTGTTATATACATTACATTTTACTTACACAAAGATTTGGTGTACTTTGTCTGAATGATAAGGAAGTATAAACAGGCCTGCAAACATACACGAAGGAAACTTTCGAGGTCGATGCACTTATCTTGGCCGCTACTAAGACACGCCCACTACAATGTCCAAGAATCTGATAGGCTAAGTGTCTCACGCTATCTATGGTGATTGGCTAAAAACTCCACATCTGTTTTCAGCGCTGTGTTTAACAACGGAACTCGTGACGCAGGAGGAAGTACAGAAGTTTGAGAACGTATATATATAATTTTTATTTGACAGACCTGCAGACCGCAGAGTCAACACGAACTGTCTTGGGTTAAGACCTTTTTGTTAGCGTATTTTAACGGGTGTCTGACTGGGCTCGATTGGGAATGGAATGGATCTGCCAGAAGAGATCCTTGCACATATTTTTTCTTTCCTGCATTTGCAGGACAAATGCAATGCCTTTACTGTTTGTAAGGCTTGGTCTAATATCATGACACATCCAAGCTCATGGAAAGATACTGAAATCAGGTAAGAATCCATGAGATACAAGGAAACCCTCCCAGAACATTTTTTACTAAGATGTTGCTCTTTCGTATCTTGGGAGACGTAATGGAGATCTTAATTATATTGCAAGTATCAGCTTTGTCTCACATGCTTCTCTTGAGAATTCTCAGGAGAAATAATAAGAATACATCCAGAGTTGACTTTATAACTAGAAAGATAACCCTAAATTATAAAGCTAATTTGATGAGAAATGTTTGAATTTATATTAAAATGTCTTACTTTTGATTGCAGAGCGATATCAGGGCAAATCAGAGCACAGTTTGAGATAATATGATTTTCTGAAATTGTAGAGGAGACTAATGTGAGAATTCTGGTGTGTGAGAAAATTTACCTGTTGAAAAAACCAGCATATGCTGGTTAGGTATGTTTTGAAGCTGGTTTGAGCTGGTCCTTAGCTGGTTTGAACTGGTTTATCCTGGTCCTGAGCTGGAGCTAGTTGCTTAGGACCAGCTTAAACCAGCTCAAACCAGCTTCAAAACATACCTAACCAGCATATGCTGGTTTTTTCAACAGTGATAAAAGCGTATTATGTTATTAGTAATAGTGAAGACTTTGTGCCATACACTACTATATTGTCATAGAATTTTGTCACATGAGCTACACAAACTCTTCATAATAATAATAAAATAATAAACAACATTAAGAGATGATGCCTGCCTTGCTTTGTTTTACATATTTTATCTCTGTCTTAGGTGTGAGTCAGGAACCAGTGTGCCTGATGGATATTCTGTTTTTCTGCCACTGGTCAGAAATTTGAAACTGAGAATGGGTCTGATCGATCCAGCCAATCGCAAAACAGCACTGCGGGTACTCCGGCAGGCGGTTGCCAGAGGTGATGGGCGGCTGGAAGGACTTTCCATCTGTTGTGTGGGGAACACGCCCCTCTTTTATGCTGGACAGGACCTGCAGCAAGGCTTAGTGGACATACTCACGAATGGGTCATCCCTAACCATGCTTGACCTAAAGGGTGTACCCTTCACCCTCAGCGACTCCTTCGTCAAGAGCGTTGCCATGCTTTGCCCTGCTCTTCTAAGTCTTTACATCAACAATCATTCTCTGGTGTGTGGCGTCAATGCAGAGACGCTAAGGCAAGTGCTGAAGTGCTGCCGGTCACTCAATGTTCTTGGAGTTTTTCAGGCTAGTCTATCACAAGATGTCTTTAAAGATCTCATGTTGCCAGAACGACCAGCACTAAAGAAACTAGAGCTCCGTTGCGAGCGCTCGCTCAAATACACCCTGCCTCTCTGTGACCAGATATGGGTCGAGTTAAAACTGAGACACCCACGTCTCTGGGTGGAACTTGAGCTTGACCACACCCTGCCCGAATTGCACTTCTCAGGGGTACTGCAGCCCAGCATCCCTGTTCGATGTCTTCGGCTGCTTACTTTCACGTTGCTGTTGGATGAGGTTCAGATAGTCGGGCAGAGTTACTCAAACACGCTAGAGGTTCTGGAGCTGCAGACGACCGCGTCTCCTGAACTAAACTCTGCGCTGATAGCTTTAGCAAAGCAGTGTGTCAATCTCCAAGAGTTTCACTGTTATTGTGTGGTCTCACAAGAAGTGATAACAGCGTTCATCACAAACTGTCCAAATTTCAAAAGATACACTCTCAAAACAAGTAAAGAACCTCACCCCTGGACCTGTACAAAACTAAAGTAATGCTCTCAAGCACTCTTTGCACATAATGCAATTCATACACTAAGTACTATGTACTCTACTGGCTAGTGTATGATTTTTATATGATTTCTTAATGTGGTATCTAACATAAGAGTCTGATAGCCCCTCATCTCCATTTGTTTTTGTTTTATTTCAGTTAAATGCAAGTGAAGTGCACTTTTTCAGTGTGAACACACTCCACACACTGTTTACAGTAAAAATGAATTTAATAGTGTACAAGTGAGCAAATTGGGATGCACAGAGTCTCTTATATGGTGGGTTCTGAATGTCTTGAGATCACATTGAATTTTTTTAAAATCTGGAAATGAAGTTTTATGATTTTGAAAGCATTTCAAACAAAGCACTATTTTTAGGTATAATCAAATAACAAATTTGTGACACCGATCATGTGAACTTTTACAGACGTCAGATGTCCTTGTTTCCATTTAAGTTCAAGATGCTTTTTGGATCATCCTCAAATCATGCTGGAGAACATGATCATCAGGTTTTGTTCAAGCAGCCCAAGTGCAGTTGTCACAACCAAGACATTCTGAAATCATGTACATTTTTCAATTAAACTGCACTCAAATATAACTAATGAAATTGTAATAAAGGGATATTACACCCAAAAATATAATTCTGTCATCATTTACTCACCCTCATGTCATTCCAAACGAAGATATTTTGACATTATAGCCCATTGACTTCCATTGTATAGACAAAAAAACAATGAGACATTTCTCAAAATATCTCCTTTTATGTTCCGCAGAATAAAGAAATGCATACAGGTTTAGAATGAAAGGACAGAAAAAAATAAGTCATACATGACAAATGAAGGTGAGTAAATAATGACAGAATTTTCTTTTCGGTGAACTCTATCTAAATTGGAAAGGAATGAAAAAAAACTGTCACTAATGTTTTTAGACTTTTTGAAATCACTTGTTATAGTTCTATGGCACAATCAAATAAACACAAATGTCATTATTCAAATGTTTATTATTAAACATTTACTTAACATTAAAGCACTGTTGCTCTTTTAACAACTAAATGATTACATTTAATTTTGAGCATCAAATTTACCACAGATTTTTTTGTAGTTGGGATGGAAATACTTGCACATTCAAAAATGAATATGCCTCTTGAATCTTAAATGTATTTTTCTGTGTATATTAAACTCAAATTGATCTGAAATATATGGCCAATGTGCTTTTCTTTCACAATCTCACATACAATCAGTCAGTCAATCCAATTTTCTCTCATCATTCATAGTAGTTAAAAGAGAAGTCATAGAATGCTGTGGTATTCTGGGAAGAAAGGTGGCTGGAGCTGTTATTATTGATATGCTTGATGAACTTGAGGGTGTCTTTGTCTCTGTAGACCAGAGCGAGGGAGTTATCTTCAGGATACACTGTGAGGAGCTAAAGAAAACAGTGTCAACAGAATAAATAATATGCACTAGTCCTGCTGGATCTGTATATGTTATAATCAATCATTCAAGTGAAAACATGACATCACTTACCTCCTCATCTTCATCATGTGCAATATAGGATGTAAATCCCCCAAACTCTGCCTTCCACCCTGAAAAAAAAAAAGACTGATTTCTGACTCTTATGGTTTTGCACTTTTTTTTACTATTCTGATTCCAATCACAACTGAAGTCACTAATCAACGCATATTAATGAGGACATTTTGAACGCACATACATGTCAAGATTACATACCTGCACAGCCCATGTGAAGCTGCAGATCCAATGCATACTCTCTTTTGACAGAGTCATGTAACAACGTGTAGTCCCCATGTGCCCAGCGACGCAGTTCTCCTACACATGTAGGCGGTCCTGCATGAATACACATGTAAATTACTGTAGATGTAAAAACTGATCTTTGCAGAAACAACATATGCACACACTGATCACCTTTATCTTTCTTCTCAGCTGACGAAGCATCGGCATCAGCACTGGAACCCCCTGCTTGTGCATTTCCTTCTCCATCTTTGTTCTCTGTCTCGCTCTTTCCATCTTCGCTCTCATCCTCATTGATGCACAGATAGTGTAGACTGAGGCCGGTCAGGTTGGATAAGAGGATGAAGAATGGCTCAGAGGAGAGGAGTTCCCAGCACTCCTGAACACAAGATGGGAAGCTCTGCATATCTGCATAACCATAACACCTAAACACAATGACAGTCATTAGTACATCAGCATATAAACAAATCACATGACATTTAACAGAAAATAAAACCTGCAGAGACAGGAAGAAATTAATAGTTGAAATATTATCACACAAAAGATGGGTGGGTTGGATCTCACCTCTTATTGGGCGGCCCTCTCCTCTCCCACTGGATTTCAGACGACTGCAGTGCACTGCGCACCTGCCTCAGTTTCTCCTCCTGACAGTTAAAGGGCAGAATTCAGGAAATCAGCATTATCAATACATATAAGTGTGTAGTAGTTTCTGATAAAGGCAGATGTTCATTAATACGAACAGACTTTACTGTAAGATTCAATTTGTTCATGCATTATCTTAAACTAACAATGAACAACAGCATTTATTAATCTAGATAAGCTTATTCAAAATGAACTAAATGTTAATTTATACAACTTGTATAATTTTTAAATGTTAAAGTCGCAATGTAACGGAAGTAGAGGCAGATCCTCTGTATTGTGACGTACATCCGAGTGAAACATGTTATTAAAAAAAAGAGGTGTGGAGTCTTTGTTCAATCCATCTGTTGTTGATTGGACGGAGGTGGTTTTAAATGCAAGCTTGCGGTCGGTCGTAAGAAAGAGGCGGGATTTATTTTTGACTAAATGATGGAAAAGTCTGCCATACATCACCAGAGAGAAGTCTTTTGAGTTCAAGGAAAATCGAGTTTAGACATTTTAATTAAAAATTATGTGGTCAAAAAATGTTTTTTTTTTTTTTTAAATACATCTGGTTAAAATAAAAATAAATGAATAACCCACAGTAAGATCAATAACATGCATTTAGAAAATAGGGTGAATTTCCATTTCGTGTTGACTTTAAAAATGTATTAGTATATGTAGAAACATTAACTTAGATTTAGAAAAGCTAATGTTAACAAATTTGACTTGAATATGCTCCATTAACACATATGAAAAATAGTGTTTTAGCATATTCATTGTAATTTAGATCCATCTCTATTGGTATTGTGCATATGGCACAATATAAGCCTATTCTTCCAAGCAGTGTCTGCAAATGTGACTCTCACATGTGCAAAATTATAAATAAATAACTTAAACACTTAATTATTTAATACTTACTTGCCTACATGCCTCTAGTGGGATGTCACTAAATTTCACATCTACAGGAATTTCTCCTTTCCATCAATTATAGATGGACCTCCACAACAGCACAGACAAAAAGAGCCTTATAAAAGCCTCTTCTGGCACAGTTTATATTATATATATATATATATATATATATATATATATATATATATATATATAAATTTATATACACACACACACAATTCCTAAGCATGTAACAGTGCATCTGTTGACACATTGTGCAGTTGTACAATGATGTACATTTGTATGTGTACTACTGTACATTAAATATAATTGAACATTTTTGTGCAATTTATAATTATGATGATGATGACTAACCTGTAAGAAACTAGGCAAGCAAATCTCGGAATTCTCTTCGAATTCCTGTTGTACCCGAGCCTGATAGCGTGGATCCAGGTACATCTCATTCACCCACTCAAATAGCAAACTCTCCTGTAACACATAAACACACTGTGCTTCAGACAGACAAAATACAGGTTGAGTGAGTCTTGGTCATTTGGCCATGTCACGCACCAAAAATGCACTCTTACGCTAACTTGACTTACATCTCTGGGGATATGAGTGTGACGGGGAACAGGGGGTTCAATGTAGCGTGAGGGTCTTGGTAGGGAGGGGCCATGAAACCATCCACTCAGAGATAAACGGCACTTCTCCTCAGAAAGAACCTCTGCCACCTAAACAGTTAATTTCATTAAAACAGATGTAAATCATTAATGAATGGACAATCAATCAAAATATTAATAAATACTATAATAATATAAAAAATAATACTAAAGTAATATGGCTCTGACTACCTGATGGAAGGAGACCGGGGACACTTCAAAAAACACCAGAGAGTTCCAGCAAGGAAGCAGAGACTTGACAACACTCACTGGCTGACAGTGATCTGTGAAACAAACAGAATTATAATTTGTAAACAAACAAACAAACAGTTACATAAATGTACACTGTCCTCATGCATGATTTTTCTAAAGAAGAAAATATTTGTTCTTATCTTTCATAAAAGATTAAAAAAAAGTAACAACTTGCTCTTTTTTTGTAAATCTTAATTCAAGAAAAATGAACAGTTTCATGTTAACTCAATATTTTTCACTGCAAAGAATCATACTCAGTATTTTTGTCTTGTTTTTCATTACAAATATCAGAAAATTCTTAAATCAAGACCCATTTACTTGAGAAGCAAATTGACAAAATATTAAGTCTTGTTTTGTGAACAGATCAAGATTAAGTGAGTTTATGCTTATAATAAGAACCAAATCTATCTGCTAGTTGAGTCAGCTCACTGACAGATTTATCTTTTTCTTGTTTTAAGCATAAACTCACCAAATTTTGATGGATTTGTCATTTTGCTTCTCAGGGAAATGTGTCTTGATTTAAGAATCTTTAGATATTTCTACTGGAAAACAAGACAAAAAACTGAGTAAGATTTTTTTTTTTTTTTTTTGCAGTGTGGGAGCTAAAATGACACTATTTATGCTTTTTTAATCAACCACCATCAGTGCTGAAGAGGTCTAGTGTCCCTCCATCTTTCACCTCCCAGGGAGGTACCAGATAAAGGATAAATGCAACTCTTCGTCCCTCCAGCTCATCATCATGGCACAGCAAAACATCTGCAAAAAGAGCAAGGAGACGTCAAGAAACCTGCCGAGAGTACCGGCTGCACATCATCTGATTGGTTGAGAATTTGTAAGATGGTTTACCTGAATGCTCGTACTTGGCACAGGATATATCAACAGTTGCCTCCAGATCCACCTGCAGCACCTCCGACAACCACACACGAAACTCCCCAAAAATCACAGACCTGAGATTCCAACAAACAACACATGAGCAAAATAAATACAGAAACTCTTACAGAGAAACTAACTTGAACTCTGACACACCTTATTTGTGAGATGTGATGTTCTTTTCTCTCTCTCAGATCATCTGACTGCAGAAGAAACAGACTTCAGTAGTGACCATCAACTTCTTTACAAAATATAAGTATGATTCAGATTGATACCTGTCGAAACTTGTACAAGTCATTTGACTTTTTGTTGAAATTCAGCTGCAGTAGTTCTGCCTGCAGACTCTCAACAAAGCTCTCACTCTGCAGAAAATGAGTGATCTGACAGTGAGGGAAGGGCTCACAATCCAGGTGGATATTACCTGGACAGAGACCAGAGAAAGGAGGGATTCACAGACATGACAAATGGACAAACTAGTTTTCTTCACTTCTGAAAAGCAAATAGATTCTGCTCACAGTAACCGTATAAATGACTGTTGAAGTAATGCAAGCACAATGTGTCACGTGGGTGTGCATACATACCATTAGAGTAGCTCTCTTTCCTCTGCCATGCGTCTGTCATCCCTTTCTGGACAGCGTGATCTCTCATATCCGAGTTAATTACGGCGAGTTCACCTCGTTTCTCTTTCTTATTCTTTTTACCTGTTTCGGAATCATTCTGTCGTTTTTTAGGTGGCATGACAGGACCATGAGTGAAATAAACCCAGAGGGACTTTTGTTTTCTTTTCCTTTGCTTTTCTTCGTGGGGATTCAGTCAGAGCCGTTTTTGGATCGTTACTGCCCCTCCAGGTCAGCTGTGGAACTGTGCGCACAGTTCCTCTGAAAACTGTCCACTGTCCAAAAAACGAAATATATATATATTTACAAGATCATGAGCTGCTTTTTAAGACAATTTTTTTCTTTTTTATTACTTATGACTAACAAAAAAATATTCAATGTTCATTCATATCTTTATAACCATGGAAATGAAAAATAAAAATAAGGTCAATCATAAGAGCATGTTTGACTACTTGTAACATGCTTGAATATTCAGCCAGTCTGTGTATCACAGACGTAGGTTGTGCATATTTATTGATCCTTTTTTTATTTAATGACATTTTTTTTTTTTTTGTAAACACAAACATGACCAACAGATTATCTTCACATTTTTAGATGTAGAATTTAGTATTAACCATCATTGTGTAGGGCAAATCACCATCCTCATTTTATTTTGCAATTTTGTGCCTGGTGTTTTGGCAACATGCCCACCTTCATTCATTTCTTTGTGACAAAGTTTCTGCTTGGTAAAAGGCATTAAGACCATGGCTTAACAGAGATAAAAATGGTTACGTAAGTAAAATTGTGATTAAATTATACAAATTGTGACACAGATCATAGTATTTGAATATTAACATTTATTACAATTGACACACCACTGAACTCACACTTAGACAGCAGCATACATTAACAAAATGTTTTATTTGGATTACATCCTAGATTTAAATATTAATAATGAAAAAAAAACTGTTTTGCACAAAAAAAAAAAAAAAAAAAAAAACCTAGCATCATGTCATTTGAGGTAACAGGTAATGGCTTATGAACCAGCTTCATCGTTGACATCTGCACAGACAGAGGTCCCCAGATAACGCACCGCCCACTGTATGAGATGCCCTGGGATTCTAGGGACACACACACACACACACAGAGAGATATAGGTAAATATAAGGGGTAATAATGCTTAGGAAAAAGCTGGTTTGGTTTTTACTCTGTACTGGTAATGTTACACACTTATAGCCGCTGTCTAGCTAATGCTGTTATAATTTTTCAATGCTGATCTGGTATTCAGACTTCGCACCAAGAAAGCGTATAACAGGTGCACTAGCAGTCAAAACTGTGTTTCACCCAATCTTGATCTAAAGGCATATAAACTTTTAAATCAAATACTTAGTTAATTAAAATATAATAATAATAAAAAACTTGTGCCTAATAATGAATTTTCTTCACACATACACACACACTGTACCACTGAAGAGTTTGTGGTCAGTAAGATTTTTTAATGTTTTTGAAAAGTCTCTTATGCTCACCAAGGCAGTAAAAAAAAAAAAACGTTATTAAAATTTAAATTAACTATTTTCTATTTCAATATATTTTAAAATGTAATTTAATCTTGCGATGGCAAAGCTGAATTTTCAGAAGCCATATCTCGAGTCTTCAGTGTCGCATGATCCTTCAGAAATCATTCTAATATGCTGATTTGGTGCTTAAGAAACATTTTTTCCTTATTACTAATATATATATTATATGCACCAGTACCGAGTTGAGTTCTCTTTCATGCTTGAACACACAAAATTGTGTCAGAATTACCGTTTTTGTCGAGTATCCTTTTTGTGCACTTTAGCAGGTCTGAACAAGTAATAGTAGTAGCCAGTAGTTAAAAAAAAAACAACACCTTAGCGTTGAGCCCCGATATATTAAAGGCACAGCTAAATGTTATATTTATTACAATGGGTTAATGTTAAGATTGTTTTAAGTTCACTTAATTGTTATATTTTTTAAAGCCTATTAAATGTAAAAATTGATAGCTTTTAATTATACTGTAATGTTGAATGGCTATAATTAATGGCTAAAATTGAGAAAAAAAACCCATGTAATAGAGACATCAGTATCAGTACTGGTATCAGTGATACTGCTTTTGGAGATTCAATGAAAAAGTATTACAATATAAAACATGAAAAATTTTAATGCAAGGTGCAATTATTCATGATTAATTACAGAAAAATTTGTGATTAGTTATTTTTACAAAGGTTTTTTTTGATCGAATGACAGCACTAATACATATACATAAATATATATATATATATATATATATACACACACACACACACATTTTTGACTGGTACTGTGTGAGTACTACACTGCTAGACAAAGTTCTTAGATCATTGTTTATCACATAAAAACCATATTATAATCATTATGTCTCAGTAGGGAACACGTCACACTCACTGGAAATGGGCGAGGGCTGTGGCAACCTGAGGCTGTGGATGATACAAATAGGAAAAAGGCGTTCCATCTGAGTGCACCTGCAACAGGGAAATTGGGATGATGTAGCAACATTTTCTGATGCAATACACAGTAGATTAGGATTGAATATGTTTTGAGATTGATTTGTCCCACAAAAAAAGCATTATTCATATCATATTATGCAAGAATACAGTAAAATATCATTAATACCATTAACACTCACTTTCCTGTCTTTGGTGGGTGGAAACACTGAGGGGTTTTGCCTGGCGGCTGGAGACGCTACGGGCCTCTGTTCAGAAGGTGGGGCTGTATTATGTTCGAGCCACGAGGGAGGACTCACCACACGTTCTCTGTCATGCTCCTGACTGGGGTCGCTGTTAGACTTACCACTCGAGAGGGACGGACTAAACTGGGTCGGCTTCGGTCTCTGACTGAGCGTAATGCCCTCCACTGACATCCCTCCTGTGTTCTGCTTCGAGAATTGGTTTTGGGTGCTTGTTGCTATAGGCAACGCGGGGACTTCCTTTAAAAGCGATTGACTTTCTGGCTCTGGGTCTGTATCAGCACAAAAATGAGTTAAGTTAAAAATCATTGTTCATTCTGTTCGTCACAGAGCAGAAATGACACTGGTATTATCCATAAATACATCCACAAAAATTCTTATACATTGACATTGAAACAGAATTGAATAAACTTAACTACATAATTCCCTGACGAGTATCCTACAATAATATTAAAAGGTTAATTATAACAACCGGTTCAAATAGTGCCATAATGCCAACCATTTAGTCAAAATGAAATCAAAATTGACTTATTTTTTATGGAATATTGCAGTATTTATTATAAATGATGTATCCAAGCACATGTGCCCATGTAATCTTTAAAATAACTCCCCTCCCTCTTGAAGCCTCATCTCTTCTCTTCTCTGATGATAAGGGCGGGGCAACCTGTCACTCACATGAGATCACAGCAATAGCAAACCACAATGATTCAATCAACATTTTTCTTGCTTGAGAAGCCGTTTTACTCAGATATACGTCACAATAGGGAAGAAAAGACAATTGCAAATTCCATTTCATGCTGACATTAATTTAAAAAAAAAAACAAAAAAAACAGTGCAGTTTAAAATAATCACTGCCATTAGAACAATGATTTTTAGTATATATTTCTTCTAGCCATAGACATTTTATCTATGTCCAGATGGAAGGATTTCAAATGTAGAGCGAAGGGGATGAGCATGATTTTACATACCACAAGCACCGTTTTTTTTTTTTTTTTTTTTTACATAAAATGGAAAAAAAAAAGAAGTCCTGGAGTGTATGTTGTTTAGTTATTACACAATTAAAATGATGTCCTGTTATTCTGTGTATGTTAAACATCTACATAAAGAGGAAATTACCATTTGAGTCTGAAGTGGAACGTCTGCCTAATAGAGCTGGCTCTTGTGTGAATATATCCCATGGGCTCTCTCCATCCCCAGACAGCTCCCCTGTTCCATACGAAACCTCTGGGAGACGGAGGGATGAGTTTAACAACACATCATCTACCTGAAACAGCACTGACTTTCTTTTGTAAAATTTCACCTGGTCTTGTGTGTACCAGAGTAGATGGTCCTTCATCTGGACATGAGTCCCTTATATTGTCCTGAGTGGACACTATCTGGTTTGCAATCGATGTGGTTGGATGTGATTCTTCAGGGGGCGGGGCCAAGCCATTTGGCGTCTCACTCTCACTTTCTGCACCTGCACACATTCACGTACAAAAGCACATACACATAGTGCGCCACATGCACTGTAAAATCTGGTCGAATGCCCAAAGGGTTGTCGTGAAAAAAGCAATTAATTAGACAGCAGACAGTACTGGGATCAGCTGTCATCAGCTCCCTCTGTTCCTCCGGGATGAGAAGAAAAGGCACGGGGACAATGAACTGCTCCTGTCCCTGGAAAAAACACACCCACCCATACGCAATGATAATTTGTCTGGTCAACAGCTGGTGCCTATAAGTTGCCAAGGAAGCAGCCTCACCCTCCAGTGAAGCCTCTCTCGGTGCCAGTGAGTTGGTGTCGCCACACTTGGACAATATTTTGCAGACATGGTTATTTTCTCCGTTGCGTCATTCAGAATATTTATTATAATGTCATTGTGCCACACTTCCAATAGAGATGAGAGTGAGACCCCTGAGAAATTAGGTACATAATGCACATCTTTATCATTTCTGTGAAGCGGCATGGGTTTTCACTTTATAAAGGATATTAAGAATCCAAATTACAGGCATTTACAATTCAATGAAAAAGGTGTGCGTATATGCAAGCTATTCAAAGAAAGACAAAGAGAAAGAGTGTGTGTGACACTTACCAGAGGCTGAACTTACTGAACCCTCCCTGCGGGATCTGACAGAAAGCAATACAATTAACACTAACTTAAAAACACACTGCAGTCCTCTGTAATATGTACGTGTTCACACATGCTATAAATAAGGTCAACACACCTCCACGTCTTTACGATCTGGTCTCTGACTGATTCAAGAGTTGTACTGAAAGATAATGAAAGATGATTAGAGATTAACAAAGGTTAAATGACAATGATTTAGTGCAGTTAGGACACATCATTGCACATGCTTAGAGAGATCAATGACTTGCCAGCTAGGGGGTTGTTGGCGCTTTGAGGCAATGCATATGGTGTTCATTTGATTGACTTTCAAGTAAAACTGGCAAGATGCCTGAAAAAAACAAAAAGAAGAAACAGAAACATGCATCCAATATATAAAGATTTCTGATGACTTTGTCTGGAATTAACAAGCCAACAACATTCAAATAAACTTTTCATTTGGTAATACCAGTTTTTTCTTTAATGTTTTAATCAGGGCCGTCCTTAGGGCGGTGCAACTGTTGTGACCGCACCAAACCCTGCAGCGAACGGCCCAAGGGGACCACCCTCCCACACCCACCAGAAGGCGATCGCAAATGGATCGACTGAGGGGGACCCTACTTCCTCTAACTTGCTCTGGGCCCCGCCCCATGCTTAGGATGGCCCTAACTTTCAATGCCCAGAAAGGTACTAAAGACGTATTTAAAACAGTTCATGCGACTACAGTGGTTCAACCTTAATGTTATGAAGCGACAAGAATACTTTTTGTGCAGCAAAAAACAAAATAACGACTTTATTCAACAATATCTAGTGATGGGCGATTTCAAAACACTGCTTCATGAAGCTTCGAAGCTTTACGAATCTTTTGTTTCGAATCAGTGGTTCAGAGCGCGTATCAAACTGCCAAAGTCACGCCCCCCAGTGGTGAACCATTGAAATTTCGAAACACTTATGACATAACGGAAGTCTCCTTTACTGAAATCACGTGACTTTGGCAGTTTGATACACGCTCTGAACCACTGATTCGAAACAAATGATTCATAAAGCTTTGAAGCTTCATGAAGCAGTGTTTTGAAATCAGCCATCACTAGATAATGCTGAATAAAGTCTTATTTTGTTTTTTGGTGCACAGAAAGTATTGTCGTCACTTCATAACAGTAAGGTTAAACCACTGTAGTTCCATGAACTGTTTTAAATACGTCTTTAGTAGCTTTTTTGGGCATTGAACGTGTTAATTGTCTTGCTCTCAATGCAGGTCTCACTGAGCCATCGGATTTTATGAAAAATATCTTAATTTGTGTTTTGAAGATGAACGAAGGTCTTACGGATGTGGAACGACATGAGGGCAAGTAATTAAAGACAGAAATTTCATTTTTGGGTGAACTAACCCTAAAATGCATGGGTCAAGAATCAGTGCTTTTCAACATTTTTGATTCAAAGACAAGTAAATTAAAGGATAAGGATTTTATTAATTATATGTTTTACTCAAAATTTCTACCTGAAAAATATATTTAAAATATTATATTCATTATAAACTTTATTAACTCCCTGATCTATTGGCATTCAAAAGGAAAATGTTTAGAGTTTGGAACCAAAAGATGGACACATACCAGATCAGGGTTCATGTCAAAGTTCAGCTCAAAGCTGCGTACATATACAATAGCATTGTGCAGGCCTGTAAAGGTCTCCATCTCCTCCAAGCTGAAGACAGAGGGAACAAAACTCTGTCAGTTTTTGAGTTGGATTTCATTACTATCACACTGAAACTTAAAGTAGTGCCAGTTGATCTCTAACATTCACCCATGCAAGTACAAAATTCAAGGCAACAGTTAATATGCTGCAGAAGAGCAGAGCCCTAAACTTGTGCTTGTAACAGCTAGAGTGCGCTTATTTCAGCTTGATTTTCACTGGGCCCGATTATCCAGATGAGTTAGATAAAAACAGGGGCTCAGGTGTGTAGTGAGTGGTGTCATAACAGAAGATTAATAGGTCCCTCACTCCTGCAGACGCTCCCATGCGGCTTCGCTCAGCACCGCGGGAATGACAGCGCTCCCATCGGACAAGAACAGCATACAGGCATCTGTGTGCTCCGTCCGCTGCGAGTCTGATATGTCACACACCTAACCAACACACACCCGCACTTTAGTATTTACACCATATTCTAGACATATGATCATCCATAAAAAAACTACTTACACCGACAACGTTTGCTTTTACAGTCGTTTCACACTGGCTTTGGCCGTAGTTTTGGATGAGTTTCTCGATCCACGGCTCCAGCTCCGCCATTCGGCGACGTTTTATCTTTGGTGGATTCATTGGTAAACTTGTGTATCTGTAACTGTCCACCAGTGTAAATGTAGTAAACGAGTTCAAACGGTTAAACCATTCGCGCCCCCTTATTGAACATTGATGCTTTATTTTCGTTCCGTGTAGAAACATAGACTAGATGATTTGAGTTCCGGTACAATCATCTACATTCGAATCGTTGGTGCCCTCTTGTGGTATTTGTGCGCAATGATTATAAAAACAAAAAGATGATCAAGTTTTTGTGTACTGCGGTTTATTTTTAGAAAGGTACGATACAATTTATGAAAACATGAGAAAAATATGAAAAAGACTTCCCTTACAACATGAACATGTTGAACATGTTGAAAAAAGTGTAAACCTACAACAAAAATTTGACACTGATGGATTGAAATGTAATGGTTGTATATCAAGACCAGGGAGAAATTATTCATTGTTTAAAACAAAACAAAAAAACCAAAAAAAACAAAAAACCAAAAAAAAACCTAAACTGTTTATTTCAAAATGTTTAAAGACAATAATAAAATAAATCACAGTGATTAAAACTCCACCAATGAGAGCAAACAAGCATGCAAAGTTTGCACTGCAATACAATTGTAAAAACAGCAATAAAAGTTGCTTTTAAAAACATAAAAGCTTTCTTAAACATTCCATAAAACAATTAAAGCCACATTCCACACCTGTTAACTCTTCTCATTATGGTTTCACCTGTGGGGAAAAAAAAAAAAAAGTCAGACTGAGATTTCAACTACCTTCACCTGCTGTCGGCATGAATACAAGTTGCCGACTTGGAAGTTGCACATGAACACACCTTAAAATTGTAATTACAACAGTAAACTTCCCAGTAATGAGGACCATTATTTTTTAATTTTGTAATCATTTCTGTATTTTTACAGCTGTTGCAGTTTTGAAATATGTGAGAATGAAACAGTTTCATATTCATGGCAACCATAAAGCAGCTGAAACGTGATACCCATAATTATGTATTCAAAATTCCAAAATAATAATCTTCCAAATAAGCTTGTAGTAGTTGTTTAAATACGGAAGTATATGTTACCTGCAGATTCAGTGATTCATTCAGACTCCCACCCATTTTCTGTAAGCTCTTATGAAGTCCAGCTTTCAGAAGGGTGTAATCTGGTTTCTCGGTATACTGCAGGGTCATCACAGTAGACAGGTATTCTTGTAATGCACCTAAATTGCACAGAAAACACATTACTTTCACTCCTTCACAGGTATTAAACACATGAGAATGACAAGAATAGAAAAATGAATGCTCACTTGAAGCTTTCTTCTGTTTGTAACAGCAACTCAGAAGTCCAGGGATGTCAGAAACATACCTATAGGCAGGCAGTAAACATTGCACATTAAAGCACATTGACATAACTGTAGTCTTTCCTCTGTTATGCGGTAGGTTTTCATTCATGACAATTGTGTTCCTTTATGATTCTAAATGCATGTAATATAGATTAGGATGTTGAATTTAAAGAGACTAAAAGTACACTCATTGAAGGAACCGTTCCCCTGGAGTAAAGCACCTTGTCCAGAGCCGGTGATACTGCAGAATACTCATTGTGATAATCATTACTTGTGGCGATCGAACTAGCAACCTTCTTTTTTAAAGGATTAGTTCACTTTAGAATTAAAATTTCCTGATAATTTACTCAACCCCATGCCATCCAAGGTGTTTATGTCTTTTTTTCTTCAGTCGAAAAGAAATAAAGGTTTTTGAGGAAAACATTCCAGGATTTTTCTCCATATAGTAGACTTCAACGGCTACCAATGGGTTGAAGGTCCAAACTGCTGTTTCAGTGCAGCTTCAAAGAGCTCTACACGAGCCCAGCTGAGAAATAAGGGTCTTTTCTAGCGAAACGATTGGTCATTTTTGTTTCGCTAGATAAGACCCTTATTCCTTGGCTGGGATCGTGTAGAGCCCTTTGAAGCTGCACTGAAACTGCAATTAGGACCTTCAAAATGTACCTCAGTGAAGTCCACTATATGGAGAAAAATCCTGGAATGTTTTCCTCAAAAACCTTAATTTCTTTTTGACTGAAGAAAGAAAGACATGAACATCTTGGATGACACTGGGGTGAGTAAATTATCAGGAAATTTTAATTCTGAAGTGAACTAATCCTTTAAATAACTTAATGACTTAAAAAAAAAAAGTTATGAAAAAGTAATGACCAATTTAAAAGAAAAAAAATAAAATAAAATTGACTAACTTGTAAGACTAGTCTAAGCAGTTTATGTAACCAGCCACTGATTAAGGTGGTTTTGGTTTTTCCTTACTTCTCCTTCTCTGCAGCAATAGAGCTTGTTTGAGAGAGGTGACTCCAGGGTAGTGAGCCTGTCATCCAACACAGCATACAGTAACCTAGAGACTGCAGGTCACTGCGACGAGAGGGACCTGCAAAACACCCATAGACATGCAAATTAGACTTGCTTTCTGACATGGATAATGTAAATAACGCAATGAACAACTGACACTCACCAGCCCCTTTGTGAGAATCCACGCTGATGAAGTTGATGTTACCCTGGTGAGCAGTGCGGCTACCCTGTCGATACTCCACATGCTTTCCACCAGGGCAAAACCTAAACGCGTGACCAAAGCCAGACAAGAAAGCCTACAAAACACAAGAAACACTTTAATAATGTATAAAGCTCCACATTCAGTTCATAAGAGACATGCTTACTGACCTCTGTGTGACTGTCAGTGTTGATGTAAATATTCCCTGCATGGATGTCTGCATGGGCATATTCCTTCTCGTGGATGAATTCAAGTGAATCCAACTACAAAACACATACACATCCTATATATTGTGCTGTTTCATAGAATGGCATAGCTAGAGCAATACCAAAAAATCTGAGTTAAGCCATTCAATGGCACACTCACTAGTCGTAGTGCAAGTTGGAGAACAGCCTTCTCAGAGAGAGAACCGGTCCCTTCATCTATGACTGTCTGCAGAGGTTGGCCGATGCTGGGAAAAACTAAAAACCTACAGGGAAGTGTACACGGAAACAATTATATTCCACAATGAGGTCATACTTATTGAACTGTTTTTATCTTTACATACAATCTTTAAATGCGCTTCTCTGCACTCATGACACAAGCCTATGAAAATCAGTGAAATGCAAAGCAACAACCAAAGGCATCAGTCTGCACGTGTACATAGACCAACATTAAGAAAAGTAGACTGGATGTGGAAGTGTGCTGTATGTGAAAACATCCCACTGTTTCATTGGACAAATTGACAACTCGATTGCAAAATGAATTGCTGTTGGCTAAAAGACAATGATAAGTCTGTGTTCAATGATATGGAAATAAAAGACCATTCTAAATTCTAAACCATTTAAGTAATGTAATGCCACAACGTATTGTCTTGAATTATCTCCACTTAGAGGCTTTTCTCACTATGTATTGACATCTGTGATTATATATGCACTGCCATTCAAATGTCTGGGGTCAGTAAAATTGTTGGTCATTTTTAAAAGAAGTCTCTTATGCTCACTAAGGCTGCATTTACTTGATCAAAATACAGTAAAAGTGTGAAATATTGTTACGATTTAAAATAACTGTTTTCTATTTGAATTAGTGTTGTCAAAAGTACCAACTTTGATACCAAGTCGGTACTGAAATTTTAAAAATGTGACACTTTGAGCACTGTTGAGTGGATTCGTAAAAACCTCTGATTGGCCATTGTGTTGATGCGCTCAACATATGTCTGTGATTGGCTACAATGATCAACACACAGGAGCGTTTGAAAGCACATGGAAAGCGCAGAGGTGTTTACAAATCCACTCAACAGCGCTCAATTTTTAAAATGCCATATATATATATGGCAGAGAATATATAAAGTATACATATACAGTATTATATATATATATATATATATGTTGCTAAATGTCAATAGATGACGTCATACGGCAATTAGAATATTCATTATGTCATTAAGCCTTGTCATGTGCTTGTCCTTTGGACAAGTAAATCGGTCATTCACTTGTCTGAGTAAAACAGTTGCTTGTCTAGAAAAATAGGATTTTTTATTTTTTGGTGTAAATATAAATTTATTCTAAAGCAATATCCCTTCAGAATATTCCAGCTTTGACATATATAAATAAATCTGCATATTTGTGATATTTACACTGAGGGCATTTTTTTTTTTTTTTACCTTTACCTTTACCACCCAAACCTGTATGATTCATATAAAATGTATGATTCATCTTTTATTTTTAAATTCTCAAATTTGTTCAATAAATTCAATTAGAATAAGACACTAAGGGCTTATTTACAATAAAAAAAAAAATACAACTGCATTAAATAATGTTTTGGGATTGTTTTAAATATTTTTTGAAAATTCAAATAAATGTTGGGGGGAAAGTGATACTTTTGAAAATTAAACTAAACCACCAGTAGGTGGCGGCAAGTAACCGTCTTTATAAGTGAGTCATTGAGTCATTCATTCATACGATTCATTCCAATGGCTGATTCATTCAAGAATGAGGCAGTTGTTTATGAATGAGTCATTGCCTGCGTCTCAAATAGTATGTGACATTAGTAATATTCAATACTATTTAGGGCGGATAGGGTGGATAGTATGCACATTGGGATGCAGGGATTGAATCTTTGACACAACCGATTCGTTCAAAACACTGAATCATTCAGTAGGCTAATGAAAACAAGGCTGCGCGAGTAACCGTCAGTCCATTATACAGCCTATTATTATCCACTATCGATCGCCACTTACACTAATCAAATCTGTCATTCTTACGTTTTGGTGATTCCCGAGTTTTTTTTTTTTTTGTTTGTTTGTTTTTTGACGATTTAATCAGGCTCCTTGTCCGACCGGGCAAGTAAAATTCTCTTTCACTTGCCCCTTCAAAGAATCCACTTATCCCGGACTAATGGACAAGCGTTAGTGTCGAGCCCTGACATGTTATAATCCTGATTTGTAATCGAGACGTTGTCTGACAAAATCACCATACACATAAGATAAAGACAGTTGCTGTGATTGTGGCTATGTGTACATGTAAAATGATCACTCAGGTTAGAAGCAACAGTATCTATTTTATTTGTTCTCTGACAGAGCGCACAGCCTCAACTGAATGCGCTGCTCCTCTCGCCACTGAACAGAACAGACGCAGAGAGAGGTGCGCCTGCGGCAGAAAAGCAAGATTTCGCGTTCGTGCGGCAGTACCGGGGGTCTCGGAAGCTAGATAAGGTTTCAACAAGTCGCTATATGTGTCACTGCGCTTTCTTGGAAAAAAGTCGCTAAGTTGGCAACACTGATGCAGCCTTCCGTCTCCAGGTCCAAGCCGGTAAATCGCTATCAAAAATGGCGTTATGGCAATTTTGCACCGGCCGGAGGCAATTACCATACTGGTTCCGCGTGTGTATCATCAGTTATTAATTATGAAGGCTATATTCAAAATAAACTGGTAGTACTATTTTTCTTCAAAACTATCTAAAAAAAAAATGTAATGCCTGTAGGAATAAAATTTAATGCTTTTTAATGCCATTTAAGGCCTTAATTTTCTCAAAATCCATTTAATGACTTTTAATGCCCCGCGGATACCCTGTTTGACAACACTAATTTGAATAATTTTAAAATGTAACTAATTCTTGTGATAGCAAATCAGCATTAATCCTTCAGAAATCATTATAATATGCTGATTTAGTGTTCAAGAAACATTTCTTATTATTATCAATGTTAAAAATGGTTGTGCTGCTTACAACCCGAATTCCAGAAATGTTGGGACGTTTTCTTAAATTTGAATAAAATGAAAACTAAAAGACTTTCAAATCACATGAGCCAATATTTTATTCACAATCGTACATAGATAACAAATGTTTAAACTGAGAAATTTTACAATTTTATGCACAAAATGAGCTCATTTCAAATTTGATGCCTGCTACAGGTCTCAAAATAGTTGGGACAGGGGCATGTTTACCATGGTGTATTATCTCCTCTTCTTTTCAAAACATCTGGGCATCAACGTTATGAGTTTCTGGAGTTTTGGTGTTGAAATTTGGTCCCATTTCTGCCTGATATAGGTTACCAGCTTCTGAAGGGTTTGTGGTCGTCTTTGACGTATTTTTTGTTGAATGATGCGCCAAATGTTCTCTATAGGTGAAAGATCTGGACTGCAGGCAGGCCAATTCAGCACCCGGACTCTTCTGCGACGAAGCCATGCTGTTGTAATAGCTGCAGTATGTGGTTTTGCATTGTACACAAGGCCTTCCCTGAAATAGACGTCATCTGGAGGGGAGCATATGTTGCTCTAAAACCTTTATATACCTTTCAGCATTCATAGTGCCTTCCAAAACATGCAAGCTGCCCATACCGTATGCACTTATGCACGCCCATACCATCAGAGATACTGGCTTTTGAACTGATAACACACTGGAAGGTCTCCCTCCTCTTTAGCCCGGAGGACACGGCGTCCGTGATTTCCAACAAGAATGTCAAATTTGGACTCGTCTGACCATAGAACACTCTTCCACTTTAAAAACAGTCCATTTTAAATGAGCCTTGGCCCACAGGATGTGCTTCTGGACCATGTTCACATATGACTTTTTGTATGATAGAGCTTTAGTTGGCATCTGCAGATGGCACGGCGGATTGTGTTTACCGACAGTGGTTTCAGGAAGTATTCCTGGGCCCATTTAGTAATGTCATTGACACAATCATGCTGATGAGCGATGCAGTGTTGTCTGAGGGCCCGAAGACCACGGGCATCCAATAAAGGTCTTCGGCCTTGTCTCTTACGCACAGAGATTTCTCCAGTTTCTCTGAATCTTTTGATGATGTTATGCACTGTAGACGATGGAATTTGCAAAGCCTTTGCAATTTGACATTGAGGAACATTGTTTTTAAAATATTCCACAATCTTTTTACGCACTCTTTCACAGCTCTGCCCATCTTTACTTCTGAGAGACACGGCCTCTCTAAGACATCCCTTTTATAGCTAATCATGTTACAGACCTGATATCAATTAACTTAATTAGTTGCTAGATGTTCTCCCAGCTTAATCTTTTCAAAATTTCTTGCTTTTTCAGCCATTTGTTGCTCCCATGCCAACTTTTTTGAGACCTGTAGCAGGCATCAAATTTGAGATGAGTTAATTTAGTGGATAAAAGTGTAAACATTTCTCCCTTTAAACATTTGTTATGTTATCTATGTTCTATTGTGAATAAAATATTGGCTCATGTGATTTGACAGTCTTTTAGTTTTCATTTTATTCAAATTTAAAAAATGTCCCAACATTTCCGGAATTCGGGTTGCAATATTTTTGTGGAACCCATGACTTTTTTTTCAAAATTCTTTGATGAATAAAAAGTTCAATTTAATGCATCCTTGCTTAATACAAGTATGAATTTCTTTAAAAAAAAAAAAAAAAAAAAAAACTTTTGAATGGTAGTGTAGCATAATATTCTATAAAGGTTTCTGAACAGATCCACATACCTATATGCTTCATGGAGACCAAATCCTACACATGATGTAATCCCAAGGAAGTCCAATTTGTGCAATTTCATCCATTTCTCCACTATTGACAAAGAAAAAAAAAAGTGGTTATTTATAAGCCCAGCTGCACTAAAATTGGGTTTTTGATATATCCGTTACAAGTGCTAAAATGACTGACCTGCATCAGGTTTGGCTGCTCTCAGATGGAAGTTCTGCTCATTGAACAGGTGTCCTTCTTTAGCACCCTGTGGAAGAGAACCCAACGTTATCAGGACCTTCCTCACAAACACACGCACACAGACAGGCTACATTTTGTGAACACAACACTCACCAATCTCAACATGTACTGGCATTCATTTGGGTCTGCATGCTGATTTGCCTGGCACACTAAATTAGACAGACAATATTTAGATTGATAAGCTACATTTATTGCATTGCTGTCTTGTTATTATTGTTACTGCATCTTTGTCTTAACCATCTGAGGAAAAATTAAGATGCATAGATGGATACATTCACCCACATGCCATTAACTTTAAGGATTGATAGTCAAATATCTTACCTGCATATGTTAGATCTAATTCTGTTTGCCACAGAAGTTCAACCAGCTTCCACTTTTTGCTTGACTGGTCACAAACCACCAGACCCTCCTGAACAGGCTCCACAGTGCACACCCGTTTCCTGCCTTTGCATTTGGCTAAAAACCCACATAACAACAAGATGTCATTTAGAATGAAACACAATCAAGAAATCACTAAAATCACTTTTAGATATCATGCATTATCTTATGATACAAATGAATGAGTTTGTCCTTGATACAGTGCATCTTACATGGGCTTTGAATAACTGAAGACGTTTGCTTTGCCTCCTCGTCTTTAACCTGGGGGGAAGCCTTAAGTTTTCGAGGTGACATCAAATGCGTCTTATCTGAAATATTGCAGCACACAAAATACTTCAGGGAACACTAATAAAAAAATCTCTTAATTTTGCGTTTATTTATAATAGCGTGTCATATTTGCAATTTACTGCTATATCTGCTATAATTACGTAAGCTATAAGAAGAAACCAAATCTAAATTTAAAGACTACATCCGGAGTTTCCCAGTACACGCCGTCTCACCTGGAGTTTGAAGTGTAACCGAACAAGTTTGCTTTGCCTCCTCTTGTTCTTTAACCTGGGGGGATGCCTTTCCTTTTCCAGGAGATTTCAAAGACTTCTTATCTGGGATAACGAAAAAGTCTTTCACACAAAAACCCTGCAGCATTCAATGTTATAACACTGTTGACATACAATTAGCAGAAAACTTCTATACAAGTAATAATAACGTGACCATTTTTGATATTTCTTCTGTGAAATAACAGCAACGTCTGCTCTAAATTCTTTTGGCTATAATAAAACATGCTATTTTACAAGTTAATGTCTAGTGATTTACAGTATAGTTTGTTTACCTGGGGTTTGAGTTATTATGGACAATGTTTTCTTTGACACTTCTTCCTCCTCTTTCACCAGGGGGGATGTCTTTCGCTTTCGAGTAGATGGCAGAGACTTCTGATCTGAAATAAAGCAGTCCTCTTTCACACAAATTCTAGAAGTCTACAAAGCCCTTGTCTCTACTAAAGAAACACTCAACACCCTCAGACTCACCTATACAGTCCATGGCTGTGCTACTCAAGGTCTTTCGCCGCGTCGAACGCAAAGGTGGGCGAATCAGTGCAGATTGTGAGGAGTCTCCAGCAGAATCTACTACAAAAATTTTTTTGATTTTTGTTTTGCCGGTATGCATTTTAAAAGAAGCAAATGGGGTCAAAAAGGAGGCTCAGTCAGATGGCATATACATAGACTTGCATGTATTATGCATACACTACCATTCAAAAGTTTGGGATTTTTTTAATGCTGTTGAAAGTCTATTATGCCCTCCAAGGCTGCATTTATTTGACCAAAAACAGTAATATTGTGAAATATTACAACAATTATAAACAACTTTTCTATTTTAATATATTTTTAAAAATGTATTTTATTCGTGTGGAAAAAAGAGCTGAATTTTCAGCATTATTACTCCAGTCGTCAGTGTCACATGATCCTTCAGAAATTATTCTAATATCCCAATTTGGTGCTTAAGAAACATTTCTTATTGTCAATGCCAAAAACAGTTGTGCAGCTTAATAATATAGTGGAAACTGATCATTTTTTTCAGGATTCTTTGATGAATAGAAGGTTCGAAATAACATTTATTTGAACTATAAATCTTTAGTCATATTATAAATATCTTTAATCCCACTTTTGATCAATTTAATGCATCCTTGCTGAATAAAAGTATTTCAACAACAGAAAATTCTTACTGACCCCAAACTTTTTAGTGTATTAAACACTTCTGCTAGTAAAAGAGACCATCATGGCACTTACAAACAAATAAACAAACAAATAAACTAAGCTAAAATATATTTCAGGGTTATTGATTACTTTGAGGGAGTCATTGTTTTTCACCAAAAACAAAGATGTCTGGTTTATGTCTGGTTAACCGATATCATAAAGATGTACTGCATAGATATGACACACTCAATCATTCAGTTAAATGCTGATGTTACATCAAACCCACTTTGAAACTATTACTACTAGACAACTCTAGTTTTGAGAGTCAGATTAACAGTGTTCAACCCAATTGGAAATGGGTTAATAAGGAAATCTGGACCATGATGTCACCTGGATTCACATGAATAAAACATTTTTTACTGTAGATATGAACCCAGTAAACACTTGGTCCACGAAACAGTCATGTAACGTACTTGCGTATTTAAGTAACGATGAAGACATGAATCCATTTAAGATGTTCATATCGTTACTGCATGGCATGACCATGTGGTTTTTAGCCTGTCTGCTGTTTTATATTTAGTCAGCTTGTTCTGCCTCTTTGATCAGCAAATTGTAGTCCTTTCTGACACATTTCGGACAAATGTAATTAAAATAAGGTTTAACTAAAACCCATATTTACCTTCCATGGCGCTCACAGATGAAAGCACAGAGCATGGATGTAGCTCGGATAGCTGTGAAGTTACAGCTTCTGTCGAGTCTTCTGGGAGTCTTCCACCACATGAAGGACAGAATTTGAACCCAAGCTGTAACTTTGAACCACACTCAGGACAGAAATTCAGCATTATGACGGCAAATTAGGCGCGGTGGGTGAAAATGCCACTCGGCTAAATGTGCTGGCAGTCACTGACAGAAGGGAAGCTCTTCCAACGATGTTTCCAAATGTTGACTTGCTAATCAGCCTTCAACAAACATCTTTCGCACTGTTGTGTTGCAACCAAAACGTTGTATGACTGTAACTGACACAAACCACGTGATCATTTGCAGGTGACGTTTTACGGCAAGTGACAAGGGCCAGAATTCACGGTTTCTTTTTAATACGAATGACGACCAATATATTAAAGGGTTAGTTCACCCAAAAATGAAAATAATGTCATTTATTATCACCCTCATGTCGTTCTACACCCGTAAGACCTTCGTTCATCTTCGGAACACAAATTAAGATATTGTTGATGAAATCTGATGGCTCAGTGAGGCCTCCATAGACAGCAATGCCATTCAAACTCTCAAGGTCCATAAAGGTACTAACATATTTGAAACAGTTCATGTGACTTCAGTGGTTCTATTTTAATATTATAAAGCGATAAGAATACTTTTTAGTATCTTTATGGACCTTGAGAGTTTGAATGGCATTGCTGTCTATGGAGGCCTCACCGAGTCATCGGATTTCATCAACAATATCTTAATTTATGTTCCGAAGATGAACGAAGGTTTTAGGTGTAGAACGACATGAGGGTGAGTAATAAATGACATTATTTTCATTTTTGGGTGAACTAACCCTTTAAAATTGCTCGTGCCCTTTTCTGATTTTATTGCTGCTGAAAATGAGCCATTCTAAGGCAAATACTAAATACTAATAATTTCCAACATTAATGTTTTGTCTACAATGAAAATTGTCGTTTACCCACCTTCATATTGCTCATACAAACCTGTAAGACCGATTTCTGCGCAACACAAAAGATTACCAATATTTTTCAAAATATCAGTAATCAAACCGTTTTGGTGACCACTGTCTTCCATTGTATGGACAGACAAAAAAAAAAAAAAAAAAAAAAGGATCATGAGGGTGATAAAACAACAGAATTTTCATATCTTAACACTTTAACACTAATCTTTTGTTGCCATGCAAGCAAACCAGTATGTTTTTTAAAGTTTTGAGAAATAAAAATGAATTATAACAGCTTAAGGTTCACAATATTTTCTCAAAAAATGTGTCAAATGTACAAAACAGGGTTGGAGAGACAACAGTATGTCAATGTGTATAAAAACAAAATCGTTTCTCTTCACATAATACTGTACCATCTTCTCAGCCCTCACATTACGCAAGTCTGTTCAACTAAAGTTATAAAATAAAACAGTGACTTAATGGCATATATTTATCAACTCCAGGACAGGAATAACAAAAATACAGCCCAAATGACTGAGGAAGGAATTTGCTAATAGCTTTCTTTTTTATTCCCAGTGCAGAAATGTACAAAAACACTTGAATACATTCACACACTGGTCAATTTTGGAACGAACATGAACTTTTTTTTGTGTTAACACTCATATATACATGTATATATACAGCATGTGAGTATATCTAATGAAAACTGATTTTCTAGTTATCTGACATGAAAGGCCTTCTCATTACGAATCTCTATTTTAACGGCAGGAAATCTGTAATTTGCATGCATGTATGTGTTTGAAATCCTGGAGGCTTAAGGTAAACTTTCATTTAGCTAAAGAAAATACAACATCCCTGTCATTTCCCCCACTCCCACAACCCCATTCCCCCAATCCAAAGCAATCCTGTAAAAATAAAAAGGGTAAAGAAATAACTATTTCCATAAAAAGGAAATCATTGTTTCCTTGTGAAACAGACATACTGAAGTATATCAACAATTGTAAAATCCAGCAGTCTGTCCCTGTGCATGAGAATTTTTCCAGGAGTCCAGTTCTTGTTTCTGCTTCTCCAGCTCCTCTTTCTCTTTCTGAAACTCCTCTCTTTCCTTCTGCATCTCCTCTTTTTCCCTCTGGAGTTCATTCTTCTCCTTCTGGAGGTCTTCTTTTTCCTTCCGCAACCTTGCGTGCTCCTGCTCTTGTTCACATTTCTGGTTTTGAAGCACTCGGCGCTCAGCATCCATTTCACGGAACTGCTGCAGTAACTCTTTCTGCAGCTGTATGCTCCGCCCCTCTTCCTGCTGGACACGCCTCAACGCCTCTGTCAGCTCCCGCTCTCTTTCCAATATGCGCACACCCTCAGACCACTTAGCACCTACGAGGAAAAAAAAAATAAATCAATTGTGATATTTTTGCTGTGTTTTTGTCATTTTATATTATATAGTATACTGCAGTACATTAAAGGGATAGTTCCCCTAAAATGAAAATTATCCCATGATTTACTCACCCTCAAGCCATTCTAGGTGTATATGACTATCTTTCAGACGAACACAATCAGAGATATATTTAAAAATATCCTTAGTCCTCCAAGGTTTATAATGGTAGTAACTGGGGGGCCGTGTTTTGAAGTAAAAAATGATGCATCCATCCATAAAAAAAGTAATCCATACAACTCCAGGGGGTTAATGAAGGCGAAGCCATGCATTTTTGAAAGAAAGATATCCATATTGAAAACTTTCTAAATTTAAATAACTATCTTCCGGCAGACGACCGCAAAATGCGCAAGTCGACTTGTGCCAAATGAGTAATCCTCTGACGCGATGTATGACGCAGGATGTAGGAGTATTGTAAGCTTAGACGCCTCTCACGGTTTAAACAAATAGGGCTGTGCAACAAACTCAAGCTCCTCTTCTCTTATATCGAATTCCTCAAATTTATCTTCAAAAACTATCATTTTAGACTTATAATCCGTGACCGGTGATTTGTTTTGCTCTATCCTCTGCGCCTCTGTCATTATGTTGTGCATCAGGTCAAAGGATACTCTTCTGTCACAAATCGACTTGCACATTCTGCGTACGGTCATCTGCCGGAAGCTATGGATTATTTGAATTTAAGTTTTAAATATTAAAGTTTTTCTTACATAAACGCATCGCTTCTCTTCAGAAGCATTTATTAACCCACTGGAGTGGTATGGATTACTTTTTTTTAATGGATGGATGCATTATTTTTTACTTCAAAATGCGGCCCCCCATTCACAACCATTATAAACCTTGGAAGACTAAGGATATTTTTTAATTTTTAAAATTCGTCTGAAAGAAGACAGTCATATACACCTAGGATGGCTTGAGAGTGAGTAAATCATGGGATAATCTTCATTTTTGGGTGAACAATCCCTTTAAGTTACACTAAATGAAAGTGAGATATTGCCTTGGCAACTAGCTGAAACAAAATAAGTTTAAGGTTTTTGTATATCTTATTTTATTTCAGTTATCGTCAATTATGGTTTTAAATCTAGTTAACTATAATAACTCTGACAAAACATCCTTTTCACACAAAATGCAAATATATACATTGATGAGAAGAGTTAAAAGCAAACTATACCTGAGTATCTGTCTAGGCTGGTACTGCAGGGTGAACGGACATCACGCTTCGGTGACACAATTTGCGATCTGGTCGGGGTCCCGCTCGCTAATGTGGGAGAGGAAGCAAGCCGGCTCGGATCTTCAGATTTGCGCTTGTTAGGCCGCTTTTGTGGGTGATCCTCAAGTTGTGCAAACTCATTGGGATGCTTATGCTGTAGATGTCTGATAAGGTTACTTGTGCTACTCCGGTGCTGGATCTTCTCCATGCAGAGCAAGCACAGGGCTCGTGGCTCCTGGCCAAGCTTCCGATAGTGCACCCACACGGAGCTCCACTTGCGAGTATTACCTGGGGCTTCATCCTCTTGTATTTCTTTCCCATCCCCTTCATCAACAGGCCCCTCAGCTTCCTCATCAGCCACCTCTGCTTCAGCTGTCCCCTCTCCTGCTGCAGCGCGAAGGATCCCTTTGATGGCACCATCCATTTCACCATCTTCTCCCACAGACTCCACCTCTACCTGCTGCTCGTCCATTAACACTGTAACTTGGCACCGACAAAAAAAAAGGAGGAAAAAAGTAGTTGCACTGGTTATTTAACGTTGCTATGTTACATTGCTGTGCAACAAAAGTAACGATAAAGTGCAAAAGTCGGGTTCCAGAAGTAAAAATCCCATTCAATTTTTTTCTATAAGGTAACTGTTTTTTAATGAGAATTTTTAAACCTTCAAAGACAGATATCATTCAAGATGCTTCATGAGATTGTAGTTCTTTCTCTCATTAAATCCATGAAGAACACAGTCTTTGTCTGATCCTGCTTTTAAAAAGGACGTGCACTGTTGCACTCTATTGCCTGATAATTTCTACACATTCAAGTTCATTAAGTGGATAAGATGACAGATATGGAAGCTGAGCACAAACATGAACAGGTGTTGTACGTCATAGCAGTTTCCATCCATTACTGTACATTTAAAAAAAAAAAAAATAATAATGTATAGAAACAAATCATCTTGGCTTTAGCCCAGCCAGCTAGTTTTAGAATTTAAAAAAAAAAAAAAAAATCGCGCCCATCCGGGAATGTGGCAGATGGTACATCACGTGACGATTTCGGGTCAAATACTGTTCAATAATTCAGATTTCAGAAAATGACATACCTTGTGTAAAATGTATTAATCACTGATAATTCGGATAAGATATGACTAAGTATTTCACACAGAATGGGGTCGTTGCCGTTAAAGGTTTTCTGTCTCGTTTATTCTGGACGGGAGGGGGCGGGGTGGCTCTTTCTGTCAAAGCACCGTATATTGCCGATCCAAATCAGCGACACGATTCAGAAGATTCATTCGTTTGACTGAACGAGTCGAATCGAATCGATTCCCGTCGGGGAAATTCGTTTAAGATCATATAAAATATGCTAAATTAGCCTTCTATCATTGAGCGACGTAATAGACAATTGTTTGAAAAAACAACATGGCGTCGTTGCGACATCCACCCAAAACCATGGCCTAAGCGAAACTCTCGTCACTTTGACACAAGACTCTGTAAAACGAACCCGTTCTTACTGCGGAGTCGATACTGAATCACACAATCACAACGAGCACAGTTTTGAACGATAAAGCGCCTTTATATTGGCTCCTGGACTTACATGTGGTAAGCTATAAGCACGTGCAGAGTAACGTTAGGCCAAATGGAAGGGAAATCATCACAAACCAAAGAAAATACATAAGGTGTCGATTCTGAGCTCCAAAACCAGCCAGTTGTGTCATAGACATATCAGAGTAATAATGACAGTCTACATGATGGTAAACATTACGAGACAATAATTTAACTTTTCATACCTTCCACGCAACCAGTGTCGTTGCGCTTGGATACCGCATCTGTCGCGGGCTTCCTTTTGTCCAACGAGGAAAAATCTGACGGGTGTTTCGTTCGTAAATGGCGAAGCATGTTTGTTGTGTGACCAAAATACAAAACCGTCTTCATACAGAGAAGACACAATACTCTTCTGTCATCCTCAGCTTGAAAAAATGACCAGACTATACTTCGCTTTCGTGCCGCCATTTTCGAACGAGTCGACTTTGAATACTGACTGACTGATTGCCTTATTCTACATGGTAACCTTCTTTGCGTGAAATTCTCGCGCATGCGCTTTGGTCACTGAGCAAAAATGATTTGTGTCAGAAATATCTCCTCTGTATTCTGATGACATTGAATATATTGTCGATACATTTTGTGCATTGTATAAAGTTGTATATTCTAAACGTCATCTGTATTTTTTGCATTGATAATAAAAAAAGACAAAAAATAATGTGAATATCTTTTTCCTTATGTCTTTGTTATGAATGTTATCCTTAATGTTAGCATATATATTACTTGATGTTTTTTTTTTTTACTTATGTTGTTATGGAATTCGTTAGAGTATTATGTAAACCATTTTGTTTTGTGTTTACATACATGTTTTGATTGAAATAAATATATAGGCCTATATAAGACATAAAATATATAAAATATTATGTGTACAACCCTTTGATCCACGTTAAACTGTGTCTGTTTTCAATCGTTTTAAGTTACTGTCTTTGTTACTACTTTGTTTTGATTGTAATAATAATAAAGTTGATGAATACCAAATTGTCAGTGATTGAACTGTTTATAGTGAAAATAGAACTACACATTAATAAATACAGAGTTTATTATAAATAAAAGACCGTGTTGTTGGTGTAAAAAAAGGATTTTTCTTTTAACATTTATTAAATCTTAAAGTCCAACACATATCATGACAAAACTTTACATTAGTACATCTGAATAAAACAAAAAAGCAACTGACAAAGCTTCACATAGCTTGAGAATCCTCTGCTTGTGATTCTTTACATTTTGCAAAGTTTCTTTTTTTCCCGTCATCATTGCTGTAGGATCAAACAAGTATAAATCGCGCGAGAAGTTCAGACGAGGGTTACCATCTAGACACGAGCCTCTAGCGCCCCCTCTAGAATGCCAGTAGGTATTCGTGTTAAAGCCACATTTAAAAAAACTAAATAAGGTAAATATTGGTTGTTATTCAGCAGGTATTTGCGTAAAAACCATAAGTAAAAATATTTAATTAAATTAAGTAAATATTTATTATTAAACTTATAACAATGAATAAAAACACCATCCACACACAAACCCATCACTCACTTATAAACAGTGCAGACGCAAATTCAGCAATGAAAATATAATTTAAAAAACTTTGTGCAGCTTAGTAAAACCATTAACATGTCCAATGCATTGGACATCAGGATATAAATCACAACAGGTTTATTACAGTAAATGATATCTAGTGTCCAGCATAGTACATTTCTCAGTGCCATAAAGCGCTCTCTCATGCGCACATATACAGAAAAATCCTCAGCAGAGCATAAGCTTATATTCACTATTCATATAAAATATAAAAACTTGAGGGGCTCACACTTAAACCCAGTGACTAAAAATTTAAACTGATCACATAAAAAGAAGGAAAGCACTACGTTTTCACAGTCTTTTTTGTGTTACAGTAAATAGGCAACAAAACAACCCTGAAACCACAATTCCTAACCAGTGATGCATCTCCAGTGTTTTGCGACCCAACTCCCCAGTTAACTTAAAACTTTCAGTTAGTACGCATGAACTTTCAGTTAAATTTTGCATTCAGTTTCAGGTACTTTGTTTAAAATGATAGCATGGATATCTGATTACAAAAGAAAGTGAATGCTGTAAATAGGCTTGGTCTTGAGATATAGAATGTAACAGTGTGTGTAGTGTTAGTTTGGCAGGGTCCTGTGGTTGTGGTTTGGGTCAACATCCTGTATCTTGACCTCCACTGACTCCCACTCTCCAGTGCGATTCGATCTTTTGATAGCATCCACAACTGTCTGTACATACAGCCCATCCTCGAAGGAGGCTGCCATGGAAACAGGATGCCGCACCCAAGAGCGCCTGTCCTCTTGTGCCTGAAAAGAGAGTCTGAGCTGAGTCACCATGCCGTTCAGTCCCCTGACAGATGGCCCTACACCTTCTCCACCATCAGTCAAAAGAAGCTCCTCTACTTGCATGTTGGTCCGTTGGCCATACAGCTCTGTTCCTCGAGCAATCAGTCGTCCTGATGACCCCACAAGCATGATCTCATGCACATCTGTGCCAGGTAGATTGAAGTTTAATGTAACGCTGCAGACCACACCGCCGCTCATCAGCAGCTGAAAGCAAGCATAGTCATCTGCGGTTACAGAACGTATCCCTCCCGCTGGGCCACCTTGACGTACGAAAGTCCGGAGCATTCCATGCACTCGCATAGCCCGACGTCCCGTGAGGTGGCTCAGGAGGTCAATGATGCAGGAGCCCACTGTATGCAGGCCACCTCCCCCCATAAGCTCCTCCCACGCCCAGCCATATGATTGGCTGAGCAGCGAGCCTCCGTAAACACGTGCTTCGCATACCTTGAAAAAGAGAGAAAAATGAATGAGTTTATTATTTTAACCAGTCTGAGTTAAATAATGTAACATATGCCTTAACAATATTTACAAAGTGAAGATGTCAATATGTTTGACAATTTAAGAATGGCTTACAACTTTTAAAGGCACAATATGTAAGATTTTTGGATTAAAATATCCAAACACCACTAGAAAAATGTTATATATTTTGTTGACTTTTGTACTTACATTATCCCAAATGTTTCCAAGAATGTTTAAATCCAGAGAAATAAGCAATTTGACATTATACCCGCCTTATCCTCGGTTTCCAGTTTTATTTTGTAGAAACCATGGAAACACCAAAGATGCTTTAAATCAAGGTGTCATCAAGCTATGCCTTTGTTTTGAATAAGAGACCTCTAGTGGCGAAAATTTACATAGTGTAAAATTTAACTAAACAATTATTATGCACAATTTTATTTTTTTAAAATAATTAAATCTAACAAAAATATATAAATTATTTATTGATTTTATAATAAGACTTTTAATATTTGATGTTTTTGAAAGAAGCCTCTTATGCTCACCAAAGCTGCATTTATTTGGTCAAAAAAAGAGTAAAAACAGTAATATTATGAAATATTATTACAATTTAAAATGTATTTAAAATGATGTTTTGTGTTTTAATATATTTTTACTCCAGTCTCTAGTGTCACATGATTCAACAGGAATCATTTTTATATGCTGATTTGATGCTCTAGAAACATTTTTGACTATTATCAATGTTGAAAACAGCGGCTTAACCTTTTTGTGTAAACTTTTTCAGGATTCTTTGAGTAGAAAATTTAAAAAAAAATAGCATTTATTGGCCGCCCAAGTATATTTATGCTTTTGTTATTTTTATCCTCAACTACTTTTGTATCCGCCCAAGATAATGAAATCATCCGATCAATTAACTGGTGAAAAAACTTCCCTCGCCCTAAGCGTTTCATACCTGCTCGTTATGTGTGCCTCAGAACTGTTACTTTACTCCCGCTGACATTCCCACGTGCGCTGCAGAGACGCTGTGGATATTTCACAAAGAGAGCTGCATGTTGCAAAGTCACAAGGCGGCGCTGTCGCGCGTTCTACAGGCTCGCGCAACAGCGCTTTAGAGACTGCTTCAAAGTGATTCTCAATCAATGAAAAGCGGAGATCTATGCCAAGCGATTACTAATGAACTCAAGTTGATGAATTATGACAATGTCTACTTTATGGCCTTTATATAATATGTTTTAGACGGTTGTAAAAATCTGAAGGATCAGCCCGCAATTGTGAAGACATTTCAAAATAAGAGTCCCGGTGTATTTCGGGCTTGTTTATAATTAAAAGTCACACGCAAGTTTTTTTTCTTCTGGGCATTATTGGTATTTTGGTTACACAATAAATTGTATTTAATTTGATTTCCATTTAATTCATAGTAAATTACTGTAGTCTCCCCCACAGGAAGAAAAGACTAAGAACATTATTTAACAAGTATATTATTCATTATATAAATTTTACTAGTAAAGTAATTTACAATGCATAATAATGCATAATATTAGTATGTAATTAAATGTAATAGTATGCTATGTAACTAAAATTAATTTCAATAAATAAAAAATACAGTTAAAAATCACACATTATTTGTTGTTTGTCACATGTAGTAGACCATTTTTGTGCCTTGGGTAATAGGAGGATTTTTTTACCCAGTTACCACTGCAAGTATATTTCAATCCTGTGGGAAGCACTGTAAAAAAAAAATATATATATATATATATATATAAGTCAGTAAGAATTTTTTTATTTCGTTTTTTGCATACCTGCAAGGTCCCACAATAACCCTCTCCTAGAAGGCGTTTCATCTGGACAAATGCAGGCAAGAAGCGCAAGGAATTTCCCATGATACTCATAAGCTGTGGGTAATATCTTGCCGCTGTCACCATTTTACAGGCATCTGTCAGTGTAGCTGCCTGCTCACTGATCACATTTTTACCTATACCTATAGACAACGAGAGCAAAATGAGCATACAATAATGATCAAAACTGAAAATGTTCTATGCCTGACAAGTTTCTGCTTGAAGCAAGTGCTTTATCAACATAATCTCAACTGTGCTGAGGGGTTCACTGTGATCTGAGTATGCAAAATTTGATCAAGCATGCAGGAAAAAAGCCCAGTGTGGCTTGTGCCAAGTTGTAAAGTAAACAGTAGTACAGTAAACACTCTAGTTGAGTCCAGGAAGGAACTCAACCCAATCCCCTGAGACGACATGGACAATCAAGATAAGAAGCGAAAGAGAATAAGTCTCACCTAGAGCTTTTACCGCAATCTGCCGTGTGTGTGGAGGAGGAGTCAATATGCAGACAAGGTGGACCTCCGGATGTAGCAGCACATCATCTGTCTGGCTGGTGGAAAAGGGAATGTCCAACTCGCTGGCTAGTGACTCTGCTTCCTCTTGTGTACGGCCCCAGACGGCC
The DNA here is from genome assembly GCA_037950665.1 of Hypophthalmichthys nobilis. Lineage (NCBI taxonomy): Eukaryota > Metazoa > Chordata > Actinopteri > Cypriniformes > Xenocyprididae > Hypophthalmichthys > Hypophthalmichthys nobilis. The sequence continues at coordinate 39,030,146 of CM075470.1, forward strand.
TGAACAGGGAAGCCTTCCTTTTGGAGCAACGGCACCAGGGCACGTACTGTCTGCCCTGTTCCAAACACACCCACTCCCGGCAACATTATTCTAAAAGAAGACACTTACACCCCAGTCGGTGTCTCATTCCACACTGCAACTGTAAATCTCTTGCAACACAAATGCACTTCCTGTGAAAAGAGAGAGAAACATCAAAGTTCACTGGCTGACATTTGCACAGGGATAAAAAATAATCTCCAGACACAGTGCATGGAGCAGCAAGCATGTCGACACTAAGCTCCAAGTTAAAATTAACCTCTGGGCCACTTCAGGCTATCATGATCAATAGACAATAGAGATAAGGAGCTGTGTGAACCCACTGTTATCAGTGGCTCGAGTGACAGCTGTCAGACACAAGCCTTGGGCGTTGATGATCTGCCAGCTGGCTTGCAATTTAATTTACATCCCAATGGCTGTGCACCTGCCCAGAAAAGCCAAATGAGATGCAAGCTGTCTAAACAAGGTAGTTCCTGGTTGGACTAAATGAAAATCTTTATTGGCAAACATCTATTTCTAAGCATATACACCGAGAAAGTGTTTACGTGAGCCAAACGGTACGACCACCACGAATATCCTTAAAGAACTTATATGGAAGGGCGAATTTGACAAATTACGCTGTTTTTAATCAAAAAAATGTAAACCATATCAATTTTGTGATCCATTTTAGAGGCACACTAATATTAGCATCACTTCCTCGCGCTAATCCCCGGATGACGGGCGGATAGGCTAATCCTTGTTGAGTTTAAAATTTTAGCTCTAAAAAACATTAGGTGTGTTATATTATAAATTTAAATAAAATATTTAAAATATAAACCAACAAACTTGACACTTTTCCAACTAAAACATGCCTATTACACTGCGGATACATAACGTTGTAGCTTAGCCGAGCCGGGGTCCAGCCCTACACGTTCACAAATACACATTCTTCCTCTCAGAGTTTTGAACTCGTGCCAATTCAGCGCCTCGGTTATTAGTTCCATACTTACCGCAACACAAAGCCCTGTGATGCGATGGCTGTGCTGTGGAGAATGATGATAGCCAGAGGATGGTGGACACCTCCCTCCCTTTCTGATTAACACTAGTCGGGGCTGTGAGCTCTCATGTCATCTCAACAGCAAGAGGAAAAACAGGACAAACCCGTCACACCTCCCACCCTCTCAACGTAAGGGGCATTCTTCGTCCTCTTGAAATCACAGTACATTGTTTCATGTATAAATCTACAGTGCTGCTGCTCTGCGTACTGCTGCTCATTGCTGTGTGGGCTGATCTCCAAAGCAAGATGTTCGATAATGTGCGCATGCGCGAAACCGTCGTGTTTTTTCTGTCACGCCCATATCAGCACATTGCACAAACCATGAATTCAGTCCTTTGGCCTCGAGGCACAAACACGTTTTTGTTGTAAAACTTAATTAAATATTGTATAATAAGCAATTATATAACATATTCAAGAGCCATTCACATTCTCGACTGCATCTAATGAAAACAATACGTCCCGATTTTGACAATCTATTGAATTGATATTCAAGTACTAAAATATATTTTTAGCTATTATTAAAAACATGCAACCATGTTACCACATGATTTCCCCTTGTAAATATGCTTCATTCCTTAAAATTGTGAAACCATCGAAATAATATTTGTCCCCTTTCTAGGACATTATAAAATTACACAAATTAGCCTGTTTTAAACTGTATTTAGTCTTTCTAAATAAACTAGTTTATATAACCATTTGTTGAAAAAGAAAAAATGTACTAGTCTCTAATCTCTTCATTTTAGGTACAAACGCAACTTTACATAGTGTTTGGGGCTTATCATAAAGATAAGCACCCTAGATTGACCTTTGAGTAGATGCTTTGGACTCTATTTATATGATGTGAAATTTTGTAATGTATTTTGAAGGGCTAATATATAGGATAACGTTTTATATATATTTATATTTATACAGCTGAAAACTCATCTCTTTCGTGAGCACTTATCCTCATCTTAAAAAAAAAAAAAAAAAAATTCTATACCTTTCTATCCCTTCACTTCCTTTAATCTCTCTCTATTGTAGCTTATGATACTCTGAGCACTGCCTAAAACTTGTATTGTGAGCACTTCTTGTCCCTATTTGCCTCGTCATGACGACTCGCTTACTGTATTCCTCACTTGTAAGTCGCTTTGGATAAAAGCATCTGCCAAATGAATAAATGTAAGTGTAAATGTAAATATCTATTCTCAGTTGATCATGGCTGCTGCTGTGATATGATGACTATATAATATATTTCATGCATTAAAAGGCAATTTCCCTGACAACAAGTTTGGTTTAATTGAATATCACATATGGTCTACTACTTGTTTGTATTGAAGACTCACTGTAATTGTTCATTTTATAAAACTAGACAGTCTCATTGCAAGCTATGTTATTACCGTAGACTGGTCAGTGATGTAAATGTTACAAAATAGTATGTCATGATGATGGCGTTATGTTTTTTTAAATTGTTAGTCTATGTTTTATGTATTTTTGTTTGTTTTAGTGCTACAATGTACCATGCTTTTAACAACAGTAGTACTTTGTACTTTACATTGATTTTCACAGGGAAAAAACTAGTTCCATTTGTAGCATATAAATATAATTTAAAAACTGTCTCGTTTGGATAAGTGCAAGTTATAGAAGTTGTAACAGTGTTACAACACACCTGGTTTTGAATTGTAAAGCCATCCAAACAAACGCCTGTATCTGCGCAGACGCAAGCCTATCGACTAGCATTTGAAACCAAAACAGGAAGTCGTAAGTATTGTGGGACGTGTAGTTCCGCTTGTAGGCCGCTGGTCTGGATAACAGCACACGAAGGAACCAAACAAAACAAAATTAGGGAAACTTCTTAGGGGCTGCAGTGTTACTGGTGCATCTTCTACAAAATCATGCCCGGCTTTACTTGCTGCGTGCCCGGATGCTACAATAACTCACACCGAGACCGCGATCTGCGATTCTACACCTTTCCGAAGGATCCCACTCAGCGAGAGATATGGCTGAAGAACATTTCGCGGGCCGGGGTAAGCGGCTGCTTCAGCACTTTCCAGCCCACCACCGGCCACCGGGTCTGCAGCGTCCACTTTCCCGGCGGCAGGAAAACCTACACTATTCGCGTCCCGACCCTTTTCCCTCTGCGCGGGGTGAACGAGAGGAAGAGTAGACGGGGAAGGAGCAGGAAGGTGTCAGCGGTTGTGCCCATCATCAGCTCCGTCGTTTCTACGGCTAACGAGTCCGCGCCAGTAGAGGAGGAGGGGGACACCGAAAACGCCACCCTGGTGCAGATAGGTCAGAACGGCCAGTACATCGCGCCCGTGGACCTCACCGTTTCGGGGGACGGCTCCTGCCTCACAGCGGTGGTCTCGGGCTCAGGTGGAGATCTATCAGGGGACAGCACGCCGTGCCCCGTGGCCGATCTCGCGCTGTGCGGGGCGGATCACTCGTACTCGCTCACCACCGGCACAACGTCTGCGGAACTGCTTCGGAAGCTGAACGAGCAGCGGGACATAATCGCGCTGATGGAGATTAAAATGAAGGAGATGAAGAACACCATCCGACAGCTGCGAGTCAATGAAGCACGGCTGCAGGAGGAGCTGCGGGAGCGGGACCGTCTGATCTCTGCCAACACCATCATTAAGAGAAAACTCTGACAAAACAACGCAAAGAAACGATGGACTAAAGAAGCATAAGATGATCTGTGCTTCTGTAAGACAAGGCGACGACAATTATGTTTCATCGTAGTTCTCATTTACACTTACTCCAGGACTCAGATATAGGCTATAGCTAGGCTGTGTGTGTTAGAGCGCAGATACATGAGTTCAGCCTGTATGCACGAGCTGTCAGGCACAGCGCTACACGGGGGACTGAGATGAGTTCAGCAGACTGGTCCTTGTCGTTTTATATTTAATGATACACGTTTGTGTTGTGTGTTGAAGGCAGCAGACTCGAGATCTGCCTACTGCTACACTTCATGTTACATGCACACAGAGACTGCTTCAGAAGTGTGTAAACAAGTGCTTATCATTTGTTTTTGTTTTGTTTTTTAAAATCCGAGTGCATCAGGTCAGATCTTCTGATCCAGGTGAACTGATTCTTTACATGCAGGTTTATGCAGTTAGAAAAAAAATGAATGGGTTGAAGTAAACTGCTTTTCAACTATAACTTGTGGGACTCTTTTTGTGGAATGGCATTTAAGCAAAAAATTAAGTTCTGAATCTCTTTTGTAAGATTCTTTACCACCCAAGTTATGGATATATTGCTGTATTGTACACTAAAAAATCTTCTACTTTTCTATTTGAAGTCTCATCTTAAATTAAAGCATCCTTAAATTAAAGGGTTAGTTCCCCCAGAAGTGTAATTGCTAATTACTCACCCTCACAACGTTCCAAACCCGCAAGACCTTCGTTCATCTTCAGAACACAAATTATTTTTGATGAAATCAGTTTTTTTTTTTTTTTTTAATCTACCAATAAAAAGCAACATAATTACCACATTCAAGGTCCAGAAAGGTAGAAAATACATAATTAAAATAGTCAACATGACTACAGTGGATGTTATGAAGCGACGAGAATATTTTTGTTTTTGGACACAAAAAGTAACTACTTTATTGAACAATTTCATCTCCTATGCTGTTTACGTTGTATAGACAGTGCAGTGCTTGTGTGTTCTTAGAACGCCGGCTCATTATTGGCGTGCACTGTTCACGTGAGCAGCATAATGCATGTGTGTGATGTTGATGCAGGAGCCGGCCAATAATGAGCTGGCTTTCTGACAGAGAACCTGGAAGTGCTGCACTGTCTATACAATGTAAACAGCATAGGAGACTGACAGGGGAGAGATGAAATTGTTAAAGAAGTCATTATTTTTGTTTTGTTTTTGGACACAAAGTATTCTCATCGCTTTGTAACATTAAAGGCCTTTGCACACTGAGTCCGAAATTTTCGTATGTGTTTTTTTGTATTCGTGATCCTAAAAATTCGCCACGTACAGAGACCTTGCACACTGAGTCCGATGCGCATTAATAAATCCGTTGCGGAGAGAAAAAACAAAAAAAACCGCAAAACAATACACAATAGAGTGTTCAAGCAGTGAGCACGATTTAGTTGTCCTCTCTTCTTAAAAAGAGGAAATATTGGGTCCATCCAATCCCGAGATTGCATAGAGAGAAGGGAGAGTTCACCTCATCAAGGAGCTGCGTGATTATCCCGAGCGTTTCAAAGTTTACTTAAAGATGTCAGTGCCTCAGTTTGATGCTTTGCTACTGGCACAATCTGACTTTATATTCTGTCTCTTTGTATTCCACAGGTTGTTTGTCATACAGTGCTACTGCTTTGTGCTGTAGACGACGTGGATCAACTTGTCAGATGGCATTCTGGATTTTGGCGTTCGCGTACGGTGGCTCTGAATTGTCAAAACGTCTATCAAAATGCGTGCAACGGATGCGAAAAACGCAGAAAATAGAACCTGATCCGAATATTTTTACGACAGACGAAAGTTTCGGAGGCAATGTGTAAACGTGATTGACATAACGTGAGGTCGAATTTATTTTTTAACGTGCGAAAGTTTTGGACGCGAATTTCGGACTCAGTGTGCAAAGATCTTAAGTTTGAACCACTGTAGTCATGTTGACTATTTTAATGATGTCTTTACTACCTTTCTGGACCTTAAATGTGATAATTACGTTGCTGTCTATGGGGGATAAAAAAAAAAAAACTTGAATTTCATCAAAAATATCTTTATTTGTGTTCTTACAGGTTTGGAACGACATGAGGGCGAGTAATAAATGACGGAATTTTTGGGTGAACTAACCCTTTAACCAACCTTTCAAATATTTAGCAAAAAAATTGTAAGTTTATTTAAGTGAGTGTAAGCTTCAGAATAGCTGAAAGACAATTTGAGCCACAATGTTGGAGAGTAATACATTTATTACATATGTTTAAAAAACAAAAACAATGTGTGTATACAAATGTTCAGAGTTACATTCATTCAAGTTACCCGAAACTATACATGAAAAACAATTTAAAGTGTTTTTGTTAGAGTCTTAATCTTTTAATGTCCTCGCTGCGGAAATCCACCCTTAGGGCCAAGACCTGCCGAACCTCAGCAGGGGTCAGACGCCAAGTCAAAGGCCCAGAGTTGGGTCCCCAATAATCCAGGATCTCGGACACCTCAAGAAGAAAAACACAAAATTCCAAATGAAACGGTCCTCAGTCATAGACCAGATTTCAATGATTAACATTTTTAAATGCCAGTCAAAAAGCCACATACCCTCTCTAAGTTGAGAATAGTTGCCATCTGTGTGAGTCGGGCAAACTTATCCCGGATGGTCCAGGAGGTGACAGAGGAGAGGTATGCAACCAAAGCACGCAGCTCCTTATCAAACTGTAATCCACCAAGCTACAACCCAGAATGCACAGGACAGTTAAGATGTCTGTGTTTTTTAAGCAAATGTGTAGCTGTTTTCATTTGTACAGGACATGTTTACATCTCACCCTGCTGAAGGTGCATTTGAACACAGTCTTCTCCATCTCCATGGCGATGAGACTGGTCATCAGGCTAGTTAGAGTATCGTAAATGACTGGTGACAGGCCCACCTACAGAGAGGCATTTTTAGAATGGATATGTGTGTGCATGCGTGTAAAGTGGATTCAAATCAGTGTACCTTAAATTCGGCCATGAGCTGCTCTAATTGGACAATGAGTTGCTGAACCCAAGGATCATTGGCTTCATATTCACTGAACTCTTCCTAAAAACAACAAAAGAAACACAAAGCAAGAATTAACTTGAAAATAATAATTCATAAGATTGAGCAATATACCTGATTTTCCTCTCAAGTGCAGACATTTTTATTTCCTCTTTGTCAGTAGTAGTAGAAATGGAAATGTTATCTCATACCTCTTCAATATTGTGTGAGACCGACAGGAAGCTGCTGATCCAGGGTTTTACTTGTGGTCTAATAGAGGTATTGTTAAGCTCCTGTAGCCCTTCCTGTACATACACAAACCAGTAAGAAAAATAAGCACAAACATTCAAGATTTTGTATGTTAATCAAAAGTTTGTGGTCAGTAAGATCTTTTTTTTTTTTTTTTAGGATCTTTTATTCAGCAAGGATATATTAAATTGATCAAAAGTACCAGTAAAGACATTTATAATGGTACAAAAGATTTCCTCCAAATAAATGCTGCTCCTTTCAATTCATCAAAAAAAAAAAAAAATCCTATCAAAAAAATGTATCACAATTTCCACAAAAATATTTATTTAAAGGGTTAGTTCACCCAAAAATTAAAATGATGTCATTAATTACTTACTCTCATGTCATTCCAAACCTGTAAGTCCTTTGTTCATCTTCAGAACACAAATTAAGATATTTTTGATGAAATCCGAGAGCTCTCTGACTCGTCCATAGACAGCAATTTAACCACCACTTTCAAGGTCCAAAAAGGTACTAAAGACAATGTTAAAATAGTGACTGCAGTGATTCAACCTTAATTTTATGAAGCAACGAGAATAAAAAGTATTATGAAGCAACGAGCATAAAAAGTATTCTCATCGCTTTATAAAATTAAGGTTGAACCACTGCAGTCATGTGGACTATTTTAACAATGTCTTTAGTACCTTTCTGGGCCTTGAAAGTGGTGGTTAAATTGCTGTCTATGCAGTCAGAGAGCTCTCGGATTTCATCAAAAATATCTTAATTTGTGTTCTGAAGATGAACGAAGGTCTAACGGATGTGAAACAACATGTAATTAATGACAGAATTTTCATTTTTGGGTGAACTAACCCTTTAATTGCAATAATATTTCAAAATATTACTGTTATTACTGTACTTTTTATCAAAATAAATGCAGCCTTGTTGAACATAAGTGACTTTCAAAAACATTTTAAAAAATCTTACTGACCCTAAACTTGTGAACAGTAGTGTATAAACAGATTCTCACTGACCTGGAGGAGGTCCTTGAATTTGCTGGAGGTGGTGACCAAATCAGATAGACAGCTGTCAATCTTAGCCTTCGCATGATCTGAGCCTGCCCCCTGACTGAACAACTTGGCACAATCACTCTGAGATGGACAGGAAGAGAAAGCAATTCAGAATGCTCACAACAACATCAAATGTCAGCATAGGAAAGACCTAGTTTAAATATTGTTCAAACTAGACCATTAGACCAACTTTTCCAGTGTTATTGAGATCTTTCTTGCACTAAAGTGGATATCATTTAATCACATGATTACAACAAGTCAAGCTAGTAAGAGTGGTCTGACATTCTGTTCTATGGATGCAATCAGTAAAGTGGGAAGTGTTTCTGACCGGCATGTCTCATTTCCAAAAATAGGTATTGTGGTGTAGGTATTGTGTGTAGCTGGTTAAGTTCTACCTTTGGATAAAAAACTTTCCCAAACATTTCTAAAAAATTTAATCTCACTCAAGCTATTTAAACCTTGTGGGACATTCGTTCTTCCATGCAACTCAAATAGTGAGTTTATTTGGACTGCTTTTATGATATGTTTACAGGGCTTGTAAGCACCTACACGCATCAATTGTAACTGCATGGAAAAGTTTTCAAAATTTCTCTTTTTGTGTTCCATGGTGTAACACAGGATGAAGGAGAGCAGGATCTCTCAGATAAGGGCATTTAATGATAAAGTAACAAGAAAACATCCGAACATAAGGAACTATGCAACTATGGAAGAACAAATCCTGAAAATGAGCACAGGAAACACCAGGGCTTATATACACAAAGGGTAATAGACACAGGTGCAAATAATCAGGGAGTAATGAGGGGAAACAGGAAACTGGAGCAAAACTACAGAAGACTTCAAAACAGTAACAGGAAACTCAAACTAAAAAGACCAAACAAGCAACAAGTGACATGACACATGAAATAAATGTCTTATTGGTTTAAGATGGCATGAGGGTGAGCAAATGACAGAGTGTGTGTTTCTGGTGGTTGGCTGGAAGAAACCAAATAATATTTGATGAAAGAAAGTCACATCACACTGACCTCTAGATTCTTTTTAAGGGTGCTGATATTCTCACTGCACACCTCCACATTATTGAGAGTCACCTGAGGAAAAAAAAATTATTATACTTAAACACAACATGAAAACGTGTTTAATGAGAAAACCAAGTACAGAAAAACAAGTGACAAAGTTTTGTGTGAGATAGTAAAAACAGACTTAATGCTGACCAAGTAGGCACTCTTTGCCTGTTCCTGGCTCTCAATCCCAAGCGTTTGTGTGAGGTTTGTTATCTTGCCGTGCTGTAGACTGCTCTGCATCAGACTGACAGCACTGCTGACCCCACGCTGCAGATCCTGCAGAGCACTGACTGGATATCCAGCTCGCAGCTTACTTACTAACACCTCTCTGTGCACAAGGAAAGATGCAAAAGGTATAGTGAATGATTAGATATTCAATAACAATGCAGTTTCCAGAAATTCTCTGGAAACTCTTTAACCACCACTACAATAATTCTTTACATGCATATAACAATGTACACTTAATAATTCAAAATTTGTGCATATACCTGAAGTCTGTCTCCAGAACGCTGGTTGCATGATTGATCATGGCGCACACGCAATCAGAGCTGCTGCTGGTAAGAGCTCTGCTGATACATTTCTTCACAATGTAGAACACATCATCCACCATGCTTGAGCTCAGCTGACCCACCTCAGCTGTGTCCATGGCAACTGCCTATAAAGTCATATTAATCATCCTATTAGCACTGAGAACTTGGACGATGTTATCACTGTTTTCTGCAGAGCTGCTTTATAGCCTAATTGAACTAATTTAATAATTGATGATCTTTACAAGTAACTGAATCAACACTGAACTGACTTCAGGTGAACAATGACATTGTTTTCTTTTAGAGCTGCTGTACAGCCGAAATGAACTGTTTGCATCGTTAAATAATTTTCCTGTTGATCACTGTAAAGCTGCTTTGAAACAATCTGTATTGTATAAAGTGCTACAAAAATAAAAGTGACTTGACATCCATTCTGCCAACGAAATACATATGCAATTTAAAAGCTAGGGTAGGCCATTTTCAGGGAGGCTAGCAATGGCAAGCTAGCTTTGAAAGCATAAGATCCCACCCTCCCTTCAGAGCGTCTCCAAAACCACACCTCCTTCTAAACACATGAACGCGTACAGTAGGGAGCAAAAGCGTTACGAGAGACAGCGTTAAAATACCTCGTCTCAACGCACATAAACATTACAATAATAATGAACATAAACAACTTAAAGAGCTCTGACCTGTATCACCTGACTGTGGCAGATTAATTTCAAGGTTAATAGTGTTGCCAATGAAACACATAAATTTGAGTCACAAACCACTCTGAGTATAACATCATGGGTTTCCATTTTTTCCAAATTACAGTAGTTATGGAGTAAACGCAGCATAAGCTCATTGTTTTGGTTCAGAAGGAACTGTAAAAGGTGGCTGCTGTATTGGTTGCGGTGCTCTGTGACTGACGTCTGTCTAACTCTGAATAGCATGAAACGCGCTGATGACGTGTTGTCTGCGCGAGCAGGGTGTGTGGAGGTACGGAAATACATACGTTGACAGGCAGGCAGGACATTGTATCATTGCATTCGGACCAAATGGACAAACATTTTTGGTCCTACACCATTCACACACTATATATACACTATATTGCCAAAAGTTGAGACGCCTGCCTTTACGTGCTCATGAACTTTAACATTCCCATTCTTAATCCGTAGGGTTTAATATGGAGTTGGTCCACCCTTTGCAGCTATAACAGCCTCAACTCTTCTGGGAAGGCTTTCCACAAGGTTTAGGAGTGTGTTTATGGGAATTTTTGACCATTCTTCTAGAAGCGCATTTGTGAGGTCAGGCAGTGGTGTTGGCAAGAAGGCCTGGCTCGCAGTCTCTGCTCTAATACATCCCAAAGGTGTTCTATTGGGTTGAGGTCAGGACTCTGTAAAGGCCAGTCAAGTTCCTCCACACCAAACTCACTCATCCATGTCTTTATGGACCTTGCTTTGTGCACTGGTGTGCAGTCATGTTGGAACAGGAAGGGGCTATCCCAAAACTGTTCCCACAAAGTTGGGAGCATGAAATGACCAAAATGTCTTGGTATGCTGAAGCATTAAGAGTTCCTTTCACTGGAACTAAGGGGCCAAGCCCAACCTCTGACAAACAACCCAACACCATAATCCCCCCTCCACCAAACTTTACACTTGGCACAATGCAGTCAGGCAAGTACCGTTCAACCGCCATACCCAGACTCGTCCACTGTCCAGACTCTACTGCTCTAGAGTCCAGTGGCGGCGTGCTTTACACCACTGCATCCGATGCTTTGCATTGCACTTGGTGATGTAAGGCTTGGATGCAGCTGCTCAGCCATGGAAACCCATTCCATGAAGCGCTCTACGCACTGTTCTTGAGCTAATCTGAAGGCCACACGACATTTGGAGGTCTGTAGCTATTGACTCTGCAGAAAGTTGGCGACTTCTGCGCACTGTGCGCCTCCTGCGCACTGTGCGCCTCAGCAAGCGCTGACCCCGCTCTGTGATTTTACGTGGCCTACCACTTCGTGGCTGAGTTGCTGTTGTCCCCAATTGCTTCCACTTTGTTACAATACAACTAACTGTTGACCACAGAATATTTAGTAGTGAGGAAATTTCACGAATGGACTTTTTGCACAGGTGGCAACCTATCACAGTACCACGCTTGAATTCACTGAGCTCCTGAGAGCGACCCGTTCTTTCACAAATGTTTGTAGAAGCAGTCTGCATGCCTAGGTGCTTGATTTAATATACCTGTGGCCATGGAGGTGATTGGAACACCTGAATTCAATGATTTGGAGGGGTGTCCCAATACTTTTGGCAATATAGTGTATATATTACATATTCATACATTTAGATCACTTAACTTAGTGATTGCTATCAGGATGTGAAGAGACATAACAAAAAAATGTTTCTGGAACAAATTACCTACCCTGCCTTTAATTGATGGCAAAATCAAAACAACAGATACAATAAGGCCACAATAAGAAAATGTAGTAATGTACAGTTCAACAGTTTGGGGTTGGTAAGATTTTTAAATGCTCACCAAGGCTGCATGTATTTAATCAAAAATACAGTTTAACAGTAATATTGCAAAACATTATTACAATTTAAAATAACTTTTTTTTTTTTTAAATTTTAATATATTTTAACGTGTAATTTATTCCTGTGTTGGCAAAATTGGATTTTCAGCAGTCATTACTGCAGTCTTCAGTGTCACATGATCCTTCAGAAAATATTTTAATATGCAGATTTGGTGCTCAAGAAACTTTTATTATTATTAACATCATGACACTTTTTCAGGATTCTTTGATTAATTGAAAGTTCAAAAGAAATCACATTTACTTGAAATACAAATCTTTTGTAACAATGTAAAAGTCTTTGCTGTCAATTTTGATCAATTTAATGCTTCCTTGCTCAATAAAAGTATTAATTTATTTCACTAAAAAAACCTTATAGACCCCAAACTTTTGAATAGAAGTGTACATGTGCCTGACAATAATCTCTGATTCAAGTATAATGTACATTCTCACATGACAGCATGAAGTTATTAAGTGCATATGTGTCACACCTTGTTGACGGACTCTCTCATGTAATACTCCTCCATGGGAATGTAATAGCCAATCAGCTCCTGCATAGCACGGCTCAGCTGACAATCCTTCAGTAACTTTTCTAAACTCTGCTGATGCTCTAGAAAACAACAAAAACAAGCATTAACAATACAAGCAAATGTTGAGTATGAGTATTAATTTTCATAAATCAACATATTCAACAACATACTATATAATGCAGACAATTTGTATAGCCTAGTAACATACATTTCTTCTTAATTGGCAATGATGAGGAGAAAATGGATCAAGAAAATGATGGAAAATGATGCCTGAATGAGCAGTAGTAATTGATAGGCTACATCTAATGTATGTTATGTACTTGCTCTAGAAATTATTTTCAGAAAGCAGTTTCATATCCCATGAAAAGTTAGGTGTTACCTTGTAAAACAGTTTCATCTGCCATTGCATCTGCAACCTCAAAGTCAGCAACAATACGCCGTCTCAAGAACCGAAAGTACAGCTCAGCTCTTGAGTTCATTAAGGTAACCTCACATAACACGGGATCCAGGTCTCTAGATTAAACATACGATAAATAAAACATCTAGTAATCACAAGATACTCATACAATCTTCAGGATAAACGATTATAATATAGACCACACCTGGGTTCAATCTTTTCTGTAGTCATGCCCCTCATCATGCTGCTCTGGACAACCTGAAACTATTGCAAAACAAATGTAAAAGGTACACCTTATGTGTATAACTATGTCAAAATGCACTTTATTCAAGGTGCAAACATCAAGTACAGCATATAAACACATCGATAAAGCACATAGATCAGTGTTTTTTTAAAGTGGGGTCCGGGGGCCCCAAGTGGGTCTAGAGAAAAACTGCATATAAAAAAATAAAATAAAATAAATAAGATTTAACAGTATATTACAGTACATTTAACAGTATTGTTATAATAGTGAGTAGAAAAAAGTTCAACTTAAATATAAATATGTAAGTTTAACTAAATAAAAACTAATTTTAGATTTATAATATTTTTTTAAAGCATATAAATCAGGTGCTTATAAAAGATTGATGCCTTTTAAATTGAATTATCATATTTGGAAGTTTGTGGCATCTAAAAATTGAAAACCCCTGGTATAGACACACTACACACACCTTATTGTTGTAATCTCGCTGTTGGATGAATTTGTCCACTATTGTCTGAGCCTGTTTGTCACACTCTTTCTGAAGGTGTGCAAGGAGTGTGTGCAGTCGGCCTGGTCCATAGTATGTTTCCACTATGGGCTGATGAGTTTCAACAATGCGTGCAATACCTAACAGATACAGACAAAGGATGGTTGATCTCCATTCATTTAAACATTCTAAATATTGCCAAATTTACAGCGATGCATTTGCTCTTACCTTCAAGCAGCAGAGTGAGGGTGTCAGCAAAGATAACCGGTGCTCTGCGTTCACCAAGATCAGAGCCAACAGCCAGGAGCAAGTTCTCCTCTGCCTTACTGGCCAACTGAAAGAAGCAAGCAAAAGGCACAAGTCTTAATACTAGAACCCCAATAACCAAAACATAGCATTCTCAAAATATTTCACTGGTCATGTAAGGTGGACAGTCACACATGCTCCTACCTGACTGCAAAGGTACTGAGCAAAGCGTGCAAGTCCCTGCTCATGGAGTCCCAGTAAAGGAAGAATCTTAAAAAAGCGCTCCACTTGAGGCAAGTCGCTCGTGGCAACCGCCTCCTCCAGTCGCGTTGTAACCAGCGCCTTCAGATTGCGCTCTGCTTCCTGCAGCAATGCAAGGCTGGCTTCAACTGCACTACCTGCACAGAGAATAGCACACAGATTGATAATACAATAAGCATCTTATTTTAAGTATATGTGAGCATCAGTTTAAACAATATCTGCATTACATATAATAATAATAATAATAAACATGTAGCACTTTTCAAACATGGAATGCAACTCAAAGTGCTTCACAAGCATAAAAACAAATATTAGGAATACAAAGTAAAATATTCAAAAAGTAAAATAAAAGCATTAATTACAACAAAATTACACACAACTCCACACACTATTATTATACTCATAAGCAACTTTAAAAAGATATGTCTTAACCCTCTTTTTAAGAATATCAATACAAGTAGATTCTCTCACTTCATTTAGTAGACAATTCCACATTTTCAGAGAATAGTGGCTAAATGAGATACCAGATCTCTTAAAATGTACTGTATAGACCAGCACTAGAGGACCAAAAGACCAGCACTAGAGGACCTTAAAGTACGAATTGGAATGAATCTTGACAGACAATCGGAAATGTAAGAATGTGCCGGATTATGCAGCGTTTTATAAATTAATAAAAGAACCTTAAAATCAATCCTTTGTTGAACTGGTAACCAATGCAATTCCATTAAAACCAGTGTAATATGATCTCTCCTTTTAATTTCATTAGTACTCTAGCTGCTGTATTTTGTGTCAATTGTAGCTTAGCTATAGAACCCTTAGGTAGGCCAGGACACATAGCATTACAACAAGAGTCGAGAGAAGATAAATGCATGAATTGGTTTCAAAGACAAAAAAGGATGAATCCTGGCAATGTTTCTCAGATGGTAAAAACAAGTTTTTGTAACTTGAGACCTACAAGCTTTTCCAGTCTGATTAACAGAATACAATGATCAACCGTGTCAAATGCTGCACTTAGATCCAAAAGGATTAAAACTGATGCATAACATTATCTGTATTTAATCTCAGATCATTTACTACTAACGCTGGTTCAGTATTATGACCTTCTCTGAAACATGACTGATTTTTCTCCTGAATATTATATTCATCTAAATATTGATTAAACTGTTGCAATACAACTTTTTCTAAAATCTTACTTAAAAATGAAACGTTAAAAATATATTATTTCTAGAAATCAAATTTAACCATTTGCATAACTGTGTATAACAGATTGTTTACATTGCAATAGTTGCAATGGTAATGGCTGTTGCAAGAAAGCCCAAAAAAGAACTCACCCTCTCCACCTTGCTTGCTAAGCTCAATCACTGACTGGTCAAGAGAAAGATAGCGATGAATGTGGGCGGCAGCCTGCTCATAGTCCTGGTTACGCAGGGCAGTCTGAACACC
Source organism: Hypophthalmichthys nobilis (assembly GCA_037950665.1). Classification (NCBI taxonomy): domain Eukaryota; kingdom Metazoa; phylum Chordata; class Actinopteri; order Cypriniformes; family Xenocyprididae; genus Hypophthalmichthys; species Hypophthalmichthys nobilis. The sequence goes on from CM075470.1 coordinate 39,045,910, forward strand.
ATCTGTGCAGAACTTCAGGTCTAGAATATCATCTGCCCGCTGAATTGCTTGGTACAGCCTTTTCTGAAACAGAACCGCATAAACCAGGTGCAAAACTTGAGTGGAAACTGACGAATTGATAGATGTATATATCATCATGAGAATATGTATGTTGGCCACCTTGGTGAGATCCAGCTGTCTGACTTTGCTGCTGACGTTCTCTGCCAGGCTGCTTGTAAAGTTGATCATGCCAGACAGCTGCACAGCATCTCCCTCAATCAGCTGCAAGTTTGGTCTGAGGAAAAACACACACACCATTTAATACCACACTACCCTATTCTTTCAGTTCAACAGCATATGTAAGGAGTAAAAAACACACACTGACCCCATCCTTTGCAGGGCGAGCATCTTTGTTTCTATGTTGCTCTGCTGCCCCATAAGAGCGCCCAGCTGCACCTGCACTTCCGCCTGTCAGGGAGGTGCGTTTATATTCAATTTATGCCAATGCACAGTCAACATCTACACAAATTCACCGTTCAGGCACACAATCATTTTTTTATACATAATAAATTGACTGACACAGCTGACGAGCCTTTATCTACCCTTCCTAGTCATCAAGCTCAGAGGGACTAACGAACTAATAAACACACTAATAAATATTTACCTCTTCGGCACATAGCTGCGCATACACTCGCTCCAGATCCTCCAGCTCGGTCAGACCCTCTATGGTGTCGGACTGCACGGCGGAGAGCCCCGTCGGACCACCGCGACGTCTAGCCGGTGAACTAACTTCATCCATGACAGTCCCACATCCACACAAACTGCGTCACTTCCGTTGACTCTAGCGCGTCATACAGCTGTTAGAATGTGACTTTACTCCCACCTAATGGTAGTTTTATTTAAAGCAACTTTAATAGTGTAAAGCTACGCGTGCAACACAAAAAATAACTCATCACATTCTCAGACAGTAACTAACACAAAATATACTATTGAATTTCTGTAGTATTCTATTATATTGTATTCGATCTCTACCATAATATATTTCATAATTATCTATCATAATACATGTTGCTTTTGGGGCCTGGTAAAAAAAAAAAAAAATTCCCTCATGGGGGCTTTAGGCTTTACAATAGGCAATACAATATAAACATCACTGTTGCTTTACCATGGTACATTGATGGCATCAAATGATAATACCATCGCACTTGGCCGTGTATTGCAGTGAATCTCAACCTTTTTTGAGTAATGGACCCCTGTCATATTTAGAACCGTCTTCAAGGACCCCAGAATAATATTGGCTCATTGGTATCATTAATGTCTTTGTGATGACCAAATGCAATCAAGTATAATTTACTACTACGTTAGTTGACTTGTCCAATATTCAGTCATATCGTCAGTTATATGATCTTCTTTTATGGGAACATGTCAAATGTCAAAATATACAAATATTCATATTTTATAAGGACCCCCTGGCATTATGTCAAGGCCCGCTAGGGGTCCACGGACATCTGGTTGAAAAACACTGGTGTATTGCATGGTACAATTACTATATTGCATGGTACTGATTACTATATTTATGTACCATTAAATTTACATAGTAGCCTACTTAGAATACTATGGCACTACCATTATTCCATGTCCAAAAACATGGAAGAGGAGTACTAGGAAACAGTGACAGTGTCAGGAACAGAGAAAATGAGAGAGTGGAGTTGATAGTAATGGACTTATATAAGAGTACAAATCCGTCTTTATTCTGCTCTTCCTTTCGATTTACGCAATGACATAATCCAAGCCTGTCAATCAAACAGAGGCTTGCCCACTGAGTGTGTATTAGAAAAGTACCATGCTGGAATTTAAATGCCAGTCCTACTGGGATTTTTTCCATCTGTTTGTAGATCGTTTGTGTGTGTGTGTGTGTGTGTGTGTGTGAAAGACAGTCAGAGAGAGAGAGAGAGAGAGAGAGAGAGAGAGAGTCTAAGCCATATCGAACCATTGTCACAGGAGGTATATTCTTTTTCTCTGATATGATGAACGCTGTAGCCGGAAATGATCTTTAATCCAATAGCTTCCCCCTTTTTTAATAATCAGATTTCACCCCCTTTATCCATCAGGCTCAACAGTTGGCTTCAAAGTTGCAGCTCTTTTGTGAAATAAGAAGGTGAATGGGAGACCTCAAGAAGTTTTGGATGATTTGTGAAAGTGTGTAAAGATTAAGGTGCTCCAGTATATGTGGTCTTCAGTTCAAATTTCTGTCTGTTCAACGGAATGCATCTGCTGCTGTTCATTTCATTCTGCCTCAGTGAGTAAAAGTCTATATTTATTTGTGTTTGTGTGGGTAATGTTATAATTTGTCTCATAATTATCATACGCTCTTAAAACTAAAGGTTCCAAAAGGTGTTTTTTGCAGCACTGCCTTAGAAGAACCATTTTGGGTTCCCAAAGAACCTTTGAGAACCTTTTTTTTTTTTTTTTGTGAAGAACATTTTAAATGTTTAAATGACCTTTTGTCACTATAAAAAATCTTTTGTGCAATGGAAAGTTTCTATGGAAGTTAAAGTTTCTTTCAATAAAGAATCTTTATTTTTAACAGTGTATGTATACAGTTTAAAGTATATTTAATTTTAATATTTAATTTTTACATTTTTAGTTTTATCTATTTAAAATCATGCATGCTGCATAAATATGCAAATCAGTTTTTTTGTGTATATTTTTCAAATTGTTCTGTCTGCTATTTTCTTTGAATTAATGTAAATGAATGGTGACGGCCATAGGACATACACACACAGTATAAAAAGAATAAGACCTTTTTGAGGATCAGGAGTTGCTGTCGTTTCTGTATCTAATGTTCCTGAATTTGAATGTATGAATCCTTTATATATCCTTTATATTTTTGTAAGATAAACATACCAAATTGTTAGAGTTGAGAAATGGTAAAAATGGAGGAGATTTGTCTTTTCGTACTGTTCTGCAGTGAGATTAAATGTTGTTTTTGCTCTGGGTTTAATCCTCAGATTAATCCACGTGACATACGGCAACATCTAACAGTATAGAGAAGTAGACAAGCATACAGGCACAACAGAATGTTGCCATGTATCCACATATTCTGTGCGTACATATATACATATATTGTTAATATTAGCATTCTGTCAATATATGCCATATATGTCAGTCTAATAATTGTATGTGTGCATTTACAATAAAGTCAAGTCAAGTCACCTTTATTTTTATAGCACTTTATACAATACAGTTGGTTTCAAAGCTGCTTTACAGTGATAACAGGAAAATTATTCAATGATGCAAACAGTTCATTTCGGCTGTACAGCAGCCCTTACAGAACAAAAATGTATGGGAATATACTGCAAAATATAATGCGATATATTACATAATACATTTCCATATATGGGAAACTAGTGCTTATATTTTTCAATATACTGCAATATATGCATTGAACATGTATGAATATATATTGATACATATAAAATACTTATAAATGAAGACAAAAATAGCATTACATTCATAAAGTTTTATCCTTTATTGTGTACATATATTGCACATACATGTTCCCATATAAATGTGAATGTATTGTTCACACATATACACATTCATGGAATTAGTTACAATCAGTGGTTACAACAGACTTCTAGTTCCCAGCATGCTTTGCTTCTGACTGTTATAGGAGAGTAAATGTTCAAATTAAGTGCTATTTCATGTGTTGTGCTCAATATTGATATAGGGGGAGATCTATTAGTGTTTAAAGTTGTATTATTTTGGAAATTTAAAAGGTTTTCTGGTATGTGTGAGTTTTTGGGGTTACCATTGTGCTGAAGAGTAGAGCCTGTGGTTAGGCTGATAATTGGCTAAATTTGGACTATAATAACTTTATTTAAAAAATAACAACTGTGTATGTTATAGCACAGTGATAGTTTTTTTAGTAGAAACTTTAGTACATGCAGGTGTTACACAATGTATTTTACCATATATGTGTTTATACTGCATGAGTAAATATATCTGCAATATGTTATTCATGCAGTACCATAGCTGATCATATATAAATCTATATATTATGAAGTATATTACTGAATATAAAATTACATACATTATGATATATTAGTAAATATATTATCACATATTTTTCAATATATGAAAAGCGGCAATTCCTTATGTATTATTCAGTATATTGTAATATATTTACACAATATATTTTTCTGTATATTTTCAAATATACTGTTAAATCATGTAATATATTGATCATTCATATATAGGGAAATATATTTTCTTTCCATAAGGGAGCTCTAAAAGAAAACAGCATCATTGTTCACCTGAAATCAGTTCAGTGTTGATTCAGCTCCGTTGTGCAGATCATCAGTTATACAATCAGTTCATTTCATCTATAGATCAGTTTTGCAGAAAATAGTGATCGTCCAGCTCAGTTGAGTTCTCATCCAATAATGTCAGTGCTGTCAGATTAATAATATTGTTGAATATTAAGCAAGTCAGAGGTGACAGTGGCAAGGAACCCAAACTCTATCAGGTGACAGAATGAAGAAAGAAAGAAAGAAAGAAAAAAAACCTTGGAAGAAACCAAGCACAGTTCTCCTCTGGCCAACGAACGAACACGGTCTGATTATGATTCAGGCTGCAGTGCAAGTCAGAAATTCACTGCATTCAAATATTTCATCCAGTTCCTTTTGCTTGAAAATTGGATTCATCATGCCAGTATAGAGATGAATCTGAGGATTAGACCCAATCAGATTTTTTCATTGCTTAAGTTTTACCAAAATGTGCTCTTAATCATATCATTAGAATTTATTTATTTTCCTCAGGTCTCTGTTCCTCTGTGCTGAGTGCAGCAGTAACACCTCCATGTAGTGCTGTATACAGGGGCTTTGCTGATTGTCTGGTCTCTCTGGGTGACAGTGTGAGCTCCATGGCTGATAACCCACAGGACATCAACTCCATTTGCAAGTGAGACACATGCACACACAAAAACACCTCCACTAAATACAACTACAACATTTTTTTATCTCATTACATTGTGCATTTTTTTTTTTTTTTTTTTACATCTGCAGGTCATGGGATGCCTTCCAGGTCTGTGTGAGTGGTGTGTTGTCAGGTTGCCGTGGCGATGCAGCAGAAATTTGGGAATCTTTGAGGGCAGAGTCCCGGAAAACAGCGTTTGCTGGGAACCTCTACGACATGTGTGCCAGTCGTACTGAAGCTGTGACTGCAACCACACCTCTGTTTCCCAACACTGACCAAACCAATCAGGAAACCCTCAAAGGACTCGCCAAATCTGTCAGCGACTCAGTCAGTGAAGAGCTGCTCCTGACATGCTTCTCTCTTCTCCTGCTGCTTCGGATGTAACCTATCCATTTAAATATCTGAACTGATGCCAATGGCAGTGCTACAGGCACATATCTGCATAGACTTCATGCAGAATTTAATATGTAAGCTCTTTGGTGAGGTATTCATGACAAATGATGTGTTTGCTTTTTTAAAAACAGTGACAAAAATATAAGCCTGGTTCTTAAAACTATGTTTTCTATAGAAATCAGTAATGTTCTGTACTCAAATCTATTGGTTTTGTACATCACTAAATATGTAGGTTGTGTAAAACAAACAAACAAACAAACAAACAAAACAGGGATCTGTTATATCTGGAATTTAAAAAAATGTGTGCTATATGTGTACTTAAGTTTTAAAATATATTTACATCTGCAATAAAGTTCAAAGCAAAATGACTTTATATTTTATTTTGTATTATTTTATTTGAAATTATTAATATGATTTTGTCATTTAATGTTAAATACCTTTTATATATCAGGTAGACACCCAATTTAAATTCACATCCAAGGTTTGGGAAACACTACCATATAGTTTTATCCATTAGTTAAACCATAAAGACTCAGTCCAGTTCCTCAATCAGAACAGTCTTTCTAGTTCCTGCTTTCTTGGGGAAGTCATCCCCTGCCTCTGGTTGACTGATACAGGCAGGGCTCTGCTGCTTGACTGAGGTTCTCTTAGTGGAGACACTAATAAGCAGCTGCGATTGGTCAGGGGCCACAGCGTCTGACTGAGGCCAATGATACAAGCTTGTAACAGCTTCTGATTCTGTTTCATAGCCAGAGATGACCTGAATCTTCGGACGGTTGACACTCTGAAAAATGTAACATTTAAAAATGTAAATCTCCATAACTTTTCAACAGAATGTGATTTTTCATCACAACTGTGGAAATGACATGCTAATTATACATGCTCCCCTTACAAAAAAGAACTGCAGTATATTGAAGTACAACTGCAGTAAAACTGCAGTTGTATTGCAGCTATACTGCAATATTGCAGTTTTTCGTGTCCAAAAAACTGCAGTTTGCTATATGTAAAAACTGCAGTAATCTTTTGTAAGGGTCTCTCATCCAGTGTTAATTTAGTATCTTTGAAATTGAATATAGTTCCCATTCAGTCAGTCACTATGAGTTACGTCAGTGACGGATGAACTGGAATCGCGTCTGAGAGCCCTATCATCTTTGAGTGTTAACAGAACCAGCCAATGGACATTGGCGAGTGAGATTTGCATTGCTAACCATGCCCCGTGCTGCAGGTATATAGGAAGTGAGCAGATATGCACTCACCAAGCTTTCACTTCGGAGCCGTGTCATGTTTCAACGTTGATTCAGCTCTGCTATTCCTCAACAAGTGTGTTGCAGAACCCGGAAGAGTTCCTGTCTGTGTGTTGGTGTGACGGTGGGTTAGGGGTGATTGTCTTCAAGAGAAACTCTGCACAGTTAAAGCCTTTCTCTGTATGCTGTGCAGGCAATCTTCCCCTTGTGCACTTCAACACAAATGCCGCTTTTCCACTGCATGGAACAACTGGGCTCAGCATGGCACTGCTCGGCTCGCATTACTTTTGGTTTGTTTTTACACTGCAGTTTAGTACTGCTTCAGAGTGGGTGGGATTTGACTGATTGTTATAGTTGTGCTGCCTCTACTGCTGTGGATCCGCTCCTCAGCTACCAATGAGAGGAACGCCTTCACTTCATCTACAGCCATTTATTTTTTCAAGTTGCATGCGATGGCCATTTAAAGCAAGTCATTTAAAAAAGTTGTGTGAAAAATGATACTGAGGTGGCTGTTACTGAGATCGAGATTCCATTGCCTCGAAAGAGGCGGGGTCCCCTCCACTATCCCCCGATCTAGTTCTTCTGCCAACTGGTAGAAGTCTACTTTGGTTGATACGCAGGGTGATCTGAGGATTACAATGGGGGCTCTCCTGCCGGGTCAACCCCCGCAGCCCCCTCACTCCTCTATGGCATCGCAAGCTGTGGAGCTTCCACCCACCCACCAGTGGCAGCGTCTCCCCCTGCTCGTCGCCGAGGGCACCCTCAACTGCAGTGGCATATCAACTGCCTCGAGTTGCTATCAGCCCTGCACCTTGCCCTGCACCGGTTCTGACTGTTGCTGCAGGACTAACATGTACTGGTCCAGATGGACAACACATTGTGTACATCAACTGTCAAGGTGGTTTACACTCCATCTACGCTCCCGTCGTATGTCGTTATGCAACTCGCTCGCCATCTCCTCCTCTGGAGTCAGAAGTGACTCAGGTCGCTTCGTGCCATTCATATTCCGGGCAAGCTCAATCGTGCGGCCAATGCACTTTCATGACACCTCACACTCCTGAGAGAGTTGAGACTCCATCCCCAGGAGGTCCAGCTGATTTGGAGACCTGTTTGCCACTCCAGACACATCCCACTGCCAGTTTTACTCCCTGACTGAGGGGACCCTCGGCACAGATGCACTGGCACATGGCTAGCCCAGGGGCCTACGCAAGTATGCGTTTCACCCAGTGAGCCTACTCGCACAGACCCTGTGCAAGGTCAGGGAGGCTGAGGAGCAGGTCTTGCTGGTTGCGCCATACTGGCCCACCCGGACCTGGTTTCCAGAACTCATGCTGTACGCGACAGGCCCTCCCTGGTGGATTCCCCTGAGGAAAGACCTTCATTCTCAGGGACGGGGCACAATATGGCACCCGCTTCCAAATCTCTGGAACCTCCACGTGTGGTCTCTGGATGGGATGTAGAGGCTCTAAGTGATCTACCGCCAGTGGTGGTGGACACAATAATTTCAGCTAGAGCCCCCTCTACGAGGCGCGATTATGCTTTGAATTGGGCCCTGTTTGTTGAATGGTGTTCTTTCCATCAAGAAGACCTCTGTCAATGCCCGATCAGAGTTATTCTTTCCTTCCTTCAAGATGAGTTGGAGTGAAGGCTGTCTCCCTCCATCCTGGAAGTGTATGTTACCGCAGGTCTTTTATTTGTGTGCATGCCATTTGGTCAGCCCCTGTGTTTGACTAGATGCCCATATGTTGTGATTCCCCTTGGGTGATCCCATATGTGTATTTTCCATGGAACAGCTCCCCACCTGGTGAGCTTGTGTCTTTCCGTGGCAGAGTTCTCTGCTGTTCCTGTTGGTGCTGTCTCCACCCTGGTTAGTTTTTTATCCTCCACAGGGACGTACTGTCCGCTGGCCAGTCCATAAGTGTATCTCCACACACTACCCCCCTTTGGGCAGGGTGTGGTCTCCATAGCGTCCCTTTCCATTGGATTAGGCATGCTTTCCTAGTGTTATCCAAAAATTCTCACTGTGTGGGGTTAAAGAACAGCAGTGATTGACTTTTCTGTGTAAGCCCTGTCCTTTTTCTGCTCCAAGGGTGTGGGGGGTCAGGTGGCTTACACGGGCCGCTGAAAGATGCAGTGATTGTTGCTTTTTTCTTGGGGATCCCAATTCGTCAGTCGCTGACGTAACTTGTAGTGACTGACTGAATGAGGGAAGGGAACAGAGACGGAGGGAAGGAGGGAACAGAGACATTATGTCCCATCGGCACAATCCCTGTGTTCATCGCTGAGCGACCGGGCACTGCTCGGCTCGTCAGTGAAGACTTGGTGAGTGCATATCTGCTCGCTTCCTATATACCCGCAGCACTGGTGTGGTTAGCAATGCAAATCTCACTCGCCATTTTCCATTGGCTGGTTCTGTTAATACTCGAAGATGATTGGGCTCTCAGGTGCGATTCCAATTCATCAGTCACTGACGTAACGTTTCCGTTCCCTCCTTC